>CM060305.1:4482500-4560748 GCA_030674185.1 Monoplex corrugatus
CTGTTCAGATGCACAAACGACTTCATCATTTGCTGACGAACATGACAGTTGATTGACGTTGATCTTATCATTTCTTTGGTTCCACACACACACACACACACACACACACACACACACACACACACACACACACACACACACATATATATATATATATATATATATATATATATATATATATATATATATATATATAATATATATATATATAAGATATCAGAATACACAAACACACACAAACACACACACACACACACACAACACGCGCATACACACATACTCACACCACACACACACACACACACACACACACAACACGCGCGCGCGCGCGCGCGCGCGCACACACACATACTCACACACACACACACACACACGCACACACACACATATACACACACACATACACACACACACACACACACACACACACACACACACACACACACACACACACACACACACACACACACACACACACACACATTTCAGACAGACAGACACCCTGAAAGTCTCGTACCATAATTCATTTTCAAGTAGCTGCTGACATTAGCAACACGGTCTAACGGGTCTGTGGCCAGGTTCATGGCGTCCGCCAGTCTGTTGTTGATGTCATTTCTTTTAAGAGTCATGTCCTGCAACAACACAATTTCATGATGTTGTATGATATAAAAAGCTTACAATAATAATAACAATGATACTACTGATGACAGTAAATTAATAATAACACACCACACATTATGTTGTTATTGTACCTCCTGATATTACCTCACTTCCTGTTGGTACATCACATCTTGTTACCTCACATCCTGTTGTTACCTCACTTCCTGTTATTACCTCACTTCCTGTTGTTACCTCACTTCCTGTTGCTATCTCACTTCCTGTTGTTACCTCACTTCCTGTTGTTACCTCACTTCCTGTTGTTACCTCACTTCCTGTTTGACCTCACTTCCTGTTGTTACCTCACTTTCTGTTGTTACCTCACATCCTGTTGTTACCTCACTTCCTGTTGTTACCTCACTTTCTGTTGTAACCTCACTTACTGTTGTTATCTCTCGTCTGTTGATACCTCAATTGCTGTTGTTATCTCACGTCACGTTGTCACATCACTTCCCATTGATACCTCACTTCCTGTTGTTACCTTGTTTCCTATTGTTACCTAACTTCTTGTTATTACCTACTTTTTGTGTGCAATCTCACTTCCTGTTGTTACCTTACTTCTCTGCTCACCTCACTTTCTGCCATCATCTAACTTCATCCTATTATTTCACTTCCTGTTGTACCTCATTTCCGTTATTATCTCACTTCCTGTCGTTACCTGACTTCCTGTTGATATCTCACTTCCCATTGCTACATTTTGGATTGTTGTTACTTTAATTCCTGTTATTATCTCACTTCCTATCATTATCTTCCTGTTATTGCTTTAGTTCTTGCAGATATCTCACTTCCTGTTGATATCACACTTCCTGTTGCTGTCTCAGCAAATGTTGTTAGTTTACTTCCTGTTATCATTTAACTTCCTTTTGTCACCTCACTTCCTTTTATAATAATTCCCGTTTTGTACCACTTCCTGTTGCTACATCACTTCCTGCTATTACCTCATTTATTGCTGTTACCTCCTGTTCAGGTGCTACCTCAATGTGTAGAGGCCTGGTGGGCGTAGTAGTAGTAGCGCCCCATCCCCCTTCCCTGCGTCCTTCCAATGTGGTTGCATGGGTTTGGACAAGTGGAATCCCACCCAAACCTGGTTGTGAGTACCTTACCCTGTTCAGGTCAGGAAGGTAAAGCAGCAGAGGAGAGGAGGATGTCACTACCTTCATAATGCTGCCCGGACAGTGGAGTTCTCTACCACCTTATTCACTTGCAGTCTCAAGGTTATAAAACAATTGTTACCTTTACTTCACCTTACTTCTGACTGTTACCTCATTTCCTGTTGTTGTTGGTTGTTTTCCACTTCCCTTCCTGTCGTTAGCCTATTTTCTGTTGGTACACCACTTCCGGTTTTTATCTCATCATTTATTGTTACACTGCTTCCTGTTGTTGAATCATTTCCTGAATTCATTTCCTGATGCTACATTACTTCCTGTCGTTACATCACTTCCTGTTTCTCATTTTTCTTTCTAATCCTCTAGTTTCTGTATTAGAATAAACGTGTACGTCATTTCCTGTTGTTAGTTCTGTTTTTGTTGGTATAAATCAAATTGGAAACCCCTTGAAATAATGCTCACAGAAACCTTTATGTTTGCAACTAATCTCAGTCATGCCTGTTTACTACAACAGAAATACTTAAATGTTCACAGTTATGTATTGGTGGAGGTGGGGGTGTCTCTTTCCTGCATGTTTCTCTCCCAGTGTTACATCGTTTCCAATGAGAAAATGTGTAGGGCATCATACAAATGAATGACTGACAAATGTAAAATGTCTGTATGTTTCTACCCATCCAACCAAACGCACATACATACACAAACACACAAACAAATCACAACTTGGTCAACTGATAGAGCTCTGAACTAAAGATGCAATATCTAGACTTCAGTCCCAACCCACAACATGAAAAGTGATCTGTTCACTACCCATACAAGTGCTGTCAGATTTGGATGGACTGCATATGAAGTTGTCATCCCAGTGCCTCTTAAAATAAACCGCAGATTCAAGTCTAAATTCTGAACATGTGCACAAAGACGAAGGCGTTGGCGTAGTAATAATAATAATAATTAATAATTACAATATTTATATAGCGCAAAATCTTGATAAAATCAAATCTAAGCGCTGAAGCAGACACACACGCACGCACGCACGCACGCACGCACACACACACGCACGCACACACACACACACACACACACACACACACACACACACACACACGCATGGCTATAAATGGGGAGAAAGAATAAAAGCAATAAAAGCAAGAATAAAAGCAATGGAAAATTATAGAGATCATAGCATATACAATTATATATTATAACCATGTGATTCCCCTCCGAGCGGAGACAGGCTGCAGAGGGGGGGGGGGGGTTGAGTAAGGTTAGGATTTTATGCGGAGGAGAAAAGGTGAGTTTTGAGAGCGGACTTGAAGGAGACAAAAGTAGGTTGCTGACGGACTGAGAGAGGAAGTTTGTTCCAGGAGAGTGGACCAGAAACAGAGAAGGCTCGTGGACCATAGGTATTGAGCTTAGTGCGTGGAAAGCGAAAAGTCAGAGGATCGGACGCAGAGCGGAGGGTACGTGAGGGAAAATAGATCTCAAGTAGGCTTGACAAGTAATGGGGGGCTGCGTTATTGAGGCTTTTGTAGCACATGGTGTCTAGTTTGTACTGTATGCGCTTTGATACAGGGAGCCAGTGAAGTTGTGCCAGGAGAGGAGATATGTGGTCAGCTTTTTTCTTTTTGAGTACAAGGCGTACAGCATTGTTTTCAATGCGCTGTAGGATGTGAATGGTGGAGGCAGGAAGACCAGACAGGAGTGAATTGCAATAGTCAATGCGAGACATTATGAAGGAGAGAACGAGTTTTGCAGTTGTTTCGACAGAGAGATACTTCCTGATCAGCCTTATACGATGGAGATGATAGTAGCAAGATTTGGCAGTTTGAGAAACAAAGTTGTTCATGGACAGGGTAGAGTCAATGCAGACACCAAGGTTTTTAGCTGAATCAGAAATTGGGACTGATGTGTTACATAATGGGAGAGAAAGAGGAGGCAGCTGAGAAAGTTTCTGACGGGTGCCAATGAGGATAGCTTCTGTCTTGTCGTCATTAAGCTGAAGTTTGTTGAACGTCATCCAGTTCTTAATGTCCGAGTAACACTCAGTGGTGCGAGTCAACAGGCGCTGTATATTATCAGGTGAGTCACTGTCTTGAAGTTGGGTGTCATCAGCATAGAAGTGGTGTTTTATAGAGTGGGAGTTGATGATGGTGGACAGGGGGGAGGTGTAAAGAGTGAAAAGAACAGGGCCAAGGACAGATCCTTGTGGAACACCACAGGTCAGGTATGCAGGTTGAGAGTAAGTGCCATTGATGAGAACAGTTTGTTTTCTGTTTGATAAATACGAAGTGAAAAAGTAGAGAGCAATGTCAGAGATGCCAAAAGTATGATGAAGTCTAGAAAGGAGAATACCATGGTCAATGGTATCGAAGGTTGCAGACAGATCAAGGAGTGTGAGGAGAGAGACTTTGCCAGTATCAGTTGCAAGGAGGTGATTGTTGAGAATGTGTAGTAGGGCAGTTTCAGTGCTATGGCACTGGCGGTAGGCTGACTGGAAAGGATTGAGGAGATTGTTGGCAGACAGGTGAGAGTTCAGCTGGTTGAGGACGACTTTTTCAAGGAGTTTTGACAAGAAAGAGAGATTAGAGATAGGCCGGTAATTTTTCAGTTCATTTGGGTCTAAATTGTGTTTCTTGAGGAGAGGGTGAACAATAGCAGACTTGAAAGAATCTGGGACAGTTCCAGTTTGGAGAGAAGTGTTGATGATGTCAGTGATGAATGGGAGGAGAGTAGGGAGACAGTCGGAGTACAGAGAACCTGGAAGAGGATCCAGTTCGCAGGTTTTGAACGACATGGATCTGATTGTGTTGAAAATTTCTTCTTGTGAGACTGGGGTAAAAGTAGTAAGAGGTGTGCCAGGGAAGGAAGGGTCAGGTGGGCATGGTTGACAGGGTGTCCTGTCAAGCCTGTCACGAAGAGTTTGTATTTTGGTGGTGAAAAACTTGGAGAATACAGATGGTAGTTCTTCATTTGTATGTTTTGTTGGGAGAGGTAAATCATTTTCGTGTGCCAAGGAGATGATTCATGGTTGTAAAGAGTTCTTTTGAAGAAGAGGCATTCAGGATTTTGGTTTGGAAATAGCTTGTTTTTGCTGATGCAATGAGGGTGGATACTTTTGTTTTAGAGGCTTGGAAAAGTTGCCTGTGTACAGTGAGTTTGGATTTGCGCCAACGGCGCTCTGCTCTGCGGCGGGCACGTTTTGCACAGGCAATCTCATGAGCAAGCCAGGGGGTAGGGGGGCGGTCAGGTAAAAGACGGGTTGTGGCTGGAGCATGAATGTCCAGAAGATGGTGGAGAGTAGTATAGAATTCATCGGCACACACACACAAAGTAAATTTAAGTACCACAGTCCACAGAACAATGATTCACATTATGTAAGTGTGTGTGTGTGTGTGTGTGCGTACGTGCGTGCGTGCGTGCGTACTTGTGTGTGTGTGTATGTGTGTGTGCGTGTGTGTATGTGTGTTTGAGTGAGAGAGAGAGAGAAAGAGAGAGAGTGTGTGTGTGTGTGTGTGTGTGTGTGTGTGTGTGTGTGTGTGTGTGTGTGTGTGTGTGTGTGTGTGTGTGTGTGTGTTGTGTGTGTGTGTGTTGTGTGTGATAACCTGATGGTTCAGTCTCCCGTTGATCTGATGGATGACTAGACATATTGTTATTTTACCGTCTTGTATGGATCTTCACATGGGATACAAGACCTATCCTGAAGGCAAATATTCATCCATGGACACTGCATGAGAAGCAGTCCTGAGGTTTTTGTTTTTGCTTCTGTCGGTTTCTCATCTTCTAGATAGCAACTAGTCAAACGTGATTGTTCCCTGCATACACGTGCGTGCAATGACTTCCCAGTCAATAGTGTTGATGCTACAGCTTATGGCCTTCAGAGTGTCCTTGTATCGTTTTAGTGGTCTTCCCTGGTCACAGTATCCTTGCTTCAACTTTCTGTACAGAAGTATTGGGATGCGGTTTTCTTCTATATGACAGTGTCCTGTCCAACAAAGCTGACATTTGATCAGTTGACACTCTAGGACTTGGCAAGCCACACCTCAGAACTTGAAGGTTGGGCAGTGGATCTGATCATGTAATGATGTAGACTTTCTGCAGACATTTTTGGTAGAACTGTTTCAGCTGTTGAATACGGCGTTTGCAGCTAGTCCAGGTCTCGCAACGGTACAACAGGGCGCTCAAGACTACTGCATGTTATCTATTACCTGTAATAGGCAACGTGCATGCTTTGACATGGAATGTACAGACTACATAAATGGAATGATTAGCATTGTTATGATTAACATTATCATTATCATTACTATCATCATTCCCATTACAATTACCATATCATTGATATTACCATTATCATTACCATTACCATAACCATTACAATTACCGTATCATTGACGTTACCATTAACAGTAATCATTATCATTACCGTTATCTATCATTATCAATACCATAATCATTATCATCATCATTATCATTATCGTAACAATTATCATTTCTTTTATCATTATCAATATCATAAACATTACCATCATCATTACAATTATCATCGTCGTTACCATTATCATTGTTATCACCATTATCATTATCATTACCATCTTCATTACCATTGCCATTATCATAACCATTATCATTATCATTGAAGTGATCAGTCAATTCAAAGACTCACGTTCCGCAGATTAGTGATTCGGGTCATCAAGTTGTTGGCTTTTTTTTTCGTTTGGTACCTCAGCATCTGGCACAGGTGGACATACTTCTGCAGTAAATCCTCGTCGTGATAGGTTTCTGCACAGGCTGACGACGCCATCAAAATAACCACCAGACCCGTCCACAGCCCGAGGGTGGACGGAGAAGGAGAACGCGCCATGTTGCTTGATCAGCTGGGTGGATAGGGAGAGGGGTGGACAGTGAAGGAGAAACGTCTGGATCTGAAGGTGGCAGAGAGAGAGGGTCTGATCCATGGGAGGAATCAGAATCACAGTCAGTTGTAAGTGTCATAGTAATCACAGGGTTTATAAACATGACAAGGTAAAAGTCAACTTGCTCTACTTGAAATAGTGCACGTGTGTTTGTCCTGTGTACAAATAGTCCATGTATGTTTATCCTGTGTACAAATAGTCCATGTATGTTTATCCTGTGTACAAATAGTCCACGTATGTTTATCCTGTGTACAAATAGTCTACGTGTGTTTATCCTGTGTACAGTCGCTTGGAGTGATGATACACAAATGTTTATTGTGAGCTACAAGAAATATGCACTGTATTTCATTGTTGTGAAGTCGTCTATTTACTCGGGCTGGATGATTTGTTTGTTTGTTTGTTTTGTTTTGTTTGTTTTGACAGAGCTGTAGACTCAAGATCTCATGTCTTGAGTTCAATCCCCCCTCCCCCTCCCGACACATAAAAGTTGGTGTGTTCTCTGCCCATCTTAGTGGTGCAGTCGTTCTGGTGGTGTCAGTGTTTCATGGGTCTCGTTTCCTTCCTCATTTTAACAGCTTGCCGTTGTATGGAGGTTCAAGGAGCTTACATATAACTGTTCTGACTTGACTTCTGAATGAAAGTCACTGTCCGCGTTCAAGCAAAATACAAACAAAAAAACAAAACAAAACAAAACAAAAATACGAACAAAAAACAAACAAAAGCAACAAAACAAAAAGAACAAAAAATCCCCACAAAATCAACAACAACAACAACACAACAACAACAACAGAAACAGAAACAGAAGCAGAACACGTTTTCAATGTAACAAAACAAGACAGATGAAAATTTTCGGCCAAATGGCCCTTGTCAAGCATACACAAAAGCCAACAAAGAACAAATACACACAATCGGGAAAAGCAGCAAGACTTTCCTGATGTTTCGTTCAGCAGGAGAAAATGATTTGATTTCATTTCCTCCCAGCTCAACGACACATCAGAGTAGATTTCCTTTCCTTTCCCTCGTGCTTTGTGTCTGTTGTTGTTGTCGTGTTGTTGTGTTGTTGTTGTTGTTGTTGTTTTGTTGTTGTCGTCGTCTTTTGTGTACGCTTGCCAAAGGTCAATTGCCCAGAACCTTTGCTTCTGTCTGTATTTTAAGACGTGTTCAGATTCTATTTTTGTGTTCTTTCTGGTTCTTGACATGATATGACATGACTTGACATGACTTGGCTTGACATGACATGACTTGACTTGACTTGACTTTACATGATATGACTTGACTTGATTTGACTTGACTTGACTTGACTTGACTTGACTTGACGTGATATGACTTGAGCGCAATGAATCCATTCTGAACAAACACCAAACTGCAACCTCATATTTCACAAAGTGTTGCAATGCAAATTAATGAGGTCAGATACTGGATTGTGATTGTGTATAAAGTTGAGGAAATCTCTGTTACAGTATACATTGTACAAAATACCACTTAGAAGAATACAATGCAGAATTGACAAATAGCTTGAAAAAAAGAAAGGTGCCATATCTTCTACTATAAAGTCTAATACAATTACGACATTTTATTTACGACATATGATGTAAGTGTGTTGTCAATGTTTTACTCGTATCTATTTTCCTTATACTTTTGATATTCATGACATTTCAGGCACATATGTAGGTCCCTTGATACAGATGTAGACGGTTTCAGATATGTTTAGTTTGAAATCTTCTGTACTGTCCCTATCTAATGTTTAGTCTTTTGATATTCTAATTATACCATCTTTTGAAAATCTCCAAAAACATGTCAAAATCAATTTTCATTCCACTTCTAAAGAAAACAGAGCTATAGAATGCGAACTCCATCGCACAATCAGCTTGATGCGTCATTAACAAAAATCCTATTAAGAATAATCATGATGAGGACAAGGAACAGAATCAAAAGAGAATAGCAGAAGAGCAGTGTGGTTTTGTGGAAGGGAAAGGAACTATTAATGTCATATACATCCTAAGAACTATCATAGAGAGGTCAATCGAGTTGAGTTAGGATTTATGTTTATGCTTTGTTGGTTATACCAAAGCTTTCGATCGGGTAAGACATGAAGAATTGATCAACCAACTAGAAAGACTCTATATTGATGGAAAAGATCTACGAATAATCAGAAATATGTATGGGAACAAACAGTTGCAATGAGAATAGAAAATGATATAAGCTCTTTCCAAAATATCAGAAGAGGGGTCAGGCACGGTTGTGTTCTCCCACCAGATCTGTTTCACTTTACAGCGAAACCATCATGAGAAACCTAGAAGAATGCCCTTGGATAAAGGTTGGAGGAAAAAATGATAAACAACATTCGTTATGCAGATGACATCATGCTAATTGCAGAAAGTGAAAGGGACCTACACAATCTTATGAATATAATAGAAATAGAAAACAAAAATAAAGCTTGGAGATAAATAGCAAGAAGACTGAAGTCATGGCAATCAGTAAAAAAAAAGAAATCTCCTCATGCAAAATGACAGCAAATGGCACAACTTTCAGACAGGTTGAAAAGTTTAAATATCTGGGAATGGTCATCTCACCAGACGGCAGATGCACATCAGAAATATCCAGCAGTATCAGCCAAGCCAAAACAGCATTCAAAAAGATGAAAAGCATTCTTACCAATAATGCCTTTCAATTAACACCAGCAAGAGAGTTCATGAATGTTACATAGAACTGATACTGTTGTACGGTCGTGAGGCGTGGACAGTCAACAAGCACAAGATTGAGGCTGCTGAAATGTGATTTCTAAGAAGAATGTTGAGAGTTCCATGGACAGCAAAGAAAACACACGAGACAGTCTTGATGGAGGCAGACACAAGAACATCATTGATAAAGAAGATTAGGAAAAGACATGTAACATTTATAGGCCATTTTATGAGGAAAGGGGAATTAGAGCACCTGGTCACAACAGGAAAACTGGACGGAAAGAGAACACCAGGTAGACCCCAGGGAGAAAATACTGGACGGACTTGCAGAGTGGCTGGGGACAGTGAGTGTGGGAGACGTGCTTGCTGCGACAAGGGATAGATTCATATGGAGGGCCATGATCGCCAAAGCCATGTGGCAGGTACGTGATGATGATAATATTGACCGTTGATGTGCACGTCTTTTACCTGTGGGCAATTTCTTCACTGTTTCTGTACACAAACTTGTTATCTTTTTCAGCCTAAACCTTCCCACTACAGGATTGTGGTCACTGTTGCAGTCTGCGCCTGGTAGCGTTTTTGCTGACAGTAAAGAATTTCTAAATCTTTTGTTGATCAGGATGAGGTCAATCTGAATTTTGGTATTATCTCCTGGACTCATCCAAGTCCATTTTCTTCTATTAGGCTGCTCAAAACAGGTGTTTCGTACTATGAACTCATTCATCTGTGCCCATTCTACAAGTTTCCCTCCCCTTTCATTTTGTGTTCCAAGGCCATGATGTCCAACTATATCCTCCACCCTATCCTGTCCCACTTTAGCATTAAAATCTCCCATTATTACTGTAACTTCTTGTGATTTACATTGGACCTTGGCCATCTCTAATACTTCGTAGAAGTTGTCGATGTCTTCCTGAGTACTTGCGGATGTTGGTGCATACACCTGAATGATGTTGTTATCAAATAGTTTGCTTCCCAATTTGACCAGCAAAACTCTGTCGGACACTGCCCAGTATCCCTAAACTGCTTTTGATTTGTCTTTGTCCATTATGATGCCTACTCCCCTTTCATGTGAATTACCACCAGAGTATATCACTGTGTATTGTCCTGATGTTATCATGCCTGCCCCCTTGCATCTCACTTCCCCTAGTCCTAAAATACTGATGTTAAGCCTTTCCATCTCCATTTTGATGTTGTTTAATTTTCCCTTCTGCAACAGTGTTCTGATGTTCCATGTTGCTATTTTGGTGTTTCTAAGTTTGACTTTAGGTTTGATTTTGGGCGCAGTAGCTAGCTGACGGTCTGGTGTCACCTGCGCCGCATGACAGTCCCTACCGGACGAAGGTGCTCCTATTAACGTCGTTAACTTCATTCTTCATCTTTCTGCATCTTTATGAAAGTCTCTCTTTCGGTCAAAGAGAGACTTGCATAATCTACTCTCCTTTTCACAGAACTGCAAGCAGTAGTGCTAACCGGTGGTGTGGGCTAAAAGCGAGACGTGTAGCCACACATTAGATGCAACATGCCACCCCTTATGACGCACACAGTGTGTGTGCGTGGGTGAATGCGTGGGTGAGTGCGTGCGTGTGTTTGTGTGTGTGTGTGTGTGTGTGTGTGTGTGTGTGTGTGTGTGTGTGTGTGTGTGTGTGTTGTGTGTGTGTGTTCGTGTGTGTATGTCTGTGTGTGTGATTGTGATTATCTATTCTGAAACATGTAATACAACCATAGAATTATGTAATGTACACGAACATGAGATGTCTAGTTATTTGAAGTTGTCGTGTTTGTTTTGCTGAATTGTGAGTGTTTGTCTGTTCTCTTTGGTTCGACTGATTCATCATCATCATCAGGTGCCTTGCTGCATGGCGTTGGCGATCATGGACTTCCATCTGTCTCTATCTCTTGTTGCCCCTAGCATCTCTCCCACCCACCCTCGTCCCCAACCACTCTACAAGTCCGTCCAGCATTTTCTCCCTGGGTCTACCCGGTGCTCTCTTTCCCTCCAGCATTCCCGTTGTGGCCAAGTGCTCCAAATCCCCCTTCCTCATAAAATGGCCTATAAATGTTGCCTGTCTTTTCCTAATCTTCCTTATGAGTGATCTACTTGTGTCTGCCTCCATCAAGACTGTCTCGTTTGTTTTCTTTGCTGTCCATGGAACTCTCAACATTCTTCTTAGAAACCACATCTCGGCTGCCTCAATCTTGTTCTGGCTTTGTTTGTTGACTGTCCATGACTCACATCTGTACAACAGTGATTGGTTCTATATAACATTCAAGAACTCTCTTCCTGATGTTAATTGAACTGATTAGTTGGTCGAAAATCTTTGATTGATTTTGTTGTTCATAAATGTAAAAAAAAAAAAAAAAGAAACAAATCATACAAACAGTTGTTCTTGCTGACTGAACCATCAGTGGTTTGATAAGATTTTGGAGGGTGCAGTGTATTTGTTTGTTGTGTAGTTCGATTTATGCATCAGTTTTATCTTCTGGCCATTTACGGCAGTGTCCTAAATCTTTTGGTATGACTGTTTTGTATAGGCCTTTGGGATAATTTGGACATTTTCCAGTCAAATGACCCAACAACCAAACAACACTGTACTTATGTATCGTGTGGTTGTGGGTGTTTTATTTCAGTGAACCTGTCATGCTAATGGCAATTTGTTGATTTAAAAAACTTAAGCAAGCATTTCTTTGTTAACTAAAAGCACCACAATATAATACAGCTTTTAAGAATCGTACAGAGCCAGAACTGTGCCACATAACTCGTGAATTACCTAACGTGAAATGTTTGTTACATGATCTAGTGTAAAATGAACTGGCAGGCTAACATTGTTTGGTGATGATATTACCTCACATGAATTCGTTACCTAACAAGAAGTGCATAAGTATGTCAGACGACCTAATCTGAATTAAAGGGATTCTGAAACTTACGATTTATTGTGATCCAAGACTGATCCAAGAGCAGGTCACTCCTGTAGCAGGTTGTCAGTAGACTAGAGTTACTGTCCCAGAGTTGTTTTGGACTTCGGTAGCAGTAATCTATGCCGTAAATTGACTTGAGGTTCTGGTTTTATCTGTCATTGGACACCAGTACGGCGCTGGGCGCTTAGCCAGCTGTAAAAGGTGCCGTCACCTTCTTTCACTCTGGCATGTCTTGGGTCTTCTTCTTCTTCTTCTGCTCTCTTCTTCTTCTTCTTCTTCTTCTTCTTCTTCTTCTTCCTTCTTCTTCTTTTTGTTCTTCCTTATGGTTTACTGCTAATACTACTACTGCTACTACTACTACTACTACACTCATTAGTCTTATTGCATTTGGCGCATTGAAATACTATTTGTGTTGTTGTTCATTTGAATTCTGGGAGTCAGACGAACATTTTTACAGTTAATGAACTTAACAAATTTGAAAAACAACAACACTATCCTCATTGGCACCCATCAGAAACTTTCTCAGCTGCCTCCTCTTTCTCTCCCATTATGTAACACATCAGTCCCAATTTCTGATTCAGCTAAAAACCTTGGTGTCTGCATTGACTCTACCCTCTCCATGAACAACTTTGTTTCTCAAACAGCCAGATCTTGCTACTATCACCTCCATCGTATAAGCCTGATCAGGAAATATCTCTCTGTCGAAACAACTGCAAAAATCGTTCTCTCCTTCATAATGTCTGCATTGACTATTGCAATTCACTCCTGTCTGGTCTTCCTGCCTCCACCATTCACATCAATGGCACTTACTCTCAACCTGCATACCTGACCTGTGGTGTTCCACAAGGATCTGTCCTTGGCCCTGTTCTTTTCACTCTTTACACCTCCCCCTGTCCACCATCATCAACTCCCACTCTATAAAACACCACTTCTATGCTGATGACACCCAACTTCAAGACAGTGACTCACCTGATAATATACAGCGCCTGTTGACTCGCACCACTGAGTGTACACGGACATTAAGAACTCGATGACGTTCAACAAACTTCAGCTTAATGATGACAAGACAGAAGCTATCCTCATTGGCACCCATCAGAAACTTTCTCAGCTGCCTCCTCTTTCTCTCCCATTATGTAACACATCAGTCCCAATTTCTGATTCAGCTAAAAACCTTGGTGTCTGCATTGACTCTACCCTCTCCATGAACAACTTTGTTTCTCAAACTGCCAGATCTTGCTACTATCATCTCCATCATATAAGGCTGATCAGGAAGTATCTCTCTTTCGAAACAACTGCAAAACTCGTTCTCTCCTTCATAATGTCTCGCATTGACTATTGCAATTCACTCCTGTCTGGTCTTCCTGCCTCCACCATTCACATCCTACAGCGCATTCAAAACAATGCTGTACGCCTTGTACTCAAAAAGAAAAAAGCTGACCACATATCTTCTCTCCTGGCACAACTTCACTGGCTCCCTGTATCAAAGCGCATACAGTACAAACTAGACACCATGTGCTACAAAAGCCTCAATAACGCAGCCCCCGATTACCTGTCAAGCCTACTTGAGATCTATCTTCCCTCACGTACCCTCCGCTCTGCCTCCTATGGTCCACGAGCCTTCTCTGTTTCTGGTCCACTCTCCTGGAACAAACTTCCTCTCTCAGTCCGTCAGCAACCTACTTTTGTCTCCTTCAAGTCCGCTCTCAAAACTCACCTGTTCTCCTCCGCATAAAATCCTAACCTTACTCAACCCCCCCCCCCCCCCCCCCTCTGCAGCCTGTCTCCGCTCGGAGGGGAATCACATGGTCATAATATATAGGCTAATTGTATATGCTATGCTCTCTATAATTTTCCATTGCTTTTATTCTTGCTTTTATTGCTTTTATTCTTTCTCCCCATTTATAGCCATGCGTGTGTGTGTGTGTGTGTGTGTGTGTGTGTGTGTGTGTGTGCGTGCGTGTGTGTGCGTGCGTTGCGTGCGTGCGTGCGTGCGTGCGTGTGTGTCTGCTTCAGCGCTTAGATTTGATTTTATCAAGATTTTGCGCTATATAAATATTGTAATTATTATTAATTATTATATCAAAGATTATGACTAATTCTAAAAATGTACGGTTAAGAAAGCACATCATAAGAGTCAGATGCCTTGGTTAGGACTTGTAACAATGGACAAAAAGGGCAATACTCATTGAAAAACAACTTTGGTAGGTATAGAAAAATTTGATTAAAGTGCAATGCAATATGCACATTAAAATAAAAATGAGGTAAATACAATAAAATGAGTATGTAGACTAAGAGGACAAGGTTAAACTTTTTAAGTCAGCCGACAGAAACACATATACAAGCAACAGCCGACCCCACCCACCCACCCACACACACAGACGCACACACCCACACCCACACGCGCACACACACGCTTGTGCGCGGAGTCAACACACACACATACACATACACATGCACACGCACGCACCCACACACCCTCTCTATACCCTCACATACCCTCTCTCACATACAACCCCACAATGCTATGCACACAATGTTTGCTCCAACATAAGCCAATTGTACACATCCGCACGCTCTCTCATCTGCTCATCCTTAACTCCAAAGCCCCGGCACATCTCACGTGAATAATGGTTGCGAATAAGAAAAGTTCACCGGATTATTGCCACCAATATAATATTGAACACAATAGGTATAGCAACTACGACAAATTGTACATGGTGTAATAATGCAAGAGACTCCATTGAACATTTTCTGTGGAACTGTTACTGTGTCCGTAATTTCTGAAATTTAACAGATAAACTAACCAACGCAAAATGCGAAAATAGCTTCAAACATCAGAATCACACGAAATCTGTGTTGTTCGGTGTTGACCAAAATGTAAAAACAGATAGAGTATTTGATCTTATAATAATGCTGGCAAAATCATTTATATGTAAATGCAAAATAGACAAGTGTGTTCCAAATATACATACTTTCCAAAGAAAGCTAAACCAGAGATTCAAAATTGAACAATATAATGCCAAAATAAACGTTCACTTGTCCATTTTTTAATGCTCAGTGGAACAACTATGGACCAATGTTCCCTGTGTAGAAAACAGACTTTCTTCATGACATATTTCTTGAATATTGATGAACATAATGAAACCATTATTGATTAGATTATTGTTTTATAGGTTTTGTAGGCCATAGGTTTTTTAAAAAAAAATTTATGTGAACAATTATTGTCTTATTTGCATAAATTAGATCATTTCTGTTACCATATTGCTCGATGACGCTTGATTATGGTTAAGCAAAGGAATGTGGTTTTTGAGATTGATTCGTGGGGGAAATGTTGACATGCGTTGGATCTTGGTTTTCATTTTTGAACTTCCAATGTGAAAAATATCATTCTGTACATTCAAACAAACAAAACAAGAAAATGAAAGAGAAAGGAAAAACAAACAAACAAACAAACAAGATGGCAAGGGGAAGAGGAAGAAAAGGAGGGGAAAAAACCCAAAGAACTGGTAAGATTGACAAATTTATTTCGAATATACGTACTTTTCAAAGACTATAAATAAGATTCAGAACTGAATAGTGTAATGCCAGAGTGGACGACTTTCATTTGTCCGTCTTTTAATGCTCAATGGAATAACTATAAACACTGTTTTCTTATAGAGAACAAATTCATCTTTATGACATGCTTGAAATCTTGATGTTCACTTTGAAATCTCCCATTTTGAAATATGGTTTGTTTGTGTGTGTGTCTTCTGTATGTTTGTGTTGTCAGATGTCAAAAACGTTCCTCTTATGTGTATGAATTGAAATTATTGTTATTTTGTTTTGTTTTGTTTTGTTGTTTTGTTTTTGTTTTGTTACTACATTGTTTGTTGATGTCTATTCACTGTTAAAAATGAATTTTAAAAAAAAGGTGAAAAAACACTTTGAATCCCTACACTAATGCTAATTTAATCCCGAGACCCAATGATAATTTACCCCTAACTCCAATGCTGATTTAACCCTGATTCAAGTGTGAATTGAATCCTAACACTAATGCTACTTAAAACTAACATTACTGCTAATTTCACCCTATTTCCAATGCTAATTGAACCCAAGTCTAATGTTAATTTAACAGTAATTCCAATATTAATCTAACCCGAACTCCAATATTAATTAACCCTAACATCAATGCTTATTTACCACTAACACTAATTTTCCTAACACCAATGCTTATTTACCACTAACACTAATTTTCACCCTAACATAATGGTAATATAACCGTAACATGAACATTTATTTAACCCTTACACTAGTGCTAAAATAACTCTAATACCAACACTAATTTATCCCTAACACCAACACTAATATAACCCCAACACCAACACTAATATAACCCTGACACAAACACTAATATAACCCCAACACCAAAACTAATATAACCCTGACACAAAGATTAATATAATCCTAACACCAACACTAATTTATCCCTAACATTAATGTTGATTTAACCCTAACACCAACACTAATATTACTCTGACACAAACACTGAAATAACCCTAACACCAGCACTACCTTAACCCTGGTCTAAAACGAACACTAATTTAACCCTAATAATAGCCACCACCTCAAGATGGGCAATCACAACGAACATACATGATCCTAGGAAAGGGATATGTGGGTGGGTAATATAGTGGTGTCAATGTTTTCAAGGTCCCCATTTCAAGATATTGCCAATGGTTAGGGTTCTGCGCTGGCTTAAAGAGTCTGCCAGCTCAGACAACTACTGTAAATTTGAGGTGATTGTATACATGGTCTGAGTGCGATGATTGCCTTTCAAACAGTCTTTAGACAAACTCCATATTCTACCTAGGGTTAGACCTAGGACCAATTACGTTGTATCTTTACTACAATCTCTCTCTCTCTCTCTCTCTCTCTCTCTCTCTCTCTCTCTCTCTCTCTCTCTCTCTTTCTCTCTGTCTCCCTCTCTCTCTCTCTATATATATATATATATATATATATATATATATATATATATATTGTAGATAAACCAAACAAACAAGACAACAAACTAGAATGTTGATCCCAGTACTTAGGCCAGTGGCCTTCCATCCTCAGGGGACTGTTTATTCATATATATGTATATATATATATATATATACACATATACATGTGTGTGTGTATATATATATAGACATATACATATATATATATATATACATATACATATATATATATACATATACATATATATATATATATATTGTGTATATATATATATATATATATATGTGTGTGTGTGTGTGTGTGTGTGTGTGTGTGTGTGTGTGTGTGTGTGTGTGTGTGTGTGTGTGTGAATATACACATACATAATACACACACACATATATATGTACACATATACATATATATTATAGGTATATATATATATATATGTATGTATATTTATATGTATGTATATATATATGTATGTATATATATATATATAGATAGATAGATAGATAGATGGATAGATATATAGATAGACAGACAGAAGATAGATAGATAGATAGATAGATAGATAGATAGATAGATAGATAGATAGATAGATAGATAGTAGATAGATAGATAGATAGATAGATAGATATAAATGAATTGATGAATGTTTTGAGTTTTTGCAGTGTAATACCTGGTTTCAGTTTCAGTTCCAGTTTTTAAAGATGACGTCTCCGCGCTTGGAATGAATTCCCAATACCTAAAACCACTGGTGCTATGTGATGGAGAAGATCCAGAATGATCATGGCACAAGCTTTGAACCCATGAGCTGGCCAGGTCCTGAGTTCCTATCTAGCTTATGGGTTTTGTATCTAATACTAGGATTTGTATCAGTATGTCATTGGAACAAATTTTGGTGGTTCAAACTACGGGATTCATTAAACTGGTCTTCTTACTGCCTCTATGCCTCCCCCCTCCCCCATCTTAACATGATTGCTGTTCAGATTGTGTCAGTGTAGTTGTAGGCCTCCTTCGGTCATGGCTGACCATGGATAAAGTACATCCAACCTAATGTCTAGTTGGGCTGTCTGCTTGGTCCAAGCAGCGTCGCCTGTGACTGTAGACACCAATGCGAGAGAGGCAGTCTCTGTCGCAGCGGTCGCATGTGTATGCTGATGTTGGTCTGTTGGCTGTCATCCCTTTTCTGCGAACTCGCTTTTCTGCTACAGCAGCTGACAGTTTGTCCTCACTTATCCGCAGCCGTTTCTTGAGAGTGCTTCTCCAGTTGTTGCGGTCATCTGTGAGGTCCTCCCAGGACTCAGTGTTGATCTCAAGCGCCTTCATGTCACGTTTGCAAATGTCTTTGTATCTCAGCTGTGGGCGGCCAGTGTTTCTCTGCCCTGTGGCAAGCTCACCATAAAGGATGTCTTTTGGGATGCGACCATCTTCCATGCAGCGAATGTGGCCCAGCCAGCGCAGCCGATGCTGTCTCAGCATGGTATGCATGGTCGGGAGGCCAGCGCGGATCAGGACTTCGGTGTTGGTCCCTTATCTTGCCAGAAAATGCCGAGTATGCGCCGTAGGCTTCTCGGGTGGAAGGTATCGAGCCTTTTCTCCTGATGAGCATGCGTGGTCCACGCCTAGCTGCCATACAGCAAGGTGCTGAGGACACAGGCGTTGTATACAGCCATCTTTGTCTTCGTGTTCAGCTTGGGATTTGTCCACACCCTTTGTGTGAGGCGGGCTAGTGTTGTGGCTGCCTTCCCGATCCTCTTGTCGATCTCTGTGTCAAGGGAGAGGTTATCGGTGATAGTGGACCCAAGATAGGTGAGTTGATGGATGGCTTCAAGCTCGTAGTCATCAATGGTGATGGTTGGTGTAGATGGCGTGTCTTCTTAAGACTGATGTCAGACCAAAATCTTTGCAGGCCTGGGAGAAGCGATCTATTAGTGACTGCAAGTCCCGCTGAGTGTGGGTCACAACTGTGGCATCGTTGGCAAATAGCATGTCTCTGATGAGGGCTTCAAGGACCTTTGTCCTTGCTCTGAGACAGGCGAGGTTGAAGAGCCTGCCATCTGATCTGGTCCCAGGTGAATTCCTTCTTGCGTTGTGCTGAAGGCACGCATCAGGAGGAGAGCAAAGAAGATTCCAAAGAGGATTGGGGCCAGGACGCAGCCTTGTGTCACACCGCTGCGTACGTCCAAGGGCTTGGAGAAGTTTCCGTTGAACTGCACCGTCCCTTTCATGTTTGAATGGAAGGACTCAATTATGCTGTGCAGTTTTGGGGCAGCCGATTTTTCGGAGAGCCCTGAGAAGGCCATCTCTGCTGACTAGGTCAAAGGCCTTGGTGAGGTCAATGAATGCCACACACAGGGGCATCCGCTGCTCTCTGCACTTCTCCTGGATTTGGCGAAGGGAAAAGAGCATGTCTACCGTGAATCTCTCTGCTCGAAAACCACACTGATTCCGGGTAGGCGCGTTCAGCCAGTTTCTGCAGGCGGATTAGGAGGACCCGAGCGTAGACTTTGCCAACAATGCTGAGGAGCGAGATACCTCTGTAGTTGTTGCAGTCGCTCCTTTCGCCCTTGTTTTTGTACAGGGTCAGGGTTTACTCCCTTAGCTAGATGGCCACGGGTAGCTCTCCAGAGCTGGCGCCCCTTGATGGATCTATTTATTTCCACCATGGTTTCTAGCCACCGTCCTCACCATCCTCCTGAGAGGACTGGTGGGGGTGCTGGTTTAGTCGCCAGCAATTCGACCCTGTGGCAGGTAGTACTTGGTTCCAGGTTACCATGTAGTAGTAGTAGGCCTCCTTCGGTCATGACTGACCATGGACAAAGTACATCCGTTCTAATGTCTAGATGGGCTGTCTGCTTGGTCCAAGCAGCGTCGCCTGTGACTGTACAGACCAATGCGAGAGAGGCAGTCTCTGTCGCAGTGGTCGCATGTGTATGCTGATGCTGGTCTGTTGGCTGTCATCCCTTTTCTGCGAACTCGCTTTTCTGCTACAGCAGCTGACAGTTTGTCCTCACCAAACCGCAGCTGTTTCTTGAGAGTTCTCCAGCTGTTGCGGTCGTCTGCGAGGTCCTCCCAGGACTCAGTGTTGATCTCAAGCGCCTTCATGTAACGCTTGCAAACGTCTTTGTATCTCAGCTGTGGGCGGCCAATGTTTCTCTGCCCTGTGGCAAGCTCACCATAAAGGATGTCTTTTGGGATGCGACCATCTTCCATGCGACGAACGTGGCCCAACCAGCGCAGCCGACGCTGTCTCAGCATGGTGTGCATGGTTGGGAGGCCAGCGCAAGTTAGGACTTCGGTGTTGGTCACCTTGTCTTGCCAGGAAATGCCAAGTATGCGCCGTAGGCTTCTCAGGTGGAAGGTATTGAGCCTTTTCTCCTGGTGAGCATGCGTGGTCCACGCTTCGCTGCCATACAGCAAGGTGCTGAGGACATAGGCGTTGTATACAGCCATCTTTGTCTTTGTGGTCAGCTTGGGATTTGTCCACACCCTTTGTGTGAGGCGGGCTAGTGTTGTGACTGCCTTCCCGATCCTCTTGTCGACCTCTGTGTCAAGGGAGAGGTTATCGGTGATGGTGGACCCAAGATATGTGAATTGATGGATGGCTTCAAGCTCGTAGTCATCAATGGTGATGGCTGGTGGAGATGGCGTGTCTTGGCCCAGGACGTTTGTCTTCTTAAGACTGATAGTCAAACCAAAATCTTTGCAAGCCTGGGAGAAGCGGTCCATTAGTGACTGCAAGTCCCGCTGAGTATGGGTCACAACTGCGGCATCGTCGGCAAATAGCATGTCTCTGATGAGGGCTTCACGGACCTTTGTCCTTGCTCTGAGGCGGGCGATGTTGAAGAGCCTGCCATCTGATCTGGTCCACAGGTGGATCTCCTCTTGCGCTGTGCTGAACGCATGCCTCAGGAGGAGAGCGAAGAAGATTCCAAAGAGGGTTGGGGCCAGGACGCAGCCTTGTTTCACACCGCTGCGTACGTCCAAGGGCTTGGAGAGGTTTCCGTTGAACTGCACCATCCCTTTCATGTTTGAGTGGAAGGACTCAATTAAGCTGTGCAGTTTGGGGGGGCAGCCGATTTTTCGGATAGCCCTGAAAAGGCCATCTCTGCTGACTAGGTCAAAGGCCTTGGTGAGGTCAATGAATGCCACATACAGGGGCATCCGCTGCTCTCTGCACTTCTCCCGGATTTGGCGAAGGGAGAAGACCATGTCTACCGTGGATCTCTCTGCTCGAAAACCACACTGTGATTCCGGGTAGACGCGTTCAGCCAGTTTCTGCAGGCGGATTAGGAGGACCCGAGCATAGACTTTGCCAACAATGCTGAGGAGCGAGATACCTCTGTAGTTGTTGCAGTCGCTCCTTTCGCCCTTGTTTTTGTACAGGGTGACGATCTTGACGTCCCTCATGTCCTGTGATACAGCTCCCTCATTCCAACACTGACAGAGAACTGCGTGCAAAGGGTGCAGAAGAGAAGTCTTGCAGTGCTTGATGAGGTCTGGGGGAATTCCGTCGTTGCCAGGTGCCTTCCCTGATGCCAGGCTATCAATGGCCTTGCTGAGTTCGTCCACAGTTGGCTCTGCGTCAAGTTCTTCCATTACCGGCATGCACTTGATGGCATCGAGGGCTAAGGGGGACACCATGTTCTGTGTGGAGTAGAGGTCGGAGTAGTGTTCCGCCCATCTTTCCATCTGTTGGCTAGGATTGCTGATTACTTCCCCAGTAGAGGATTTGAGGGGGGCGATCTTGCTCTGTGTTGGTCCCAGTGCCTTCTTGATGCCATCATACATTCCTCGGATGTTGCCTCTTTAAGCAGCACTCTGTATCTCTTCGCTGAGCTCTGTCCAGTACTCGTTTGCGCAGCGCCTGGCGTTAAGCTGAACCTTACTTCTGGCAGCCCTGAGGATTTGCAGGTTCTTCTCACTGGGTGACTGCTTATACTTGGTGAGTGCGGCACGCTTGGCCTCAACAGTGGGAGTCATCTCTGATGATTTGGCCTCAAACCAGTCATGGGACTTCACAGTTTTCTTCCCAAAGGTGGCCATAGCAATGCGGTGCATGGTGTCTCGTAGCGTTTCCCATCTCTCAGTGGCAGAGTCTCTGGGCTGCAATGCATCGTATTCTCTCTCAAAGGCCTCTGCGAACTGTTCTACAAGATCTGGCTAAGGCATCCTGCTGACGTCAATGCGAGGGTTCCCTTGTTTCTTTGAGCAGTGGAACTTCTTTGGTTGTAGCCTGATCTTGCAACATACCAGAGAGTGGTCTGTGTCGCAGTCTGCGCTGTGATAAGAGCGAGTGTGGAGAACGTTTTTGATAGCGGCACGTCTTACTAGGATCAAATCCAGTTGGTGCGAATGTTTTGAGCGGGGATGCCTCCAGGAGACTTTGTGCTGAGGCTTCGTCTTGAAGAATGCACAGTTCATGGCAGGCGCAAAACTCAAGCAGTCGCTGTCCATTCTCATTCATTTTCCCCACTCCAAAGGAACCGAGGCAGAAGAGCCATGAGTCATTGTCTGCACCCACTCTGGCATTGAAGTCGCCCAGGAGAACAAGTTGTTCTGTCCTGGGGATGTTCCTTATGGTTGATGCAAGATTTTCGTAGAACTCATCCTTGGTGTCTGGAGAGGCGGACAGAGTTGGGGCATAAACGCTGATGAGAGTGACATAGCCTTCGGTGGTGTTGAGGCGGAGAGTCAAGAGTCGTTCTGAACCACCGCTGCCAGGTTCAATCATGTTCAGCAGGCTGTTCCTTACTGCAAAGCCTACTCCGTGCTCTTTTGGGGCATCAGAACTCTTTCCTTGCCAGAAGAAGGTGTAGTCCCTTTCCTTTAGTGTTCCTGAGTCATCCAGCCGTGTTTCCTGCAGAGTGGCAATGTCCACATTGAGCCTCTTTAGTTCGCTGTTTATGACGGCGGTTTTTCTGGCGTCGCTGATGTCTTGCAGATCTTGGGAGAGCCCAGGCATCATTGTTCGGACATTCCAACAGCCCAGTTTCACTGCTGATCCTTTTCCTGATCCGTTTCTTGAATTTGAATTTTTCTTTTTGTTTGATGCGGTAATTAACGACCTGCTTGTCAGATTTTCTCCTAATCTTCATGCACCCAATGAAGAAGGCAGGTTGTGGCGGGACAGCACCTAACTGGCTGTGGGCTGCCCAGCTTAGGTGGGCGGTAGCTGTCCAGTAAGACACGAAGGTCTCTCCCACCGTCAAAAGCAACCCCTGGCGTCAGCTCTACGTCAGTTGAGCAATGACTTATCACCGGTATCTGTTGCTTCCCGTGTTGTGCCGACACTAGTGTTAGTAGCGAGGCTGGAGTGTCCTCTCCAGGTCGTAGGTGCAGAGTGTTTGTGGATGAATGGACGGATGTAAGCCTGGGCAGTGTAATATGGAAGACAGGCTGTTGCCCATGCAACTTGTCCCCCCTCTCCACCTCGCTGACAGATCCAAAGGCAGCAGGGCTGTTACGTTTTGGTGCCAACGCGGCCGCAGGAGCTGCCGGAAAGTGACAAAGTTTGCCATCCAACCACCTTAGGGGCCCCACACCGGATTTACTGTCAGGGTTTACTCCCTTAGCTAGATGGCCGCGGGTAGCTCTCCAGAGCTGGCGCCCTTTGATGGATCTAATTTATTTCCACCAGGGTTTCTAGCCACCCTCCTCACCATCCTCCTGAGAGGACTGGTGGGGTTGCTGGTTTAGGTCGCCAGCAATTCGACCTTGTGACAGGTAGTACTGGGTTCCAGGTTACCAGTAGCAGATATATCTATCTGACCTGACATTGAGCTACTGCTTATAGTGGCCCTTACCCGCTGATGAACCCGTCATAGGACACCTGGGGCACTTTTTATGAATAGCAGCGCCATCTGCTACCCCACCCCGTCCTGATAGGAACACCGCCAGTTTGGTCCGGGACTGCTTATTTGCTAGCAAGCTAGCTTATTTACAGCCACCCTCCATATCTGAAGGGCTTCACCATCCGCCACCTGTGACCCGTCTGGGTTTGGGATGGTCGCCCCGCTGCTGAATTGGAAGTCGACCTTTCCCAATGTAATATCAGATAAATCGCACTTCCTACCCACCCCCTTTCCCCACTTTCCTGGGATAGTTATCTTTGTCAGCCATAAGCACCTGAGGTGGTGCTGGCATAAAACTGAACCAAATCAACCAATCAATCAACCAATCAGCCAGATATGGGGCATCATGTTCAGCAGGCAACTGAGGCGCATACATGAATATTATGGGAAATAATACTGAGCTTGAAAACACACAAAATTATACGAACAAACAAAAAAGCCCATTCCGTATGCCAATAACAAAATCACACCACACACACACACACACAACACACACACACACACACACACACACACACACACACACACACACACATACCACACACACACAAAACACACACACACATTCCACACACACACACCACACATATATATATACATATACATATATATGTATATGTATTTTATATACATATATGTATACATATATGTGTATATATATATATACTCGCACGCATGCGCACACACACCCACTCACACACACGCGCGCGCACACACACACACACACACACACACACACACACACACACACACACACTCACTCACACACACGCACAAACATGCACACAGATAAAATGCAAACCACAATTACTTTGTACATTTCTATATCTCTACAGTTTTCTTTATTAGATGTGATTGCTTGTTTTTTTAATGCTATTTGTAGATCTGCAAAATGCTAACGTCACTTTGGTCGCATTCACACATACATATGCACACGCTCGCAAAGTGTGTCTCTATCCATGTCTATGATCACTACACAGTGTGTGACAAGGTGTGTCTCTCTATCCATGTCATATCACTTCACAGTGTGTGACAAAGTGTGTCTCTATCCATGTCTATTATCACTAAACAGAGTGTGACAAAGTGTGTCTCTCTATCCATGTCTATTATCACTTCAAAATGTGTGACAAAGTGTGTCTCTATCCATGTCTATGATCACTTCACAGTGTGTGACAAGGTGTGTTCTCTATCCATGTCTATTATCACTTCACAGTGTGTGACAAAGTGTGTCTCTCTATCCATGTCTATTATCACTTCACAGAGTGTGACAAAGTGTGTCTCTCTATCCATGTCTATTATCACATCACAGTGTGTGACAAAGTGTGTCTCTCTATCCATGTCTATTATCACTACACAGTGTGTGACAAAGTGTGTCTCTCTATCCATGTCTATTATCACTACACAGGTGTGACAAAGTGTGTCTCTCTATCCATGTCTATTATCACTTCATAGTATGTGATAAAGTGTGTCTCTCTATCCATGTCTATTATCACTTCACAGAGTGTGACAAAGTGTGTCTCTCTATCCACGTCCATTCTCACTACACAGAGTGTGACAAAGTGTGTCTCTCTATCCATGTCTATTATCACTTCACAGTGTGTGACAAAGTGTGTCTCTCTATCCATGTCTATGATCACTACACAGTGTGTGACAAGGTGTGTCTCTCTATCCATGTCTATTATCACTACACAGAGTGTGACAAAGTGTGTCTCTCTATCCATGTCTATTATCACTTCACAGTGTGTGACAAAGTGTGTCTCTCTATCCATGTCTATTATCACTTCACAGAGTGTAACAAAGTGTGTCTCTCTATCCATGTCTATTATCACTTCACAGTGTGTGACAAGGTGTGTCTCTCTATCCATGTCTATTATCACTTCACAGTGTGTGACAAAGTGTGTCTCTCTATCCATGTCTATTATCACTACACAGTGTGTGACAAAGTGTGTCTCTCTATCCATGTCTATTATCACTTCACAGTGTGTGACAATGTGTGTCTCTCTATCCATGTCTATTATCACTTCACAGTGTGTGACAAAGTGTGTCTCTCTATCCATGTCTATTATCACTTCACAGAGTGTAACAAAGTGTGTCTCTCTATCCATGTCTATTATCACTACACAGAGTGTGACAAAGTGTGTCTCTCTATCCATGTCTATTATCACTTCACAGTGTGTGACAAAGTGTGTCTCTCTATCCATGTCTATTATCACTACACAGAGTGTGACAAAGTGTGTGTCTCTATCTATGTCTATTATCACTACACAGAGTGTGACAAAGTGTGTCTCTTTATCATGTCTATGATCACTACACAGAGTGTGACAAAGTGTGTCTCTCTAATCATGTCTATGACTTGAAACCAACACTGCCATCTGTCATTGACCTGTTTGTGTATTAATTACGGCGTGCTGACGTAACAGATCCGTATCAACAACATTGTGTCATACCTGGCAGCCTATTGTGGTGTAATTACAGAGTTCAAAACATCAGAAAGGTAGACAACATGTTCATCCCACTCAGGTTAATTACACAAAAGTATCAGTTGCGTCTTGTGATTCCGTTATCTACGAGTAGTCAGTACGGTCTTCTAAGTCTGTAATGTTTTATATTGTCACTCCTACTTTATGCGTTTTAAAATTATAGGATGAAGAGAGAATGAAAGAACAAGATGGTCACACCAATCTATAACCTCTCTTTTTGGACAAAAAGTAATAAGTATTCATTTCTAACACACTAAATTTCTGTGCAGCTGAGAATCTAGAAAAGGACAACTATCAAAAATCACATTTTCATTTTCATATTATGTACATAAACATATATGATATCAGTGTTATTGTGCATGGTAAAGATCAATACACTACCTGTGTATGCTACTATTTATCAATATTTCATGTTTTTGATTTGTAATTGTGTTTTCATGCAAATATCCATATCAATTTTTAGATATGATGCATATATGGAACATCAGAACAGAAGGGAAAATTAGTCAACGTCAAAATGGAGATGGAAAGGCTTAACATCAGTATTTTAGGACTAAGGGAAGTGAGATGGATGGGGGCAGGCATGATAACATCAGGAGAATACACAGGGATATACTCTGGTGGTAATTCACATGAAAGAGGAGTAGGCATCATAATGGACAATGACAAATCAAAAGCAGTTAAGGGATACTGGGCTGTGACCGACAGAGTTTTGCTGGTCAAATTGGGAGGCAAACCATTTGATATCAGCATCATACAGGTGTATGCACCAACATCCGCAAGTACTCAGAAAGACATCGACAACTTCTACGAAGTTTTAGAGATGGTCAAGGTCCAATGTAAATCACAATAAGTTACAGTCATAACGGGAGATCTTAATGCTAAAGTGGGACAGGACAGGGTGGAGGATATAGTTGGACCTCATGGCCTTGGTACACAAACCGAAAGGGGAGGGAAACTTGTAGAATGGGCACAGATGAATACAAGATACAAGATACAAGATTCTATTTAGCCCAGAACATCACAATGGGAAATTGTTTTGGCATTCGCATTAAAATACATACAGGAACAAGAACGCATAAACAAATGTACACACATACTCTTACTCTCTCTCACTCTCTCTCTCATCTCTCTCTCTCATCCCTCTCTCACCCTCTCCCTCCCCTCATCTCTCTCCCCCTCCCTCGCTGTTGAACACAATATAAAAAATTATGACTAATTCTAAAAATGTACGATTAAGAAAGCACATCATAAGAGTCAGATGCCTTGGTTAGGACTTTTAACAATGGACAAAAAGGGCAATACTCATTGAATAACAACTTTGGTAGGTATAGAAAAATTTGATTAAAGATGCAATGCAATATGCACATTAAAATCAAAATGAGGTAAATACAATAAAATAAGTATGTAGACTAAGAGGACAAGTTGACAGAAACACATATACAAGCAACAGCCGACCCCCCACCCACCCACACACACACACCCCCACACCCGCACACACGCGCATGTGCGCGGAGTCAACACACACACATACACATACACATGCACACGCACGCACCCACACACCCTCTCTATACCCTCACATACCCTCTCTCACATACAACCCCACAATGCTATGCACACAATGTTTGCTCCAACATAAGCCAATTGTACACATCCGCACACTCTCTCCTCTGCTCATCCTTAACTCCAAAGCCCCGGCACATCTCACGTGAACAAGACTAAGTAGGGACAGTGTCACGGGCCGCCTTCACATAGAAGCTGTTGCTTAACCGCTTGTCCTGGTCTTAAAGGACCTGAATCGTTTACCGGAAGGGAGGGGGGAGAAGAAAATATTTGCCGGATGGCCCTCGTCGGCCACAATGGATTTGACCTTCTTTTTCATTCTTCTAAGTGGTCCCAATAATTTTCGAGGTGGTCCGGACAACTCTATTGAGCCTCTCCCTCTCAGCTGCAGGGAGGGCGCCGTACCAGGCAGTGATCGAAAAGGTCAGTACGCTCTCGATCACCGCCCGGTAGAACTGCATGAGTATATTTTGACCAACACCGAACTTTTTGAGTTGGCGGAGGAAGAACAGTCTTTTTTGGGATTTTGACACAATATTGCTGGTGTTTTCCTCCCACTTCAACAAGCTTGATATCGTCGAACCTAGAATTTTGAATGTTTCTACAACTTCTACGGACTCTCCCTTAATCACAAGGGGAGTGACAGGGGTCTTGGATCTTCTGGTGTCCACAATCAATTCCTTAGTTTTCATAGCATTGAGTTCCAGATTGTTACTGTCACACCATCTAACAAGTTTCTGTACTTCGTTGAAGTATGCGGACTCGTCACCGTTGTTGATCAGGCCCTTTACCGTGGTATCATCAGAGAACTTAAAGTACTTGACCGTGTCACTTGATGAGCGGCAATCGTTCGTGTACAGAGAGAACAAAAGGGGCGACAAGACACAGCCCTGAGGAGCACCAGTGCTCAGAGTGAGGGGGAGGAATGGATGCCGTTCACATTCATGAGCTGTTTCCTGTTGGATAGAAAGTCTGTGATCCACATGCACATTTGGGGTCTGATGTTGAGGTCTGAGAGTTTTCTGTGTAGTTTAGCTGGGATGATTGTGTTGAAAGCTGAGCTAAAATCGACAAAGAGAATGCGTGCATATGTTTTGGGAGAGTCAAGGTGTTGTAGGAGATAGTGCATGAGAAGAGAGACCGCATCGTCCACTGATCTGTTTGTCCTGTATGCGAACTGAAGGGGATCAAGAAGATGGTCAGTTGCTGATTTAAGGTGTTGCAGGACAATCCTTTCGAAGACCTTCATCACGATGGAGGTCAGCGCAACAGGCCTAAAGTCATTGAGTGTCGACACTTTTGGCTTTTTGGGGACTGGGATGATGTTGGCCGCTTTGAAGCAAGAGGGGACACGACAGAGTTCTAGCGACCTGTTGAAGATGTCGCAGAAAACAGGTGCTAGTTGGTCAGTGCAGGTCTTGATCGCTGAAGGGGAGACGTTGTCTGGGCCCGATGCTTTCCTCGTGTTTTGTTTTTTGAAGAAGGATCTGACTGTGTGTTGGCTAACCACAAAAGGCCGGGGGCTGGGGGAGGGGGTGGATGGGGGGAGGGGGGAGTGGTGGAGGAAGGTGAAGGTGATAGAGAGGGAGACGGTGAAGGCTTTGTGGAGGTAGGGAAGGGAGGAGGGGCAGAGGTGGGAGAAGGGGGTGGAGGGGGAGGCCTTGTTGAGGAGAAGGTGGAGGGACGGGAGATGTGGGAAGGAAGGAGTGGGGAGGGAGGAGGAGGGGAGGGTATGCCCTGGTGAGGGTGGGGCAGTGCTGGCGGGGAAGCCTTGTTCTGCCTGTCGAAGCGTGCATAGAAGTTGTTGAATGAATGAGTTCATAGTAGGAAACACCTGGTTTGAGCAGCCTAACAGAAGAAAATGGACTTGGATGAGTCCAGGAGATAATACCAAAAATCAGATTGACTACATCCTGATCAACAAAAGATTTAGAAATTCTTTACTGTCAGCAGAAACACTACCATGCTCAGACTGCAACAGTGACCACAATCCTGTAGTGGGAAGGTTTAGGCTGAAATTGAGTAAAAGAAAACAGACCAAAAGCAACATCAAACTAAACCTTGAACTCTTAAAGGCAGATGAAATGATACGTCAAAAATTTCATGTACATGTTCAAAACAAATTCAGTGCTCTGGAAGACGTTAGTGACAGTGGAGGAACAATGGAAAAAGTTGAGAAATGTTATAAATGTTCTGAAGAAATCTCTAAGGCAGATAGAAAGGCAAAAAAGAGCTGGATGATTAATAAAATTTTGGGCTTGATGGAGGAAAGGAGGAGGGCAAAGAGAAACGAGGAGATATACAGGAAGATAAACAAAGAAATCAGGTATAGGTGCAATGAAGCTAAGGAAGCTCGGCTGAACACAAAATGCAAAGAGATAGAAGACTGACACAAAATGGATCCTCGGACTATGTACAGACCACTTGAAGAAATTGTCCACAGGAAAAATACATGCACATCAACTGGTTGCTTAAAATCGAAAGATGGCACGCTTATCATGGAAAAAGACAAAATACTGGACAGATGGGGAGAGTACATTAAAGACCTTTTTGAGGATGACAGAAACGAAGAACACATTATAAAAAAGAACTTTGAAGGACCACCCATAATGAAAGATGAAGTTAGAGCAGCACTGAAAAAGATGAAACCAGGAAAAGCCCCAGGACCAGACAACATTACTACACAGATGATTGAAGCCCTGGAAGAATTTGGCATAGAAAAAATAACAGTCCTCCTAAATGAAATTTACGACTCTGGAAAAAATCCTTAAAAATATGTCAAAATGAATTTTCATTGCACTTCCAAAGAAGACAGGGGCTATAGAATGCGAACTCCATCGCACAATCAGTTTGATGAGTCATGTAACAAAAATCCTGTGAAGAATAATCATGATGAGGACAAGGAATAGAATCAAAAGTGAAATAGCAGAAGAACAGTGTGGATTTGTGGAAGGGAAGGGAACTATTAATGCCATATACATCCTAAGAACTATCATAGAGAGGTCAATTGAGCTGAATAAGGATTTGTATTTATGCTTTGTTGACTGTACCAAGGATTTCGATCGGGTACGACATGAAGAATTGATCAACCAACTGGAGAGACTCAATGTTGATGGAAAAGATCTACGAATAATCAGGAATATGTACTGGGAACAAACAGCTGCAATGAAAATAGAAAACAATATAAGCTCTCCAAAACATCAAAAGTGGAGTCAGACAGGGTTGTGTTTTGTCACCACATCTGTTTTCACTTTACAGCGAAAACATCATGAGAAACCTAGAAGAAGACCCTGGATTAAAGGTTGGAGGGAAAATGATAAACAGCATTCGATACGCAGATGACACCGTGCTAATGGCAGAAAGTGAAAGGGACCTGCAAAACCTTGTGAATATACTAGAAATAGAAAGCAAATGTAAGGGGTTGGAACTAAACAGCAGGAAGACTGAAGTCATGGTGATCAGTAAAAAACATGAAATCCCCTCCTGCAAAATAACAGCAAATGGCACAACCTTGACACAGGTTAATAAGTTCAAATACCTGGGAACGGTCATTTCATCAGACGGCAGATGCACATCGGAAATAGCCGGCAGAATCGGCCAAGCCAAAACAGCATTCAAGAAGATGACAAGCATTCTTATCAACAAATGCCTATCAATTAACACCAGGAAGAGATCCTTGAATGTTATATAGAACCAATACTGTTGTACGGATGTGAGGCATGGACAGTCAGCAAGCAAAGCCAGAGCAAGACTGAGGCAGTCGAGATGTGGTTTCTAAGAAGAATGTTGAGAGTTCCATGGACAGCAAAGAAAACAAACGAGGCAGTCTTGATGGAGGCAGACACAAGTAGATCAATCATAAGGAAGATTAGGAAAAGACAGGCAACATTTATAGGCCATTTTATGAGGAAGGGGGATTTGGAGCACCTGGTCACAATGGAAAAGCTGGAGGGAAAGAGAGCAGCAGGTAGACCCGGGGAGAAAATGCTAGACGGACTTGGGGAGTAGCTGAGGACGAGGAGGGTGGAGGAGATGCTTGGGGCGGCAAGAGATAGAGATAAATGGAGGTCCATGATCGCCAACGCCATGCGGCAAGGCACCTGATGATGATGATGATGATGACGACTACCAATGTGACGAGAACTAGATCTAAACTGTTATGCTCCGATTTTTAAAGGAAAACAGACCTAGCAATTACTTTTGATCTTTCCTAGCAACTTGGTTGCTCCAATATTATGACATCATTCAATACAATGACATCATAGGCAATGAACGCTACTGATGTTTTTTTTCCTCTGTGTGTGTGTGTGTGTGTGTGTGCGCGCGCGCTCGCGCGCCCCATGTTTCATCTGTGTCAATAAATAATGGCTGAAAGTTTTGATTATATAATAGATACATATTTTTGTACTTTTATTTAATGCTAGCAAGGAAGAACAGGAATTGTGTTTAAATTCAGATTGTAATTAAATCAATTAAGTACATATTTCGCACTGTAATTGATAACTCAGTCTTTGTGTACACACACATACATGCGCCCCCCCACCCCCCCCCACACCCCCCCCCCCCCGGCAGGCACAAATCATGCACTTGCAACACTTTAAGTGACGAAAATATTCACTATATGGGCATAGGAATTTTTTATTGTGACAAAATGAATTCTGAATACTATTCTGAAAGATTCTACAAGTTGTGAGACATAAGTTTTTGTTTTTGTTTTTTCTTCCATAAAAATGAAGATGATTAATTAGTTTGTGTTATTTTCTAGAAAAACCTTACGATTTTTCTATAGCGTTCAGATTTTTTTCTCACATGTGTATATGCGCAGTTTTGTCCACGCTGTGCAGGCAGTACACTGGTGCAGTCTGCATATTCTGATTAGGTGGATATGCTTCTGGGCCAAGCTTTCATAAGCCACCAAACACACAAGACATGACTTACAAGATCTATATAGTGCATATGTGATTTTCTGCATTAGCAAGCACACAAAGGGGTTTCAGACACTGGTAGGTTTGCATACATGCTTACCAGAGAACTTAACAAGTTCTCCACCCTTTTTCACCAGGCAGAAGTTACTCAGAAGGGACCAAACTCGGACATTCTCATTACAAGTCTGACATTTACCTGCTTGATTACCGCACCTGTAATTTTATGACTTCATAATGATGTGTTTCCTCTGTATGCGTATGTGTGTGTGCGTGTGTGTGTGTGTGTGTGTGTGTGTGTGTGTGTGTGTGTGTGTGTGTGTGTGTGCATGGAAAATGGGAAAGGGAGGGGGGAGACAGGGTTGGGGCTGGGAGTATATCATGTGCAGAGTTATGGCATATGCCATTTGGTGATCTCTACTGTGGTGTCATGTGCAAGAATAATGAAAGATGTGTTTTTTCTAACATTCTTCTATTTGGTACTGTTAGAGCTATCTGCTGTTACAATAGCATTAGGGATACGTGTACGTACAATGAACATAAATAAGTGGTTTTCCTAACATTCTTCTGTTTAGCACCGGTTAAGTATAAATCTGCTTTTACAACATTAGAAATGAGTGTAATTACAATGAAAGATAAATGTTTTTTTAACAGTCTGCTTTATACCACAGTATCACAACAGCATTATGGATAAGTGTAATAATATCCTTTCAAAGAACACCAGTCCTTAAACACTAAAAATGTACTGCACATTTTTCATCATATACATTAGGTATTATAACTCTGCAATTCCTATTTTAACTAGCAAGCCAGATGCTTTTATCATACTTTTGTCTAGCCTATCTGCTGGGCCCAGTGAGAGGAAATCTAGTTTGATTGCCCATATATATGTATGTATCTGAGAGCAGATTATGTATGTGTGTGTGTCTGTTATGGTGTATAAACAAAGTGTCACTTTAAAATCTAAATCACAACTCTCTCTCTCTCTCTCTCTCTCTCTCTGCCCCCCCCCCCCCCCACCTTTCCTTCTCTATCTCTCCCTCCCTCCTTTTCTTTCACACACAACCACGATGTCCAGCCAGTAGGTCTTACCTCATAATTCTTATTGATAAGCTAATGAAACGTTGATTCAGTTCATCACGACCACCACACAAGGGGGATTTGTGGTTTCAAATACTACCATCCTATTGGTTCCAAATCAAATAATAAATCATTGGCAGTCTTGAAGTACAAGAATTCAGGCTTGTCTCTTCCATTTGGTGTTCTCTACTGTGGTGACACGTGCAAGAAGAGCAAGAACAGTGAAAGATAAGTGTTTATTCTAACATTCTTCTATTTGGTACTGTTAGAGCTATCTGCTTTTACAATAGCATTAGGGATACGTGTAAGTACAATGAACATAAATAAGTGCTTTTACTAACATTCTTCTGTTTATCACCAGTTGGGTATAAATCTGCTTTTACAACAACATTAGAGATAAGTGTGACTACAATGAAAGATAGTTTTTTTTCTAACATTCAGGCGATTGTTTGCATCCTCCAGCATCTGGACTTCTATATTTTCTCTCTTCACATTTATCTTTCTGAATGTCAAAATCAGTCTTTTTGCTTTCTTCTTCTGTTTGTATTTAATCTTGCCGGTACTCCATGGTTGTAGACCACCGTGCAGCTGGGCTGTGTGATTTCTTGATTTGGCATGGGGATCACTTAGATTTGAAAAACTGGAAGAGACTTATTTCATTTGTCTTTTTATTTGTTTACATATATATTCGTTATGATGGCGGTGATGATGACGATGATGATTATAATAATAATATAATAATGAATAATAATTAAATAAATAAATAAATAACATAATCATCATCAACACTATCAGTTTCTACTGTCTGTGCAAACACAGTCAGTCGACCCTTGCTCCACCAGCTTCCCTTACCAGGGTAGGCCTATGTGGCCTTGACCTTGGTGACAAACCAGACAGCGAACTGACAGTACAGATCAAAGTCGGCGCTTGGCGTTAGATTTCTTTAAAACGCCGCATCCAGTATACATTTCTCGTTTGAAAATTTATCAGCAACTAATCAAAAACAATTTTTTAAAAAAATTACGTCACTTATGACACTTAGAACGTTTCATGTCCACAAAATAGCATTTCACAGTTAAATTGCAGTCGAACTGGGCCTGTGAGCTGAAGTCTCCCTTCGACATTTTAATCAGAGCAGCTGGACAATACGTGTTTCCCAGGAGCAGGATTTTGCTTGCTGACACTTGCTGTGTTTGGTCGACTCGTACATGAATTGTTAAAAACTCAGTGACACAAGACATACATAACAAGGTAGAAAAGAGGTTTCAAAACACAATCAAAATATTACTTACCTTGAAACTTGAGATATGCAGTCCCAAACTAGATACGGGAAAGAGCACGTATAAGCGGACTTCCATACGTAGACACGTCCCTATCGAAGCGATACGTATAGATAAAATCGCGCGAGAAAATGCGATGCGTAGTCGGTGCGTAACGTATCTGACCCGTATTGGATACGTGACGTGTAATCTAAAGGTCTCTAATAGTTGTTTAATTGCTAACGGAATGTTGTCATGGTATAATTCTAAACATTCCTATGATTGAGGGGTGTTTCTATAGTCGTTATTGCTTGCCCTGATCATTGCTAAGTTAATTGCCAGTAATACCCGACCTTGTTGTGTGGGATCAGAAAGAATATGTGTGTGTGTGTGTGTGTGTGTGTGTGTGTGTGTGTGTGTGTGTGTGTGTGTGTGTGTGCTTGTGTGTGTGTGTGTCTGCGTGTGCGTGCATGCGTGTGTGTGTGTGTGCGTGTGTGTGTGTGTGGGTGCGTGCACGCGCGTGTGTGTATATGTGTACTGGTGTACGTGTGTGAGTGCGCACGTGATTTTTTGAAAAGACAGGAAACATATTTAAACGAAAATGTACGATTGCACGTGTGAATGAAAAATTGTAGAAAAAGGGAGGAAAAGAGAGTTGCAGAAACAATAAAAACAAAAACAACAACAACAACGAAACGAAACAACAGGGGATAGAGGTGGGGTGGAATAGAGTGGGGGGTAAGGGGATCAAACTGAGACCTGAAAAGGATCGAACAACTCACTCATAAAAACAAGGTGAAGGTATGCGAAACAGATTGTGCGCTAATGGACGAGAGTGTGTATACTTGTGTCTTTGTGTGTGTGTATGTGTGTATTGTGTGTGTGTGTGTGTGTGTGTGTGTGTGTGTGCGTGCGTGCGTGCGTGTGTGTGTGTGTGTGTGTGTGTGTGTGTGCGTGCGTGTGTGTGCGTGCGTGCGTGTGTGTCTGTTTCAGCGCTTAGATTTGATTTTATCAAGATTTTGCGCTATAGAAATATTGTAATTAATGGCTTAATTAATTAATTAATAATTAATGTGTGTGTGTGTATTTGAGAGTGTGCGCGCACGCGCGCTCAACAGATCCACTTGAACACAAACGGCTCAATGTGTGATGATGAACCTATAAAACAAAACAAAAAGGTCTCTGTATCTCGTTGTCAAAGAAATAACCAGAACGTTTGAACAATATGACGTATTATTGTTGAGAAGTGTTGAGCAATATCACTCTGTAACGATAGTTCTTTTTTCTGTTTGTGCATTCACGAAATAATAATGTGACCAATGCTCTTTATGGTACGTTCACACTAGGCTGTAACCACGATCTAACCAAATGGTTATATCGCTCTCTAACTAACTGGAACCACAAATTTTTGGTTGCAGTGGGTTCCCATCGGTTAGACGATTTTTCGGGAAGACCCGATTTTTTGTTAGATAGGTGGTTAGATGGCCCCCAAAAATATGACTTGGGAGATAAAAATTTTTCGAGGTTACATCGCCCGATCAAGTTATAAACGGTTACAAAGGCATTCACACTAGTCCCCATCGGTTCCAGTGAGTTAGAGCAGAAAATAGAGGCGGAGCCGAGTTTGAAAAAAACTCCGACGTCAAAACAAAAAGCATGCCTTGCACGCACGCTGCGTGCGGTATGCAAATTGTCTGGCCCGACACATCTAACCGACTGCAAGTGATTGCAACCTTCTTTGCATGGTTGGGGTCAGTTATAGTGAGTTAAGCTGGAAATCCATAGGCACGGAAACTGAACGGCAGCGGGACGACAGCGGGACGGTACAGATCGCTCAAACAGAAATGTCATTGTCTGAATCCATTAGTACGGAACGGCAGCGGGACGGCACCGGCAGTTCTGCGGTACCGCAGCGGCACTTTTTTAATCGGACACAGGAGCGATTCTGCCGCTACCGCAGAGGTGCCGCAGAGAAAAATGTGGGCGTGGCGCCTAAATATTCCCGCGAAAATGCCACGTTGCATTTTGGGCGCTTTCCTCTCCAAGACAATGCCGGCGTGTCAAGATAAGGCGACCATTGAAAAACTTGTGGAACTTGTACGGGACAATCCCGTACTTTATAATGTTTCGCTGCCTGAGCACAGTGATGCTCTGCTCATACGCAATGTGTGGAGCAGCATCGCGGAGGCGATGGGGAACAGATGTATAGATGGTAAGTGCCTTTTTTCTTCTGACCGAATTATGCCAGATGTAGATCTATTATAGATTTAGGCCTAGCATAGGTTCTTTCGTAACAGACTGCTGTATGTGCATGTACCGTGGAAAGGCCAGTGCAATGCGATGCCTACATGTATCTTTATAGAGTCGTGGAGGGGATGCCTAGTGATAACGAGTTATGTCAGTGTACGTGTATGCGCGTACGTTTGTGTGTATGTGTTTGGATGTGTATGTGCATGCGAGCGTGCATGCGTACGTTGTATGTTTGTGCGTGCTGTCCTATGCATGCACACATATACACATCTTCAAATCATTCACACTGATAAAACATACATAACACAAACACACGCACACACATACATAGACTAGAGACAATTGACAATGATTTTATCTCAGGCCATGTGTCCCCATCACAAATCACCCCCCCCCCCCCACACACACACACACACACACATACACACACACACACACACACACTGAAAAGATTTCGTTTACAATTTTATTCAACAAAACATTATATAGCGTAAATAATACACCAGGAAGTATGATGCATGAAAATGAATGTCCCAAGTTAGGACGCAATTAATATTTATATATGCAAATCAGATGTGCCGGAGACATATTTAAATGTTGTGTTGTTCTACATCTGACAGGAGATGGATGGAAGAAGAAGTGGCGGAACATAAGGGACACCTACATGAAAAAGAAGAAGGACAACGCCATGAAGAGCGGCCAAGCTGCTACTAGAAAGAAGCCATGGCTGTTCTTCAATATCCTGACCTTTCTGGATGAGTTCATTGAACCTTCGAGGTAGGTGAACACATCGATTTATTCATGAGTGGCTGACTATAAGTGCATGAATGAATTAATGAAAATTTATTTAGCGCAAAAGATTCATCCGCGCAAGAGCATGATTGTAGCGCAGATCACACAGTCATTCTACAATACAATCAAGACACCTCGCCCACATTCGCACTCCCCTCCCCCCATCGCATATTATCCCCCTGCACTCAGGAAATTTATGCCTACACTCCACAATTAGGCCTACAGTTATAAGAGGTATACATTAAAAAAAAGCATATACGTTTTTACGTAAGTATCGCAAGAACAAGGAAACTAATGCGTACACACGCAGATATTTACACTTCTGCTCACGAGCAACGGTAAGTAATAGAAGCACACATACCTACACATATATAAATGCACGCACGTGCATACACACACACGCACGCGCATACACTCACGCACGCACATACACTCACACGCATGCACGCATACACACACACACTGAAAACATTCGTTTATAATTTTATTCACAAAACATTACCACGTAAATAATACACCAGGAAGTACGAGGCATGAAAATGAAAGTCCCAAGTACAAGATTGTCCTAATAAAAAGTGTCTACTGTTTTCTTATTAAACACAGATTGTTAAAATCTCCGTTTCAGCACAGAGAGCAACATTCCTTCTCCTCACCCGGAATCTCAGGATGATAAAGAAAGCGAGGCGAGGCTATTGGACCAGTCAGATGATGAATCTGCAAGCTTGGCTGGAAGGTGAGTTCTCTACTCCTACACAGTAGGCCTACTGAACATGCCTCTTGTAACATGTTTCATTTGCCAGGGGACAGGTTGTACACTGCAAAAGTATTCCATGAACTGATTTCTGACATGCGCTGCTTCATGGGAAGGTCTGTTTCCCGAGTGTTGAAGGCTTTGTAACCCTTCAGGCTCCATACCAGCAACCTCATGAAGCAGACTTGTAACTTGAGCCGGAGTAGACTGGGCTTGAAGGAAATTGTGCAGCACACAAGCAGCTTTGACAATGTCAATCGTCCACTGTGGTCTGACGTCTAGTTTGGTGAAGAAAACCCTCCATCTTGCTGCCAATATGCCAAATGCATTCTCCACCACACGACGGGCTCTTGACAGGCGGTAGTTGAAAATCTTCTGATTGAGGGGACACCCCTTGCCAGGAAAGGGGCGAAGAAGATGACTCTGAAGAGGGAAGGCTTCGTCTCCCACGAAGACGTACGGCATGGGACCAAGGTGAGGGGCGCCAGGAAGCAAAGAGTTAGCTGGAATCCCCAAGCTGTTTGAAGCCAATGCTTTTGCCAGATTGGAGTGAGCGAACGTCCCGCCATCGCTGTTTCGACCGTAGGAGCCAACGTCGATGAAAGTAAAGTGAAGATTTGCATTCACCAAAGCCATGAGAACTATAGAAAATGATCCCTTGTAGTTATGATAGAGAGATCCAGAATTCCTTGGAGCCTTCATCACGACATGCTTGCCGTCCAACGCGCCGATGCAATTAGGGAAGTTCCATCTGTCCTGGAAGTTAGCTGCAATAAGCTGCCAGTCGTCTGTTTGTATGGATGCCGGCATGTGGATAGATGACAGCCGCTTCCAAAGGACCTTACAGACCTCAGCCACAATGTTGCCAACGGTGGAGGCTCCCACTCTGTAGCTGAAGGCGATTGATCTGAACGTTTCTCCGGTTGCCAGAAACCTAAAAAAGAAACCGATAAATATGTAAGTAACTGCTGTAAGTAAGTAAGTAAGTAAGTAAGTAAGTAAGTAAGTAAGTAAGTAAATACATAAGTAAATACATTAATCACATCACCTCAGTCCCTCGACTCTGGAAGTTGTCGGGGGGGGGGGGGGGGGACCCGAGGGCAGAAGAAACAGACGTCCTCTTCCATGCTGTTCTGTTGGCAGCCGTCGACAAGAGTTCAGGGAGAGCCATCTCCATGCAGTCCTTGACATTGTCAGACCAGCTCTTTCGTTGTCTCCTCGTCTGCGTCCTCCCTCAACGGTGCCTTGCAGGATGGTTTTTGGAGAGGGTGTCATGTCTCGTGACGTGTGCTAACCACGCCAATTTCCGTCGCCTGACGGTTGCCAGGAGAAGTTCATGGGGACCCACGAGGTTTCTGACCAAGCTCTGCACATTGTCATTGGTCTTGTGCTCTCTGAACGAGATGCGGAGCTGGTCACCTGTTCCAGGGGCTCACCATTCATGGTGATATTGCCAGTGATGGTGTTTGTCGAGAATAGAGATTCGATAATTATTATTTATAACGGATGACATTGTATGCTTTGTTGCAGGGCAAGTGTGGTCTCCTTTGGCAGCCAGAGTACAGGCAGTGGACACCAAAGTGGTTCGTCATTGTCAGCAGTAGACCTAGCAGCTGTCAGGGAATCAAGCTTGCCATCGCGAAAAACCCCAGCAAAGAAGGCAAGACGTCGGGATGAATCAACAATCGACAGGGCTCTACAAGAGCTCATTGCTGACCACAAACGGATTCAGGAAAAAGAAGAACATTTGGCTGACACTAAAGACCCTGACGGAGACGATGCATTCCTCGCAAGCTATGCCTGCAGAATGAGAAAACTTCCTGCACAAACAAAATCCTTTTTAAGAGTACAAATTGCTCAGTTGTTCTTAAACGCTGAGAATCCAGATATCACACCCCTACCCATCACTCCTTTACCTCGGATCACTCAGCAACCCAGTGCACTTACAACGCTTTATCCTACGCAAGGCCAAGATGTCAGTCAGTTTCAAGCAGGTGCCAACTTGGCTCCCTTCTCTGAGCAAGATGGTACGGGGAGCAGCATTATTGCCGATGCAATGACCATGTCCCAAATTTATCACTGACGATTCTATGTTGATTGTGTGAATAAACACCAAAGATAATCAGTGTAATGAATATTTTCCTTTTACGCGTAGTACTACATGTGCATGCATGTGTGTGTGTGAGTGTATAGGTGTGTGTGTGTGCGCGCGTGTGTGTGTGTGTGTGTGTGTGGCGGGCGTAAAAATATGATAATAGCGCTATATAAATATTCATTATTAGTATTATTATTAGAGAAAGGTGACTTACCTGATGCATATAGCTAGTCGCTGACGTGGACAGATAACTTCGCGACTTTGGCAATGCTTCACCAGATCTTCCTCCACAAGATGCAACACCTGAGTGAACTGTTCTCTCGTCAGGCGAAAGTATTGTTGGAACTTTTCCTCGTGGAGCTGAAGCTCTTTTACAAGATGGTGGTAAGTGCCTTGTGACTTTCGCTCTTTCAGAATTTCATGCACCCAAAATCGATGCTGTCTTCGTTGTCTTTTACCCCCTCTCTTCTTAACCAGGAGCAAAATCATCAGCAGTAATCGCTCTTGTTTCACGAACCTAGACAGTTTTGACTGGGTAGGTGCCATGCTGCTAATGCATCGAAACAAAACAAAAAAGGCGCAAACCTGCCGTGCCGTACCGTGTCTATGGATTCAAACATTGAAGTTGCCACTTGCGATACCGCACATTTTGTCCCGCTGCCGTTCCGCTGCCGTTCAGTTTCCGTGCCTATGGATTTCCTACTTTACATCGACGCGTGTTGTAACTTGATCAGTTACAGTGTGAATGTATTTAAGCTGGCTGACTGTCATTTTTTTTCGTTGTTCTTGCTGCGTCTACACGAAGCCACGACACACGAGACTGATTTTTCGACATGTCTTCTGACTCTGATGTTGCTGCTTCCGACCAGTCCCTGGCTGCACGTGAGCAGGATGAGCGACTGCAGGAGCCCCCATCCACCCCACCTGCCTTTGAGACTACCGCCGGTGCTGGCAAGGGCAAAGGAAAGGGGAAGGGCAAGAGAGGCAAGAAGGCAGTGGAGGGACACCTGACTGAGGACCAGAAGCAGGAGGCCATAGATTTTTTGCGGGAGAGGCCCTACCTTTATAATCGGAGTCACTCCGATTATAAAGATGCAGCCAAGCGGAACCGGGAATGGAAGGAGTTCGCTGACCAGTTGGGAGTGCCCGTCGCAGTCCTCATGAGTTGGTACCGTTGCATGCGGGCCCTGCTGGGACGGGCGAAGAAGGCCAAGACGAAGAGTGGATCAGCAGATGTTCGTCTTCCGCGTGCCCAGGAGTATGTGTGGACGCACATGCAGTTCGTGGTGCCCTACATCAGTCAGATTTCATCTGACACACCCTGGGCCCCAAGAGGAGGAAGCCAACTGCTGAGCCTGTGGAGCTCACTGAGTCTGAGGCTGAATTCGACCATGACCAGTCTGCTCCAAGTTTGATGGTGCCTGGACATGCTGGCATCTACAGTGCACGCCCCTCAGCCTCCACTCCAGTCTCCGCTTCTAGACGTCGCCGTGTGGGCCCTTCAACAAGAAAGGCCAGTGGGGACTCAGCAGCCGCGACCTGTTGCGGCCACTTGTGCTCCCAGCTGGACTCCATGATGCAGCACTTGGCCAAACCGGAGTTGCAGTTTTGGACCACTCTGCACTGGCGGGTTGATCACTTTACCCCAGCCCAGATGATGGACCTGCAGGAGGAGGTGTGGAATGTGGTGGTGAAACATGTGAGGAGGAATGGCCAGAAGCCTGACCCCATTGCCACCACCGTCCGTGCAGACCCAACGCCTGCAACGTGGTTCCAACCCGCTGCTGATGGATCCAGAGGTGGACTTAGTGCCTACTCGACAGCTCCTCCTCCAGCCATGGACCAGCAAGGGCCATCGACGATGCCAGCACCACCTGAGAGTCTGGAGGCGTTCCTGGCAGGGAGTCTGGACAGTCAGTTGATGACTGTAGCACAACAACGACGGTCGTCACCCAGGAAGTCCGCCACACCGATTAAGGTCCCAAGGCAGCCCGCACCTTCCAACACGTTTCCGCTGACAGTACAGGATGTGGGCATCGACTTCTTGGACCTGTAGATGCATTCCTAGGTGCATCGGCCTTTTAAGGGCCACAATTGTTCCCAAGAGACTTAGTTTGGTTGCATTGCCCTACCCCACACATGCACACAGCCTAACACTGGTCTCATCCCCAGACCCAGAAGGTCAATCCTAAAAATATCCACACTTCATGTTTGTTTGTCTGTTTGTTTATTGAAATAAAATGAAAGAGAATAAAAAAATTGATACAATTGACCTATGTTTTTTTTTGGGGGGGGAAGGGGTGGTGAAGATGGGGGATTGAAATTCCAGGAAAAGGTGTTTATTTTATGTTTTGTGTGTGTGTGTGTGTGTGTGTGTGTGTGTGTGTGTGTGTGTGTGTGTGTGTGTGTGTGTGCGTGCGTGCGGGGGTGTGCTTGTGTATGTTAGTTTATGTGTGTGTGTGTGTGTTTTTGGATAGCCACAAAAGAGATATCACAAACACAGAGACAGAAAAATATACATTTCAATACCTCAAGATAAATTTATCAGTGAGAAACAACCGGTATTTAATTTTTGGCCACAGTTTGTGCCCTTGTATATACATTTGGTTATACCATAGTCATATAACACAACGCTGTCTTTCTGTGTGTATGTGTGTCTGTCTGTCTCACCCCCTTCTGTGTGTACGTCCGTTTGTGTCTGTATCCCCATCTTTCTCGGTGTATGTTTATGTGTATGTCTGTCTGCGTGTCTGTGTGTCTGTTTGTGTGTCTGTCTATTGGACTCTCTCTCTCTCTCTCTCTCTCTCTCTCTCTCACTCTATCAATATGTCATTTGGATAAAGTGGATTAATGCAACAACCCAGGAAATAAATCTCTTTGAAAATTTTTTAGGCCCTGAAAAGGGCCAATGATCTGAAGTTGTACTCATGGCCATATCACTGTGGAGAGGAGGGAGCTGGAGACGGCGGTGCAGACTCAGCTTGGGGTGAAGCAGCAGCAGCAGGGTTGCGGTTGGGATTGGCAGCACCGGGTGGTTGGTGGACACTGGCCTTGTCCCACTGCCATGGGACAATCCCTGCAGGACTCCCGAAGAAGTCAGCCAGCGTTTCCCTTACTTTCTTCCCATCGGTGTTGGCTCGTCCTGCTCGTGGCTGTGGTTGCTCAGTCCAGATGACGTGTTCTCTCCAGGCACCAGGCAGCACATTCATGTGGGCATCCTCCCTGTCCACTGCATCCTGAGGTGGGGGAAGTCGGTCCAGCAGCAGGTTGTGGAATGTGGTGCAACACTTCATGACTGCTCTGGCGTTTTCAGGTGTCAGCTCGCAGGTGCTGAGCATCAATCGGAACCGTTGTGCCAGCAGACCAAAGGCGTTCTCCACCACCCTTCTTGCTCGTGACAGCCTGTAGTTGAAGATAAGCTCCTTGGGTGCCATGCTTTGCCTGGAGTAGGGTTTCATACAGTAGTCCTTGAGTGCGAAGGCATCATCACTGACGATGTAGTAGGGCACATCTGTAGTGTCCTGAGGGTCGTCAGTGAGAGGGCATGGAGCTGGCCGGTTGATGGTGCCGTCCTGAAGGTCCTGTCGCAGGTCGGTTTCCAGGAAGATTTGGGCATCGGACATGTGGCCTAATCCCCCAAACTCCACCCATAGGAACTTGTAGTCCGCATCCACCAGGGCAAACATGGGGATGGAAAAGTAGCCCTTGTAGTTGTGATACAGACTCCCACTGTTGCGTGGCTTCTTGATCGCAACATGCTTCCCGTCCAATGCCCCCATGGTGTGGGGCATGTTCCAGCGGGTGTAGAACTTGTCGGCGATGGTCTTCCAGTGGTCTTCAGTCCACTCCTCCGGGAACACTTCAGCATTGAAGGCCTCCGTGATGGCCCTGCACACCGCAGGTAGGAAGGTGCTGATGGTAGATACCCCAATCCTGAAGGCGTAGCACAAGGACCTGTAGTTGTCCCCAGTGGCCAGGTACCTCAGTGTCACAGCCAGCTTCAGGCCAGGTTCAATGGCTTTTCGCATTCGAGTGTCTTCCTTGCTGATGGCGGGACGAATCAGGTCCAGGACCTCGAGGAAGACTCCTGGGGTCAGTCTGGTGTAGTTCCTGAACATCCTCTCTTCAACGTTGGCCATGTTGAGGTCCAGCAGGGTGTAGTAGTGGCCCAACTCCCTCCTTCTGTCCTCAGTGAGCCAGTTGCGAACCCAGAAACGCCTCCAGGTTGGACGTCTCCTACGCCGTCCCTCCTCTCTAACGACATGATGATCGTGGTGGTGATGCAGGTCTCGGTGAAATCGAGCCAAGAATACCGGTACAGCGACGTTCATGATGACAGGTCAAGATGGAATGAAGAGACCCCCCTGAAACAAGGGGGTTTTATACTTTCAAAGGGAGTTACAAGGGAGTTACAAGACCCAAGTTCAAACAGGTTGCAGCAGGTCACATCAGGCTGGTGGAGATGCACAATCTCAAGACACCCCACCTCATGGAAACCCACGGGAACCACAGAAAACAAAAGTATACCCCAATCTGTACATGACGCCTCAGCCACAGCACCCCTGTAACTTGGCTTGTAACTTGTTAAGTTAGAACGAAGTTACAACGGTAGTTAGATGCCACCAGTCTAACTTCAGCGCAAAACAAAACCCAGCCAGCCAGCGAGAACTGCTGCTCTCAGTCAAAAAACGCGCGGGAAAAGGGGTGGAGCCTAATAGTTAGACAGTGGTTAGACGCTTTCCGTTCACACATGCTGTATCAAAAATCTAGAGTTTGTCTCATGGTAGTTACATCCCTCAATGTAACCATTTGGTTAGATCGTGGTTACAGCCTAGTGTGAACGTACCATTAACGACTGTTCATCATCATCATCATCATCAGGTGCCTTGCCGCATGGCGTTGGCGATCACGGACTTCATCTGTCTCTATCTCTTCTTGCCTCAAGCATCTGCTCCACCCTCTTTGTCTCCAGCCACTCTGCAAGTCCGTCCAACATCCTCTCCCTGGGTCCACCTGGTGCTCTCTTTCGCTCCAGCTTTCCTGTTGTGACCAGGTGCTCTATTTCCGCTTTCCTCATAAAATGGCCTGTAAATGTTGCCTGTCGTTCCCTGATCTTCCTTATGAATGATCTTCTTGTGTCTGCCTCCATCAAGACTGTCTCGTTTGTTTTCTTTGCTGACCATAGAACTGTGAACATTCTTCTTAGAAACCACATCTCGGCTCCCTCAATCTTGTTCTGACTTTGCTTGTTGACTGTCCACGCCTCACAACCGTATAACAGTATTGGTTTTGGTTCTATGTAACATTCAAGAACTCCCCTCCTGATGTTAATTGATAGGCATTTGTTGGTAAGAATGCTTTTCATCTTCTTGAATGCTGTTTTGGCTTGGCCGATTCTGCCAGCTATTTCTGATGTGCATCTGCCATCTGGTGAAATGATCGTTCCCAAGTATATGAACTTATCAACCTGTCTCAAGATTGTGCCGTTTGCTGTTATTTTGCATGAGGGGATTTCATATTTTTTACTGATTACCATGACTTCAGTCTTCCTGCTGTTTAGTTCCAATCCTTTACCTTTGCTTTCTATTTCTAGTACATACTCAAGGTTTTCTAGGTCCCTTTCATTTTTTTGCAATTAGCACGGTGTCATCTGCGTACCGAATGTTATCATGTTTCCTCCACCCTTTAATCCAGGGTCTTCCTCTAGGTTTCTCGTGATGTTTTCACTGTAAAGTGAAAACAGATCTGGTGACAAAACACAACCCTGTCTGACTCCTCTTTTGATATTTTGGAAAGGGTTTATGTCGTTTTCTATTCTCATGATTGCTACAGAAAAGAAATCATGCAATATGCTGGTAAAGCACAACGTGATCTGCATCCTGGATAATTTATGGACACTAGACAGACGTACAGAGAGAGACAGAGACAGAGAGAGAGACAGACAGACAGACAGACAGACAGACAGAGAGCAACCGCACAAATCATTCTAAAAGGGTATGAAACAGTTTACAAACAGCAGCAACAGTCACACAGGTCAGCCACCCAGAGTAGTGCCCCTTGTCTGTCTGTTTACACCATAATGGGTGCTGAGGGGAGATACAGTTGATGGTCAGCAGTGAGCAGGAAGGCCTGAAGAGGAGAAATTCCTTTGATGTCAAGATCTCTTTCGCGCCATTGATCCAGGTCTTCCTTGGTCTACCTCTCTCCTTAAATCTCTATATCTATTCGTTAAATACTCGTTCACCCAGCAGGCTCGGTTGCGTTCTGGTCAGATGATGGTGGTCGAGTAAAATCAACCAATTCAGACCAAAATCGCTTCTGAACGTCAAATGGAAAATTCTCTCTGTCATGGCGAATAACTTCATTGAATTTGAGTACCTGGATTTGTCAGCTCAGAAGGGAGGCTACCCAGGCTTGTCTGGCTTTGTGCCATGACGAAGCAATTGAAATGATGATGATGATGATGCTGATGATGATGAGGAAGAAGAAGTAGATGATGATGATGATGATGATGATGATGAAGAAGAAGAAGTAGATGATGATGATGATGATGCTGATGAAGAAGAAGAAGTAGATGATGATGATGATGATGATGATGATGAAGAAGTAAATGATGATGATGATGATGCATGAAGAAGAAGAAGAAGAAGAAGAAGATGATGATGATGATGATGATGATGACGATGACGACGATGAAGAAGAAGAAGAAGATGATGATGATGACGACGACGACGACAACGACGATGATGATGATAACAATGAGGGTGACTGACAGGAGAATCTGTATCGTGAAATTTGTAAACAAGTAGTATCACTAACAGAACAGGGAAGTTGAACAGGGATACATATACGTATTTGGCGATGGTCACAAAGATAAGTAGATGCAAGCAATACCATTAATACACTTACTTGTACAGTATCATAATGTACTGTTTTGTATGAAAATCTTTGAGAAACAGCAACCAGGGAGAAGATGAAGCAGGGAGGTGACATGATCACGCCTTTTTTCACAAAGGGCAAGACGGGCTGCAGAATTGTGAATACACTGGAGGCATGCGATGGAAGAAGCAGACAAACCAGAGAGCAAAAAGTTATAACAATAGATACAAGATAAAAGAAGATGCGAATTTTGATGCTGCTAAAGTTGAAAGATACTGGCAAATAGAACCCAAGACATCACAGTTGACTGTAACAAGACTGACAAGTTTGGGTGATGAACTTCTGCATAGAAAGTTGAGGATCAAGAACAACACCAAAGTTCTTGACTGAATCAAAAAGTACACAGTGTTGTCAGCTAGTTGGATAGAACAAACGTTTACAGTGAAAAACATGTGCATGGTGCCAATGAACACAGCTTCAATCTTATCTCCATTCAACCATAGGTTTTTCTGTATCATCCAGTTCTGGATTTCAACATAACTGTCAGAAGCTTCGGAAAGATTTTCAGGAGATGCACTGTTGTAGAACTGGGAGTCAGCATAGAAATGACATTTGATGTTGTGCTGACTGATGACATTGGCAAGTGGTGAGGTGTAGACTGTGGAGAGAACTGGCCCAAGTACTGAGCCTTGAGTGACCCCATATGTATGTTTAACTGTCTGGGACTTAAATTCATTTACCCTGATTGACTGGAAATGGTCAGACAGTTATGATAAAACTCAAATCAAGAGAAGAGGATAGAGTTGTCTGTGGTGTCAAAAGCAGCAGGATCCCAAGGAATGAGTAGGAAAATTTGGTCAGTCAGTTAGAAGAAAAATAAATCATTCATAGTGTGAACGAGAGTGTTTTGGTCAATGGTAAGCAGATAGAAGAGAATGATGAAGATTGTTGGCTGAGATACTAGTATTCAGCTGTTTCAAAACCATTCAACCGCTTTCTCAAGAAGTTTAGAAATGAACAGCGTTTGTGAAAAGAGAGAAGCAGGTATTAGCGGGTATAAAGTCGATGTTAGGTTGCAGTCGTCTGATACTGATTCAGTCTCACCAGGCCTTGGTTGGGTTTTCGTTTCTGAACAAAGGTTGGTTTCATGGTCTGCAGGGTTCCTTTGGTTGCAGGTGGAGATTCAGTGATGCTCTGTTACTGGTCGAAGGGAGACTAATGGCAATATTTCTGCAGTAAGGCTTGTTTCCCTTGCTGCTTTATTCTCATGTGTGTGTGTGTGTGTGTGTGTGTGTGTGTGTGTTGTGTGTGTGTGTGTGTGTGTGTGTGTGTGTGTGTGTCTAAAATATCTGTGTGGAAGTGAATATCTGTAGGTCTGTGTTCAGGGGAATCATGCTTTTCATACAGATTCTGTGGAATGTGTCGCCAATCTGAGTCCAAGTCTGGTTTTTGTGAGTTCTTGTTGTACTGACTTGGAAATTTCTAGGCAGATTTTGAATATCTGTGTTTCTGGATGGGTGTTAGTCCCTTTTCTCTGAGATTTCATATACAACCTGGTTACTTTGTAACAGGTGTATGACACTGTGTATGTGAGTAGATGTCGCGCCAGCAGGCAGCAAAAGTGTGTGTGGTGTTTTACAGTGATTTTATCGTGGTTCTATTTGGTTTTATGCATTGAATTTTGTATGTTTGTTGCTTTGAAATCCGGACACACGGTGATGTAAATATTTTTTAAAATTTTGAATATTTTACCAGATAATCCGATTTTAAAGTTTTTATACCTACTTTTCATCATTTTAATTCAGCCGCTCAAGTCGGACATTTTATCTGTGAATTGTGTTTACACCTTAGCCTACTGTGTTCGCCCAACGCTACAGCTTCCAAACCTTTGTGTTCTGCGTTCTCTGGATTTTAGTGTTGTGAACTGACCAACCCACACACCAACCTGCAAGTGTCTTCCTCTCCTGCCTGGCTCGCAATTATGGACCCGTCTTTTATAAAACAAATTGGACTGACACTTTTTAAACACAGCAAATGCTACCTCGGTGGAGGCGTCTACCAGCGCATACGTACATTGGGGCTGTGTAGCAAGCCCCGCACTGCGCGATCCTGTCGTGGTGGACGTCTCCACCGTCTTTGGCACAACCTGCCTCCTGCCCGACGCCACTTTTCGTCTCCTGCTTCTTCTTCTCCTCCACTGCCCCTGCCCTTGACCTCGCTGCTGCAAGCTTTGTCTCCTCCTCTGCCGTCTTCGCCTTCGCCTTCTGTCCTGATGGTGCCGCCTTCGCCTTCTGTCCCGCCGGTGCCGCTCTCGCCTTCTGTCCCGTTGGTGCCGCCTTCGTCGCCACCTCAGCCGCCACCATATGACTGTGATAGGCTGAAACTATGCCTTTTTAATGCTCAGTCGGCATGCACTGGTGACAAAGCCGATGTTATTGCTGACTTTGTTGCAGATGAGCATGTTGACATTGCTTTTATCACGGAGACATGGCTTAACCCCCTTGGTCACGAACCTATACTTGCTAGCCTCACTCCAAGTGGTTACAGGCTTGCTTCTTTCCATCGCTCATCCCGAGGTGGCGGTATCGCCATCCTCTACAACGACTCACTCCATTCCCGCCTATCTTTCTCGCAGTCTCTGCCTTTCTCCCATCCTTCTTTCGAGCACGTTGAAGTATCCTTCCAATCCACCCCTCACCCCATCACCTTCTCCTGTGTCTATCGACCCCCACCTAGCTCTGCCAACAAACTCACCACATCCATGTTTCTCTCTGACTTTGACCAATTGCTTGACCACTACTGCCTCTTACCTGGAAATCTCATCATTCTAGGTGATATCAATGTCCACTATGACAACACTCACCGTTATGACACAAGACATATCATTAACTCTCTGTCCAATCACAATATGACTCAACACATTTCTGAACCAACCCATCAAAAAGGTCACATTCTTGACTGGATCATTTCTCGTGATCATCACAATTCCGCTACTGACAACTGCTTAGTTCTTTCTACCCGTCTAACTTCAGCCCTTCCATCTGACCACTCTGCAATTCTCTGTTCTCTCGACATTTCTCCTCCTTCCCGTACCATGCGCACAGTGACTCGACGCAATCTCAAATCTATCGACCTCTCCACATTTTCATCTGATGCCTCCCGTCTCCTTTCTGAAAAGTCACATAACCTTGCCGATGAATTCTATACTACTCTCCACCATCTTCTGGACACTCATGCTCCAGCCACAACCCGTCTTTTACCTGACCGCCCCCCTACCCCTGGCTCACTCATGAGATCGCCTGTGCAAAACGTGCCCGCCGCAGAGCAGAGCGCCGTTGGCGCAAATCCAAACTCACTGTACACAGGCAACTTTTCCAAGCCTCTAAAACAAAAGTATCCACCCTCATTGCATCAGCAAAAACAAGCTATTTCCAAACCAAAATCCTGAATGCCTCTTCTTCAAAAGAACTCTTTACAACCATGAATCATCTCCTTGGCACACGAAAAGATTTACCTCTCCCAACAAAACATACAAATGAAGAACTCCCATCTGTATTCTCCAACTATTTCACCACCAAAATACAAACTCTTCGTGACAGGCTTGACAGGACACCCTGTCAACCATGCCCACCTGACCCTTCCTTCTCTGGCACACCTCTTACTACTTTTACCCCAGTCTCACAAGAAGAAATTCTCAACACAATCAGATCCATGTCGTTCAAAACCTGCGAACTGGATCCTCTTCCAGGTTCTGTCTACGCCGACTGTCTCCCTACTCTCCTCCCATTCATCACTGACATCATCAACACTTCTCTTCAAACTGGAACTGTCCCAGATTCTTTCAAGTCTGCTATTGTTCACCCTCTCCTCAAGAAACACAATTTAGATCCAAATGAACTGAAAAATTACCGGCCTATCTCTAATCTCTCTTTCTTGTCAAAACTCCTTGAAAAAGTCGTCCTCAACCAGCTGAACTCTCACCTGTCTGCCAACAATCTCCTCAATCCTTTCCAGTCAGCCTACCGCCAGTGCCATAGCACTGAAACTGCCCTACTACACATTCTCAACAATCTCCTCCTTGCAACTGATACTGGCAAAGTCTCTCTCCTCACACTCCTTGATCTGTCTGCAGCCTTTGATACCATTGATCATGGTATTCTCCTTTCTAGACTTCATCATACTTTTGGCATCTCTGACATTGCTCTGTCTTGGTTCACTTCATACCTATCAAACAGAAAACAAACCGTTCTCATCAATGGCACTTACTCTCAACCTGCATACCTGACCTGTGGTGTTCCACAAGGATCTGTCCTTGGCCCTGTTCTTTTCACTCTTTACACCTCCCCCCTGTCCACCATCACCAACTCCCATTCTATAAAACACCACTTCTATGCTGATGACACCCAACTTCAAGACAGTGACTCACCTGATAATATACAGCGCCTGTTGACTCGCACCACTGAGTGTTACTCGGACATTAAGAACTGGATGACACACAATAGACTTCAGCTTAATGACGACAAAACAGAAGCTATCCTCATTGGCACCCGTCAGAAACACTTTCTCAGCTGCCTCCTCTTTCTCTCCCATTATGTAACACATCAGTCCCAATTTCTGATTCAGCTAAAAACCTTGATGTCTGCATTGACTCTACCCTCTCCATGAACAACTTTGTTTCTCAAACTGCCAGATCCTGCTACTATCATCTCCATCGTATAAAGCTGATCAGGAAGTATCTCTCTGTCGAAACAACTGCAAAACTCGTTCTCTCCTTCATAATGTCTCGCATTGACTATTGCAATTCACTCCTGTCTGGTCTTCCTGCCTCCACCATTCACATCCTACAGCGCATTCAAAACAATGCTGCACGCCTTGTACTCAAAAAGAAAAAAGCTGACCACATATCTCCTCTCCTGGCACAACTTCACTGGCTCCCTGTATCAAAGCGCATACAGTACAAACTAGACACCATGTGCTACAAAAGCCTCAATAACGCAGCCCCCGATTACCTGTCAAGCCTACTTGAGATCTATGTTCCCTCACGTACCCTCCGCTCTGCCTCTGATCCTCTGACTCTTCGCTTTCCACGCACTAAGCTCAATACCTATGGTCCACGAGCCTTCTCTGTTTCTGGTCCACTCTCCTGGAACAAACTTCCTCTCTCAGTCCGTCAGCAACCTACTTTTGTCTCCTTCAAGTCCGCTCTCAAAACTCACCTTTTCTCTCCTGCATAAAATCCTAACCTCACTCAACCCTCCCCTCTGCAGCCTGTCTCCGCTCGGAGGGAATCACATGGTTATAATATATAATTGTATGCTATGCTCTCTATAATTTTCCATTGCTTTTATTCTTGCTTTTATTGCTTTTATTCTTTCTCCCCATTTATAGCCATGCGTGTGTGTGGGTGTGTGTGTGTGTGTGTGTGTGTGTCTGTGTGTGTGCGTGCGTGTGTGTGCGAGCGTGCGTGCCTGCGTGTGTGTCTGCTTCAGCGCTTAGATTTGATTTTATCAAGATTTTGCGCTATATAAATATTGTAATTATATTATTATTATTATAGGTTGTGTGATGAACTTAAGATCTTATTCTAGTTCACTTCTAGATTTTTCTATGTTATTCTGTGTTCACCCTGTCAGTCCAATTGAATGAACTTAGGCAAGGGTGATGTATGTCGGTAGAAGTTTGTGGTGGTCTGGTGCTGTTCCAACTTCTATGTTGTTTTGAGGAGCAGAATAATTCTGGTGGAGACCAGTGTAGTTCTGTGATTCTTTTGGAGAGGTGAGTAGATAGGTGGGACTTTGGTGTGAATTGTGAATTGTCTTTCAATTTCAGATGGGGTGGAAGCAGTTCTGTATTTGTGTGCAGTTATTTTATGTGTGGGTTAGTTGCAGTTTGGGTTGTTCCTGTGCGGTGGCTGCAGCGTTGACTGCATTTCGTGAATGGTCGTAATTGTGAATAATTGTGTCTTAATCGGGTCATATTTGGGCTAGCTTATTTCTGGTTGTTTGGTGCTGATTTGTGTGTGTGTGGAGTTTGTATGCAAGTTGAGTCTGGTTTTAAAGGAGGTGCATTTGGAAGTTTTGTAGGGTGGTTGTGGAATGGTGTGTTTGTGTGAGGAGGCATGGTGCGTGTTGAGTTGTCTTTGTTGTTGTATGGATGGTGTGTTGTCCACGTTTATTTGTTTAATTCCAGGTTTCCCTAAGATCCAAACGGGTCGTGACTTGTAAATTCGCGATTATTTCGGTCCTGTGCATCCAGGGTTGTTGAATAGGCCTGGGGTTATGAATCCAAGCAGTGACAGTTAGAATAACCAATTTAATGTGCGGATAATAAATATTTGTGCTGTTTACTGTTTGGGGATAAACCTAGAGGAGATTACCGTTTGGAGATAAGGTTATGTGTGTCGTGTGACAGACTGACAGACAGTTGGACAGAGGAAGTTAAAGATAAAATGGGCGTGTGGCTCTATTATTGAGTGCCAGTATGAGGGTGTGGTTATCGTCAAGGGCCGGTTAATGTTTTGGTATTTTAGGCGCATGGTCGTAGTACGTTCTGTGGTCGCATTTCATGAGGAGTTTGTCCTGAAGGCTTTGACAGTAATTGTAGATGAGTCTTTGCTGTCGCGCCTGCATTACTGGTTGACTCTGTGTGTCTGATGAATTGTGTGTTTGGTTGTCTGAGTAAAATGTGATGTAAGAGAGATTATTTTCCTGGTGTGATGTGTAGTCAACCGACGACCCTAGGCGACTGCGGTTTGTCTACGGCACACGTGGAGATAGAGATCCCTTCGTCCCTCATCGAGCTCAGTAAGCAATTCGCCGTTTATGACAGTCGAGTTCATAAGAATGAATGGCAATTTTTTTCAGGATACTGGCAATAAAAGCTTTAGAAACTGACTAAAATCTGAGAATGAGAAGCTCATAAACAGGAGGATCAGGAAGGGGTGCAAGGAAAGAGGTTTTGTGGACTTTGGCTCAAAGATAATTAACTGTGAAAGCAGAAAGCTGAAGAAGCTTCTGGGAGACCTGAAAAATTGACGTTACAGGGAATTGGGGATACCCTGATAGTACCCAAAAGATCAGACATGACAGAGAACAAACTTTTTATGGAAGTAGATTCAAGGACCTGGGTAAAAAAAAAAAGTAGTCAGTTTTGGCTTTCGTGATTATTTTGTCAACTCTTTTTACGTATCATCAAGAAATCTACTAATGAAATACAAGCTTAGATGACCACCACTGACGTTTCTCATGTATTGGAGTTCGTTTAACCGTGGTGCAGATAGGCTGTCAGGTGGACCATGGATGATTGGGGGTGCACGCTCGTTTAGAACTGGTGCAAGACTAAGCGGGCGTGACAAGCAGATTCAGTGGAATTTGACAGACAAGATTAGTGATTCACAACTTCAGACGTAAACGTTTTAACATTGAGATACTTCAGGTTGTGACGGGTCACAGTTCCCTTCCGTGTAGGTTTAGACAGACTCAGAGAAAACAATGCATCATGGTCTGGTGGAAGTTAATTGGTCCAAGACTGAGACACGATGTAACAAGTGTATTGGTATTGTGGACGATAAGCAAGTCATGTCAATAATAAGGCTTTTTACGTGTGTTTGGCTACGAGTTTAGAGAGAGAGAGAGAGAAGAGAGAGAGAGAGAGAAAGAGAGAGAGAGAGAGAGAGAGAGAGAGAGAGAGAGAGAGAGAGAGAGAGAGAGAGAGAGAAAAGACCTTGATTTCCCAATCGTCTTGATCTTTCAACTGCCTGTCAAGGTGTATCATTTCCTAACAAGCATTAAACAAATGTGGAAGAAACGCTTTCAAGACTTCTCAATTTGCTTCTCCACAAAGAAATGCATGACAGACTGGATCAGTTTGGAAGTGGGCACAGCAGTGTGCAGTGCAATTTTTCCAATACTGGAGGTCATCTTGAAGGCTGCAGTGAAGAGTTCAGGTCCATCTTACCTCGGAAATGGATAACAAATGCTTTTTTCACAAGCCTTCATGCAAGACTAAACAGCGCTTTCCATGAAAGAAGAGGAAACAAACAAAGTAGTGAAACACTTAGATGAGTTAGTTACCTAATCCAGGATGACTTCAACACAAAAATTCATTGGCAAAGAATATAAAGTGGGACTGGAAGGCTTTTTAGCTCACTTGAGGACTTCAGAGAGAAGGTTGTGAGATCAATCCAGCTCAATCAGACGGCGGGCAGAAAATAAAAAGTCCTTGAGGCAGTGAACGCAGCAAAGGAAAGTGTCACAGTCAAACAAATGATTGGTCACACAGACACAAATAGGCAGGGTCTGGGATCAACAAAAATGACATTGTGATCAAAGGCCAATGGAAAGGCAACCAGATAGTGTAATGCAAGAGACGAATAAAGAAGACGATTCCAAAATAATCCAGAAGTCAGTCCAGTGAGGCTTACAGTGGAGCACAGGGAAAAGTGCGCTCTAAAGACAACTAAGCTTCAATGACATTTTGTATATGACCTCTCTTACGATCAGTGTCATCCTCAGATCTGTCTGTGCATGACCTCCTACCCTTAAATGTAAATCTAGTGAAATGGGTGGAGTCAGATGACTCTACAAGCCTGCTCTACCAGGGCAAACAAACAAACAGAACACGCCCTGAGCTCATACAAAATAGTTCTGTCCCAAAGAAGTACACTTGGAAGCACAGTCACGTGTTTCAAGAGATTCCACTAGCAACCAGTACTGCCAGGGAAAACCATCCCACCAGAAGCTCCACCAACTTTCTACGCAGCAGGAGGCAGCAAACTCTGGCCTGGAAAAGATGTCACATCTGGAGCATGGAAGTGGGGTCTTCTGGTTACAGCAGTCACTGAGAATGTACATGTACAGCAGATCTTTCACAATGAAAAAAACACACACAAAATTCATTAAAAAGAGTGGTATGAGACGATACAATTCTCCACGCCTATCCATCAGAACAAATGATTCTGATCAAACTCACTGCGTCATATGAAAGTAGCATGGCGGAAGTTCACATCTACAAGACTGAAAAGTGTGCCACTATAGCCAGTAACTTGAGGAAACCAAGTTTCAAGACAAAGTCCTTGTTACTGATGTTTGAGCAAGGTTATTTTTTGTAAGCACATCTCTGTATGAGCTCATGAAAAAAACTCTTGATTTTGGGGAAACAGATGGCCAGAGCCCCAAAGGCAATGATAGAATCAGCTAAACAGAGTTGGAGATGGATCTGGTCCAATACGAACAAAAGTAAAGTTCATATGGCTTAAAATTCCTCTTTCTGTTACCAGTGTCCAAGAGCAAAGTACTTAAGACAGCCATCAAATCAGTAACTTCGTCTTGAAACGCCTGTTTACCTTGGATGCATGGGTTCAAACCCAGGTGGAGGCCTAACTTATGTTTTTGAAAAATGGTGGCAGCAAAGGATCATTCAGGAGTCATTACCTGGATGCCTCTTGATCCCTTTACAGTGTAAAGAGTTCAGGACCAAAACTCTTATTTCAGGGCGCTTCTCGTCTGAAGACTTTCTGCTATCCAGTTCTCCCTAAAGTTTCTTGCTACTCGTGGACTACTCCTTCGTTATCAGTGTGGGACGTGGAAACTGACAAAGTGTGATTGATAGGGCTCTGGTGACGCTACGACAGGCCCAGCAACCTGCTAGTGCATTGCTCAGATAATAAACAAGACAAAAGAGAAAGGAATGAATCAAACTGATATGTGATGATGCAAAATGACAACAACAAAAACCCAGACATTTATTGACAAGCAAGCAAGTCAACACTGGATCTCAGCCAGTCTAACAATTTGGCTTCATTTGATTTTCTCTGTTTTTCCATCAAAGTGTTGAATGTATACACAAAAGGATTGAGAGCAGAGTTTAAGGGCAGGACAAAAACTGCCAAGGCTACATTCACCTCTCCAGGAATGGGAGTACCAGCCATTGCCAGAAATCCACACAGTCCAATAGGAAACCAGCACATGAAATCTGTGACAGCCACAGTAATCAACCTTCGAGCTATAGTAGTGTCCTTTGACACTTTGGTCGTGTTGGTGGTCAAGGCATTCTTCTGTATTGACCAATAGATAAACGATTGACCAACAGATATGAGTACAAACAGAATGAAATTAAACACTATTAATACACTGAAAGAGTAAACTTTTCCTTTAAACTCTCGCCTCATTACCGGCAGCGGAATACAGATACCTGTCTGGCTGTAAAACTCCCAGTGTGATGTCACTGGAAGTAAAGGTATCAATGCAATAATACAACCAAGCAACCAAGTAAACAAACAAGCCATTGATGCTGACTTTCTTTTAAATCGCATGGAGCTGAATGGAAAGCGAAGGACGATAAAACGATCCAGTGTGATAAACCAGATTATCAGTGCTGATACTTCACTGGACAAGAGAGACGTTAAACCAGCCACCTTACAGGCCACACTGCTTGTCCACGTGTCATCATAATGGAGATATTTACCACGAAACAGTTCATCAGCAACTCCAATAATAACAATGTATACACCCATCAAAAAGTCAGCTGCTGTCAGATTGGTGACAAAAACACTGAAGCCACTTGAAGAAACAATCTTCTTCGCACACAAACGCACGACGAAACAGAAGACGTTACCAGTCACTGACAGACAGCTGATCAGCCAGAGAAACAGACGGTACATTCTTGACTGCAGTAAATCTTCACACGATGATATGTCGTCTTTGGGAGCGTAGCAGAATGAACCATCAAAATTATGTGGAAGTATTTCTTCACAACACAGTTTATAGCTTTGTGTTGATATGACCTGAAGACGGGACAGACCTTTGAACACTTCTAGTGGGAAAGATTTTATAGGACTACCAGTCATGTACAGTTCAACTAAGTGTGGTGTGAAGCGAAACCCACCTGGGCCAACAGTATGAATATCAGTAAAAGTTAAATTAAGTTTCTGTAAGTGTGTAAACTTTGACAGAACGTTGGAGTCAAACACTGTCAGTGTAGTGTGTGACAGATCTAATGTTGTCAGTGCACGTTGCTGGGTGACAGACAAGAGATCAGCACAGAGCAAGGTGAGAGGATTGCTGGACAGGGACAATGTTTGCAGATTCCCTAAATTAACAAAGTGACTCATGTTGACATGCTCTACTTTGTTGTCAGTGAGATCAAGGAACTTCAAATTGAGCAGTTTCAAGTCTGGTAGCAGAGTCAAAGAGCACTGAGCAAGACTCAGATGGATGAGATAAGTATTAGTACTCACATCATTCAATGTCATTCCTGAACCTGTGCCATCCAGGTCACGGAGCTGAGGAAAGTGTGCTGCAAAAAAAGGCTGAAGACACAGAAACGAGTGACCTTGACACAGACAGGTGCTGGGACAAGTCATGTCACATAGCAGTTCATCGTCATGCAGTGGGCATTGGGACCAGCCATCACACAGGTGGAAACCAGGCACACAGATTCTGGAAGTTCGGCATCGGAAGAATCCTGGACATGTCCACACCTCACATCCATTTTCATCCTCATGGCCAATGCAGTCATGCATCCCATTACACCGTGTGTAGACAGGCAGGCAGTCATTGAACTTACCAGGACAACGATAGTGGCTGTCAGGACAGGTCTCGTTGGAATTCATTGGGGCTGAAAGAAACATGTTGTACGTATCATCAAAATTTATAAGAGCAGGAGAAAAATAGCGTTTTATAATCATTCCTCGAGCCACAACTTTATCTAGGTTGCCATAATGTTTTTCGTCTGATTTGTCATAGCAATGGACCATTTGGTCGTCTACATTGTCAAAGGACACACACTGGCCGCTAATGCAAGTGAACATGTTAAGACAAGGAGGATGTTTACAGAAAGACTCATCACTTTCATCAGGACAGTCAGGTATGTAATCACACACCAACGTGTATGACAGCGTAGTGTCAGCATTACCACAATCAAACAGAGGAACTGCAGTGGTGTCCTCATCTGTTGACTCTAACATACCTCCTGTATGTGTCAAGTTACAGGAAAAAGTACAAAGATGTGCATGTCCCTTACCACACACGTTAAACTGATGTGAGCCACACAAGAGAAATGTATGAGTTATTTGGCCATCAAGACATGTTGTCAGAGTGTGTTGTCTAGCTGACATTGGCAATCGTGTGTTGGACAATAACGTTACTTCTGTGTAATTAGAGTCTTTTGTGGTCGTGCTCTTCGGGAATTCACAAATTGTCCCCGCAGTATTTAAGTCTTCACGTGTTACGTAGTGACATAAATGGCCATCAAATAAAATGTACACTTTACAGTTACAGAATACTGTTGTCCCATATATAACAGAATGGTACAGAACAGTTCTGCTGCCACTGACAATGTTTCTCCTGTACATACCAGGTACAGACACGTCACCTATATGCAAACCAAGCCACACTTTTCCTGATACAAAAGAGCGTCGTTTAGTCCAGTTTTGAAGTGCATGATGCCACTCTGTGTCACAGACAGGAATCCCCAGTGTACCTCCCACAGACCGGCAATACTCCCTCGATCTCTTTCCTCCATGCATTGTATTATTGTCATATTGTCTCAGAGTGTCTTCACCAACGATTTGGTAACATCTGTTGCATAAAGCAATCAGACCCTGACAGTCAGAACTGCTGAAGGGACAATGTTCTGTTTCATCCTGACCATCTTCACATTCTACCCTCAAGTTACAGTCCAGGTAATGCTGAAAGATGGAATAATGAGCCATTGAACAGTTGTACAAACCACTGGATAATATTTGGGGCTTTTTACCTTCAGGATAAAAGGAAAAAACAATCAGAAATCGACTTTCACTGAGGACATAATGTCTGACAACCTGGATAATAACAGTTACAGTACTGAAGATGTAAACTGTTCGGTACTGATTTGTTTCACTATCCCATAGTTGTGTTTTAGAATCTGCCCTGCCCCGAGCATACAATATAATTTGATCAGTTCCACCAATTTGATCCAAAGTGATCATAACAGCATTTCTGGATGGAACATATATACTGCTCCTTAATTCATCGGAAACGAAGTCAAGATGTTTCATTTCAATATACCCCGATGATTGTGACGTCATCATAAAAATCAGATGTGACGATGATTCATTGTCTGATTTGAAAATATAATTTCCTAAAAAAAAAAATATATATATATATAATATATAAAAACACACACACATAAAAACAAACCATCAACAGAAAAAAGAAAAACAATAACAACAAACACGTTTAGTCATACTACTCATCTCCCTGAAATACAAAATGAACATAACACAAAGTAGCTTTGTGCCGAAGTTGGTCATGCTCCTCAATAAATGAGTCAGGTATATATGGATGTACTGTTGGTGAGATTGGAGTGTACGTGTGGTGTGTGTGTGTGTGTGTGTGTGTGTGTGTGTGTGTGTGTGTGTGTGTGTGTGTGTGGTGTGTGGTGGTGTGTGGTGTTGTGGTGGTGTGTGGGTGTGTGTGTGTGTGTGTGTGTGTGTGTGTGTGTGTGTGTGTGTGTGTGTGGTGTGTGGTGGGTGTGTGGTGTGTGGTGGGTGTGTGGTGTGTGTGTGTGTGAATATATTTCCTGTGTTTTATAACTATGACCACATCCATATTGTATTCAATTATATTCATCATCATCATGTGCCCTGCTGCATGGCGTTGGCGACCATGATCCTCCACACTAATCTATTCCCTGTTGTTAAAAGTACACCTCCAACCCACCCACTCAGTCCTCAACCACACTGCAAGTCCGTCCAACATTTTCTCCCTGGGTCTACCCATTGTTCTCTTTCCCTCCAGCTTTCCTGTTGTGACCTGGTGTTCTCGTTCCCATTTTCTCATAAAATGGCCTATAAATGTTGCTTCTCTTTTCCTAATCTTCTTTATTAATGATCTTCTTATGTCTGCCTCCTTCAAGACTGTCTCGTTTGTTTTCTTTGCTGTCCATGGAACTCTCAACATTCTTCTTAAAAACCACATTTCAGTTGCCTCAATTTTGTTCTGACTTTGCTTGTTCACTGTCCACCCTCACAACCGTACAACAGTATCGGTTCTATATAACATTCAAGAACTCTCTTCCTGATGTTTATTGATAGGCATTTGTTGGTAAGAACGCTTTTCATCTTCTTGAATGCTGTTTTGGCTTGGCCAATTCTGCTGGCTATTGCTGGGTATTTCTGATATGCACCTTCTGGTGAGATGATCATTCCAGATATTTAAATATATAGACCTGTCTCAAAGTTGTGCTACTTGCTGTTATTTTGCTTGAGGGGATTTCTTGTTTTTTACTGATTACCATGTCTTAAGTCTTCTTGCTACTTAGCTCCAGCCCTTTAGTTTTGCTTTCTATTTCTATTATATTCACAAGGTTTTTGTAGGTCTTTTTCATTTTCTATAATTAGCACGATGTCACATGCGTAACGAATGTTATCATTCTTCCTCAAGAACCAGAAGAACAAGAAAACCAATGTAAGCGCGTATTCAACAAAACAAGACAATACGCGCTTACATTGGTTTTCTTGTTCTTCTGGTTCCTGTTTGCTTGGGCGCTGGCAGTCGCACTTGTTTTTGATTCTTCCTCAACTTTTATCCCATGGCATTTTTCTAGGTTTTTCATGATGGTTTCGTTGTAAAGTGAAAACAAATCTGGTGACAAAATACAACCCTGCCTGCTCCTCTTTTGATATTTTGGAAAGAGCTTATATCGTTTTCCATACTCATTGCTGCTGTTTGTTCCCAAAACATTTTTCTGATTATTCGTAGATCTTTTCCATCAATATTGAACCTTTCAAGTTGATTGATCAATTCTTTGTGTCTTACACGATGAAAAGCCTTGGAATGAAAAACAAAGCATAAAAAATATTTTTTTCAACCGACTGACCTCTCTACGATAGCTCTTAGGATGTATTTTGCATTAACAGTGCCTTTCTCTTCGACAAATCCACACTGTTCTTCTGATATTTCTCTTTTGATTCTGTTCCTTGTCTTCATAATGCTTATTCTTAATAGGATTTTTGTTACATGACTCATCAAACTGATTGTACGATGGAGTTCGCATTCTACAGCAGAACAAGGTTGAGGTAGCCGAGATGTGGTGTCTAAGAAAAATGTTGAGAATTCCATGGACAGCAAAGAAAACAAACGAGACAGTCTTGATGGAGGCAGACACAAGAAGATCATTCATAAGGATGATTAGGAAAAGACAGGCAACATATATATGCCATTTTATGAGGAAAGGGGAATTGGAGCACTTGGTCACAACGAGAAAGCTGGAGGGAAAGAGAGCACCAGGTAGACCCAGGAAGAAGATACTAGACGGACTTGCAGAATGGCTGAAGACGAAGAGGGTGGAAGAGATGCTTGAGGCAACAAGAGATAGAGACAGATGGAAGTCCATGATCGCAAGTGCCATGCGGCAAGGCATCTGATGATGAAGATGAAAAGATACTATGACAACAAGACATTGTGCAATTACCATATGTAAAAGGTCTTATGGCAACAGGACATTGTGCAATCACCATATGTTAAAGATCCTATGGCAACAGAACATTGTGCAATTACTGTATGTAAAAGATCTTATGGCAACAGAACATTATGCAATTACCATATGTAAAAGATCTTATGGCCACAGGACATTGTGCAATCACTGTATGTAAAAGATCCTATGGCAACAGGACATTGTGTAATTACCATATGTAAAAGATCCTATGGCAACAGGACATTGTGTAATTACCATATGTAAAAGATCCTATGGCAACAGGACATTGTGCAATTACCATATGTTAAAGATCCTATGGCCACAGGACATTGTGCAATCACTGTATGTAAAAGATCTTATGGCAACAGGACATTGTGTAATTACCATATGTAAAAGATCCTATGGCAACAGGACATTGTGTAATTACCATATGTAAAAGATCCTATGGCAACAGGACATTGTGCAATTACCATATGTAAAAGGTCTTATGGCAACAGGACATTGTGTAATTACCATATGTAAAGATCCTATGGCAACAGGACATTGTGCAATCACTGTATGTTAAAGATCCTATGGCAACAGGACATTGTGTAATTACCATATGTTAAAGATCCTATGGCAACAGGACATTGTGTAATTACCATATGTAACAGATCCTATGGCCACAGGACATTGTGCAATCACTGTATGTAAAAGATCTTATGGCAACAGGACATTGTGCAATCACTGTATGTAAAAGATCTTATGGCAACAGGACATTGTGTAATTACCATATGTAAAAGATCCTATGGCAACAGGACATTGTGCAATTACCATATGTTAAAGATCCTATGGCAACAGGACATTGTGCAATTACTGTATGTAACAGATCCTATGGCAACAGGACATTGTGCAATTACCATATGTAACAGATCTTATGGCAACAGGACATTGTGCAATTACTGTATGTTAAAGATCCTACGGCAACAGGACATTGTGCAATTACTGTATGTAAAAGATCCTATGGCAACAGGACATTGTGCAATTACCATATGTTAAAGATCCTATGGCAACAAGACATTGTGCAATTACTGTATGTAAAAGATCCTATGGCAACAGGACATTGTGCAATCACTGTATGTAAAAGATCCTACGGCAACAGGACATTGTGCAATTACTGTATGTAAAAGATCTTATGGCAACAGGACTTTGTGCAATTACTGTATGTAAAAGATCCTATGGCAACAGGACTTTGTGCAATTACTGTATGTAAAAGATCCTATGGCAACAGGACATTGTGCAATTACCATATGTAAAAGATCCTATTGCAACAGGACATTGTGCAATTACTGTATGTTAAAGATCCTATGGCAACAGGACATTATGCAATTACCATATGTAAAAATCCTATGGCAACAGGACATTGTGCAATCACTATATGTAAAAGATCCTATGGCAACAGGACATTGTGCAATTACTGTATGTAAAAGATCCTATGGCAACAGGACATTGTGCAATCACCATATGTTAAAGATCCTATGGCAACAGGACATTATGCAATTACCATATGTAAAAGATCCTATGGCAACAGGACATTGTGCAATTACTGTATCTAAAGATCCTATGGCAACAAGACATTAAGCAATTACCATATGTAAAAGATCTTATGGCAACAGGAATTGTGCAATCACTGTATGTAAAAGATCCTATGGCAACAGGACATTGTGCAATTACCGTACGTTAAAGATTCTATGGCAACAGGACATTGTGCAATCACCATATGTAAAAGATCCTATGGCAACAGGACAGTGTGCAATTACCATATGTTAAAGATCCTATGGCAACAGGACAGTGTGCAATTACCATATGTTAAAATCCTACGGCAACAGGACATTGTGCAATTAATGTATTAAAAGATCCTACGGCAACAGGACAGTGTGCAATTACCATATGTAAAAGATCCTATGGTAACAGGACAGTGTGCAATTACTGTATGTAAAAGATCCTATGGCAACAGGACATTGTGCAATCACTGTATGTAAAAGATCCTATGGCAACAGGACATTGTGCAATTACTGTATGTAAAAGATTCTATGGCAACAGGACATTGTGCAATTACTGTATGTAAAAGATCCTATGGCAACAGGACATTGTGCAATTACTGTATGTAAAAGATCCTACAACAACAGGACATTGTGCAATTACCATATGTAAAAGATCCTATTGCAACAGGACATTGTGCATTTACGGTATGTAAAAGATCCTATGGCAACAGGACATTGTGCAATTACCATATGTAAAAGATCCTACAACAACAGGACATTGTGCAAATACCATAAGTAAAAGATCCTATGGCAACAGGACATTGTGCAATCACTGTATGTAAAAGATCCTATGGCAACAGGACATTGTGCAATTACCATATGTAAAAGATCCTATGGTAACAGGACATTGTGCAATCACTGTATGTAAAAGATCCTATGGCAACAGGACATTGTGCAATCAGTAGTAGTAGTAGTAGTAGGCCTCCCTCGATCATGACTGACCATGGACAAAGTACATCCGTTCTAATGTCTTGATGGGCTGTCTGCTTGGTCCAAGCAGCGTCGCCTGTGACTGTCCCAGGACTCAGTGTTTATCTCAAGTGCCTTCATGTCACGTTTGCAAACGTCTTTGTATCTCAGCTGTGGGCGGCCAATGTTTCTCTGCCCTGTGGCAAGCTCACCATAAAGGATGTCTTTTGGGATGCGACCATCTTCCATGCGACGAACGTGGCCCAACCAGCGCAGCCGACGCTGTCTCAGCATGATATGCATGGTTGGGAGGCCAGCGCGGGTTAGGACTTCGGTGTTGGTCACCTTGTCTTGCCAGGAAATGCCGAGTATGCGCCGTAGACTTCTCAGGTGGAAGGTATTGAACCTTTTCTCCTGATGAGCATGCGTGGTCCACGCCTCGCTGCCATACAGCAAGGTGCTGAGGACACAGTCGTTGTAACAGCCATCTTTGTCTTTGTGTCAGCTTGGGATTTGTCCACACCATTTGTGTGAGGCGGGCTAGTGTTGCGGCTGCCTTCCCGATCCTCTTGTCGATCTCTGTGACAAGAGAGAGGTTATCGGTGATGGTGGACCCAAGATATGTGAATTGATGGATGGCTTCAAGCTCATAGTCATCAATGGTGATGCTGGTGGAGATGGCGTGTCTTGGCCCAGGACGTTTGTCTTCTTAAGATTGATGGTCAGACCAAAATCTTTGCAGGATTGGGAGAAGCGGTCCATTAGTGACTGCAAGTCCCGCTGAGTATGGGTCACAACTGCGGCATCGTCGGCAAATAGCATGTCTCTGATGAGGGCTTCACGGACCTTTGTCCTTGCTCTGAGGCGGGCGAGGTTGAAGAGCCTGCCATCTGATCTGGTCCGCAGGTGGATCCCTTCTTGCGCTGTGCTGAACGCATGCCTCAGGAGGAGAGCAAAGAAGATTCCAAAGAGGGATAGGCCAGGACACAGCCTTGTTTCACACCGCTGCGTACGTCGAAGGGCTTGGAGAGGTTTCCGTTGAACTGCACCATCCCTTTCATGTTTGAGTGGAAGGACTCAATTAAGCTGTGCAGTTTGGGGGGGGGCAGCCGATTTTTCGGAGAGCCCTGAAAAGGCCATCTCTGATGACTAGGTCAAAGGCCTTGGTGAGGTCAATGAATGCCACATACAGGGGCATCCGCTGCTCTCTGCACTTCTCCTGGAATTGGCGAAGGGAGAAGACCATGTCTACCATGGAACTCTCTGCTCGAAAACCACACTGTGATTCCGGGTAGACGCGTTCAGCCAGTTTCTGCAGGCGGATTAGGAGGACCCGAGCATAGACTTTGCAAACAATGCTGAGGAGCGAGATACCTCTGTAGTTGTTGCAGTCGCTCCGTTCGCACTTGTTTTTGTACAGGTGACGATCTTGACGTCCCTCATGTCCTGTGATACAGCTCCCTCATTCCAACACTGACAGAGGACTGCGTGCAAAGGGTGCAGAAGAGAAGTCTTGCAGTGCTTGAGGAAGTCGGGGGGGAATTCCGTCGTTGCCAGGTGCCTTCCCTGATGCCAGGCTACCAATGGCCTTGCTGAGTTCGCCCGCAGTTGGCTCTGTGTCAAGTTCTTCCATTACCGGCATGCACTTGATGGCATCGAGGGCTGAGGGGGACACCATGCTCTGTGTGGAGTAGAGGTCAGAGTAGTGTTCCGCCCATCTTTCCATCTGTTGGCTAGGATTGCTGATTACTTCCCCAGTGGAGGATTTGAGGGGGGCGATCTTGCTCTGTGTTGGTCCCAGTGCCTTCTTGATGCTATCATACATTCCTCGGATGTTGCCTCTTTCAGCAGCACTCTGTATCTCTTCGCTGAGCTCTGTCCAGTACTCGTTTGCGCAGCGCCTGGCGTTAAGCTGAACCTTACTTCTGGCAGCCCTGAGGATTTGCAGGTTCTTCTCACTGGGTGACCGCTTATACTTGGTGAGTGCGGCGCGCTTGGCCTCAACAGTGGGAGTCATCTCTGATGATTTGGCCTCATACCAGTCGTGGGACTTCACAGTTTTCTTCCCAAAGCTGGCCATAGCAATGCGTTGCATGGTGTCTCGTAGCGTTTCCCATCTCTCTGTGGCAGAGTCTGGCTGAGACATCTTGCTGACGTCAATGCGAGGGTTCCCTTGTTTCTTTGAGCAGTGGAACTTCTTTGGTTGTAGCCTGATCTTGCAATTACTGTATGTAAAAGATCCTACAACAACAAGACATTGTGCAATCACTGTATGTAAAAGAGTCTATCCTACAACAACAGGACATTGTGCAATTACTGTATATAAAAGATCCTACAAGCAACAGGACATTGTGCAATTACTGTATGTAAAAGATCCTACAACAACAGGACATTCTGCAATTACTGTATGTAAAAGATCCTACAACAACAGGACATTGTGCAATTACTGTATGTAAAAGATCCTACAGCAACAGGACATTGTGCAATTACTGTATGTAAAAGATCCTACAACAACAGGACATTGTGCAATTACTGTATGTAAAAGATCCTACAGCAACAGGACATTGTGCAATTACTGTATGTAAAAGATCCTACAACAACAGGACATTGTGCAATCACCGTATGTAAAAGATCCTACAACAACAAGACATTGTGCAATCACTGTATGTAAAAGATCCTACAGCAACAGGACATTGTGCAATCACTGTATGTAAAAGATCCTACAACAACAAGACATTGTGCAGTCACTCTATGTAAAAGATCCTATGGCAACAAGACATTGTGCAATCACTCTATGTAAAAGATCCTACAACAAGAAGACATTGTGCAATTACTGTATGTAAAAGATCTTATGGCAACAGGACTTTGTGCAATACTGTATGTAAAAGATCCTACAACAACAGGACATTGTGCAATTACTGTATGTAAAAGATCCTACAACAACAGGACATTGTGCAATTACTGTATGTAAAAGATCCTATGGCAACAGGACATTGTAATAATAATAATTACAATATTTATATAGCGCAAAATCTTGATAAAATCAAATCTAAGCGCTGAAGCAGACACACACGCAAGCACGCACGCACGCACGCACGCACACACACGCACGCACACACACACACACACACACACACACACACGCATGGCTATAAATGGGGAGAAAGAATAAAAGCAATAAAAGCAAGAATAAAACCAATGGAAAATTATAGAGAGCATAGCATATACAATTATATATTATAACCATGTGATTCCCTCCGAGCGGAGACAGGCTGCAGAGGGGGGGGGGGGGTTGAGTGAGGTTAGGATTTTATGCGGAGGAGAAAAGGTGAGTTTTGAGAGCGGACTTGAAGGAGACAAAAGTAGGTTGCTGACGGACTGAGAGGGGAAGTTTGTTCCAGGAGAGTGGACCAGAAACGGAGAAGGCTCGTGGACCATAGGTATTGAGCTTAGTGCGTGGAAAGCGAAAAGTCAGAGGATCGGAGGCAGAGCGGAGGGTACGTGAGGGAACATAGATCTCAAGTAGGCTTGACAGGTAATCGGGGGCTGCGTTATTCAGGCTTTTGTAGCACATGGTGTCTAGTTTGTACTGTATGCGCTTTGATACAGGGAGCCAGTGAAGTTGTGCCAGGAGAGGAGATATGTGGTCGGCTTTTTTCTTTTTGAGTACAAGGCGTACAGCATTGTTTTGAATGCGCTGTAGGATGTGAATGGTGGAGGCAGGAAGACCAGACAGGAGTGAATTGCAATAGTCAATGCGAGATATTATGAAGGAGAGAACGAGTTTTGCAGTTGTTTCGACAGAGAGATACTTCCTGATCAGCCTTATACGATGGAGATGATAGTAGCAGGATCTGGCAGTTTGAGTAACAAAGTTGTTCATGGAGAGGGTAGAGTCAATGCAGACACCAAGGTTTTGAGCTGAATCAGAAATTGGGACTGATGTGTTACATAATGGGAGAGAAAGAGGAGGCAGCTGAGAAAGTTTCTGACGGGTGCCAATGAGGATAGCTTCTGTTTTGTCGTCATTAAGCTGAAGTCTATTGTGTGTCATCCAATTCTTAATGTCCGAGTAACACTCAGTGGTGCGAGTCAACAGGCGCTGTATATTATCAGGTGAGTCACTGTCTTGAAGTTGGGTGTCATCAGCATAGAAGTGGTGTTTTATAGAATGGGAGTTGATGATGGTGGACAGGGGGGAGGTGTAAAGAGTGAAAAGAACAGGGCCAAGGACAGATCCTTGTGGAACACCACAGGTCAGGTATGCGGGTTGAGAGTAAGTGCTATTGATGAGAACGGTTTGTTTTCTGTTGGATAGGTATGAAGTGAACCAAGACAGAGCAATGTCAGAGATGCCAAAAGTATGATGAAATCTAGAAAGGAGAATTGTGCAATTACTGTATGTAAAAGATCTTATGGCAACAGGACATTGTGCAATTACTGTATGTAAAAGATCTTATGGCAACAGGACATTGTGCAATTACTGTATGTAAAAGATCTTATGGCAACAGGACATTGTGCAATCACTGTATGTAAAAGATCCTACGGCAACAGGACTTTGTGCAATTACTGTATGTAAAAGATCCTATGGCAACAGGACTTTGTGCAATTACTGTATGTAAAAGATCTGATGGCAACAGGACTTTGTGCAATCACTGTATGTAAAAGATCTTATGGCAACAGGACATTGTGCAATTACTGTATGTAAAAGATCCTATGAAAACAGGACATTGTGCAATTACCATATGTAAAAGATCCTATGGCAACAGGACATTGTGCATTATTACCATATGTAAAAGATCCTATGACAACAGGACATTGTGCAATTACCTATGTAAAAGATTCTATCAACAACAAGGACATTGTGCAATACATTTTGTAAAAGATTCTACAACAACAAGACATTGTGCAATCACTGTATGTAAAAGATCTAGCAACAGGACATTGTGCAATTACTGTATGTAAAAGATCCTATGGCAACAGGACTTTGTGCAATTACTGTATATAAAAGATCTATGCAACAGACTTTGTGCATACTGTTAAAGATTGTGCAACGACATTGTGCAATTACCATATGTAAAAGATCCTTAGGCAACAGGACATTGTGCAATTACCATGTGTAAAAGATCCTATGGCAACAGGACATTGTGCAATTACCATATGTAAAAGATCCTATGGCAACAGGACATTGTGCAATTACTGTATGTAAAAGATCTGATGGCAACAAGACATTGTGCAATTACCGTATGTTAAAGATCCTATGGCTACAGGACATTGTGCAATCACTGTATGTAAAAGATAATACAACAACATGACATTGTGCAATCACTGTATGTAAAAGATCCTATGACAACAGGACATTGTGCAATTACCCTATGTAAAAGATCCTACAATAACAGGACATTGTGCAATTACTGTATGTAAAAGATCTGATGGCAACAAGACATTGTGCAATCACTGTATGTAAAAGCTCTTTTGGCAACAGGACATGATGGTGCTATGCTTAGGATGCGTACTTTGCTTACTTTCCCTGAGAGAACAGCCTGCAGTTTCACATGGAAAAAGCTTTAACAGGAGGAGAAGAGGGGGTGTCCAATCCAATCTGTCCTAATCCAGTCTACTTAAAGAAAATCCACCCAATATTTTCTCCCTGGGTCTCCCGTTTTTCCCTCCAGCTTTCCTGTTGTGACCAGGTGTTCTAATTCCTCTACCCTCATAAAATGTCCTATCATCATCATCATCAGGTGCCCTGCCGCATGGCGTTGGCGACCATGGACTTCTAACCATCTCTATCTCTCGTTGCCCCCAGCATCTCCCCCATCCTCTTCATCCCCAGCCACTCTGCAAGTCCGTCCAGCATTCTCTCCCTGGGTCTACCTGGTGCTCTCTTTCCCTCCAGCTTTCCCATTGTGACCAGGTGCTCCAAATCCCCCTCCCTCATAAAATGGCCTATAAATGTTGCTTGTCTTTTCCTAATCTTCCTTATGGGTGATCTATTTGTGTCTGCCTCCATCAAGACTGTCTCGTTTGTTTTCTTTGCTGTCCATGGAACTCTCAACATTCTTCTGAGAAACCACATCTCCCCTGCCTCGATCCTGCTCTGGCTTTGCTTGCTGACTGTCCATGCCTCGCTTCCGTACAACAGTGTTGGTTCTATATAACATTCAAGGACTCTCTTTCTGATGTTAATTGATAGGCATTTGTTGGTAAGAATGCTTGTCATCTTCTTGAATGCTGTTTTGGCTTGGCCGATTCTGCCAGCTATTTCCGATGTGTTTCTGCCGTCTGATGAAATGACCGTTCCCAGGTATTTGAACTTATTAACCTGTGTCAAGGTTGTGCCATTTGTTTTTATTTTGCATGAGGGTATGTATATATATACCGTATATAAACATATATACATGTAAGCGTATAGATGTATAGATATGTCATGTAAATGGCTACTTACCTTCAAGTGAATTTAGTTTAATAGCTCTTCATTTCCTGACTTGTAAACGTTGTCTATACACTTTAAGCTAGGGGAGTCTTGCCGACCCTGTCCATTCAAACTGTCAGCCTGCCTATATACTGTGCACCTAAACACACCTGACTCGACAATGTTCACCCGAGATCTTCCGTCCACTTCAGCCAAGACTGACTGGAAAACAAGAGAAGTTTCTAAATGGAAAATTCACATGTTCGTCTGCAACAAGTGACGATGTAGGATGATGTTGCTGCTGTTGCTGCTTTTGCTGCTACTACTACTTCTATTACTGATGCTACTGCAGCTACTACTACTACTGCTGCTGTTGCTATTGCTGCTGCTGCACAATATTTTGTTTGACAGTGAAAGTTGTGATTTCAAAATCAACAATAATCTTTCTGCTCGTGTTTGCTGTCGTAACAGTGAAGTGATCGTCCATATGTACAGTAGTGGGTTGAGTGCAGAGTTGAAGGTAACATCAACACAACCATGGTCACGTGGGCTTTTTCTGAGTCAGTATACCACTTAAGGTCATCACACTGGTCAGACCTACAAAGAACCAACACACAGCATCTGGTACGGCCATTCTAATCAATATGTGAATTGACATGTATAGTGATTTCCTATTGGGATCAATCAGCATTTGATATTTTGGGGTTTGTCTGTAGATGATAACCTGACTGGCCACAATTCACTGCGCACAGAGTACAGTTAATCATCATGATAACAGTGAACCATCTGAAATCTTGATTGGAGTCAACCTGAACAAAAGCCATATGACACAAACCAGACTGGCCATCAAGGCCCCAGTGTGACAGTCCAGGAAGAAAAGGTATGACTGACAACACTATTCCCATACTCCAGTTTATTACACAAGCTGCAATCATTGACCCTCTGTGAATGTCCATGAAGTGAAAGGGATACACAGGACAACGACATGATGGACTGTCATGACCAAGATGATCAGAACTGTAACTTCACTGGACAGAAGACAAAGGAAACCAGCAACTCTGCAAGTCAAACTACTGGTCCATGCGTTCTCAAAAAAGATATATTTTCCATGGGATATTTCATTAGCTGCTGTAATTGTGGTGACATGGATTCCCATACAAATGTTCACCAAGTGCAGATTGACAATAAACGCAATAAAATGTTTTCAAATATTGTTTGTACAACAAATAAAGTTATCAAACAAAACAAACTTCCTAAAATGGCACATACACTTACAAGCCAGTAGAGAAACCTATACAGATGATTTGGTAGCAATGTAGTACACGTAGAAAGTACAGGTGTGGTGCAAAACATTTTATTTTGTTTGACTGTTTAGGAAGTAAGTTATCGCAGCAAAGTCTATAGTTTGATGAAGATACATTCTTCAAGTTATACAATTCTGACAGTAAATGGATCGGAAAATCGTTCAGTGGATTTCCTGTCATGTCCAGTTCAGTGAGTTGTGGCATATATCTAAATCCAGTAGATGGAATTGTTTCAATGGTAGAAAAGGACAAATCTAAAGATTTTACTAGAGGTAAGAGCATAGACAGTCCACTGTCAAACGCTTTAAGGCATGTTCTGGATAAGTCTAATTTTCTCAGTGCGTGATGAAAGAATACGAATGGTTTAAACGTCAGCGCAGTTAGTGGATTGTCTGCTAATATCAAAATCCTTAAATTCAACAGCTGAAGGAAAACATTCATATTGACAGTTCTCAAGTGATTAGAAGCAAGACTGAGGAACTGCAAGTTTGGAATTTTGATGTCTGAAACATTAGCAAGGGAACAGTTGGAAAGACTCAAACGAATCAGGTAAGAATTTGTAATGAAATTTCTTGACGTCATTCCTGAATTTTTGGCGTCTATGTACCGAATGTAAGGAAACCGTTTGGTAGGGAGAGGTTCAGGACACAAAAAAGAATGACCTTGACACAAACAGCCTTCAGGACAGGTCATGTCACACATCCATTCATCATCACGCTGTGGGCACTGACCCCAGCCATCACACAAATTATCTCTGTACACACAAACATGGGATGATCGACACCTGTAGAAACCAGGGCACATCACTGTTTCACAGTCTTGTTCATCCTCACCATACGTACAGTCAGAAAATCCGTTGCATCGTGTGTAGACAGGGAGACAGTACATCCAGTCAGCTGTACACCAGTAATGAGTGTTAGGACAAAACGTGTCATCTGCCATCACCCGCTGAATAAAGCGACCTGTGCCATCCAGGTGGATGAAAAGTCGTTCCTTTCTGTTCGCTTTTCTGACGTGCTGGTCATCAAAACGTTTCCCACGACAATCCTTTTCATCAGAATGATCCAGACAATTTGAAAGTTCATTGCACCGTTGGCTGCGCAGCACACACTGACCACTGGAGCACAAGAATTCGTTACAGTGAGGATGTACACAGAATGACTCATCACTGTTGTCTGGACAGTCCTGGCTGAAGTCACACACCAGGGTGTAAGGCAATGTTGTAATGTCATCATCACATGGAAACATGACAGTGGTGTAGACACTGCCTTTCTGATGAACAAACAAGGTCTCTGCCTTCTTGTCACCCATGTCCAAGACTACACAGAAGTGTGTTACTGGACAAGACGTGTGGACGTCACATGACAAAAATGTGTGGGTGACATGACCAGATGGACAATCAGACAACGTCTGTCGTGTTTGTGTGAAGATGGACAGAGGTGACTGTAACACAGGGAGTTCCACAGTGTGGACAGCAGTTAGTGTTTGTGACTGTGACTGTTTTTCACACAGCACGCTGGAAGATCGCTCTGGCGCTTCTTCTGTCAGCAACGTTATTGAATAAATGCTCATGTACTTGACATCATCTGAGGACTTGTATAAGACAGTGAAATGATCCATGTTGTAGATAATTGTGTTGTCAGACCATCTGCGAATCATACTATACGTGAAAGGCTCAGAACCCCAATCTGAATTTAAACCTACAAATGCGTCCATCCATGCGCGGTTTTTGAAAATAATTAAACTGTCTTCCTGTTCCTGTCGTGTTTTTATTGTAGCTACTTTAGCACCTTTTTTGATACACTCATATTCTAGCAGTTTAGCAGAAAGAGCTATACCTACGTCAACCAATAAAAAACACTTGTCACGTGAAGTCACCAAACCCTGACAACCAGGACTGCTGAATGGACAGTGTTCTGTTTCATCCTCTCCGTCTTCACACTCTGCCTTCAAATTACAGTCCAGGTGATATTTAAAACTGGAATAATGGGCTCCCGTACAATTGAACAATCCACTGGACAACTTTTGGGGCTGGAGAGCTTCAGAATGAAAAGTAAGGAAAAGTTGTGTGTACGCATGCAATTCAAATCGAAAAGATGTCGTTTTAATTTGAATCAGGAGGTATGATGCAGGAATGATCCTTGGCAGTATGGGACAATAACTAGTCAGATGACCCACATCTAAAACGATTTGATGATTTGTGTTTGGCTCTGTGTAGATCAACTGTGCTTTAACGCCCATGCATTCAAAAAAACTAATCATGATGACATGTCCAGGGGGTGCTGTGATTTCTTCACGAATAATCTCAGGTGTGATAGTAGATATGCCTGTTTTTGGTAATATGGTTTTTCTGAAATACGATGATACATGCTCTGTAATGAAATGATGATTTTTGACTGCCTCAATATGAATTCGAAGTGCAGGAAATTCTATGTGGAAAATATATACATAGTTTGTGTTCGAAAAAATAAAGAAATCTTCTTTAGAGTGATGCTGCATGTGTAAGGCTTTGATTCAGAGTTTATGCTGTCACTGTCACAATCATTGTTGCCCAGTGTCGAGAGCCACAGAAGTATGATAATCGTTGAAGATGTGCAAGCACAAACATGCCGTGTGGTACCTCGATGTACATAGCACAATAAAGCTGAGAACCCCCACACATGCCATACATCACTGTTTGGGGATGTGTATAGTTGGGTAAATCCCCTGGATCACAGTCCCATATATCCACCCGCTCTATAGTGTGATTTTGTTTCAGGATAAAGTCTACACCAGGACAGATGTCACCCAGCTTCAAGGGACTGGCAGTGGTGCCTGTGCTGGCATTGTTCATGCTGTCCTGATATGAAACAAAGGCATTGTTGTTTACACTGTCCTGCTGTGAGACAAAGCCAGCCTTGACCAGAAGAAGGCACGGCATCAACCCACATACTGACATGAAGATCATCATGGCACTGGTTCATGGATAAAGATTAAGCAAAGGTGATATCCACGTCTGCTGCAAGCAGGCTTTGGGTCGGCAAGTCTGGTGAGGGATGGGCAAATCCTGTCACAGTGACTGCAGATGAAGGTGTGGTCAGGTGTTAGACAGGTAAGTCCTGTTACAGTGATTACAGATGAAGGTGTGGTCAGGTGTGAGACAGGTAAGTCCTGTTACAGTGATTACAGATGAAGGTGTGGTCAGGTGTGAGACAGATAAGTCCTGTCACAGTGACTGCGGATGAAGATGTGGTCAGGTGTGAAACGGGTAAGTCCTGTCACAGTGATTGCAGATGAGGGTATGGTCAGGTGTGAGACAGGTATTCCTGTCATCGTAATTACAGATGAAGGTGTGGTCAGATGCAGGCACTAAGGGATCATAGTTCTTTCACATAAATACGAAAGATAAACTAAACATGTCCATGTCTTTGCTGATGTTTTAAACGTACACCAACCATCATGCTTTCAAAAACACAATGGTCCATGTTTATCTTCGTTCATCATTTATTTAACGAATTTCTGAGTTGCAGTTTCAGGTTTTCATGACATCATCTCCATGCTCGATTTGAATTCTATATGCACTGACGCCACCTATGACATTGATTAAGAAGATTTAAAGTGATCATGGCACAGACCTTAAACCTGCACATAAACCTTATGCATTGGTAAGGTCTGGAGGCTGTACACACCGTACGGATTTTATATCAAAGTGTATCATCATCTATCATTGAAATGATCTCGACTACACTGTAAATACATGTGTATCCACATCTGTAAAAAATAAAAAAAATGGGGGAGGGGGAAGGGGAGAGGGGACAGTTGAAAATTTAGCCAACTGTTTAGTATTATCTTATCTCACCATCCATTAAAAACAAACAAACAAAACAAAACAACAAACAAAACAAAACAAAACAAACACACACACACACACACACACACACACACACACACACACACACACACACACACACACACACACACACACACACACACACACACACACACACACACATACACACAAAAATAGAATCAGAACAAGAATTTCATTTAAAGAAACAGGACAGGCACAAATCTTTTGAGCTTGGTCAAACGTATAAAGTCGTGATAGTTCCAGTAATATGTTGAAAAGTGTGTGTAATACAAGGTAGACTTGACAAACTCCAAACAAAGTATGAACAACTCTCCAATGGTAACAACAACAATGATAACACAAAACTACTACTACACACATCCTATAATAATAAGAAAAAGAATAAAACAATAATGATGTAATAAAATAGATAAATAATAAAAATGAAAAAAATAATAAAGCATTTATAAAGCACCAAAACTTGATTCAAAAATATAAATCAAAAGGCGGGTTTTTATCATTTACCCAAAATTGCCAAAAATTTTAGGGACAAGCCACACGCTAACCAAAGGGGATAATGAAGGAGGGG
>CM060305.1:4560848-4623348 GCA_030674185.1 Monoplex corrugatus
CGAACCTCCAAATTTTGTGACCATCTCCAAATGTAAAAACCCCTGCCTGCCCAAATCCTTTTCTACTTCCCACATTACCTTTTTTCTTATTCTTATTGTTTTTTAAAAGGGCCCCAGCCGATGCGCAAAGCCATATCGGGGCTATACTACCCTTCAAAACGTACAAAACTTCAACGGGGAAAAAAATTAAGTACACATATAAATGCATTCGCGCGCATAATCAAAGGGGGATTTAAAAAACCCCACCTGAATACAAATATAAGCAACCTAAGGACATCAAAATACATATAAAAAGAGGCATACGTTACCTGAAATTTCTTCCGCATATCTAACCTCCCTACAGCCAAAAATGCACTTAATACATGTATCCAATTACCAATTCTAAGAAAAAGTATGCAAGACTTTATCGAACACATACAGGTGAATGGAAAATGATAGGTAGAAATGACAAGAAGCAAAGGAGCAAGACAGAAACAAAGAGACAGAAAAGAGGAAATTTCTAGCACAGAATTTCCAGAAGGTGGGGATACTATTTATACTGAAAGAGTCCCCGGCATCCCCACGGGGGCATTACCTGTTTACAAATTCCTTGATATAGATGTTCCACAGTCGGTCGCCACTCGTTTTATCGGTCTGAACGAGCTCCCGTCTCTCTGACAGTCACATGCCCTGTCTTTCTTCAAGTCTAACTGAGAAGAAAAATCCCCAAAGATACGTCAACATCAATTTTATTGCACTTCCAAAGAAAGCAGGAGCTACAGAATGTGAACTCCATTGTACAATCAATTTGATGAGTGATGTGACACAGATTCTATCAGGAATAATCGTCATGAGGCCAGGGAACAGAATCAAAAGAGAAATAACAGAAGAACCAGAAGAACAATGTGGATTTGTTGAAGGGAAAGGAAACATCGATGACATGTACATTCTAAGAACTCTCATAGAAAGAGCAACAGAGTTGAATAAGTATTTATATTTATATTTTGTTGATTATACCAAGGTCTTTAATCATATAAGACACGACGAATTTATCAACCAAGTGGAAAGGCTCAATATTCATAGAAAAGAGCTAAGAATAATAAGAAATATGTATTGTGAACAAACAGTATCAATGAGAATGGGAAATGATATAAGCTCTTTCCAAAATATCAACAACAAAAATGGGGGTAGGCAGAGATGTGTTCTGTCACTAGATTTGTTTTCACTTTACAGCGAAACTATCATGAGAAACCTAAAAGAATGATCTGGGATAAAAGTTGGAGAAAAAATTATAAACAATCTTCGTTATGTAAATGACACCGTTCCAATTGCAGAAAATGAAAAAAGACATACAAGATCTTGTGAATATGATGGAAATAGAAAGCAGAAGTTAAGGATTAGAACTAAACACCAAGAAGACTGAAGTCATGGTAATCAGTATAACAAAAACAAACAAACAAACAGCAACAGTAAAAAAAAACCCACACAAACGAAAGAAAGAAATCCCCTCATGTATATCAACAGCAAATGGCACGACACTGAGACAAGTTGATAAGTTTTAAGTATCTACGAACACATCCCGCCAGACAGCTGATGAACAGAAATATCTAGCAGAATTGGCCAAGCTAAAACAACATTCAAGAAAATGAAAAGTGTTTTTACCAACAAATGCCTATCAACTAACATCAGAAAAAGAGTTCTTGAGTGTTACATGAAACCAATACTGTTGTATGGATCCGAAGTGTGGACAGTCAACACACAAAGTCAAAACGAGACTAAGAAGAATATTAAGCATTCCATGGACAGCAAAAGAAACATATCTACAGGTATGCCAAATTCAATTTTCACTGCTATTCCAAAGACAGCAATGGGTTGAGAATGCAAATTCCATCATACAATCAGCTTTATGAGACATGTGACGAAGAGTCTATTAAGAATAATCATGATGAGGACAAAGAACAGAATCAAACCAGAAAAGCAGAAGATCAATATAGATTTGCTGACAGGAAAAGAATGATTCATGCCACATACATCCTGAGAACTTTCATAGAAAGATCAAATGAGTTAAATAACGATTTCCATTTATTTATGTCTTTTATAATACGAAGCCTTTTCAAAAGGTGAGACACGAATAATTGATCAACCAACTGGAAAAGCTCAATACTGACGGAACAGATCTAAGAATAATAAGCAATATGTATTTGGAACAAACAGCAATATTGAGAACAGAAAAGGATACACGTTCTTTTCAAAACATCGAAATATAGGTTAGACAGTGATGTGTTTTGTTATCAGATTTGTTTTCAATTTACAGCGAAACCATCATGAGAAACCTAACAAAATGCCCTGGGAGAGAGAGAAAGTTGGAGGGAAAATGATAAACACTCATCGTTATGGAGATGACACTGTTCTTATCGCAGAAAATGAAAAAGACCTACATAATCTTGTGAATATAATAGAAATAGAAAGCAAAAAATAAACGGCTAGAGCTGAATAGTAAGAAGACTGAAGTCATGGTCATCAGTAAAAATAATCCCTCATGTAAAATAACAGCAAATGGGACAAAATGGAGGCAAGTTGACAAGTTGAAATATTTGAGAACAGTCATTTCATCAGATGGCGGATGCACATTCGATTTATCAAGGAGAATTGGCCAAAACAACCCTCAAGAGAATAAAAAGCGTTCGTTCTTTCCAACAAATGCCTATCGATTGGCATCAGGAAGAGAATTTTTCAATGTTGTATGGAACCAATACTGTTATATGGATGCAAAGCCTGGACAATAAACAAGCAAAGTCAGAACAAGATTGAGGTGGCTGAAATGTGGTTTCTAACAAGAATGTTTGAAGAGTTCCATGAACAGCAAAGAAAATAATGAGAGAGTCTTGAAAGATGCAAACACAAAAAGAACATTAATATAGGAGATCGGGAAAAGACACGCAATGTTTATAGGACATTTTATGAGGCAAGAGAAATTTGAGTGCCCAGTCACAACAGGAAAGCTGGAGGAAAAAAAAACAGCACCGGGTAGACCTATGAAGAAAATATTCGACAGTCTTGTAGAATGAAAGGGGGCAATAAGGGTAGGAGATTTGCTTGCAACGACCAAAGAATGATTCGTATGGGGGGGGGGGGGGGGGGGGGGCATAATCACCAACGTCATGTTGCAAGGCATATGATGGAATGAGTTTTTTTTTAATTAATTGAAAGTCTTATTTATAACGTTCTATTCCTGTTTTGCAACGAGCATGTTTTCGACATGGACTGTTTGCTCTGTAAAAAGGAAATTTATTTTTTAAAAGTGTTATTAGATGGCATCAATGTTTAAGTGCTCTGTGTCTGCTGGGAGGGGAGTATCTCATGGATGCTCCATATTTGCCAGGGGGTCTGGAGATCCGGAGTGGTCCCAGGAAATTGGTTAAGATGGTACCGTTATTTGAATTCCCAAGAAAGGAAACCTTGCTGACTGTGATTACTGGACAGGAGTGACCTTGCTTTCCATACCTGGAAAAGTCTACTGTAGATAATCTTCAAATTGATTAAAATTGCATTCGCCCAACAGCTGCGTGAAGAACAGGCAGGCTTCAGATTTAACTGATCCTGTGAAGATCAAATCTTTCCACTCCATTGCACTATACAGAAATGCCAGGAATTCCAGCACCCTTAGTAGTAAGTTACATCGACTTCAACAAGGCGTTTGACAGTATCCATAGATCTTCACTGTGGACAGTACTACTCTCATATGGCATCCCCGAGATTATGGTAAAAGCAACAAGAAACATCCACGGTAATTCTCGGTGTTGCTTACGCACAGACGATATTTCATCGACTGGTTTCCAGTTCGCACTGGCATACTGCAAGGCTGCATTCTCTCTTCACTCCTGTTCGCTGATGCTATTGACTTGATTCTCAAGATGATGATGAACCCATCTCTCTGACCAGACAACCATTGTGCTTGGTAAAGACTCAGTGGGATATGAAACAGCATCACTGTGGCTTGACAGGCTGATTCTTCAGTGGCAGTCCCTGGCACAGCTGACAGACATGAGAGCTGATGGCTGTGGCTGGGTGGTCGCTCCCGCAGCTTTCCTTTTCTCCCTTCTGTCCAATCACAGTCGAGCTTGTTTCTCCTCTGCAGTAGCGATACAGCCTGTCACAAGACACAGCGATTCATAGCTGTCTGTTCCCAGGTGTTCAAACTGATACAATAAACTTCATGTATACAATGTGCAGTGGGCACCTGAGGCCGTGATCCAACAGCGAGCTCTCCAAACGGGACATCCTTTAGAATGTGCCCAATCTCCATGCAGCACACATGGTCAAGCCAGCACAGCCATTGTTGCATGAAGAGGGCATACATACTCAACAGCTAGCCTGGTCCAGGACATCCCTGTTTGGCACACGGTTCTTCCAAGATATACCCAAGATCCAGTTAAAACACAGTAGGTTGAAACTATTTATGTGATGTGGCAATGCAGGTTATTCAGCTCTCGCTGCCATAGAGAAGGGTGCTCTATTTGCAGGCATTGTATGCTCCACCTTGGTAGCTGTGGTGAGCTTGTTATTTTACCACGCTCTCTTGGACACCTTGGCCATGATATCTGCAGCTTTTCTTATCCACCTATTGAGCTCTGGGTCAAAGGACAGACTGCTAGATAGGTCGATCTAAGGAGGTGAATTCATTTATCACTTGAAGATGTGATCGCCAAAGCTAATGCTGTGGTCGTCGCTGATATTCTGCCTAATGATTCTGTCTTCTTCCAGTTGATGATGAGGCCAAGGTCTTGGCAAGCTTGTGATAGGGAGTTGACTAGCCTCTTGACACCAGACTGTGTGTGAGATCTGAAGGCAGCATCATCAGCGAAGAGTATTTCCCAGATCAGAACTAGAGCACTTTGAGTTTTACTCTGGATCATGCTAGGTTGAAGAATTTACTGTTGGACCCGGTGTGTAGGTACACTTCATCATCAGATGCTCTGGAAGCGTATGGCAGTACTAAAGAGAAGATCCTGAAGAACGTCAGAGCGAGGACATAACCCTGCTTTACTCAACTTTAAATGGAAAATGACTCTTTGTATGATCCACAAACTGCACTGTATCCTGCATGCCGTCACAGAAAGAGAAGATGAGATTCAACAGCTTTGGTGAATATATCTGATCTTCTCCAAGAATGAAAAACACCTCTTCTGCTTACCAAGTCGAAAGTTCTGGTTAGGTCGAAGACAGCAATATACAAAGGCTGCCTTTGTTTTCGGTTCTTCTCCAATCATAATGAGAAGATCATGCCGATGGTGGTGGATCTCTCTGCCATGAAGCCACACTGAGACTTGGAGTAGTCACGATCTGCTAGTATCCACAATCTCTTCCGAATCAACTGCGTAAACTTTACTTTACTTTTACTTTTCCTTCCGGTGGGCGTCGCGGGGAGATACAGTCGTCTGTCAGCAGCAAGGTGGGTGGCCTGGAGAAGGGACATCTCGTGAGCTCGGAGGGTGTCTGCCACGGAGTCGCTCCATCGTCGTCTTGGTCTTCCTCTGGTCTCCAGCCAGAGTATCTGGTGTTGTATGCCCGAAGAGCTGGATGGTTTAGGGGCATACATGTGAGGAGTCCAACCACTTGATCCTCATATGTTCGATATGTTGTAGGATTGGTGTTGCTCCTACCATGTCTCGTATCACCTCATTTCTGATCTTGTCCGCCTTGTCTTGTTTACTGCTTTCCTCAGGCATTTCATTTCACAGGTGACCAGTTTTCTCTCAACGACTTTAGTTAGGGACCATGTCTGGAACTGGTATGTCAGCGTTGGTAGAAAAATGGCGTTGATGAGTTTCGCCTTAGTGCTGGTGGAATGATGGGGTGTTTCAGGAGAGAGGCAAGTTGGTAGCTGACTGCGTTGGCTTTCTGGCATCTGGTCTCGATTTCTCTGTCTAGTTTGCCATTTTCAGTGAAGATGCTGCCCAGGTATTTAAATTCACTGGCTTGCTTCAACTGGGTTCCGTTGATGTTGATGTCCAGTTTGTTTGGTCTCTTACTGACAGTCATGACCTCGGTCTTGCTGACGCTGATCTTCATGACGTATGTCTCGCAGCTTTCAATGAAACTGGTCTGTGTGCTCCTGTAGCTGTACCTTGTCATTGTTCACCATTGCCTGGTCATCTGCAAACATGAGTTCATTGAGTGCCTCAGGGTCTGGGTTTGCTCCTTCGTAATCTGATCCATATAGATCACGAAGAGAAGAGGGGAGAGATTACAACCCGCCTTACTCCCGATGTCACTGGGAACCAGTCAAATGTTCCACTGGCGGTGCGGACTGCACTCCTGCTGTTGGGTAGATGGCCCGAATGTTGTCTAGCAGCTGGCCCTTGATGTCGTACTGCTCGAGGACCTTCCATAGCTTGTCTCTGTTGACTCGATCAAAGGCCTTTTCTTGATCAACGAATACAAGATGGAGATCTCGGTCATATTCGATCACCCTCTCGCACAGTTGTCAGAGTGCGAAGGTTGCATCGGTGCACCCTCTTCCTTTTCTGAAGCCAAATTGGGCGTCACTGAGAGATGTTCTATTTTCGCTCGAGTGCGCTGCTCCAGGATCTTTGCGTACATTTTCCCTACATGGCTGAGTAGTGATATGCCTCTGTAGGTACTGCAGTCTTTCTTGCTGCCCTTCTTCTTCCATATTGGCACCACTATTATATTTTGCCAGTCTTCTAGTACTTTTCTCTCCTCCCAAGCTTTCTGAAAGATGGTGGTGAGCCACTGTAATTCCGGTTTCACCGCACACATGGATGGCTTCAGTTGTTATGCCGTCGACTCCAGCTGCCTTGTCTTTAGGACTGGTCTTCTCTGCTTTTCTTACTTCACTCTCTAGGATGGTAGGTTCTGGGTGGTCTGGGTGGCTGGGGGTGAACCGGGACTGTGTGTCTTGTGCCCGTACTCCTGATGGGTTTAGTAGGTCTTTGAAATAGTTTTCCCATCTCTTCATTATTTTCTCCTCTTCATGCAATGCTTCTCCTTTTGCATCGTTGGTGATAGTGGTCGGATCGAAAGGTTCATCTCGCACTCTCATCGCTTTCACACTCTTGTAAAACTCTCTTGGGAAGCTTTGCATGTTTCACAGAGTTTTTCACCATACTGGGTCCATGACTTTTCCTTTGCTGTTCTCACAACTTTCTTGCTGTGTTTACTTGCAAGTCTGTACTTGATGTAGTCCTCTTCATCCTTTGACTTGACCCAGATCTTGTATAGTTTCTTCTTTTCCTGATAGCCTCCTTCACTTCTTTGTTCCACCAAGCTGTTGCCTTTCTGTTTCTTCCTCCTGTCTTCTTGGTGCCACAGGCTTCTTTTATAGTGTCCAGGAGGACTGTCTTGAAGGTGTCCCAAGCTTCCTCTACGTTTAGTAATAAGGGTCACTACAGTCCAATTTTTCACTGACGGTGCACCTGATCTGAGTCTGCACCTCTTCGTCTTGAAGCTTGTGCATGTTGAGTCTTTCTGGCTGTTTCTTCTTTTTGGTGAACTTCCTCTTCTTCTGAGTGACCAACGTCGTGATGATTGGCCTGTGGTCTGTGTCCAGGCCTGCGTTGGGGATGGCTCTTGAGTCTCTGATGCTGTTCCGCATTCTAGATCTTGCTAATGTGAAGTCGATTTCAAAGACCTACTAAACCCATCAGGAGTATGGGCACAAGACACACAGTCCCGGTTCCCCCCCAGCCACCCAGACCACTCAGAACCTACCACCCTAGAGAGTGAAGTAAGAAAAGCAGTAAAAATCTTGCTAATGGTGCTTAGCAATGCCATGCCTCTATAATTGTTACAGTCACTATGATCTCTCCAATTCATGTACAGTGTGACTACATTTTATCTCATGTTTTAGGGAACTGATTCCTCTTCCAAACACTGGCAGTCTAGTTCATGAAGATGGCTCAGGAGCAATAGTTTTATACACTGAATCGCCTCAGTAGGCATGCTATCTTTGCCTGGTGCCATACCGTGAGCAGGTGAGTCAATAGCCTTGCTGAGTTTTCCCCTATCGGGGGCAAGTCACACTCACTGATGACAGGCAAGGTGGGAATGCTGACAAGGGCTGATCAGTTCTCAATAAAATGGTGGCGTTCAGCCCACCGCTCCATCTGTTTGTCCTAGTCTTTGATGACTTCTCCGTCCTTGGACTTCAGCAGAGCGATCTTGTCAGTGGTGGGCCCAAAATATTTCCTCACTCCCTCATACACGTCTTGTATGATGCCACTTTTGGCACATGATTGGATGTTCTAATACAGGGTCTGCCGCTAGTCATTTGTGCTGCACCTACCCGTTTGTTAGCACGCTGTTTCTTATTGTTCTCAGTGCAGCGATTTTGTTCTTGTTGTAATTGTTTTTGTCTGGACAGATCTCTTTTTTAAGTTGATCAGAATCACTCTCTTGACACTGATGACAGGCTCCATCTCAAAAAGTGAGTCATAGTTTTCCCTCTCTTTCTTCCAAAAAGATATGTCGGTATAATACATGGTGTCATGAATGAATTGCCACTTCTCCTCCATGGTTGTGTTTCATTTACTTTAAAACTTATTCCATTTGGTCTTTGAGTTCTGTGCGAAGCTTTGGGTTGGTTGTTCTGATGGTGATTATATGTGGCATCCCTTCTGCTTGATGTGGTGGATCCTCTTCAGTTTCAGCATGCTCTTGCTACACACCATCAAACGGTATGTGTCACAGTTGGCTTGATAAAAGCTGCGTGAGAGAAGTGACCAGTTTGGGGCACAGGCCTGGGCGATGAGTATGGAGATCTCCCCAGGCAAAGGATTCCCCTCACAGCCACGCTAACGTGGTCCGAAGGAGTGCTAGCTTGGCAGGAGTGCTGGATAGTAGCATGATAATCCATTCAAACACATAATGGGCTCCACTCCATATTTGCGTAGTTTACTCCACAGCCTTCTCGTTTTCTCAGGATACCCACAAGGCAGTTGGTTCCAAATTTATTTGTTGTTACTCATCTGCCTTCACAACTGAAGAAAATTTTATTTTCACCTGCCTGGTCTACCGTTTAGATGTCTAGTTCTTGTATCTACCTGTTTGTGGGCATCAGGACATATCAACACAACGGTGGGCCATGTAGGCCACACGTTTAGGGGTTCAGATGTCCTTCGTTTTTACCCCATTATACCACCAGATACGTGGTCATGCCATAACAGAACAGACTTTCTGAGAATGGGCGATAACACAAGGTGTTGTTGTTAGAGGCACAACAATGTAGGAGAGGTCATATGCAAATGACCTTCCACCTGGCAAACCAGATAAGGATCTTGCATCAATCACTACACCTGGAAAGGAATGACTGTAGTATATGCATCACTTTCCTCTGGATGAGCGGCACTTTCTAGCACCAGGCCTCACCACCATCCAAGAAAACAACTGACAATCATAGCATGAACTGGTAGGAAAGAGGAAGACTGTCTGATGTTGACTTTGTTCATGATATAGAAACATTATCAGATGACACGCAAAGTCTCCAAGAGCTTGGGGGCGCCAATGACGGATGTGTGTTTAGCAATCAGCGTCAAAAAGACATAACAGATTGACTGGTGATCACCAACCACCAACTGATGTTTTCATTGATCAAAACAATTTAGAAGGTGCTGATGACTTTATCTATCTGGGTATCTCAATCAACAATTAGGATAATATGGATCAAGAAATCAATTGCAAAAAGGCATAGTGTCAAAAACCTTTACGAAATTGCCCAAAATCTGGGCAAGCAAGACATTCACTTTTAAAACCAAGATTTGATTCTACATCTCCAACGTCCATGTCCACCTTCTTTTATGACTGCGATACTCGAAATCAAGTGATGAAAAGAAACTGGATACTTTTGACTCAAAATGTTTCAGAAAGAAAAAAATTAGGCATCAACTGGAGTGACTTCATAATCAACAACAAAGTTAGAGAGTTGTCCAATCAATCTTCAGTTTGCAATAAGACCTTCAAACGGCGCTTAAAGTATCAAATATCTTGGTCATATGTCAAGGTTCCCTTCAACAAGACTCGCCAACCAAGTACATTGGTAGACTCTCCAGGGGAAAACGAAAGAGGGGCCAGCCTAAGACCAATAGCAACAATCCATCCAGAAAGACCTCCAGCAAGTAAACAACAGCTGGAGTGAAGTCAGGATATTGACTGCCAACCGACCTAAGTGGAGAAAGTTGACTTCTTCAAGCGTCAGACGACAAGGGAATGACTGCACATATAGCACAAACATTCTAATTTTAATTTACATTTTAAAATTTGTCAATTATCTATCAGCCGCTTTTGTTAAATAGCCCATGGCATTCTTATTTCTCAGCTGGAGTCATATGTAATCCGTAATACTGTACTTTCATGGTTTAAATCTCATCAGAAAGCGCTCTCAAAGTCTCATTCAATGGTTTCTATTCATCTGAAACACGGTGTAAACTTTGGCGTCCCACAAGGCCCAGATATTGAACCTGTACTGTTTGTTCTTTATACTAAACCAGTGTCTTGTTGTAAAAAGAGTGCAAGAAAGACAGAATAGAAATATAATGTTTGTTTGAATGTGCGCCTGTAATCTATACACTCTGTCACTCCATATCAGAGGGTGATCTCCCACTGGGTAAAGAACAATACTAAACAGCAAATTAGACCACATCCTTTTATTAAAGTAATAATAAGATAATGTTTATGGCCTGGGTAGAGACACAGTTACAACTTACCTGTCACTTGCAGATACATGATTTCTTTTCTGGCTAGTTCCTGGTATTCATCACACGAAACGCCTCAGTAGATTTGATTCTGGTTGTTGATGGATGGTCCCACCATCAGGATTCCCTTCCTTGTCCTGGAAGATAGCTTGTCCATAATTCAAGGCGATGACGTCAGTTGGCGCCCATTTCCCAGCGCTTACACGGCAGCGTGCCCATATACTCTGGCACAAGCAGCTTGCACATTTAAAGTGTCTGTCAATTTCCTGTCAAATCTCACTTCTGTCTCACTGGTGTTTGAACCTCCTCCCTTTCCCCAATCTCATTACAGACCATGATTAATTGCCCCTATAACCCTAAGTGGACACACAAGACAACATAGACACCATACCTTTACATAAACACTATCCAAATGAAGAATTTCAATTCAATACCCTTTTCAAAAAAAGACTTCCATTTCTCACTCTCTTATAAAATATCATCGAAAATATGATTGTTAATGTGTATTGAATAATACAATGATAATCCGACGAATTCAAGGGAAAAAATGCTCATAGTCAACCATTATACTTTCTTTCTGATCCATGTAAACAAGTGTCACTAATAAATATATAATCATACCTGAGAGAGAGAGAGACACAGAGAGAGAGAGAGTGTGTGTGTGTGTATGTGTGTGTGTGCGTGTGTGTGTGTGTGTGTGTGTGTGTGTGTGTGTGTGTGTGTGTGTGTGTGTGTGTGTGTGTTAATCATAAACTCCATAAATTGAAATGCTAGTAAACAAAGGCAATATAATCTTTCATTCAACATACACAGATCACTTCAACTTAAGTAGCTTGTTTTTTTCCCCATCAAAAACGAAGTCACACCAAGGTCAAAATTCTGTAACAGAAACATCTAAATACTATTAAGCCATGAGTTATTACAAATTAAATGTACAGTTTCCTATCACTAGCTACTTGATATGTACACACCTTCAAAAGGCAAGTAACAGGCCTACACAGGCATAGGCAGTATCTAGAAAGCAGCCTCCACCGTCAGAGTCTCTGGACAAGTGTGAAGTGACAGAGAGAAACACACTGCCTAGCTTCCTAACAAAATCTGCACTTGAATTAAACTAACGCTGAGCTATTTTAAAATCAAAATGAAAACTAAAGTGAAACATTATATTTTTCTGACCTGACAAAAACGTCCCCTGGACAAAAACACATTTTGTTACGCTTGTATCATTGATCACATTCTCTATCACATAAAAGCTTTGCAGATAATACTCAGTTCTATCGGTGTAACAGTTGGACAGATGTTGATCAACAGATTTCCATCACTCAGAATTGTACAAGTAAGCTAATATTTTGTATGACAAAGACTCAATTTCAACTAAATGATGATAAGTCAGAAACGCTCATCATTGCATCCTCTGTCAAGCTCGATAAGGCTTGAACTGGAGTGGAAAGACAGAGAAACAGACCTATCAGCTATAACACCCCCTTTCAAGATCTAAATGAGAAAATATTTGGACAAAGTACAGTTACACAAAGTTTAGTTACTGAACAAACGAGACAACATGACGCATCATTCGCACAGATCACAAACAAGGATATAGCATTGCTAGAGGTGGCACCCCAAAACCAACATTGTATACATTTCAAATCATCAAAAAAAAACAAAAAAAAAACCACGCCAGAATTCAACACATAGTCTCACTGAGGGTGACAATCACGCTCCATACGAAGTCCCAATGCAAGGGTTCCCAGTTTCTAACGAGATTCTCGATGCTTGGCATGGTGAACAGGCGCCAAATGAAACAACCACCGAACGACGCGAAGATGCTCGCTACAGCAGACGTGGAGTCTTGCGGAGGGTGGTGCCAAGGAAATGAGCCGAGTAGAACGGCTGGGCCATAGGCCCGTGGTGTGGAAGTACTGCCAGTGTGGCCAGAAGTCGCAGCCGTAGAAGCCCCACTAGTCGCACCTGCCTCGGACGCTCGTAACGTCACCGGAGCTCGGACACGTGCACCTCCTAGTAGAGCCAGGACTAACATGGACAACGACGACAACTGGTGCAGGACACTGGTGATCTTCTCCCCTCACGCTGGTGAAACTATGAACACATCCTCCCCTACTGACTGGTAGGTATATAAACAGCTATGGTTAGACACGACAGCAAAACTTATTACTTGTAAATATATTGACGAACCAAGCTTCCAATACCCAACCTAGCCACCAAACCACACATCAACTACAGCAAAGGAGAGCAGACAACTATTCACTGCTTGTTACATGCCTGACAACGACACCTACACTCTAGACTTCCATATGATAATGTTGACAAAAATTGAATGACTGACCACTGCACCCACCGCATACCGACTGTAGGAGAACAAAAACAGGCGTCGATTCACTCCTGGTTACATGCCAACAAGAGACAGCCACTCTAGACCTCATACAACAACGTTGACAAAATTTGACATAATTGACGCTGTACTTCTTCTTCTTCTTCAGTGTTGAGGGCCCACAATCAAACTTGATTATTCTGGCACCTATAACTGGGGGATTTGCAGCAGATAAATCTGGAGCAGTGGACATGTCTTAAGAGTTCAGTTTTAATCATGATGATGGTGGGGTGGGGGTGGGGAATGAGGGTGGTGGTGTGAGGAGGTAGGAGGGGGAAGGGGGGGAAAGGGGGTGAAGAGGGCAAGAGGGGTGGGGTGGGTGAAGAGGGCAGCAAGGTGGGTGGGGCAGGGGCTCTGAGTGGAAGTGGGGGGGAGGGAAGGGGGGTCGGTCTAGTCTGGGATTTTGGAGGCCCTTGACACGAATGTGTCAAGTATTGTGGCCTCAACTGTTCCTTGTTGGAGACTGTTCCAGTTCTTGAAAGTTCTTGGCAGAAATGAAGCAGCTCTATACTGTGTCCTTGATGTGATCAAGTGGAAATGTCTGTCATGGCCACGTCGCTTATGGTCAGGTAGAGGGACTAGTTTTGCTTGTAGGCTGGGACAGTGAACAAGGCCTTGGTGCACTTTGAACAGCATAGAGAGTCTTGCTACTTGCCGTCGTTTCTCCGATGAGGGCCAGCCCAGTGTGACCAGCATGCTGCTAACATTAGAAGTGTTCCTATATCTGTTGAGGACGAAGCGTGCAGCTCGTCTTTGAACCTCTTCTATTTTAGTTATGTTTTTCTCTGTATGGGGGTCCCAGACGGAAGATGCGTACTCCAGATGGGGGCGAACTAGCGCTTTGTAGGGTCGTTCCTTGATCTCTGAGGGGCTGATTTTGAGATTCCGTCGGAAGAATTTGAGCATTCTGTTTCCTTTGGAACACAGGTTGTTTATGTGTTCGTCCCAACTCATGTCTTTGGCCACGGTGACACCAAGGTATTTTGTAGATGTTACGGTGTCGAGGGTATGTCCGTGAAGGGAATAGTCGTAGTGAAGTGGGGACCTACTCCTTGTGACACGAAGGGTTTGGCATTTCGCAGGATGAACTCCATATCCCAGCTCCTCTCCCAATCGGCTAGGCATTGGGATCTTCTTGGAGCTGTTCTTGGTCTTGGCTGTTGGCTATCATCCTAGATACTGCTGTGTCATCGGCGAACATCCGTGCCTTTGCTAAGAGCTTCTCAGGGAGGTCGTTAATATATACTAGGAACAAGCATGGACCTAGCACAGACCCCTGAGGTACACCAGATTTGACGCTCACTGCGGAGACGCTCCACCCACTACTGCTGCTTGCTGCCGATCCTTCAGAAAGTTGGAGATCCATGCTCCTGTAGTTCCTCTGATGCCGTATCTCTGGAGTTTATGCATTAGCAAAGAGTGATTGACCCGGTCAAATGCCTTTGAAAAGTCCATTATGAGGACATCGGTCTGTTTGCCTCTTTCCAGGTTTGCAGTCAGCTCTTCAGTGAACTCAAGGAGTTGGGTCTCACATGATCTTCCTTTTCTAAACCCATGCTGGTTGTCACTCAATATCTGGTGGCTCTCAAGGTGTTTCATTACTGCACTAACTATGATGTGCTCCAACATTTTGCACACAATGCTGGTAAGGGAGACTGGCCGGTAGTTGGCTGGGTTGTACTGTTCTCCCTTCTTGAATATTGGTGCTACATGTGCTGTCCTCCAGTCTGCTGGTACGATACCTGTGGACAGGGATGAGCGGAACAGTATAGTTAGGCCAGGGTGAGCTCCTCTGCCAGTTCTTTGAGAACTCTTGAACGGATTCCATCAGGTCCACAGGCCTTGTGGGGGTTTAGATTTTTCAGCATTGACTTCACGCCATTTTCACTGATGGTGATGTTGTTCATGGATGGTATGTCAGTATTGGGCATCCCAGTCTTGTCCTGAAACTCCTCCTCAGTATACTGTCTTCCATTCCCAAACACTGATTGGAACTGCTGGTTGAGGACCTCTGCCTGTTCCTTTGGATTGGATGTCATTCTGCCATTCTTCTTGAGGGGAGAGACATCCATATTTGATGACTTCTGGTGTTTAATGTAGCTCCAAAAGCGCTTGTTCTTGGCTGCCTGGTCTGGTGTCTCATTCTCGGTAAAGATGCCGTTCAGCCGTGTACCCACCGCATACCAACTGTAGCAGAGGAAAAAACAGGTGTCGATCACTCCTGGTCACATGCCAACAAACATAGACCTCTACCCACTTCTAGGACATGAAATCCGTCTACAAATGGTGACTCTGACCAGCAACTGGCTCTATCCACCCAACTGTAAAAACCGTCTGTAGCAGAGGGGCACAAACACCAACTGACTCTTCATATCTTCACAGACACAAAGCTCTTCCACTTCTAAGACATAAAGTCTAACTACAAGTGGAAACTTGCTGACCAGACTCAACCCTCCTTAACTGCAAACCCACTGTTGCAGAAGGGGGCCAGACACCAACTCACAACTCTTTTCCTCTACAGCCAGCACAACAAGTTCAGAACAACTGTTCACAGAAAACAGCCCCCTCCCCCCCCCCAAAAAAAAAAAAAAAAAAAACGCAAAAAATCTATCCACACGGGTACCAGGTAATCCATGATTTAGCCTGCCAACACAAATTGGCAGAAAAATTGTTCACAAAACCAGCACCAAAAAACACGCAAAATTTTACACACACCAGACCCACTACACCATAACTTAGGCCATAAACCACGGGTTGGGCGAAACATCGATTCACAGCCAAGGTACAAAAATCACATAAAACACACACACAGGCACAGGTAAACCGTAACTGGACAGGTGAGTTTTGACCCAGTTGGCCAGGACTCCACACACACTGACCCAACCAAACACCCCTGCCCCCAAACGAGAAGAAAAGGGGGAAAAAATATAAAGATAAACAAAACTGCCGTGACATCCTCCAAAAGTATTCTCTTTTCCTATCTGCCATGTCTATCAGTGCCTGTCATTTCATTCCAACCACATGTACGTAATCTTGATATAACATTTGACAAGACGCTCTACTTTTAACATTTCCAATATTTGCGAAGTGACCTATCTAGAATTCCGGAAAATCAGTGTTATTCCCCATTACCTTTCCACTGGAGCTGCTAAAGTTAATTTGTTTTGCCACGACTTAAATAGTGCAATACATTTCAGGATGGGTTTCCAAAACAACATTTCAACAGGCTCAGGAAAGTTCAAAATATTGCTGCTCAGCTGATTTTTAAATCTTCCAGATAGGAGCAAACCTCCCATCTTATTAAATCATTGCATTGGCTTTCTGTTAAGTCCAGAATCAGTCATAAACTTTTTCTCGGTAATTAAGCTCTGACTTTGTTTCTGGTAGATGCCCCCAACATCTCTCTGACATTTTTGTCATCCAGACCCCATGCAGAAAACTTTGCACTTCCCTCTTATTTCAGAGTATTTTGTGTTCCATCTGTCAAAACAAAATGTTTTGGTCAGTATGGATTCGTTTGCCAAGGTCCAACAGTATGCATTGAACTCCCTGTCCACATTCATACATGCTGACTCAAGACATCAGAATCCCCACCCCTTACCCAACATGCGGAGGTGTCCAGGTGGATTGAACCCAGGACCTTCCGATAGGAAGTCTGACGTTTATTCACTTGACTGCCATGCAATATTCCCATGGTAATGGTGGTAAAGGTCAGGAAAAAGAAAACGAATCAACTGTCTGTTCTGTAACAATACAAACGAAACCTGAACATTATGACAGATACTGCTGATAGACATGTGTTTGGAACAGAGAGAAACGTCCAAAAGATTTCATACAACCTTCCGTGTACTTTTCTTCTTTTCTATACATACTAGTGAATACAGACCATTTCATGGTGTGCAGCAAAGTCAGATCAAAACTGAAGAAGATCCACCAAATCAATGGGAAGGATGCCCCCACATCAACACCATTAGGTCATCTAACCAAGAGCTTTGCATAGAACTCAAAGACCAAATGGAACAAAGTAAAAGCAGCCACAACCATGGACAAAAGATGGCAGTTCATTCATGACACCATATGCAATACCACCATTTATCCCTTGGGTAGGACAGGAAAAAGTCAGACTGGTTTACGTTTGACCTGTCTGAGATGGAACCTGTCATTTGTGCCAAGAGAGTAACTCTAATCAGCTATAAAAGGAACCGTCAGAAAAACAAAAAGATCTTGCACTGAGAACACGAAATAATGCCCATTGAATGGCTAGTCCTGCAAACTCGACTTCTGGCAGACCCTGTGACAGAACATCCAACTGTGCGCCCAAAGTAGCAAGGTGCCAGAAATGTATGTGGATGTAGAAAGACTGGGCACAATGCTGGCAAGATCATTCTGCTGACATCCAAGGATGGCAAAGTCATCAAACAATGTGCCAAGCAGCTGCAATTGCCATGGTGGACAGAACCTATACTCCACTGAAAACATGATCACTGAGTCTGCTCTTGTCAGAACTCCCACCTTGCCTGTCATCAGTGAGCTGGACCTACCCCAACACAGGACGAACTCAACCGTTCCCTGCAAGACATCAGACAAATACAGCATCCCGACTGAAGTGATTCAGTGTGGGAAACTAGTGCTCCTGAGCCATGTTCACGAGCTGTCTGCCAGTGCTGGGAGGAGGAATCAGTTCCCCAGGACATGTGAGATGCAAACATCAGCATGCTGTACAAGAATTAAAGAAACCACTGAATGCAATAACAGCTGAGACTTATCACTGTCCAGCACCATCAGAAAGGATTTTTCCTGGGTTCTTCTGAAAATGTTGCTGACATCAGCAGATTGCATCTATTCTTAGTCTGCAGTGGCTTTATGGCAGAGAGATCCACCATTGACATGATCTCCTCACTCAGACAGTTACACTACAGAAGAGCCAGGAGCAGAGCCAGCCCCTATACTATACCTTGCCTTCACTGCCCTGACCAAAGCCTGGTTAGCAGAAGAAGCTTGTTTACGTTCCTGGTGAATTTTGGATGCCCACTGAAGCTGCAAAACGTTATTGTCTCTTTCTGTGATGGTATGCAGGGACAGTGCAGTTTGATGGATCATACTCAGAGCTATTCCCCATTCAAGTTGGAAGTGAAGCAAGGCTGCGTCCTTGCCCTGACAAGGGATCTACGGATCTTCTTCTCCCTTGCGCTGTTGTATCCTTTCAGAGCATTAAATGGAGTGTACCTGTACACTAGGTCTGATGGCAAACGTTTCAATTTTTCACGCTACAGATCAAAGACCAAAGTGCGTTAGGTCCTGATCCAGGAGATACTCTTTGCTGCTCTAGCTACTTTGACATCTAATACACAGCCTGGTATCCAGACATTAGTCGTCTCCTTACTGTATGCTTGCCAGGAATTTAGCTTCATCATCAGGATGAAGAAGACAGAGATCATGGGGCAGGACGGCAGCAATGACTACAGCATTAGTATCAACAATCACACCCCTCAAGTGGTAAATAAATTCACCTACTAGGATTGACTGTTTCCAGCAACCTTTTGTTGGCCAAGAGTTCAGTAGGTGGCCAAGCTGTCCAAGAGAGTGTGAGCAAATAAGTTCACCACAGCCACCAAGATCTGAGCATTCAGAGCTTGCATACTGAGTACCCGTCTGTACATCAGTAGGAGTTGGACAACCTACGTGCTCCAAGAGCACTGCATCAAAAGCTTCCCACCTGCAAAATTTGTGCTGCTTTCTGAGCATTTACTGGAAGGACCATGTAACAAAACAATGACCAAGCATTTACTGGAAGGACCATGTAACAAAACAATGACCAAGCATTTACTGGAAGGACATGTAACAAAACAATGACGTCCTGGACCAAGCCAGCTTGCCAAACATGTATGCCCTCTTCGCACAAAAAGGGCTATGTTGGTTTGGTCATATCTGCTACAAGCAGGATGACTGCATCCCAAAAGGTATCCTATATGGACAGCTTGCTGAGGGATCCCAGCCCACAAGGCACCCACTGCTTCAATATAAGGACGTTTGCATAATGTGATCTGACATTAGTATGGACTCCTGGGAACAGACAGTGGCAAACTGCTGTGCCTGGCGACAGGCTGTGCGTGCAGGCATCGCCACTGCAAATAGAAACAAACTTGACGCTAGTCAGAGTGAGGAGACAGAAGGCCAGCTGCAGTAGCAACTACCCAGCCACAATCATCACCTTCATGTACATCAGCTGTGTCAAGGACTACCACTGAGAATATGGCTTGATCAACCATTCGACATCCAACTGAGTCAGCTGGGCACATCCATTGTCTAATCAGATGGATAGAGTCATCATGTGTAAGAGTTCATAGGTTTGTTTTATCTATATTTGTTCTCATTTTCTTTTTTGACTTTCAACTCTTTTTTAAGTAGACACAGATCAGTACAATGAAATGACACAAATCGTGAACAGAAGTGTGGACACACATAAACTCATCTGTAAAATTTTCACTATTAAGACTGTTTCATGAATCAGAGACACTGCTAACACCCCCATTATGTGCTTGATGTAACCCTTTTAAAGACATAGGATGTGAGCAAGTATTCAGGTCTCGTCTCGTCTCGTCTCGTCTTGTCTTGTCTTGTCTTCCAAAGAAAGAGGATCACCCACTTTCAAGCAAATAGAAACCAGAAAACACATGCTAGAACCAGGAACCTGTCTTATTTTGTTATATTCAATAAACGTTCTGATTCTATTTCGTACTTTGTCTTGTCTCGTCTTTCATGTCTTGTCTGAAAAGTTTGTCTTGTCTCGTCTTTCATGTCTTGTCTGAAAAGTTTGTCTTGTCTCGTCTTTCATGTCTTGTCTTGTTAATTCTTTATGGACAGTTAATTAAACTTTTCACAATGGCGGGTGCGCACCCCAGCAAGTTCCCAGCCACCGGGCCTTTGACATTTTTCTTCCCTGCTGACGCACCATTTTTTCTACTTTTCTATTTTATTTTACAGCTACTAAAGAATGATTGATGGCAAAGTATTTGATATTACCAGAAAGCTCAAAACGTGATCTTTGCGAGCATACATTTTTCAAATAAGAACTTCCAACACATAGGCACCGCTACGACAAGAACAACGTAGGTCACAGAGTATAACCCAGATGCATGTTCATGTCCCAGTAGTAACTATACTGTGCTGCACTAAAGTCTAAAGGAAACTTTGAAACCTCTCTCTCTCTCTCTCTCTCACTCTCTCTCTCTCTCTCTCACACACACACACACATACACACACACACACAGTAGTGCAAGCGAGCGAGTGAGACAGACAGAGCAAGAGAGAGAGTGAAAGAGAGAGAGAGAGAGAGAGCAGTCAACTTAGATGGTCTTTACTTTTTACTTTTTCCTTCCGCTTGTACCGGTGGGCGTCGCGGGGAGATACAGTCGTCTGTCAGCAGCAAGTCGGGTGGCCTGGAGAAGGGACATCTCGTGAGCTCGGAGGGTGTCTGCCACGGAGTCGCTCCATCGTCGTCTTGGTCTTCCTCTGGCTCTCCAGCCAGAGTATATGGTGTTGTATGCCCGAAGAGCTGGATGGTTTAGGGGCATACATGTGAGGTGTCCGAACCACTTGATCTTCATATGTTCGATGTGTTGTAGGATTGGTGTTGCTCCTACCATGTCTCGTATCACTCATTTCTGATCTTGTCCCGCCTTGTCTTGTTTACTGCTTTCCTCAGGCATTTCATTTCACAGGTGACCAGTTTTCTCTCAACGACTTTAGTTAGGGACCATGTCTGGACTGGTATGTCAGCGTTGGTAGAAAAATGGTGTTGATGAGTTTTGCCTTAGTGATGGTGGGAATGCTGGGGTGTTTCAGGAGAGGGGCAAGTTGGTAGCTGACTGCGTTGGCTTTCTGGCATCTGGTCTCGATTTCTCTGTCTAGTTTGCCATTTTCAGTGAAGATGCTGCCCAGGTATTTAAATTCACTGGCTTGCTTCAACTGGGTTCGTTGATGTTGATATCCAGTTTGTTTTGGTCTCTTACTGACAGTCATGACCTCGGTCTTGCTGACGCTGATCTTCATGCCGTATGTCTCGCAGCTTTCAATGAGCTGGTCTGTGTGCTCCTGTAGCAGTTTCTTGTCATTGTTCACCATTGCCTGGTCGTCTGCAAACATGAGTTCATTGAGTGCCTCAGGGTCTGGGTTTGCCCCCTTCGTAATCTGATCCATATAGATCACGAAGAGGGAGGGGAGAGATTACAGCCCTGCCTTACTCCCGATGTCACTGGGAACCAGTCAAATGTTCCACTGGCGGCGCGGACTGCACTCCTGCTGTTGCGTAGATGGCCCGAATGTTGTCTAGCAGCTGGCCCTTGACGTCGTACTGCTCGAGGACCTTCCATAGCTTGTCTCTGTTGACTCGATCAAAGGCCTTTTCTTGATCAACGAATACAAGATGGAGATCTCGGTCATATTCGACTGCCCTCTCGCACAGTTGTCAGAGTGCAAAGATTGCATCGGTGCACCCTCTTCCTTTTCTGAAGCCAAATTGGGCGTCACTGAGGAGATGTTCTGTTTTCGCTCGAGTGCGCTGCTCCAGGATCTTTGCGTACATTTTCCCTACATGGCTGAGTAGTGATATGCCTCTGTAGGTACTGCAGTCTTTCTTGCTGCCCTTCTTCTTCCATATTGGCACCACTATTGCATTTTGCCAGTCTTCTGGTACTTTTCTCTCCTCCCAAGCTTTCTGAAAGATGGTGGTGAGCCACTGAATTCCGGTTTCACCGCACACATGGATGGCTTCAGTTGTTATGCCATCGACTCCAGCTGCCTTGCCTTTAGGACTGGTCTTCACTGCTTTTTTTACTTCACTCTCTAGGACGGTAGGTTCTGAGTGGTCTGGGTGGCTGGGGGTAAACCGGGACTGTGTGTCTTGTGCCAGTACTCCTGATGGGTTGAGTAGGTCTTTGAAATAGTTTTCCCATCTCTTCACTATTTTCTCCTCTTCATGCAATGCTTCCCCGTTTGCATCGTTGATGATAGTGGTTGGATCGAAAGGTTCATCTCGCACTCTCATCGCTTTCACACTCTTGTAAAACTCTCTTGGGGAAGCTTTGCATGTTTCACAGAGTTTTTCACCATTCTGGTCCATGACTTTTCCTTTGCTGTTCTCACAACTTTCTTGCTGTGTCTCCTTGCAAGTCTGTACTTGATGTAGTCCTCTTCATCCTTTGACTTGACCCAGATCTTGTATAGTTTCTTCTTTTCCTTGATAGCATCCTTCACTTCTTTGTTCCACCAAGCTGTTGCCTTTCTGTTTCTTCCTCCTGTCTTCTTGGTGCCACAGGCTTCTTTTATAGTGTCCAGGAGGACTGTCTTGAAGATGCCCCAAGCTTCCTCTACGTTTAGTAATAAAGGGTCACTACAGTCCAATTTTTCACTGATGGTGCACCTGATCTGAGTCTGCACCTCTTCGTCTTGAAGCTTGTGCATGTTGAGTCTTTCCGGCTGTTTCTTCTTTTTGGTGAACTTCCTCTTCTTCTGAGTGACCAACGTCGTGATGGTTGGCCTGTGGTCTGTGTCCAGGCCTGCGTTGGGGATGGCTCTTGAGTCTCTGATGTTGCTCTGCATTCTAGATCTTGCTAGTGTGAAGTCGATTTGAGCTGAGACGTCGATATCGCTCCATTTGTACCAGTGTAGATCTGAGTGGCTCTGTGCTGATGGTAAAGTTTATAATAACTCGTGAATTCCCATGCCTGATACCTAGCCATTTATCAAGTAAGATAGTGCCTCATATCGCAAGAGCTCTAAGCACTTTGATAAGCATGAGTGAGCAAAGCGGGCATACGTACAGCAAATACACGTAAACCATCATTGCCATGATGAAAAGGACACACTACAAGACACACAAAGATGATTAAATGATTGACATAAAAGTAGAGTATATAGTAATGAACAGTGAACATCTCTCTCTCTCTATCTCTCTCTCTCTCATCTCTCCCCTCTCTCTCTCTCTCTCTCTCTCTCTCTCTCTCTCTCTCTGCACACGCAAACACCCACATACACATACGTTCACACACATAAAAGAGAAATGGATACACTCATGTAAAGACGTATGCATAGATACACACTCCAATACAACACACACACACACACACACACACACACACACACACACATACAACCACACACACACATACACACACACACCCACACACACACACACACACACACACACACACACACAAACACACACACGTATACACATACACACATGCATGCATGCACTCACATTGTGCAGCAATATTAATTTGAAACTTGAAAAAAACACAGTAACACTTTGAAAAATCACAGTAACAGTTTGGAAAACACAGTAACCATTTGAACAACAGAGGAACAATTTGAAAAATACAGTAACTGTTTGCAAAACACTATAACGTTCAGTTTCATCAGTGTTTTAACGGCCAAACAGAACCAGAGACACAAACACGTTTATTGAACGATCTCACTGTCAGCTCCAGGGCGGTGCATCCCGGTCATATATAACTAGCACAAAGGTCAAATGGCAACACATCTCCCGTTGTTTCCCCGTGACTGACGTCAGTGTGCTGTCGTCACTCGTAATACAACAGATATTGTATTGCTGTGATTTATTGCTTTTGTTCTTTGCCAAGATTTATTATCGTCACGGCTTGAACAAAGGAAAATAATCAAGAACAACCAATGTAAACTACCTTTACCACCCCTGGCACCACCGTTACATTATCACCATCACCATTAACCATCACTACCATTTTGACTGCCACCACCATTACTTTCACTTCCACAACCACTACTGTCATCATTACCACTACTGTCACTATTAATCAATATAAAACCGCTTCTATCACTACCACCACTACTTTTCCAGCCACAACTACCGTGCATGCATGCATGAGACGCTCACACACACACACACACACACAGACAGACACACACCACACACACGTGCGCGCGCGCAAGCACTCATATGCACATACACACGTACACACATATACGCACACACACACAGAATTCAAATTGTAATATTACATCTCCTTTCAACCTAAAAGGTGGGTGGGTGGGTGGGGGAAGATGGGCAAATACACTAGCAAGTAAACGACAACGCAATGGAGCCAATGTAATTGTAACAGTATGACATGAACATGTACATGCAAATCTGGAAATTCAAATGTTTGGAATACAACTTCCCTTCATTTTGTTTCGTCATCCTTAGCTCCATAAAGAGTCAATGGGGTATCACACTGAGCAACTATTCGCAGTATTGCGTATTCTTCCAGCTTCATCAGTGCTCATTTCCATTCCATAATGTTTTCGGTGTGGCTTTTAATATTTGAAAAGGTCAGTGAATCTTACTACAAGCAAGGCCACCAATATCAGCTTCAAAGCGAAGGTTTGTGATAGTTCTTCCTCTATTGGTGCCTGCTGAAATGATATTTTAAGTGACTCAGTCGGGACACTTTCCAAGAATATGTTGAAAATTGTAGGCACAGATAGCAGTCCTGACAAACTCCAACCAATCTGTGGAACAACTTACCAACAGCAGTCTGAGTAAGTAGCGTGCAGATACCTATGGAGCATAGTTTTTGGATGGTGTGGATTAGTTTTTACTTCATGTTAAATTCCTTCATGTGACCCACAGTGCCTACTGCCAGACCCTGTCAAACCCTTCTTAAAGTCTATGAAGACGTGGTAGAACTCCTTCTGCCATTGAAGGTATTTCTCACAAAGGATCCGCTGGTTGAGGACGACCTGTTTGATGGACTTCTGAGATTATGGAACCCAGCGTGTGTTTCAACAATGATGGTATCTACTTGTGACTGTAATCTGGTCAGAATGACTTTAAGCATTACAGATCAAACTAACAGTGCAGTAGTTCTGGCAGTGTTGGAGATTTTCCCTCACAGAATGGGTGATAAATAGTGACTAGGTCTATGGTGTGAGCTACTCACAAGTGTGCCAGATTTTGTTGCAGATGGCAGTTATGATATTAATTACCCCCTCTCTGCCATGTTTCAAGATTTCTGCAGGGATGTTGTCATTGCCTGCTTCTTTACCGTATTTCAGCGATTTCACTTCTGTTACAATTTCTTCACGGAGCATCGAGAAGTCGTCGTCTTCATTTGATGAATCCCAGCTTTCCACTGTAGCACCTAACCAGATAGATGACAACACTATCGTACTTTGTGATCCAGTCAAGGACCTTGGTGTTGAACTTAATCCTCAACTCTCCATGCAGAAGTTCGTCACCCAAACATTTCAATCCTGTTACTGTCAACTGCGATGTGTCAGTTCTATTCACCGTGATCTTTCCCCCTTATGACAGCCTTGACTCACGACTTCTGTCTCATCAATTATTATAGCTATCTGCTCTCTGTCTTGCCTGCTTCATCTGTCACATGACTCGTGTATATTCTGAGTTCCACAGCTTGTCTTGTCCTTCATAAAAAATGGTGTGATCATCTCACTGCCTTGTTGCACTTTCTCCATAGGTTGCCCATTTCTCAAAGAATTTCATACAAAATCAATACATTATTGTAATGTACAAGTGTATAAATGGGAATGTACATGCTTACCTTTGCAACGACCTACAAATATACACCCTTGCCCAACCTCTCCGCTCTGTTTCTGACACTTCTTGTTTTCAGTATCTTCTACAGAGATTCTCAACATTCGGTCGCCATTCGTTTGTTTTGTGTGTGTGTGTGTGTGTGTGTGTGTGTGTGTGTGTGTGTGTGTGTGTGTGTGTGTGTGTGTGTGTGTTGTGTGTGTGTGTGTGTGTGTGTGTGTGTGTTTACTTAGGCATCTATACCAAACATGGCATTCCAGTCACTTTAAACGATGACGATGTCTTCCTTGTCAACTTTGTTGATGACTGCTTGAAGCTAGATATCAAATTATTCAATCAGGTCATCGTCAGAGTCTGATGGGGGAGCACATATTTGCACTACTGTGATGTTGAAACAGAGCAGCATCCCAATACAGCGTTCCTGATGCATTTCTTAACCAGAAATCTCACTCTAAATGCATGGCAGTCAAAGGCCAAAGGGAAAGCAAAGAGAGACGAAGTAATGTAAAATATTAAGAATGAAAAGGATGCCAAAAATCCAGATGACGGCTCACCCTGGCCAACAGGCGCAATGGTGAAATAAGTGGGAAAATGGACTCAAAATGAAGTCTCAGTTGGAATGATATGTAGCATACGGCCCCTCTCAGAATCAGTTTCAACCTTAGACTTGTGCATGACATCCTGCCATCGAATGCTAATCTGGTGAATTAGGGGAAATCAGAAGATCTACATGCCTGCTCTGCCTGTGCAAACAGTGAAACATATCCTGAGCTGATGCAAAAGTAATGCCTAACTCATGGAGGCACAATCAAGCGCTTAAAGAGATTGCACAAGCGATTAGTACTACCAGGAGAAAAGACCATGCCACCAGAAACTCTGGCAACCCTCTACATGGCAAGATGCCGTGAACTGTGACCTGAAAAGCTGTAACATCTGGAGTACGCAAGCAGGTTCTACTGTATGGAGTGGATACCTGGAAATGCATATAAGATCTTCCTGAATGTTAAAAAAAACATTATCAGCAAGAGTGGCATGAAGCTAGACTCTGTTCCACTCTCACTTATAAAACAAATGATCCTGATCGAAATAATTTTCCATTTATGTTTTCTCAGATTTTCTTAAAAAATAACAATAACAACAACAAGAATAATACTCACAACAAAACAACAATAAAAGGAAGAAGAAAAGAAAGAAGAAAAGGGCATGGGCGATTTCCATTTAATTTTTTTAAAAATCAGTATTGTAGTAGTAGCAAGAAACTCTGAAGAGAGCTGGACAGCAGAAGGTTACAATAGAAGCCCCCTTCCAGCAGGTGTTTTGGTCCTAAACTCCTTGCACTGTAAGGAGGCCGGTCACTCATGGAGGCCCATCTGTTGCCAACAGTTTTAAATACTACTGTCCACCTGGACCCTGAGCAAACCCCTACAGCATGAAGTTACTACCTGTAAGATGCATTGCTTGAGAACAGCTGTCAACAAGACCCGGTACATTATGGTCAAAGGCACCAAAATATTTTAACAACTTCGACCTAATGTAAGTGCAGTGCAAACCCAGTGCTGAGCATGTCCCGTGTCACGATGCCTAACTAAATTCCTGCTGGGTTTTAGTTTGTTTCTTTGATTATTTGTTGTTGTTTTTTGTTGTTGTTGTCGTTTTTATTATTATAAAATTATGTCCAAACGTACTATCATGGGTGTCACAGGGAGAAAAGGTTGATAATTAGCAACGAGTTGAAAAGTTGAAGTGACTAAAATCCGTCTGATGTCAAGGTCTCCTAGTCCTACACACTATTGATTCAGGTCATCCTTGGTCTGCTTCTCACTTTAAATTCACCGATCGTCTTGTTATATACTTTTTAAGTCAGCCACGAGACTGCTTTCTGGTCAAACGATCAACCCTTTTAATTCTCTGTTGATGAACATGATGGTGGACTAGTGTTGTTCCCGCGATTTCTGTGATCTTTTCTATGTTTCTTTTTCTCGTGATCATGTAAGTTGACACGTCTAGTCTTGTGGAACACTTGTTGTAGTGGTTTGAATTGTGACGAATTTCATGTAATCAAACGATGGCCTTGCTTTGCAACAACCATACTGCCTTTCTTCTGAATGATTGTGTATGGATGTGGATTGTAGGGTGGGGTTACTTTCTCTGCTTTCTGCTGCTTTACAAGCACATTGTCTACAAGCGCGTTGGTGGATGTTCCTGTGTATGTCGCTTTTGTCAGTGTAAGATTTCATCTTCATTTTGCTGACAGCATCATTGTGAGGTATGCATGAATAAAACGAAATTGGATGCACAAAAACCATCAACTGTGGAGAGTCCTATATTCATTTTTCTTCCAGTTAATGCTTCAAATGGAGACTTGTTGTACTGTGAGGTGTTGCCCAGTACTGACAAAGAAAATGAGGTGACTGGGTCTTCCAGTGTTGACCTTCTGTTGTTGCAGCACAAATGTATTTGTTCAGAGTTCTCATGAAACGTTTTACTTCACCACTGGCTTCAGGCAATAATGGTGTGATTTTAGTGTGTTGAAATCCTGATTATTTTGCAAAGACATGAAAATCTTGACTGTTGAATGGAGGACCATCATCTGTCTTCCCAACCTTTGGAGACCTTTGATGTGCGATGATGGAATTGAGAGATGAAATTACAACTCTTGTTGATGTTGAGAAAATAGTTCTACCTCTGGATATCTACTATATCCATCGATAGCAACCATAACATTGTCACCGGATGGAAATGGACCAGCAAAATCAAGGGCTATCTCAGACCATGGTTCAGAGGGTAGCGGGGTAGGGTATGAAGGTGCACATCTGGTAGGGCCAGAATATGAAGCTTGACAAAGGATGCATGCTTTTAGTTTTACAGTCTTTTCTACAAGTCTGTCAGTGCCAGGAAACCAAACTTTCACTCTGATAAGCTGATTGGTTTTGACTGTTCCCTGATGTGTATGATGTGCAATGTCAACACCTTTTTGTTGTAGAGAGGCAGGAATCACCAAACTTTCACTCTGATAAGCTGATTGGTTTTGACTGTTCACTGATGTGTATGATGTGCAATGTCAACACCTTTTTGCTGTAGAGAGGCAGGAATCACCAAACAATGTCAACACCTTTTTGCTGTAGAGAGGCAGGAATCACCAAACACTGTCAACACCTTTTTGCTGTAGAGAGGCAGGAATCACCAAACGATGATCACGAAGGACAACAGTAACACCATCTGAGACAGACAGTTCATCCCTAAAACACTCAAAGCATGATAGATCTATATCACGCCATTTGCCACACTGAATCGCTGTCATCAGCTTCTGAAGCTGAGAATTTTGCTGAGTTGCAGTTTGAACTTCTTCGAGAGTCATCATCTTTGGAAGTACCTTACTGACAACATAGTGAATGTATTCTTCAACCTTATTGTCCCTCTTTGATTGCGTGTGTGGATGTTGACTTATGTGTTCTGCTGGATTATGATAATCTTTTCCATAACGATATTGCAGGTTGAATTCATATATGCAATGAGTCGAAGTCGCCTCCATTCAATCCTTGCTGTAGTTGGCTTTTGACATTACAAAATTCTCAGAAGTGATTTACGGTCAGTTGTGACAGTGAAAGCAGAACCAAAAAGGTAGATATAAAAATGTTCAACTCTGTAAACCATTGCTAGCATCTGTCAGTCAGTTTGTGAATAGCGTTGTTCTACATCTGTCAAAGTACGACTTCCATAACTGACGATCTTGCCATCTTGGGTCATATATTTTTTCAGGTTGAAATACATTCTTAAAGGACTAGAACCAAGCGTATTTTGCATTAGTTTCCAAATCTGAGCGCCAGTTCTTTTACATTTAGCATAGAGGCGGTCTTTAAATTGAGCAATAAAATGCGTTTCAAAAACAACGCCATTGTTCAATCATACAATACTTCCACTATCTACTTCTTCCACAGAACGAGAAAGAGAAAAAGAGAGAGAGAGAGTGAGGGATGGATGGAGGAGAGAGATAGACAGACAGAAAAACAGGCAGGAGACAGACAGGAGACAGAGATAAAGACAAAAATAGAGAGACAGAGACAGAGGGAGATCATAAGAGAGAGACAGACTGTGTGTGCGTGCGTACGTGGTGTGTGTGTGTGTGTGTGTGTAAGTGTGTGTGTGTGTTTGAGAGAGAGTGGGAGAGAGACACAGATACAGAGACAGGTACAGAGACAGAGGGAGAGAAAAACACAGAATCAGTCCTATTATCGCAAGAGGGATAAGTTTGGGGATTGGGGTGAGAATGAGAAATTGGGGATGATTAAGAAGAGTTGGGGGTGAGCATGAAAAATTGTTTCTCTACTTTGATGTATCGCAAGGAGAATTTGGGGTCACTCTGTCTCCAACATTACATACCACCAGAAAGGAGAGTGACGAGAAGAAATACACAAATACGCTGGACATGATTCTCAAAGCAGTCCACACATAAATTGATAACTACAAAGCCTTTATTCAATTAAGAAAAAGCGTAATTCACCAAGCGTGTGTGCCATGAATCCTAATAGTCCTAAAACCCTAAGATGCACTACGAATCTTCACTAACTTACTTATCACTGGAATACTAAGCACTTCCATAATTCCTACTCTATTCCCTCTCTCTCTCTCTCTGCTTCTTGGCAAAGAAAACATACTACCTACTTCTATCCCTACCCTAACAAAAGTATAAGATGAAATGTAGTCACATACCTTTAAGATAGATTGGAGACTTCTCTCGTTCACTGACTCACTGTCACACTGGGTGCCGACTCAGTGCTGACTCTCCCACTCTAGTTACTCTCCCACTAGTAAGTCTCCCACTCCAGTAAGTGACTCCTAACGACTGACTGCTAGCCTATATACAGTGCGATTCCCATTTACCGGTCTTTGTCTCAGCTACAAACATTCCCAGCTGCCCTCTAGCTGTCGATATCAATAAAAACTGGGCAATTCAAATTTGGGGAACATGGCGATCCTGGCATAGCTGCCTTGGTCGTCATTCAACATACCTATAAATTTTCTTGGACAGTGATGGCGATATTGACATCGCGGCCATGGTCGTCATTCAACATACCTATAAATTTTCTTGGACAGTGATGGCGATATTGACATAGCGGCCATGGTCATCATTCAACATACCTATAAATTTTCTTGGACAGTGATGGCGATATTGACATAGCGGCCATGGTCATCATTCCACAGTCCCGTAATTTGCTTGGGCATTGGTATTTGCTGAGAAATGTTGGTAATCTGGTTATCTACCCTTTGTGCCCATTAAAGGTGGATAAGAACCATGTGAGAGTTAGATCCCGTTTGAATGGAAATTGCTGAGTGACAAATTAATTTATGGATGGCGTGATCTCCAGTGCGCCCACCTCATTAACTCATCTACCGAGTCGGTCAAAGGAATGTTGGTAATTCAGGCCATCCGCCTTTTGTGCCCACTAAAGATGGATGAGAACCACGTGGGCGCTAGACCCTGTCCGAATGGAAATAACTGAGTGACCAGTTGAATTATGGATGGCCTGATCTGCAGCACACCCACCTCATTAACTCGTCTCCCAAGTCACTCGAAGGAATGTTTCTTCCCCCTAGAGGGGGGGCCCCTGTGATACTATCACCATCCATCATAAAGGGAACATAAACAAGGTAACCAAATAAGCATTAAGAAAGAGAAAACAGAGAAAGAGAGGGGGAGGGAGGAAATGCTTCATGTAAATAAATTGCAAACCGTTTTACAATGTTTTCGATCACTGTGGATATCAATAAAATGAACTTAAACAAACAAGTAATTCTGAAGTGTTGGGAGTGAGGTGGGATAAATTGTTCTCTCTCTCTCTCTCTCTCTCTCTCTCTCTTCTCTCTCTCTCTCTCTCTGTGTGTCTCTCTCTCTCTCTTTCACACACACACACATATACCTACATACATACATACATATATACATATATACATACATACACACACACATACATAACACACACATACATGCATACACACATACATACAAACATACACACATGGTCGATACGAAATAACCTCCCTTTTAAAAGAAAGGGAGATTGAAACAATATTCAATGAAAAGAAAGAAGAAAAGTAGAAAAAGGTATCTCAAAATCTAAAAGAAGCTTAAGAGATAGACAGATATGTATTTAACAATAGCAATGCAATATGATGAATTTGTACAGAAATGGACATACACAAATTTGATACAAGCTGATTAAGACAAAAGGAGTAAAATATTGTTATAAAAGGTTTTTGTCAATAGATGTCATGTATTATTCATATAAAATTATGTAATTTTTTGCCAAGACATGTATGGATTTTATAGCAGTTTGGTTGAATTAAGTCGACATTGACCTCAAGGTGATTGTTGTATAATTGAGCTTGTTCAATTATATATATATATATATATATATATATATATATATATATATATATATATATATATATATATATATATATATATATATGTGATGGACTCGTGGTTATGGGGGATAAGGTGATTATGATGATATTGATGATATCGCAGCGCCAGGTGAGATGGATGAGTGGGTTAAGGGGTTTTGGTGATGATTGCTGTGGTGGTCCTATAATCCAGAGCAGAAAGGGAAGTCTCTCAATCAAAACACAAGTCCTTGTTGTGTTACTTGACTCTTTATTATCTCTTGATGAGGATAGGTAGGGAAGGAAAACAGGGAAAATGGGAAAATAACAATAAGGGAAAAGGACCGTACTGGGATATGGAAGGAGACAAAAGAATACGAAGAAGAAGACAGGAAGGAAGACGCCAAAGAAGACGACGTCAAAGAAGACAGTGCCTGTAAGACACAAAATAGGTTTCATAAATACAATGACAAAGTACACATTTTGTGAAATAACAATGTCAATGTACAAGAGTGAACTACTACATTCTAACAGAAGATGTCTACATTTACAAACAAAAGCACTAGCATTTGTAAACATGCAACAAATAATTGATAACAAAATGTTGTGTAAAGAACTGCTACATTATACCAAAATATGTGGTGTCGATATTTACACTCTAAAGCACTAGCACTTGTAAACATGGAACAAATAATTGGTGACAAAACATTGAGTAACCCTTTGATAAGCTGAGGGTAAACTACCATACTGCTTGTTCGATAGCCTTAGCATAGAGTAGACTTTCAATAATGTACTGGCAAAATAATGCACAGTCATATTAAGCTGTTCGGCCGCCATGGGCTGAGTTAGTTGTAACATAACATCTGAGTGGGCAGCTATTGGACAGTTAATATTCTGTAGTGATGACAGACATAGTATTTGACTATGTGAACTGTCATCACAAACATTGGGTCTACCTTATCGAATAGCAGTCAACACACTTGAGTCATCCATTAAATATTTGCTCCATGTAGTTATGTGTAATTCTATGTCTAGTGCTAGAGATAGTGATGATAAAATAGCATAGCATATTACTAGTTAAGCTATGTCATCAAAGCAACATTCTATATTAATAATGATTAGCAGTGGTGCTGAGCAGACAAGGGATACAACAATTGGATCAATTCGCTGAGCACATGTTTCATGAACTACCATTATATACACACATACAACATTATCAAGTATAAAATAGTGCACAATAATGCATTGCATCCTGGTAGCTTTCAGACAGTTAATATTCAGTGGTGATGACATAGTAGGCCTATTTGACAATGAGAACTATGTCATCACAAACAGCACCTAATCAAATAGCAGTCAGCAGTGTTGAGAGAACACACTTGAGTAATCTATTACCCATTATCTCTGTGTGATTAAGTATAATTCTAGATCAAGTGCTAGAGACAATGATAACAAAATAGTATAGCATATTACTATTAAACCATATCATCAAAACAACACTCTATAGGCCTACATGATTATCAGTGGTGCTGATCAGATAAGGGATACACCAAACAGATCAATTAGCTGAGCACGTGTTTCATCAGTCATCATGTCAGTATGTAAAAATACAACCTTGTCAAGTATAAAATACTCTTCCTCTGCACAATGCCTTGTATCTTGGCTTTTGGCAGAATATGGTTGTCCATAGTCCTACAATAGCCACATGAAAATAGGGGCTAAATCTATAGTGGTTATTACATTTAAACCTCAGTCCCATCTTTACAATGGTGGCCGCCACGCTAAGTGCTACAGATCTTGTGAGATAGCACATCGTTTAGATCAAAACATACTTTCTCGCTGTGCGAATTCTGCAAATCTAGCGCGGTACTCAATAGACTCAAGCTAGAATCTAAAGAAATAAGAGACACTAAAGTCTAAGCTTACTGCAAATGACAAATTATAATAAAGTGATAAAAATCCAGAACTTACTACAGTAATGCCGTGAAGATGATCACCTGTTGTGAGATCAAGAGTGGTGGCAGGAAAGGGCACCTCTGGTAATACTGAGAGTGGCGGTGGAAAAGCACACGCTATGATGCGCCTTGTTAATTTGTACTCTGGGAACAGAGCATGATGGTCATATTTTCAAATCTCAAACCTTTCAGATGGCAAGGTCTGATTGGTTGTTCTCACCAAATTAATCAATCAACCAGATGCCAAGGTCTGATTGGTTGTTCTCACCTAATTAATAAGTCAACACTTAGTGTGTAGTTTTAACGCAGCGCGTCAGTACACACAAGAGAAACGCTGGTCATTGTCCGGCAGTTTCGCGAGTGGGTATGTCCTCGCTATCGAGCCACAAATACCTAAGGCGGTTGAGACAGACGCGCCCTGCGGTCATTGTCTGAGTGTTCCCGCCGGCAATTACACGGCGATTGTTCTATAATGCTGAAGGCAGCATGCATACATTAGTGACGGCCCCCCCTCTACGTTCTGTAAACTTACCACGTAATACTGACTGGAGATGACGACAAAATCTTGTCATAGGCCTGCTTTAGAGTACATGTACACATTGTAGATCTGCTAATTGTTTAGCAGTGTGTTATCTACAATCGTCATGTACTGGCTAGATCCTTGGAATGTTCAATGCATAGCTATGGGTAGGCAGAGGCTGTGAGATAATAGTACAATTTGACCAAGAGAACGCAAGGCGTTTTTGATCTAGGCAAGCACGCTACACGGTGTTGCCTTTGAGCGTTGTAGGTAAATGGGGAAAGATCGTAACAGAGCAAGGCACTCTGTTACACCTCCCCCCACCAATTTGAAAACCATCGTCCGCGATGGTGCGCGAACATTGGGTAAATTCTATGAATATGGTGGAGTATGGAATCCACTTGCATATTAGCTAGGGCATGCATGGGCAAACTGGAGAGTTGTGATTTAAGTTCCGAAAGGATAGTTACACTGTTTGGTCAAGTTAGGACTCTGAATTGGTCATCGTACTTGACAGTACGGAACACTGAAATGGCAAATGCCTTAACATAATAAGCTAGAGAAAGTAGCATTAAAGAAAGTAGCATTTAATAAGTTCACTAAAGCCTCTTTGCCATACCTATGCATCAAAACATTCATTATGGGAAACAAAATGACAAATGTATAAAAATATATGTAAATATCAAAAGCATCGCATCAATGTGACAATCCGGGTTTTCAATGGCATGGTTATTACATGCTAAATGAAAAGAATGACCAAATATAATGTTCATAGCTTTGGCAGATTATCAATTTAAACACATACAAAAAAGGAAATTTTCCTTATGCAGTAATCTGTCCAGGTAAATATTATTGTGGTCAGTTGAACCTGAAAAATATATACTCATTAATATTTGTCCCTTTGTAGAATAGGACTTCTCAAAGTGTCCTATTTATGAGGCGTGTTGACCGTCTTGGAGGGACTGGTGTAGTCGTCTGCTCTGGTATAGCGGGCTCAGGTGCTGTTGTCACCATGGGCCGCGTTGTTCTGCGCCGTGGCTGTGGGCAGACTAGCCACTGCTCGTCTTCGGAGTCAGATGACTCCGGGTCTGGTGGTGGCTTCATGTCTAGCATGGACCCAGGTGCTGGCAGGAGGTGGATTCTGGAAATGGCCTGGTGGGGGCCACCTGCCAGTGACTGAACTGTGTAGATGTGACGGTGCTGGGGATGGCGTGCCGTCACACAATACAGGTCCGGCAACCAGGTGTTGGTCCATGCTGTGCTGGAACCAGGAATCATGTCCCGCAGTAAACATACATGCCTACCTGCAGGTCATTGTCAGCTGCTGGTGTAGACGTCACCTGCTCCGGTGCTGCTGGGTCCTGTTGTTGACCATCATGGCTCGGGTGGCCTCTGGATCGACGGTGTCTGCGGGGCACTGGAACAGGACGTGCACCGGCAGCTCTAGAGGTGCTGGCCGCACTCAGGTTCTGGCTGGCACAGGGTGTTTTGGGGACAGCAGGTTTGGAGGGCTGGGGAGGAAAAGAAGGAGAATGGGGCCCAGGAGGAGTTGTGGCAGATTTGGATCTGCTTGGGCGTCCCTTCTTCTTGTGCCCTGCAGCTTGTCCGTGGGTGACAGGATGGTCTGCACTTTGCTTTACAGCTCTCTGTGGTGCAGGCTGCCGTCGCCGCTTGCCTCTCTTCTTGTACCGGCGCCGGTTCCAGCATTTGTCTTCAGTGTGGCCAGCCCGGTCACACCAAAGACAGTGTTGTGGTGGCTGCTGTTGCCGTGGTAATGGTCGCTGTTCGCCGCTGTGGAGAGGTGGTTGCCATGGTGGTTTCTTCGCAGCCACAGTGTTGCGCCGCTGGAGACTTTGGTCTATGCTGGCATCGAGTTCTGCCAGCTGTGCCTCCATACGGGCGATGACTGGGCTGGAGTTGGCCACTATCAGCTGTGCCAGGTGGTGTTCAGCACAGCTGTCTTCTCTCATCCACCGCAGGGCCTCCATCTTGGCTCCCTCGAAGGTGGTGTCCGGATGATCTCTTATGTATCGCCGGACATCCCTCCTGAGAGCGCCTGGGGAGAGACCACAGACGAAGGCGTCCCGAAGCTGCGTTGGTGACAATGTCCCCTCTTCAGCTTGGTTGGCCTTCATCCAGAGTACGCGTAGGTGGGTCGCGTACTCAATGACAGTCTCCCCCTTTCTCTGCTGCCTGTTGTAGAATGTGGCAGCAAGGGTTGTGGAGTCCCTCTGGTCACCCCAGTTGTCCTGGATGATCTTCAGGATCTTGTCTGGAGTGTCCACTCTTGCCGTTGGTTGCCATAGCACCTCTCGACGAGCTGGGCCCTCTAACGATGATATGAGCCAGAGGGCAGCTGCTTTGTCATCCAGGGGCTGGAGCTGTAGGATCAGTCTGGCCTCCTGAATGAAGTCGTCGATTTCTGCACTGCTTTCATCTCCGGACAGTTTTGGAAGTCGGTACAGTTGTGGTGTCGACATGGTTTGGCAACTTGATGAATCTGTAGCACTGTCTTCTTGTTTTCTTGTTCCCTTTCCGAATCTGGATCCTGCTCGCAGCGCCAAGTGTGATAGGCTCGTGGTTATGGGGGATAAGGTGATTATGATGATATTGATGATATCGCAGCGCCAGGTGAGATGGATGAGTGGGTTAAGGGGTTTTGGTGATGATTGCTGTGGTGGTCCTATAATCCAGAGCAGAAAGGGAAGTCTCTCAATCAAAACACAAGTCCTTGTTGTGTTACTTGACTCTTTATTATCTCTTGATGAGGATAGGTAGGGAAGGAAAACAGGGAAAATGGGAAAATAACAATAAGGGAAAAGGACCGTACTGGGATATGGAAGGAGACAAAAGAATACGAAGAAGAAGACAGGAAGGAAGACGCCAAAGAAGACGACGTCAAAGAAGACAGTGCCTGTAAGACACAAAATAGGTTTCATAAATACAATGACAAAGTACACATTTTGTGAAATAACAATGTCAATGTACAAGAGTGAACTACTACATTCTAACAGAAGATGTCTACATTTACAAACAAAAGCACTAGCATTTGTAAACATGCAACAAATAATTGATAACAAAATGTTGTGTAAAGAACTGCTACATTATACCAAAATATGTGGTGTCGATATTTACACTCTAAAGCACTAGCACTTGTAAACATGGAACAAATAATTGGTGACAAAACATTGAGTAACCCTTTGATAAGCTGAGGGTAAACTACCATACTGCTTGTTCGATAGCCTTAGCATAGAGTAGACTTTCAATAATGTACTGGCAAAATAATGCACAGTCATATTAAGCTGTTCGGCCGCCATGGGCTGAGTTAGTTGTAACATAACATCTGAGTGGGCAGCTATTGGACAGTTAATATTCTGTAGTGATGACAGACATAGTATTTGACTATGTGAACTGTCATCACAAACATTGGGTCTACCTTATCGAATAGCAGTCAACACACTTGAGTCATCCATTAAATATTTGCTCCATGTAGTTATGTGTAATTCTATGTCTAGTGCTAGAGTATAGTGATGATAAAATAGCATAGCATATTACTAGTTAAGCTATGTCATCAAAGCAACATTCTATATTAATAATGATTAGCAGTGGTGCTGAGCAGACAAGGGATACAACAATTGGATCAATTCGCTGAGCACATGTTTCATGAACTACCATTATGTACACACATACAACATTATCAAGTATAAAATAGTGCACAATAATGCATTGCATCCTGGTAGCTTTCAGACAGTTAATATTCAGTGGTGATGACATAGTAGGCCTATTTGACAATGAGAACTATGTCATCACAAACAGCACCTAATCAAATAGCAGTCAGCAGTGTTGAGAGAACACACTTGAGTAATCTATTACCCATTATCTCTGTGTGATTAAGTATAATTCTAGATCAAGTGCTAGAGACAATGATAACAAAATAGTATAGCATATTACTATTAAACCATATCATCAAAACAACACTCTATAGGCCTACATGATTATCAGTGGTGCTGATCAGATAAGGGATACACCAAACAGATCAATTAGCTGAGCACGTGTTTCATCAGTCATCATGTCAGTATGTAAAAATACAACCTTGTCAAGTATAAAATACTCTTCCTCTGCACAATGCCTTGTATCTTGGCTTTTGGCAGAATATGGTTGTCCATAGTCCTACAATAGCCACATGAAAATAGGGGCTAAATCTATAGTGGTTATTACATTTAAACCTCAGTCCCATCTTTACAATGGTGGCCGCCACGCTAAGTGCTACAGATCTTGTGAGATAGCACATCGTTTAGATCAAAACATACTTTCTCGCTGTGCGAATTCTGCAAATCTAGCGCGGTACTCAATAGACTCAAGCTAGAATCTAAAGAAATAAGAGACACTAAAGTCTAAGCTTACTGCAAATGACAAATTATAATAAAGTGATAAAAATCCAGAACTTACTACAGTAATGCCGTGAAGATGATCACCTGTTGTGAGATCAAGAGTGGTGGCAGGAAAGGGCACCTCTGGTAATACTGAGAGTGGCGGTGGAAAAGCACACGCTATGATGCGCCTTGTTAATTTGTACTCTGGGAACAGAGCATGATGGTCATATTTTCAAATCTCAAACCTTTCAGATGGCAAGGTCTGATTGGTTGTTCTCACCAAATTAATCAATCAACCAGATGCCAAGGTCTGATTGGTTGTTCTCACCTAATTAATAAGTCAACACTTAGTGTGTAGTTTTAACGCAGCGCGTCAGTACACACAAGAGAAACGCTGGTCATTGTCCGGCAGTTTCGCGAGTGGGTATGTCCTCGCTATCGAGCCACAAATACCTAAGGCGGTTGAGACAGACGCGCCCTGCGGTCATTGTCTGAGTGTTCCCGCCGGCAATTACACGGCGATTGTTCTATAATGCTGAAGGCAGCATGCATACATTAGTGACGGCCCCCCCCCTCTACGTTCTGTAAACTTACCACGTAATACTGACTGGAGATGACGACAAAATCTTGTCATAGGCCTGCTTTAGAGTACATGTACACATTGTAGATCTGCTCATTGTTTAGCAGTGTGTTATCTACAATCGTCATGTACTGGCTAGATCCTTGGAATGTCCAATGCATAGCTATGGGTAGGCAGAGGCTGTGAGATAATAGTACAATTTGACCAAGAGAACGCAAGGCGTTTTTGATCTAGGCAAGCACGCTACACGGTGTTGCCTTTGAGCGTTGTAGGTAAATGGGGAAAGATCGTAACAGAGCAAGGCACTCTGTTACATATATATATATATATATATTATATATATATATATATATAATATATATATATATAGCGGTGTGTGGACAGCTCAATAAAGTTCTGCAATGTAATTGCCATTAAACACTATGTAGGATGACTGTGCATATTATGCTGAACAACATTGAATGATGAACAGAAGGACTAAGTTTATTTAAAGCTTGTACTATGCAATGTACTACATATTGATATTATGTATATGATTGATGATTACCCCTATGCACAGTAAGAATGTTGTAACATTGTTTGTGCAAACCTTGTTCGATTAAAAAAAATTGGAATTAAAACAATGAAAAGGTGTCTCTGTTTACATGAAATAGACTTGGGTGAAGCAGAGCCAGAACAGTCTGACTGCAATGAAGGTCATTCGTGCTCTAAAGGTCTCCTTATAACCATCTGGCCATGTTGAATGGTAACATGGGAAAAGATGGAATGAATCTGGGTGATGATTCACAGTAACGGTTGGATGGAAGGCCGTCCCAGCTGTTTGCAGATGTAGTCATCAAATTGTTTCGCTTGTTCTTCGCTGAACCACTCCTTCCAGCTTCCACTTGTACCTGTAGATACATCATCATCATCATCATCGTCGTCGTCGTCGTCGTCATTATCACCATCATCACCATCATCATCACCATCATCATCACCATCATCATCATAAATTCATACATCATCATCACCATCATCACTATCATTATTATATCGTCACCATCACTGTCATCATCATCATCATCACCACCACCACCACCACCACCATTGTCTTCATTATCATCATTATCATCATCGTCATCATTATCTTTTTTTCTTTTTCATTATCATCGACAACAATATCATTCATCATACATCAACAACACAACAACAACATCAACAACAATAACAACAACAACACGTCAACAACAACAACAACAACAACAACAACAAACTGTATAATGTTGTTGCCTGGTTAAAACTCTGTCCTTGTCTCCAGCACAACTCTCTCTCTCTCTCTGTCTCTCTCTCTGACTCTGTCTCTCTCTCTCTCTCTCTGTCTCTCTCTGTCTTTCTCTCTGTCTCTGTCTCTGACTCTCTCTCTGTCTGTCTGTCTGTCTGTCTGTCTGCCTGTCTCTGTCTCTCTGTCTCTTTCTGTCGCTCTCTCTGCCTCTCTCTGTCTGTCTGTCTCTCTCTCTCTCAGTCTGTGTCTCTCTAACTCTCTCTCTCTTATTTTTTGTTTTAATGAAAGTACATCAGCAACGACAGTTATGCATCTATACTTCAGGAAAATGAAGTTTCATCTCTCTCTCTCTCTCTCTGTCTCTCTCTCTCTCTCTCTCTCTCTCTCTCTCTCGCTCTCTCTCTCTCTCTCTCTCTCTCTCTCTCTCTCTCGCTCTCTCTCTCTCGCTTTCCCTCTCTCTTGTGTCTTTTACCATGTTGATATGTAATAATTACCTTATGTATTCAGGCGCTTTATTTTCATTTTGTTCTATCGCTATCGGCAGTGATTTTAACAAAAGATGTCACGACAAAACATAGCAATAAATGAGTTGTCTGTTGTTTGATGTGGCATCTTCATACACATTGACTGAACTGTCTGTAAATATTTCTATTCACTACTTGTGTTTTCATGCACACACACACACACACACACACACACACACACACACACACACACACACACACACACCAAACACACACACACACAAGTTATACCAAAAACGATGTCATTGAAAATCACAGGCAATATGTCACATAAGCTATTTCATGTAAGTATGAATTGAATGCAGATACTCAGAACAAGCCATGACACTTTTGAAAATATGGTGAAACGTACACACTCTCTGTCAAAAAAGTAAAAGATGCGTTTATGTAAGTAGCATTGGAAAGTAGTTTTCTGAATTGATAGACTGATAATACCTTTTCGGTAGATATGGGCATTGACACGGCTGTCGTTGAACCCCATGGTCCTATTATCAAAATCATCCTTTTGTAACTTGACGTCTTCTACGGGAAACTGGTCGTTCGGCACTGCATCAGCAAGAGAAGGTCCGCCCAGGTATTCAGAGACGACGTATCTCTGCAGGATCCTGAAAAGACAGATACTATCTTTTCTCTCCACCTTACACTCAATAGCATTGCTCTCACAGATCGTTCAGATATGTGTATATATTGTTGGTATATATTATTGATATTATGAATAAACGCTTCATAATGCCAACGCGTTCATAAACTTAAAACTGCATAAAATAGAGCTGATAAGACATTAGCTAATTAAACAATCAGAGAGCAACAAGAATCAAACATATCATGTTCACGTTCACACACACACCAACACACACACACGCATCACACACACACACACAACACACACTACACACACACCACACACAACCACACAACACACCACATCACACCCTACAAACAAATTAAATTAAATTTAATCAGAATAAATAAAAACACAATAATAGACACAGTCATGCCAAGGACTAAAAAGGTTAAAACAGTCATTGATTTCAGCACAATGCGTGAAGTACTCTGCAACCAATATTTGAAAAGAGGTTTTAAGTTCTTCTGAGTTAATACTATGTTGTTTTCAGGTGAGTGCAGATTGTTCATATGAGACAAAAACAGAGAACCTTCAATGTAGAAGAAAAACGTTTCGACTAGTGAAAGATCTCCGCGAAGGTTCGGTCGTACTTATGTCAGTTCAGAGTATGTGTGGTACTTAAAACCCTTATAGCTATGTGGACCATGCACGCGTGGGAATGCATGTGTAGCTTTGTTTTTTGTACAAGAGATTACAGTAATTATCTGATAAACACTGGTTTAGATGTGATAAACAATTGCATTGCAGTGGATTAGTTGTTTTCAATATTACATATTTACATTGGACCAGGTCACTCACTCTATTCAAGATTTGATAATTTCTCCACATCTTGCTGAACTGTAAGGTTGATATTCTATGGAGGAGATGGGGAGGTACTCATTCTCTAAATAAAATGAAACTGTTTGTATGTACAAGCACATTGAAAGATGCACTTGACAATTTTGGTAGAAGATAGGTTTGCTTTCTTACTGTTCAATGCTGCAATAAAAAGAGGGAAATGTGGCTCAGGAGCAGGACAAATTCACCTATTATTTACATGCATAACCTAGAAATAGATCGGAACATATCCGACATTCGACGTTCTTGGAATTTGCCTGATTAATGAGGTAAAGGAACTGTAAAAGTCTAAGAAGCTATGGAGAAAAGATATTGTATGAAAATGAAATGCTATTGAAACTATGGTTGAAAGCTGACACACGTGTGGATTCTGTTACCAGATCCTCCTGACAAATTTCATCACTAATGTGTAAAAGTTTGCGTTTTTTTCACAGAAAAATAGAAATGACAGAATAAGTAGAAAATGTGCAACCAGAATAAGTTATAATAGATAATTACATGTCCCAGATTTAAAGCAACTGTCATGAGCATTAAAGCTAGCATCACCTAGAGAAAACTTGTAAAGACGAATCACAAACAGAAAAATGAAGCCCATAAAAAGTATCACTTTTTTGTAACCTGGTTATTTACAGGCAAATATTACTTCCAAAATAAAATCTACGCAAGACAACAAATTCTGGACCAATGTTTTTGAAACAGTCAAAGAAATTATGTACAAAGTGAAACCAAAAAAATACATGATGTCTTAGCTGAGTCTATATCTTTCACAATGAACGAATTAAACTTGGCAATAACGTGCTGATATGTCTTAAATGGACGAAGAAGGGTATCCATTTTATTGCAGATTTCAAGAAAGGGGATGGGTACTTTTTATTGCAAGTACAGTGTAACAGAAAGTTCAAAGTAAACAGATTTTGTTACACATTTAGGATGCAAATCTGTTACAAAATATGCATACAAGAAAACAATGAGACAATTAACAGCAACAATTAGGGGCAGCCATGCACTGCATTACGAATGTTTTATTCAATTCATAAAGGTATTAAACTTTACAGTGATAATCCTGACAGACAGCAGCCAAAATCCTAACTACTGTGATGATTAGTAGGATAACCTAACTAAAACAGTAAACTGAAATTTATGTTTTTATGGTACAACAATGACAGCTTTAAACTTTAAATGATTCCAAATTAGAATAGCAAATGTAAAACAAGAAATATAATTTTAAAAGAAATGAGAATAGTAGGAAATGAAAACTGCTTTTTGTGGCATAGACATAGAAAATATTAAAACAATAGATAGACAGATGGATAGATTGGTAGACAGATACATGCATACATACATACATGCATACATGCATACATGCATACATACATACATACATACATACATACATACATGCACGCATGCATGCATGCATACATACATACATACATACATACATACATACATACATACATACATACATACATACATACATACATACATACATACATAGACAGATAGAAACACAGATATATCGATAGACAAATAGATACGCTGATAGATAAATAGATAGATACATAGATGTATGGAAAAATCCGACACGCAAGATATTGATGTGCATTAAACATTTATGAACCATAGTTCATTTAAAAAAATATCTTTGGTTGAGAGGACATCCGATGATTGAATATATGGTCAAGCCATTCTGACAATATCCCTTTCGTACAAAAATCATAACGGAAAACGTAGATTTTATACAGAACTTCCCACTGTCACTATGACCTTTAACAAGCTTGGGTTGAAGTAAAACTAGATGTTCATTGAGAACAATGGTGGACAGTCTCGTACGTGGAAACAAATTTAAAATGTCATAAGTTCCTGAGACAATCCTGTTGTATACTTTCCTCAGAAAATTCTGAATTTAGACACTTTTTTGGGTCTATGTGATTTTGACTTTGGTGCTGAATTTTCTTAATGATTGCTCTTGTGATTTCTCAACAGTCCACAGTGCTGACAAAAATTTGGTTAAGGTCCACTCGCTAAGAACATCAGTTTCACCTATTTTTCTCACAGATACACAGACGCACCTACTGGTCAATATGAAACAATGCCCCTTTTTAAAATGGGAGCTTGAGAAAGAGACAAACTTTTATTTCAAAATTCACGTCTAGGACATATTATGCAGACTCTGGTCTTAAAGCAGATGGAGGGGAGTCTGACCTGTTTCAGTTGTTCATAATAAATGACGTGATAAGTCAGCTCAGGATGTTCTTTAAAACCTTTCTCATAGCTCTTCACCCAACTGCTCCACGAGTTGAAGGGAACTGCACACAAAAAGACAGCACACACCATTTTAGACAGGGGTCAATATTTATCATGGACTGCGAACATCACGTTTCGCAGATTTCAAAATAGATATTCTAATTCACGAAGTACAGTCCAAATCAATGTACAAAATTTTCTAAATCAGGTCTGGACTGCTGACAAAAGGTCTGTAGCAAACACACTAATCCTTACATTGTTACCAAGCAAATATTCGGTCAGAGAAAACATTCCCCTTTATTGCGGACGAGCGAATATTCGGTCGCAGATCTTTCTTTTTATAAGGAAAACATTTACAGGTTCAAGCTATGTATGAGATAGGCGTAACAATACCAGGATTCCTTCTATAAATAGACAGTAAGTTCGATATGCCTGGCGTTTTACGTTCTCAAATGAGACGTAATTTTCAGCACTTGCGTACGAAAATCAACTTTTACAGTTGAAGAAGTAACAGATAATATACATTACTCCTAGTGCTATTGTGATCTTGAGTCTGTTGATCACTGGATGGCTGGGAAAGTTATGACGTTGTGTTGTGTACAGGCGATATTTCGATGTTGATGTTGGACTTGGTCCACTGATCCATGAAAGTGATAGGTCCACCGTCCGTTTGTATTCTCGTTTGCAACTGATCATCATCATCATCAGGTGCCCTGCCGCTTGGCGTTGGCGACCATGGAATTCCAACCATCTCTATCTCTCATTGCTCCTAGCATCTCTCCCACCCTCCTCATCCCCAGCCACTCTGCAAGTCCATCCAGCATTCTCTCCCTGGGTCTACCTGGTGCTCTCTTTCCCTCCAGCTTTCCCGTTGTGACCAGGTGCTCCAAATCCCCCTCCCTCATAAAATGACGTATAAATGTTGCCTGTCTTTTCCTAATCTTCCTTATGAGTGATCTACTTGTGTCTGCCTCCATCAAGACTGTCTCGTTTGTTTTCTTTGCTGTCCATGGAACTCTCAACATTCTTCTGAGAAACCACATCTCGGCTGTCTCAATCTTGCTCTGGCTTTGCTTGCTGACTGTCCACGCCTCGCATCCGTACAACAGTATTGGTTCTATATAACATTCAAGAACTCTCTTTCTGATGTTAATTGACAGGCATTTGTTGGTAAGAATGCTTGTCATCTTCTTGAATGCTGTTTTGGTTGGATGATTCTGCCGGCTATTTCCGATGTGCATTTGACGTCTGATGAAATGACCATTCCCAGGTATTTGAACTTATTAACCTGTGTCAAGGTTGTGCCATTTGCTGTTATTTTGCATGAGGGGATTTCATGTTTTTTACTGATCACCATGACTTCAGTCTTCCTGCTGTTTAGTTCCAATCCCTTACCTTTGCTTTCTGTTTCTAGTATATTCACAAGGTTTTGTAGGTCCCTTTCATTTTCTGCAATTAGCATGGTGTCATCTGCGTACCGAATGTTGTTTATCATTTTCCCTCCAACCTTTAATCCAGGGTCTTCTTCTAAGTTTCTCATGATGTTTTCGCTATATAGTGAAAACAGATTTGGTGACAAAACACAGCCCTGTCTGACTCATCTTGTGATGTTTTGGAAAGAGCTTATATTGTTTTCTATTCTCATTGCAGCTGTTTGTTCCCAGTACATATTCCTGATTATTCGTAGATCTTTTCCATCAACATTGAGTCTCTCCAGTTGGTTGATCAATTCTTCATGTCGTACCCGATCGAAAGCCTTGGTATAGTCAACAAAGCATAAATACAAATCCTTATTCATCTCAATTGACCTCTCTATGCTAGTTGTTAGGATGCATATGGCATTAATAGTTCCTTTCCCTTCCACAAATCCACACTGTTCTTCTGCTATTTCTCTTTTGATTCTATTCCTTGTCCTCATCATGTCCAGTGGACATTCTGATTTTACTTGAGAAAGACATTAAAGTCGAAAATTTGACCCCTCTACAACAAGGTGTTCGGTTGTTGTGCACAGCAAGAATCATGATTATTTTTAACAGGATTTTTGTTACATGACTCATCATATTGATTGTGCGATGGAGTTCGCATTTTATAGCCCCTGTCTTCTTTGGAAGTGCAATGAAAATTGATTTTGAGATATCTTTGGGGATTTTTCCAGTGTCATAAATTTCATTTAGGAGGACTGTTATTTTTTCTATGCCAAATTCCTCCAGGGCTTCAATGTTGTCTGGTCCTGGGACTTTTCCTGGTTTCATCTTTTTCAGTGCTGCTCTATCTTCATCTTTCATTATGGGTGGTCCTTGCAACTGATATAACACCAAAAGCGCTGCTAGTAATGTAGTGTATTCAAATGAAACAAGCGAAGAGAAGCTGTAGTTCGATTTCTGTATGAAGCTTTGGAGAGACAGGATTCACGGATGGTCAGTGGTACTTGGGGTGAATAGGGGAAGGTAGGGGACGTGTCAGGGAGGTGTGTTAGAAAAAAGATCCAAGTGTAATTAAATGTAGACCTACAGCTTACTTACATTGCTATGGGACTTCCTCTCAGTGTGTGTTTACAGTGTTTGGAGAGTGTTCAACACAGAATGATTGGACTTCCTCTTAGTGTGTGTTTAGGGTGTTTGGAGTGTGTTCAACACAGAATGATTGGACTTCCTCTCAGTGTGTGTTTACAGTGTTTGGAGTGTGTTCAACACAGAATGATTGGACTTCCTCTCAGTGTGTGTTTACAGTGTTTGGAGAGTGTTCAACACAGAATGATTGGACTTCCTCTCAGTGTGTGTTTAGGGTGTTTGGAGAGTGTTCAACACAGAATGATTGGACTTCCTCTCAGTGTGTGTTTAGGGTGTTTGGAGTGTGTTCAACACAGAATGATTGGACTTCCTCTCAGTGTGTGTTTACAGTGTTTGGAGTTTGTTCAACACAGAATGATTGCACTTCCTCTCAGTGTGTGTTTACAGTGTTTGGAGAGTGTTCAACACAGAATGATTGCACTTCCTCTCAGTGTGTGTTTACAGTGTTTGGAGTGTGTTCAACACAGAATGATTGCACTTGGACAGTGTGATACATGCTTCAACCAAATCTGCCAGCAATGATCTATCTGGCAGACTGGGTGTCAGCGTACCGGTGTGGTAACTGCCCAACTCAATCTTGACTGTTCTGTTGTGCCATGATTTAGGTCAAACACACAAAGATAGACTACTGGAACCAGTGAGTCAAATGACTGTGTGCTTTTATTTCATTTGACTTATTTCTACTGAAAACCATAGTCTCCATCCAGATCATCGAACTATTTGAAACGAAAAGAAAACTGCGTGCAAGCTTTACATGTAGTGAAACAACAGTAGTGTGTGTATGGTGCTAACATTCATACAGATGGACATATCGGATAATTGGCAGCCATAAACTGCAAGAAACTTGTGCCCTCAAAAATACTGTTTTTACAATTTTTACTTTGTTGCTACATAATATTTTCAAAATAGCGTAATCAATAACTGATGCTGACTTAAACTAAAAGAATAAAGCATGCTAAAACAAGAAATACGTCATTTTATGGGGCTTCTCTTAGCTGGATGAAGAGATACGATTATTTTGTAACAGATTTTAAGTTAAAATGTTCAAAATTCCCTTGCACAGGGAGTGGGGGTTGCTTCTTTATTTATACGCTGGCTCTGAAAGGTCATGTAATGACACTGAATTTATATTGCAAATTATTTTATTCACGGCTACGGCCTATGGTTCATTATCTTGCAATTTGCACGGACAGATCGAAAAGTGGCACCATTTTGAGGTATTAGTCATCTTGATTTTGTTTTTGTTTGTTTGTTCTGTTTGTTTTTTGTTTTTGTTTTTTGTTTGTTTCTTTCTTTCTTCTTTGTTTGTTTGTTTTTTGCCACATCTGCAGTCAGCAAGCATCAAGGCTTCCATGACATACCATGCGGACATGAAATGAAAGGCTTTTTGCTTTCAGTAGAAACATTCAAGGAGAATGTTCTTTTTATAGCCATTCCGCTTAGTCATTTGATTAGCAATACTGTATACAGATTTTACATCAGAGTGACAGTTTTAAATAGCCCTCACCTTTGCCTTGCAGAAACAAAGTGGTGTAACCATCAAATTTCCCTTTGTATTCAATCAGTTCGGAGGCATTCATCATGTAATTATAATATGACACACACGCATCCTTGGGTTCCCTCAGTACCACCACCAGTTTGCGTTTCTTGATGATGAAATCAGAGGGAAGGTCTGGGAAAGTGCGATGAGTAGCCAGCACTCTGGGACTCTCTATTTTATCCAGGGCTGCAGTGTCACAGGAAAACAGTAAGTGTGCCACCATGTGTAGCTTGGTCACCTTCGTTTTGCCAGTCCTCAGCATATGGACGATTTCCCAACCCAGTGAGTACCTATGTGTGAACAGACAGCGCCTTGTGAGGTATAGTGGACATTAAACAAGATGGTCAAACCATTCTGACAATCTTCTTTACATAGAAAAAAATATTTTAGAAAATGGCGATGTTGCATTTCACGAGTCTAGACTTCCCAAGATGCAAATATACTAAAAAGACATCCTACATAGCAAGATATTGAAAAGCAGTCACAAGAAATAAACATCGTTTATAGATAGATAAGAAGACGATCTTTGAGTAAATGTACATGTTGAGAATCAAAAATAAGGATCAAGACGTTCTAACAATCTCACTTTCATACAAGAAACACTGTAGAAAATCCAGAATTTGTACTTCAAGGTCACTGTGATCTCCATGAAGCTTTGGTTGAAGTAAAACTTGACGTGCACTGAGAAAATGATTGTATGAACCATGAAAATAGAGTTTGAATATTGTTAGTAGTGCCCGAGAAAGTACTGTTGACAATCTTTGAGTTTAGTCACTGTCTTTTCAGTCCGAGTCACCTGGATTGGTTCTTTACCTTTCGGACGTATACTTTCATATGTCCGTAAAGGTTTACATCTTTGACCAAAATATGGTAATGATCCAACCAAAAAGAGCTGAGAAGATTCTTATGCACACATTTTGGTCACAGATCCGTATACAGAAGCATGTATATATATATATATATATATATATATATATATATATATATATATATATATATATATACTATATATATATATATATATATATATGCACACATATGTACATATATATATGTACAGTTCCTGTAACATTATTTCACAGAGAAACTATTAAAATGTTTATCTAACTTTTTATGTGATGCACTTTATCAGCACATAAAGAAATAAAACGCAAGTAGTAAACGAGAAGATTGCTGACAAACTGATTAAGAATGACTAGCTACATTTACCAGACTTGGGGTAGGAGCAGATCAAAACGTCATCATCTCGTGATGCCATTTGTGTCATGGAGTCCCAGTCAGGCAAGTCCACATGCATAATTCGTCCATCATCGTCCCACAATTTCAGCGTGTCGCCATTTCCATCTGGGAAATACCTGTATGCCATTGCTGTCCAACATATGTCAACAATAGCATTATTATCATCAAATCTGGGAAATACCGGTATGCCATTGCTGTCCAACATATGTCAACAATAGTATTATTATCATCAAATCTGGGAAATACCGCTATGCCATTGCTGTCCAACATATGTCAACAATAGTATTATTATCATCAAATCTGGGAAATACTGCTATGCCATTGCTGTCCAACATATGTCAACAATAGTATTATTATCATCAAATCTGGGAAATACTGCTATGCCATTGCTGTCCAACATATGTCAACAATAGTATTATTATCATCAAATCTGGGAAATACTGCTATGCCATTGCTGTCCAACATATGTCAACAATAGCATTATTATCATCAAATCTGGGACATATAGGTATGCCTTTGCTGTCTAACAAATGTCAACAGTATTACTTATTATTATTATTATTTATACAAATCTGGGAAATACAGATACACCACTGATGTCCTGCAGATGTAAAGAGTAGCATTACTATTATCAAATCTGGGAATACAAGTATACAATTTATGTCCTACAGACAGATGTCAACAATATTCTTATTCTTATCATCAAATCCGGGAAATACCAATATGCCATTGCTGTACAACAGATGTCAACAGTAGTATCATAATTATCAAATCTGGGAAATACCAGTATGCCATTGCTGTATGACAGATGTCAACAGTAGTATCATAATTATCAAATCGGGAAATACATGTATGTACACCATTGCTGTCTAATATATGTCAACAATAGTAGTATTATTATGAAATGTGGGAAATAAAGGTATACCATTGCTGCCCAACAGATGTTAACAGTAGTATTATTATGAAATGTGGGAAATAAAGGTATACCATTGCTGCCCAACAGATGTTAACACGTAGTTAGTATTATGAAATGTGGGAAATAAAGGTATACCATTGCTGCCCAAACAGATGTTAACAGTAGTACTATTATCAAATCTGGGAAATACAGGTATCTCATTGCTGCCCAACAGATGTCAACAGTAGTACTATTATCAAATCTGGGAAATACAGGTATACCATTGCTCCCAAACAGATGTCAACAGTAGTACTATTATCAAATCTGGGAAATACAGGTATACCATTGCTGCCAACAGATGTCAACAGTAGTACTATTATCAAATCTGGGAAATACAGGTATACCATTGCTGTCCAACAGATGTCAACAGTAGTACTATTATCAAATCTGGGAAATACAGGTATACCATTGCTGCCCAACAGATGTCAACAGTAGTACTATTATCAAATCTGGGAAATACAGGTATACCATTGCTGTCCAACAGATGTCAACAGTAGTACTATTATCAAATCTGGGAAATACAGGTATACCATTGCTGCCCAACAGATGTCAACAGTAGTACTATTATCAAATCTGGGAAATACAGGTATACCATTGCTGCCAACAGATGTCAACAGTAGTACTATTATCAAATCTGGGAAATACAGTTATACCATTGCTGCCCAACAGATGTCAACAGTAGTACTATTATCAAATCTGGGAAATACAGGTATACCATTGCTGTCCAACAGATGTCAACAGTAGTACTATTATCAAATCTGGGAAATACAGGTATACCATTGCTGTCCAACAGATGTCAACAGTAGTACTATTATCAAATCTGGGAAATACAGGTATACCATTGCTGCCCAACAGATGTCAACAGTAGTACTATTATCAAATCTGGGAAATACAGGTATACCATTGCTCCCAACAGATGTCAACAGTAGTACTATTATCAAATCTGGGAAATACAGGTATACCATTGCTGTCCAACAGATGTCAACAGTAGTACTATTATCAAATCTGGGAAATACAGTTATACCATTGCTGCCCAACAGATGTCAACAGTAGTACTATTATCAAATCTGGGAAATACAGGTATACCATTGCTGTCCAACAGATGTCAACAGTAGTACTATTATCAAATCTGGGAAATACAGGTATCTCATTGCTGTCCAACAGATGTCAACAGTAGTACTATTATCAAATCTGGGAAATACAGGTATACCATTGCTGTCCAACAGATGTCAACAGTAGTACTATTATCAAATCTGGGAAATACAGGTATACCATTGCTGTCCAACAGACAGACGTCAATAGTAGTAGTACTACTATCAAATCTGTAATACACAGATATATCATTAATGTCCTACAGATGTCAACAGTAGTATTATCATTATGAAATCTGGAAAATACATGTATACCATTGCTGTCCAACAGATGTCAACATTATTATTATTATGAAATCTGGGAAATACATGTATACCATTGCTGTCCAACAGATGTCAACATTATTATTATTATTATGAAATATGGGACAATTCACATGTTATTACATTGTTCTGGTCCAACAGATGTCAACATTATTATTATTATTATCAAATATGGGAAATACGTGTATACCATTGCTGTCCAACAGATGTCAACATTATTTATTATTATTACAATATATAGGGAATATCAATGTGTATACCATTGCTGTCCAACAGATGTCAACATTATTATTATTATCAATATGAAATACATATATACATTGCTGTCACAGATGTCAACATTTATTACAATATGGGACATGTAACCATACTGTCCACAGATTCACATTATTATCATTATCAAATATGGGAAATACGTGTATACCATTGCTGTCCAACAGATGTCAACATTATTATTATTATCAAATATGGGAAATACGTGTATACCATTGCTGTCCAACAGATGTCAACATTATTATTATTATCAAATATGGGAAATACATATACACATTGCTGTCCTACAGATGTCAACATTATTATTATTATCAAATATGGGAAATACATGTATACCATTACTGTCCAACAGATGTCAACATTATTATCATTATCAAATATGGGAAATACTGGTATACCATTGCTGTCCAACAGATGTCAACAGTACTGTTATTATTATCAATTCTTTTCATATTGTGCAGTCCTCAAACCTCATCTGGACTCACTGCGAATTACACATAATCAAACTGTTTAGTTGAGCATGGAGAACACAAGATGTTAGGAAAGCTGACCACATTCATGTTTCCAAAAGCCAGCCACTGACATGACTTTTAGGATCATTTATGTGCATATTTGATATTATGCATGCAAAAACACATGCAACGGGCTCAGTGACAGGTGTGTACACCTGTTGACCAGGGAGACAAGAAACTTGTCCACCTTTTACCCACCAGCCCACAAGGTGAAAGTATCAAGGTTGATTGAACACAGGATCTTCAGATTCAAGCGTTCTTTATTGATATGTTCAACTCCCCTGTAAGCTTTGACTTCCAAACGGACATTGGTCATTGCTTGGAGATTTTAGGCAAAGTGCATATGGAATAGTGAGTGAAAAACTTGTCTTGAAGAAACTCCAGACTGGACATCTTAAAGTGGCCTGTTAGCTCTGTGGTTAGAAGCTTTTCTACTAAAGCAGGGCCGTGGGTTCAACCCTCATATGGGCCACACCTCGTGTGTCCCCGATAGCTCAGTCAGTTTCAGTGTCATGCTAATAATGTAGGAGTCCTGAATTCGATCGTCAAATGACGCACACGGTGTTTTGTTTTTGTATTTGTTTCTTGTCTGTATGCTGGGCTGCTTAGTTCTTTTGAAGGAGCCGTTGGCTCAACATGTGATGTGTAGAGTGAAATATCACCCCACAAAATAAAACTGTCCTGTTCACTGCCCTTCCATCATTTTATTGGAGTCAGCTGGCTGCATCATGGGTGTTTTCCTTTCTCTGCCCCCCACCCCTTCTTTCCCCATTTCAAGACCTTGCTAACACATAGGCTCAAAACGTCTGCCACATTTTATAATACTTAGTGGGTTCATGTGGATACCATCTTCTCTCCCACGCTGTTTTTCTTTACCAACTCTGAACAGGGTCAGGTACCATTCACAGCTGGGAAAAATAGAGTTAGGAGTTTATTCAAGAGGAATTCATAGCACTCAGACGATTCCATATGTGCTCCACCCAAATCTGCATGCAACTATCTGGCCGACTCTGAGCCTGTGCAAAACCCTATGTGTTGGCAAGGTCTTGAATTGGTTGGGAGACGGAGAAATGGAACCCACGAAACATGAAAATGACACTACCGGAATGGTGGAAACACTAAGGTGGGCCGTAAACGGGCCAGTAATGTAGCGGGCTGGGGTTAAACTCGAGATAAAAGATCTTGAGTCCAAGGTTTTATCAAAAGAACCAAGCAGCCTGCACTTTCACTTTCACTTTCACTTTCTCAAGATGGCGTCTCCGCGCTGGGAATGAATTCTCTATCAAGACAGTTTAGAGATAGGTCAGACACCTGGGGACTGGACACACAGCTTCCTAAAAGCCTTACCCAAACCGGGTGAAGATCATCGTAGATTAAATGGATATAGTATCCTGATTGTGCAAAACGTAACTGGGAAACTGATTGAAAATATAAAAGCAAAAAAATTATCTAGAGGTCTAGAAGATAGGAAAATATCCCCACCTAATCAAGGAGGCTTTAGTACAGGAAAAAGTAGGCGTACATGGGAAAACGCGGCTGCCTTTGTTCACTAAGTCTACGAAAGTTTTCAGAACAAAAAAGAAACCCTGGCTGCTGACCTAGAAGATGTTTCCTTTCCATTTGTTGATAGAACTGCCAGAATTGTGTCTGTGCTGTATCGGCACTGAGTGCTGGACTTAGTTGTCAGAGGCTGTTAGAGATGCGCGCCGTGAGGGGCATTTAGAGACAGTGGGAGCTTGTCCCCATTGCCACCGCTCGGCTATGACAACCTTGGACCAGCAAGGCAGAAAATGATAGGAAGAAATGACAAAAAGCAAAGGAACAAGGCAGAAACAGAGAGAAGACAGAATAGAGGAAATTCTAGCTCAGAATGTCCAGAAGGTGGGGGATACTACTCATACTGAAAGAGCCCATGGTATCCACACGGGGGTAGAAGACACACATAAAGCTGCCATAAGGTATGAGATGTTACAAAAAGCAATGAAATATAATTACAATAGTATAAGATACCTTTAATAAAAAAAAAAATCGACTTTCGCAAGTAAATCGGTCATTCAACCATGATGAAAAAATATTTGCAGTCCACTGAACAGCCTGCAACATTATAGCTTCTTATGGCAATATGAAGAAAATATGATAATAATGAAAGAATAAATAGGCCTTTAGATCTGAAATTTGGTAAGACAGGACAATCAGCATCCTAAGTTTGAGAATATATTCTATCAGCACCAGTTACGCTTCAGAGTCCAAGAGCGTGGTATAAACATTGAATTCAGCATTCTTAAAATCACGGCAGCTATTTTCAATCCTAAGTATATTCGTATAAACATTGCCTTCAGCATCCGCAAAAAATTACAGCAGGTAGTTACAATCCTGCTGTATATTTAGGTTCAGTCAAGACACACGATGGAACATGCTCAAAAGACATAAAGATGAGAATTGGAATGGCCAAGAACAGTATGGTTCAATTGAACAATATTTGGAAAGACCACAGCATAACAGCAGACCTTAAGATAAAACTCTTAAAATGTCTTGTCTGGCCAGTGATGTTATACGGCTGCGAGGCATGGACAATGAAGAAAGAGGATGAAAGACGAGTGGAAGCAGCAGAGCTGTGGTTTTACCGAAGACTGCTGAGGGTCAAATGGACGGATAGGCGCTCAAATGAAAGCATACTGAATGAGTTGGGTACTACACGCAAGCTTCTAGTACTCATACAACGGAGGAAACTGAAATATGTTGGACACGCAATCCGTAATGAGAGAACAGACTTGATGTCCACTGTCCTCCAAGGTAAAGTGGAAGGAAAGAGAAACAGAGGACGGCCACCTGCATCACTTGCTAGAAACATCACAAACATCAGTGGCAAGAAACTCCAGGAGGTGGTCAGACTTAGCCAAGATCGAGAGTGCTGGAGGCAACTTGTGAGGACATCATGTGCAACGGCCAACACTGTTCCCGGTGACGCCGACAGGTGAGACAGGTGAGTTACAATCCTCAGCATAAATACCTTAAGTCCACGCTCTGGGTGCAAATGTAGTCGGTGTGGATGAAAACTATACACAGCAGCCAGATTGTGAACGATTTATACACAGGAGCAGGCCACGACATCGACCTGTTGACATGAACCTTTTTATACCCATCACAAGCACCGCCACACCACTATGAAACAGCGTCAAGTCTGCAATGAGTCGGCAGATACTGAAGGTGATGTATAAGGATGACTCAGGTTTGGAGAGAAAAAGGAAGACAGTTTAAATCGACACAAGGGATGTGTGTGTGTGTGTATGTGTATGTGTGTGTGTGTGTGTGTGTGTGTGTGTGTGTGTGTGTGTGTGTGTGTGTGTGTGTGTGTGTGTGTGTGTGTGTGTGTGTGTGTGGACACAAGGTGTGCATGTGTCTGTATATAATAATTGTATCTATATACCTACCAACCTATCTATCTATCTATCTATCTATCTATCTATCTATCTATCTATCTTCTATCTATCTATCTTCTATCTATCTATCTTTCTATCTATCTATTTATCTATCTATCTATATATATATCTATCTATCTATCTATCTATCTTCTATCTATCTATCTATCTATCTATCTATCTACTATCTAACTATTATCTATCTATCTATATATCTATCAATTTATCTATATATCTATCTATCTATCTGGCTGGCTGGTGGCTGGCTGGCTGGCTGTCTATATCTGTCTGTCTGTGTGCGTGTGTGTGTATGTGTGTGTGCGTATGTGTGTGTGTGTGTGTGTGGTGTGTTGTGTGTGTGTGTGTGTGTGTTGTGTGTTGTGTGTGTGTGTAAAGCAAGTGATTTTGCTGCTAAGCAATGGCAGTCTCATTATAGTCTTTTTCATGCATCCTGGACGAGCCCCAAGAGGCCATTAGCTCAGTTGTCACAGCGTTTTGATCATAACACAAATGTCATGATATAACCATTGTCATAACACAACAAGTATTGTGATACTAACCATTGTCATAACACAACAAGGGTTGTGATACTAACCATTGTCATACTATCCATTGTCATAACACAACAAGTGTTGTGATACTAACCATTGTCATAACACAAGTGTCATGATACCTACCATTGTCATAACACAACAAGTGTTGTGATACTAACCATTGTCATAACACAACAAGTGTTGTGATACTAACCATTGTCATAACACAAGTAGTGTGATACTAACCATTGTCATAACACAAGTGTTGTGATACTAACCATTGTCATAACACAAGTGTTGTGATACTAACCATTGTCATAACACAACAAGTGTTGTGATACTAACTATTGTCATAACACAACAAGTGTTGTGATAGTAATCATTGTCATAACACAAGTGTTGTGATACTAACCATTGTCATAACACAACAAGTGTTGTGATACTAATCATTGTCATAACACAACAAGTGTTGTGATACTAACCATTGTCATAACACAACAAGTGTTGTGATATACTGTCATAACCACATTGTTACATGAACACAACAAGTGTTGTGATAGTAATCATTGTCATAACACAAGTGTTGTGATACTAACCATTGTCATAACACAACAAGTGTTGTGATACTAACCATTGTCATAACACAAGTATTGTGATACTAACCATTGTCATAACACAAGTGTTGTGATACTAACCATTGTCATAACACAACAAGTGTTGTGATACTAACCATTGTCATAACACAAGTGTTGTAATACTAACCATTGTCATAACACAAGTGTCATGATACTAACCATTGTCATAACACAACAAGTGTTGTAATACTAACCATTGTCATAACACAAGTGTCATGATACTAACCATTGTCATAACACAACAAGTGTTGTGATAAACCATTGTCATAACACAACAAGTGTTGTGATACTAACCATTGTCATAACACAAGTGTCATGATACTAACCATTGTCATAACACAACAAGTGTTGTGATACTAACCATTGTCATAACACAACAAGTGTTGTGATACTAATCATTGTCATAACACAACAAGTGTTGTGATACTAACCATTGTCATAACACAACAAGTGTTGTGATACTAACCATTGTCATAACACAACAAGTGTTGTGATACTAACCATTGTCATAACACAATGCTTGTGGGTTTAGCCATTCAGCGAACCACTTTTTATGTTGGGGTCTATTTAGTTCTGTTGATAGAACCATGGACTCAAGATCTGATATCTCAAGGTCAATCCCTGCCTACAACATTAAAATCTTACCTGTTTGCTGCTCATCGTAATTTCTCCATCATTCTGGTGGTGTCAGCATAGAGTTTCATGGGTCCCTCGATTTTGTTACCCCTATCGAGACATTGCTAGAGCATGGAGTTTTGCGCACTGACAATTTTGTGTGGAGCGCATATGGAACTGTCAGAGTATGGTGAATCCCTCTTGAGCAAGCTCGTAACTCCAAGTTCATGCACAAGGGTCAAACAGCTGCATTTCAGAAGGTTGCCAGAGGTCTTGCTCGTTATCAAGGACTCATTAGGGAGACTGAGACCACACAAGTGATTCTCGTACACTTTACAGATACATTATTCAGGGTGTTGCTTAGTGATCTTGAGAAGAACGAAACTCTGGATCTTCTGTAACAATTTTTGTATAAAATGGGAGATCATGAGAACGGCTTGACCATCTTATTGATCGGAAAGAAACGTGACCCTGTTCCCAGATCTGTGTGCATTTATTCTGTAACAAAGGACTCTGCCAGTCTGCACTCAGACGCGGTAACAAACTAACCTAGATTCATAAATCGGAAAGAAACGTGACCCTGTTCCTACTTTGCGTGTATATTCATTCTGTGACGCAGTACTCTGCCAGTCTGCACTCAGAAGCGGTGACAAACTAACATAGATTCAGTAACTTGACATTACTGTCAGATACAGCCCTAAGTGGCGGTACTCCACTTCTTTTTTTTTTCTCCTTTCGAATGTTGTACAAGCAACAAGTAACTGACATGGGCTGTTCACCAGGCTTCAACCTCGCTGCTGTTCCTTAGCTTTCCCCCCTACACCCATAATAGTATGAGCAGATACATACAGTATAGAAGAAGCATGTGCTTCAAATACGCGTGGGCTAATAACTAAAAGCGGTAAATATAAAATAAATTATTAAGCGCTAATATTCACCTACCAAGTTAAATCAAGTAAACGCTTTACAGTATGCTAGGTTGTGATGTTAACCCTTTGACTCCTGCACCCTGTACACTAGCATCCTACATTGTCAACCATGTCAGCAAAGCATAACCTTAATCCCTTGACTCTGTCACGCTATCCACCGGCAACAGGAAGCTGGTGGATAGGGTAAAGGAGTCAAAGGGTGAAGGTTTTGCAGTTTGTAGATAGAGTGCGAGAGCCAAAGGGTTAAATCTGTGAAAACTTCATCAAGCTCAGTGAAGTTTGATGTCACCGTGCCATGAAAGACAGTAACCGTGAGCAAAGAGGGAGATCAATAATTCGTCTGAACTGTCTTTGTTCAATCGCCTTTTGTTTCTTTCTTTGATAAGTAGTTGTTTCCCATCGACCAGAGAGAGGTGTGTGTCCGTGCGTCTGTCTGACTTGTTTGTTTTGTGACAAAGATGTGTTAAGGAAGTTTTCTCACTTCTTTGTGAATGTACAAACAAAAAACAAAACAAAACAAAAAATGCCAAGCCTGAACACTCACAGTTCTCCTCTCTCTCTCTCTCTCTCTCTCTCTCTCCTCTCTCTCTCTCTCTCTCTCTCTCTCCCATGTGCAAACACACACACACCCATTCACACACACACACCCCCATACACACACATACATTTATGCACACATACACACACATCCGCATGCACACACACTTACACACACATACGCACACACACACACTCATAGTGAAAAGACGTAAAATCAAAGAACGAACGTACGAACTGAAACAGTAGATGTCCTGTAGATGTCTGCAGATATCTTATAGATGTCCATCCGTGTCAAGGTTTCATTTCGACCTGTGAAGTGTAAAATCTGGACTTTCTACTGTTAATTTTTATTTCAAAGGAATTTGTTAGAAAATGCTGGAACACCATGTTTTTTTCTTTCATGTTTTTCACTGTAATGCACTGCTTCCCCAGCTTCTGCACCATCTCATGGGTATGAATCTGTAACTGTTAGATGTTGTTAGAGGACAGGACATTAAAATAAAACAAAACGAAAGACACGTTAAACGACCTACAACAATATTCCCGAAGGTGGTACATAAGAGTGTATTGGGTTCCTGAAACAGAAGGAGAGGAGGTGAGTGACTGTGTAAAAAACGTGTGCGTGTGTTTAATCACGATATCGGCATTGACCTCCCCGACAGACATAGAAGTGGCACACAGAACAGGCCCACGAAAAGGGCAAAAGGCAAGGCCCATTCTGGTCAGATTTTTTGACAGAAAAATAAGGGATAAAATTATTGCCAATAAAAAACTGAAAAACAAAGGTATTGTAATCAGCGAAGACCTGACAGCCGCTAACTGTAAACTGTCCACTGCGCATATAAACATTCTGCCACGCTCGCATCGTGGACAGTGAACGGCAGAGATTTTGCAAAATTGAAAAATGGAGTGACAATACATGTAAAAATTGAATATCCATATGAATATCGATGAGGCCTTTAGAAGAGCCATGAACTCGAACGCCGTCAGTGACACGGAATATGAAGAAAAAAAACACAAACAAACAACAACAACAACAAAAACTATGTAGGTACGTAGATCCTCTGTGTGTGTGTGTGTGTGTGTGTGTGTGTGTGTGTGTGTGTGTGTGTGTGTGTGTGTGTGTGTGTGTGTGTGAGAGCGAGAGAGAGAGAGAGAGAGAGAGTACGCACGCGCACGCATGTGTGTGTGTGTGTGTGCAGATGCATGTGTGCATGTATGCCTGTATGTATGTGTGTTTAATGTGTGTTGGGAGTGTGATGTAGGTTGTGTGTACATGAATATAGGTGTGCTTTTGAGTGTTATCTGAGTGTGTGTGTGTGTAAGTATGTGTATTGTTTATTGTGTATGTGTGTGCACGCGTGTGTGTGTCTGAGCATATGTGTGTATGTGGTGTGTGTATGTTTATGCAAATGTGTATGTGTATATGTGTGAATCTGTGTGTGTGTGATTGTGTGAGTGTACCCATGTGTCCATTGCATACAAATCAATATATTTTTACAAATATATTTGTGTGTATGCATATGTGAGAGTGAAGCATATGGGCAAGAGCGGGTTTTGGCGTTCGTGGGTGTGGGCGTGCAGCGCATCGCGCACGCTGGTTGAAAGAGCAAGTCTTTTTATCTAAAAAAATCGCAAAAACAAAAATGTGTGCGTACTGACACTTACGGTTGCACGTGCATATGTGCATGTGTGTATATGTGTATGTATGATTGTATATTTAAGTGTGTATATGAGTGTGTGAATGGGTACCTGACTTCGGTCGGGGGAGGTTTAAAAAAAAAAGGCGGCGAAAGGAGAGGGATGGGCTCCGCCTTTCATAATGCCGTGCCCTAGACACGGTGAATCTTTAACAGTTCACCGCCCCTACGGTCATATTGACCATGGGACCTTTAACCTTTTTTTTTTTAATGAGTGTGTGACTGTGTGTATATGTGTGTGCGCGCGTGCATGTGTAAATGTATGTGTGTGGGTGTGAGTGTGTGTGTGTGTGTGTGTTTGTGTGTGTGTGTGTGTGTGTGTGTGTGTGTGTGTGTGTGTGTGTGTGTGTGTGTGTGTGTGTGTGTATGTGTGTGTAGTGAGAGAGGAACTTGCATTCGGTCTTCATTCGTACTCATGATGATGTTTATTCTTGCGATGAACTGTCATTGTTGTGCTTTGTGATTGAAAAATGGATTAATGGGCAATTTTTGTCTTATGTAATAAATGTGCATGTGATGTCATACTGATTACTTGATTTCATGCATAGGGTGTGACAGTCTGCAGGAAGGCTGGGGCCATTTCTCTCGTTGTGGAAATGTTCTTTGTTTAGATTATGTTGAGAGTGTATGTTGCTTAGAGATGGATTGCTTGGTGTTTGGTCACT
>CM060305.1:4625848-4630691 GCA_030674185.1 Monoplex corrugatus
ATAAATGAGATGAAAAAGTGTCTATGGTGTGAATGAATCTATGAAATCATAAAGGCATTGTATCATATACGGTAACATCAAACAATTTAACGAACAAGAGAAAAGCAATCAGAACATTAAAATGATCAGGCTTCATCAGTTTGCTCAGGGTTGTGTGTGTGTGTGTGTGTGTGTGTGTGTGTGTGTGTGTGTGTGTGTGTGTGTGTGTGTGTGTGTGTGTGTGTGCGCGTGTGTTTGTGTGTGTGTGTGTGTGTATGCGGGCACGCGGGCGCGCGCACGTGCGAGTGTGTATGTGTGTGCGCACGCGCGTGCGTGATACGAGCATGTAAGGTCCTGTACTGGTGTATGACAGGTCATCTGTTATGATCTGGTGGGGCAGAAAGGGGAGAAGAGGATTACCTTATCGAATTAAAAGCGTTGTAACAGTCAAGGAGTAATAAAAAAGCCTAACAAGCAAATAAACAGGGACAGATAGGAGTTACAGGTTGTCACGACTGTTTGTTCATTTTTTTCTTTCCTTTTCTTATTTCGGGACAGGGGTGTATAGATGGGTCAGCGCGGGTGGAGTTTTGCCAACTGGTCAGTTCGCTTTGTTAGAAGCGCCATGTTTAAACAGTGTGTGCTTACCATGTGTTGATCGTCGGCCTTCTTGGAGTATTTCTTCTTCTCCTGATGTGCTTTTACTGACAACAATTGGGAATTATTTCGTGAGTGTACAAAGTGAACATGCCTGAAATGGAGCACCCACATTGCCCACACCTGTAAGAAAGCACACAGCACCCTTGGTTTCCTCATGAGAAACTTCTGCCCCCTCCAATGCAAGAAAAATGCCTATCTCTCTCTCATCAGACCAGCCCTCGAGTATGGCTCTATCATATGGAGTCCCTACCTCAAACAGGACATTGACAAACTGGAAAAAGTGCAGCGCCTATCTGCCTGGTTTATAACCGGCGATTATAAATCCAGAACACCCGGCTCCATCACCAAGATGCTTCACACTCTGCAACTGCCAACACTCCAACAGCGCAGACGTGACCTACGCCTCATCTTCCTCTACAAGGTGGATGAAGGGTTGGTACCGGCCATACCATCTGCTGAATACTTAACTCCACATAAACCAGGACGACTCGTAAGGCCACGAACATCTGGCGACCAGTACGATACCACCAGTGCAATCTCAAATTACATAAGAAACATGAGAACATTCCAAGTCAGCAGATGCCAGACAGAGCAGTTCAAACAGTCATTTTTTGTGTTAGCACCGTAAGGGACTGGAACCATTTAGAAGAAAACACCATGAGAGCTCCAACTCTTGAAAGATTTAAAAGACTAATAACATCCAAACAGCAAACCTGCTAAGCTGCGCACACCCAAACCCGTCGCGATAATGCCATAAACCTTGGCGGCAGTGACGTACCCTGCAGATGCAGATGCAGATGCCTAAAAAGTGCTGGGTGCCTGAATGTAGAGGCAATTATGATAAAAACGAGAAAATTTCTGTGTTCTCATGTCCGACTGATACAGACAAGCGACAGCTATGGAAAACTAAAATCCCCGTGACTACTTTGAACTAACATCTCAATCAGTTGTATGTGCAAAGCATTTCAGCGCAGAGTTTATAATCAGATCGGATTCTGTGACGAGACCAGATGGTAGTGTTTTGACAGTACAGAGATCCAGACCAAAACTGAGTGAAGATAGCTATCCGTCCATATTTCCAAACTGCCATTCCTGTTTGTCAGAAGAGCCACCAATCAAACGGAAAACTCCTGACGATAGACGTGCTGAAGTACAGCAAAGAGACGAGAAAGCATTCAATAACTGAATGAATGCTGACAAGATTGCAGACTTTTCTGACTTCAGTGCGATGTTTAAAGGGAAAGTGGACAGTAAATTGTGGATGTATAGGTTGTACAGCACTACCAATACTACCAGTGATGAGAACACACGACAGTCTTCATACTGGAGTTTCTACAAGATGATTGACTGTCCAGGAACCACAGCACCTACATTGCTGTCATCAGTGCGGGTTTTCAAAGACATGCATGTGGAAAGTTTTACCAAAAGAGTTGGTAAATATCACATTTCATGGTTATTATCATATAACACATACTGCTTACTAAGGTCTATTATGTAAACAATGTTGGTCATGTGTGCTTATGGTGTGTGTGTGTGTGTGTGTGTGGAGAGAGAGAGAGAGAGAGAGACGTGTGTGTGTGTGTGTGTGTGTGTGTGTGTGTGTGTGTGTGTGTGTGTGTGTGTGTGTGTGTGTGTGTGTGTGGTGTGAACTTGTGTATGTTTGTGGGTGATTTGTGTGTGTATTTGTGTGCACTGATGTGAGTGTGTGTGTGTTCATTTATGTGTGTGTGTGTGTGTGTGTGTGTGTGTGTGTGTGTGTGTGTGTGTGTGTGTGTGTGTGTTAAGTGTGTGTGTGTGTGAGAGAGAGAGAGCATGTGTGTGTGTGTGTGTGTGTGTGTGTGTGTGTGTGTGGTGTGTGTGTGTGTTTTCGAGTGTGAGTATAGATAGTCATTGTCAGACAGTCAGTGTTAGTCAGTGTTGAATGTGTTTTTGTGGTGTATATTTTTTGTGGTGGTGGCAGTGGTAGTAGTTGTGGTGATGAGAGAGAGAGTACTACGCTGGAAATTTCGAAGAGCTCATTTGTGTAAGTGGATACTGTTTCTTGTGCCTTTATTGTTCTTGCTCTCTTGAGGAAATGAATGACAGATCGAATTTTAAGTTCCGCATTGGCATAATTGTTTCTTCTTTTGTCTGTTCATGATGTGGTTTCTAAGAAGAATGTTGAGATTTCCATGGACAGCAAAGAAAACAAACGAGACAATCTTGATGGAGGTAGACACAAGAAGATCATTCATAAGGAAGATTAGGAAAAGAAGGCAACATTTATAGGCCATTTTATGAGGAAAGGGGAATTGGAACACCTGGTCACAACAGGAAAGCTGGTGAGAAAGAGAGCACCAGGTAGATCCAGGGAGAAGACACTAGACGGACTTGCAGAGTGGCTGAAGACAAAGAGGGTGGAAGAGATGCTTGAGGCAACAAGAGATAGAGACAGATGGAAGTCCATGTTCGCCAATGCCATGTGGCAAGGCACCTGATGATGATGATGATTGTCATACTTAGCGACTGCATTGCTCTCACTATGTATTTAGAGCTGATAACTTCTTCCAATCTTCCAAAGGAAGGATGCCAGATGTTTTATATTCTGCTTGTGTTTTGTATACACCAGTATCCCAAGAGCACATTTCACGGCTTTACTATCCAAGCTGTGAATTTTTTCGAATAAAATTATGGAGCTGAAAAGTATACCTCTTGGCCATAAGCCAACTTCGATCTGACTAAAGATGTTACAAAATGTAACAACGTTTAGTATCCTGCCCCCATGACTGTTTAGTAATAACTTTTATTAAGGTTATAGCTTTTCATAGCTTTATATAACAAGTCATCAATATTTTCTTTCTATGTAAACTAGAAGTCAAGTATACTTCAAAGAAATTTCACCTGAGTAGTCTATTTCAGTTCCGTTTTATCAATTTTAAACAACGGTACCTCTTTAGGACTGAGACCATTATTAAAACCCATCATGTGTATCTTTTCATTGGATGTTTCCAAACCGTTAACTGTCGAGGAAGTGTGTGTGTGTGTGTGTGTGTGTGTGTGTGTGTGTGTGTGTGTGTGTGTGTGTGTGTGTGTGTGTGTGTTGTGTGTGTGTGTGTGTGTGTGTTGTGTGTGTGTGTTGTACTGGCACTGAGCCTTTTTCAGAACTGTTTCCATTTATTATCCTTTGCTTTCTGAGCTAGGGATTTGAAGTGCTCTGTGCCAAGTTTCTTTTACAATCATCTGTTTATCTCGTAATGTTACGATCTGAACGATGTCCTTGTATAGGTTTTACCATGTCTAAAAGAGAAATCAGATACAACAAAACTGCTGACCAGCACCAGCTACTATCAACAGCACATGAAAATAGAATACAATCACACGCGCGCCACACACACAAATACACACACATACGAAATCCCAACACACACACACACACACACACACACACACACACACACACACACACACACACACACACACACACACACACACACACACACACACACACACACGTATCAACCGCACAAATCATTCTAACAGGGGATGAAACAGGGTACAACTGGCAGCAGCAGTCACACAGGTCAGCCACCCAGAGTAGTGCCCCTTATCTGTTTGTACCATCATGGGACTGTGGGAAGACATAATTGATGGTTGACCTCAGCAACGAGCTGGAAGGGCTGAAGTTAAGAAACACCGTGTGATATCAAGATCTCTTTCACACCGTTATCCTGGTCTTCCTTAGTGTAGCCTCCCACTTAAATCCAGGTATCAATTTGTTATATGCCTGTTGATCCAACTGTTAGGGTGGCATTCTGATCAGATAAACAAACCGTTTGCTGAAGAAAATTGTGGTAGACTGAGAGTCCTTCTATAGACCAGCCCTTCGACCTAATCACTTGAGGTGGATAGTCTGACTAACAGTTTTCTGAGGAAATCATGACTGGCCTAGCTAGCTGGTTGTGGTATAATTCAGATGCTTACTAAAGTAATAGGCAAAAGGAATAAACTAAACTGATATGTGTTCATGCTGAAGGCATTTTGTTAACAAGCAAGCAAACCTGCATTGGATTCCAACCACTTTAACAGTTTGGCCTCGCTTGATTTTCTATGCTTTTCCATCAAAGTGTTGAATGTGTACACAAAAGGATTGAGACCAGAGTTTAAGGGCAGCACAAAGATTGCCAATGCCACATTCACCTCTCCAGGAATAGGGAGTACCAGCCAT
>CM060305.1:4630791-4678291 GCA_030674185.1 Monoplex corrugatus
GTGTTGATATAAACTGAAGACGGGACAGACCTTTGAACACTTCTGGTGGGAAAGTTTTTATAGGACTACCAGTCATGTACAGTTCAACTAAGCGTGGTGTGAACCAAAACCCACCTGGGCCAACAGTATGAATATCAGTAAAAGTTACGTTAAGTTTCTGTAAGTGTGTAAACTTTGACAGAAAGTTGGAGTCAAACACTGTCAGTGTAGTGTGTGACAGATCTAATGTTGTCAGTGCACGTTGCTGGGTGACAGAAAAAAATCAGCATAGAGCAAGGTGAGAGGATTGCTGGACAGGGACAATGTTTGCAGATTCCCTAAATCAACAAAGTGACTCATGTTGACATGCTCTACTTTGTTGTCAGTGAGATCAAGGAACTTCAAATTGAGCAGTTTCAAGTCTGGCAGCAGAGTCAAGGAGCACTGGGCAAGACTCAGACGGATGAGATAAGTATTAGTACTCACATCATTCAATGTCATTCCTGAACCTGTGCCATCCAGGTCACGGAGCTGAGGAAAGTGTGCTGCAAAAAAAGGCTGAAGACACAGAAACGAGTGACCTTGACACAGACAGGTGCTGGGACAAGTCATGTCACACAGCAGTTCATCGTCATGCAGTGGGCATTGGGACCAGCCATCACACAGGTGGGAACCATGCACACAGATTCTAGAAGTTCGGCATCGGAAGAATCCTGGACATGTCCACACCTCACATTCATTTTCATCCTCATGGCCAATGCAGTCGTGCATTCCATTACACCGTGTGTAGACAGGCAGGCAGTCATTGAACTTACCAGGACAACGATAATGGCTGTCAGGACATGTTTCATTGGACTTCATTGGCACTAAAACGAACATTTTGTTACTAATATTAAAATTGATAAGACCAGGAGAAAAACTACGCTGCAAATGTTTGTCTTCAATTACAGTAATTTTCAGGCTGCCATGATTTGTTTCGTCTGACTTGTCATAGCAATGGTCCATTTGGTCATCTACATTGTCAAAGGACACACACTGACCGCTAGTGCAAGTGAACATGTTGAGACAAGGAGAATGTTTACAGAAAGACTCATCACTTTCATCAGGACAGTCAGGTATGTAATCACACACCAACGTGTATGATAGCGTGGTGTCAGCATCACCACAAGCAAACAGAGGAACTGCAGTGGTGTCCTGATCTGTTGACTCTAACATACCTCTGTATGTGTCAAGTTACAAGAAAAAGTACAAAGATGTGCATGTCCCTTACCACACACGTTAAACTGATGTGAGCCACACAAGAGAAATGTATGAGTTATTTGGTCATCAAGACATGTTGTCAGAGTATGTTGTCCAACTGACATCGGCAACAGTATGTTGGACAACAACGTTGCTTCTGTATAATTAGAATCTTTTGTGGTTGAGCTCTTCTGGAATAGACAAACTGTCCCTGCATGATCAAGATTTTCAGGCATATCGTATGTAAAGGTCTCGCCATCAAATACAATGCACAATTTACGATTAGAGTATAATGTCTCCCCCTCTAGAATAGAATGATACAGGACAGTCCTACTGCCACTGACAATGCTTCTCCTGTACATACTAGGTAAAGATTTATCACCAATATGTAAACCAAGCCACACTTTTCCTGATATGTATGTGCTTCTGTTGGTCCAGTTTTGAAGTGCACGATTCCACGCAGTGTCACAGACAGGAATCCCCAAAGCACCCCCCATAGAACGGCAATACTCTTTCAATGTCTTATCTCCATACGTTGTGTTATTGGCGTATTTACTAACAGTGTCTTCACCAACGATTTGATAACATTGGTTGCATAAAGCAATCAGACCCTGACATTCAGGACTGCTGAAGGGACAGTGTTCTGTTTCATCCTGACCATCTTCACATTCTACCCTCAAGTTACAGTCGAAGTAATGCTGAAAGATGGAATAATGAGTCACTGAACAGTTGTACAAACCACTGGATAATATTTGGGGCTTTTTGCCTTCAGGATAAAAGGAAAATACAATCAGAAATCGACTTTCACTTACGTAATTATGTCTCACAACATGGACGATAACTATTGCAGTACTAAATATGTAAACAGTTCGGTATTGATGCGTTTCGCTGTCCCATATTTTTGTTTTAGAACCCATCCTGTCCTGTGTATACAATGTGATATCATCGCTCGATGCAATACGATCCAAAGTGATCATGACAGCATTATTAGATGGGACAGATATACTGCTCCTCAAATGATCGTCAATACTGAAACCATTTTTCATTTCGATATAACCAGACGATTGTGACGTCATCACAAAAAGCAGGTGTGGTGACGATTTGTTCATTGACTTGAAATCATTATTTCAACAAACAAAAGAAAAAGAAAAACAAGTTACCAAGCAGGAAAAAGAAAAACGATGATAGTCACAAACAAACAGGATAATCATACTACTCATCTCTTATAGGTGAAATTGTACCGAACACAAAGTAGCTTTGTGCTGAAGTTGATCGTGCTCCTCAATAAATGAGTCAATAATGTATAGATGCATTGCAGATGACATGCAATTTACATGTGTATGGTAAGTGTGTGTACGTGTGCTCTTGTGTGCCACGCATGTGTGTGCGCGTTTTTTTTTCTTGTGTGCTTTATTATTCTTAAAACAAAATGATTCTGATCGAGCACACTGTGCTGTATGAAAGAAAAATGCAGGAAAACTGTTTATTCAAGACTGAAAAAATACCAATCTATCCAGCTACTTGAGGAAATCAGGCTACAAGCCAAAGTCCTCGTCACAGAGGTTGAAGCAAGGGGATTGGTAAGCACATCTGACTATGACTTCTTGGAACAACTTTCATTTTCTGGGAATGAGAAAACTAGAGCCCTGAAAGGAATAGCAGAAGCAACTGAAAAGACTAGATTCATGGGCTCTGTGGGCTGGTTCCCCATTTTGCCCTTCGCCAACTTATCTTTAGATGCATCAGCGTAAGATGCTTTTGAGATTCACGGATATAGATGAGAATAATGCATCCATCAGCACCAACGCTATGGTGCCTGGAAATCCACCTCAGACCATGATTATAGAAGAAATCATTAAACATGCTTTAAGCTCATGTAAAGCAGTGCTAACACAAGGAAGGTACACATGGAGGTACGATTAAAACCATCGCATGAGCGATCAGTATTTCTAGCACAGTAGGAGGGACATTACGCCACCAGAAGCTCTGGCAACAACCTGTAGCACTCGGTAGCTCAGTTGGGTGAGAGTCATGACCTGAATGTAGCCCATTTCCCTTAGAGTGTTAGGAGTTAAGGGCCAAAACACTTGTTTGAGAGGGGCAATGCAGACGGTTTTACCGCTGAAGACCTTCTGTTGTCCAGTTCTCCTCAGAGATTTTTGTTACTTGCATTGTGACAGCAGCTCTCATTGTGCTGAATCTATCTTTTAGAGGTAATAAAGTATTTTGAATGGAATTAAACCAACAAAACATTTAAAAACAGAATAGGAACTAGCACAGCTTTTCCAAACTGGCTGTTTAGTTGCAGAAGTCCCTAGCTTTGACCTAACCTAATTTCAGCCTGAGAGGGCAGCCATGCACGATGCCTGGTGGTAGCTATAGCGCTGTGGAAGGAATAAATATTGTTGTTTTTATTTTTATTTAAAACCCAGCCGACTGCATAGAGCCTTATCAGGGTTGTAATCATTTCAAGACACACGTAATATTTCAACAGGGTAAAACGGAAAAGAAAATTAAGTACACATATCAATACATTCGTGCACATAATCGTGCACATGATCGAAGGATATGCCCCTGGCGTTGACTAATTTATCACACAGGGGATTTCAATAACATACCTGAATGCAAGTTCAAACACAACTAAGGACACTAAAGCATACATAAAAGCAGGCCTAATTTACCTTAAATTGCTTCCGCATATGTCGTTTCCCTACAGCCAAAAATGCACTTAATATATGTACCTAATTGTCAGTCCCAAGAAAAAGTATGTAAGACTTTATCAAACACATCCAGGTGAATGGACCAGCAAGGCAGAAAACGATAGGAAGGAATGACCCAGAAAGCAAAGGAGGAAGGAAGAAACAAATAGAATGAGAGAAAAGAGGAAATTTCTAACACAGAATTTCCAGAAAGTGGGGACACCATTCATACTGAAAGAGCCTCTGGCATCCTGACGTGGAAAGGAACAAAACTAAATGTTGTTAGACAGTCAAAGTTTTACAGCACCTTTCAATAGTCAGCCTGATATGTAAATGACCGTGCTGCTGATAAAAGTAGCTTTAAAATGATATCAAACATGACCAGATTAGTCCAGTAGACTGCGTTACATATTTTGTACAAATCAGGCCTAATTTCACTTAGGAGAGCAATTTGTCAAGGTTTCAGGGGTTTTTTCCGTAACTTTCAACCCCACGAACCAAGCTTCTAAGGTTTTCACGCATGAACAGGGATATGTGACACAAACTTTAACACTTCAGCAAGCGTCTTCACCTAATTAAAAATTTTCCACTTGGGCAGGGAAGGAGGGAGACGTGATATAATTACCCCCACTGTACACCGACAACTTAACCCATACGATGTCTCACCCAGTACAGACCGTTTCCATTCTCTTTTCTTTCGTTAGTACATACGCAACCATGAGGAAGAGAGAGAGAGGGAGGAATGAAAGAGGGAGCAAGAATCGCACACAAGACAGCGAGAGTAAGCGAGCGAACGAGAGACTCAGACTCGGACAGACTCAGACCACAACACAAACAATGGGATGGGTGGGGATGGGACTGGGATTTTGTTCATTTCATGCGTATTCATAATTTGATGCAATCCACAATCCGGAGTAACCCCAAATGCAAATCTTCAGTGCTACATAATAATACATTTACATCACCTGCCTGAAACTACATCAACATCAAAATGATTTCCTTTAAATGTGATTTTCATCAATAGTTAATTAACCAACATGTCCGTGAATCCATTGCTCAATCTATGACCATCATGTTTATCGTCACTGGATAACCTGCCAACATGTCAATCAGTTGACCAATCATTAACTTAAATCAATCATATAACCAATCACAGAATCAGTCATCAGTCCATGCATGATTCATTTATTCATACGACTGTTCAAGTCCATGCAGTCTATTTATCAATCAACAATTTATCGATCAGACTGTCAAACGTACCAAACTATCGATCAATCAATCATACTGACTGATCAGTCAATCGAAATGTCATCAAGTTGATTATCTCTCATTCAATCAACTGATCAATTAACTCTATGGTAAATCCACCAATCCACTGATTCAACAAATCTTTAATCAACAATTTATCAAAAGGATAACAATAATTGGACCAATTACTGACGTAATCACCAACATAACAAAAAATTGGAACAATTAATGAGTTAATCACCAATCATTCAGTTGAACAAATCAATCAACCAATGAATCATTCACTCACTCACTCAATCAATCAATCAATCAATCAATCAACCAATCAATCAACCAGCCAACCAACCAACCAGCCAACCAACCAACAAACAAACCAACCAACCAACCAACTACCTAATCATGTAACCCACTCAACAAGTATCAGTCAATTAATCCATCGGCTGCGTCATCAGTTCATATGTATATCGATTAACAAGGCAACAATCAATTCACAAATGTAAAATCAACCAAATAATCAATTTGCTAACATTCAAATGGCTAAAGCCCAATAAATAATTCTGTGGTGATTTTTTGAAAGTTGTATAATGAGATCACTGGAATAAAGGTTAAGGAAAATTATAAACAACATTCGTTACGCAGATGACACCATGCAAATTGCAGAAAATGAAAGGGACCTACAAAACCTTGTGAATTGATAGAAATAGAAAGCTAAAATATTGGGTTGGAGCTAAATAACAAGAAGGTTGAAGTAATGGTAATCGGAAAAAAAAACTTGAAATCCCCTCATGCAAAATAACAGCTAATGGCACAACTTTGAGACAGGTTGATAAGTTTTAACATCTGAGAACGATCATCTCACCAAATGGCATATGCATGTGAAATAGCCAGCAGAATGGGCCAATCCAAAACAGCATTCAAGAAGATGAAAAGTATTTTCACCAACTTAACAGTTACTATCAGGAACAGATTTCTTTAATGTTATATAGAACCGATAATGTTATACGGTTGTGAAGCGTGGACAGTCAACATTGAGGCAGCCGAAATGTGGTTTCTAACAAGAATGTTGAGAGTTCCATGGACAGCAAGGAAAACAAACGGGACAGTCTTTATGGAGGCAGACACAAGAATATCATTGATAAGGAAAATTAGGAAAAGACAAGCAACATTTATAGGCCATTTTATGAGGGAAGGGGAATTATAGCACCTGGTCACAACAAGAAAGTTGGAGGGAAAGAGAACACCAGGTAGATCCAGGGAGAAAATATTGGACGGACTTACAGGGTGGCTGAGGACAGAGAGGGTCGAAGATGTGCTTGCGGCGTCAAGGGATAGATGCATATCGAAGGCCATGATCGACAATGCCATGCGACGGGGCACATGATGATGATGATAATGAATAGGATGCCAGGTTGACTCTAAGCACTACGAGTAACGTCACTGCAATATTTCTATGTCTATCTCCCGTTATCAAGTTTTCGCTATTACTACTGCCATAAAAAATTCGTCTAGATAGATTGTGTGTATGCTGGTCATTTATTGTTTTGAACAGAATATGCACGTGCAAATCAACTGAATTACCTAAAAATCTGTTTCTAAGATCTGTGTACGTGGAACAATGAAATCACGAGTGCTATTCATTTTCGTACTGTGAGCCGTAAAATGGTCATGATTTTTTTTGATCAGACTCACTGTATCTGTGTATGGTATTGCTAAATGGGAGAAAATTAAATCGTGTCTGTGAGATAGTAACAGTATGAAATAGTATGTAGCCATACATTACACATAATTTCATATTCAAAAATGGTTTTAAATGATCTGTAACTGTTATATCTATCTCGATCTCTAAGAGTGCTCGCCCATTCTTGGATGAACAGATCGATTAGTCTGTTTAAAATCATGCAAGAACGCTTTCACATTTCTCACACCTTGTTGCAGCACACAATATTAAATCCAGTCAAACAAACTTTCCCTTATTTTGGAAACCCAGCATTTTTCCTGGATCTATCTAATTCAGTTAACATTTGGTACTGCTTTGAAATATTTCTGAACCCATATGCAGTACTTTAAACCAATATCTCAGACAATTCACAAAGGAGTAACATACAGAGGGAATCTTCCTAAATCACCATATACCATTTTGTTAGGTGTCGTTGACATACCAAAGAATCTTTTACACGCTGGCATGTGTACTTTCACGATATGTTCCAGTCTGATCAGCTCCCATATCTCTGAAGAATGCAAGATGGGATGAATCAGATGTCTTGAACAAAATATTTGTGTTTGTATCCTTATACTTTTGAAATGCTGTATTTAACAACATGGTTGCTTACTTGCCTTTTGTTACTAAATGTTCTGTGCCTATCTTGGCACTAATCTTTGCTGTGAAGCTAAACCCTATATAGCAATATTTAGTAACCACTTCTAGTCGTGCACCATGATAAAGCCACTTTCTTGTTTTCCTAAGAAGCCCCCCCCCCTTTTCTAAACACCATAACTTTAGTTTTCTCAATGTTGACGTTTAATTGTATATAATCGCAACAAGACTAACATTTAATTGGTTTTGTAGACCACGTGTTGGTGTTGATAATAAAGCTATATCATCTGCGAAGAGTTAAAAACAATTCAATTATTCCTGGAAGCAACTGGACACCAAATTGCTCTCTCCCACCCATCTGATTAACCAGTTGGGTGATCAATACTGAAAAGAAGGTAAGACTTAAGACACATCCCTGCCTTACACCAACTGGGCAGTAAACAACTCAGATAGCTCACATTTCTCCATGATACACGAACTCAACGACTCACACATTGCTCGTAGATTAGCAAGAAACTTACCTGTCACTCCCTGATTTTTAATACATTCTAAATGTTTATCGTGTTGAACTCAATCAAAGGCTTTCCTAAAGTCTACAAATGCAACACACCATTTTTACCCTTCCTACTCATACATTTCTGAACAATCAATTATAAAGTAAAATCTGATCAACCGTTGAGTATTTTTTTCTAAAGCCTGCTTGACTTTCTGATAACAAGTGATTCTCTTCTAGCCATGTGTACAGCCTTATGTTCAGTATAGATGTATAACATTTTGATACACTGCTTAACACTGACACACCCCTATACATAAATGTATAACATTCAATACACTGCTTAACACTGACACACCCTATACATAAATGTATAACATTTTACACTGCTTAACACTGACACACCCCTATACATAAATGTATAACATTTTGATACACTGCTTAATAACACTGACACACCCCTATACATAAATGTATAACATTTTGATACACTGCTTAACACTGACATTGAAATACCCCTAAGCATAGATGTATAACATTTTGATACACTGCTTAACACTGACACACCCCTATACATAAATGTATAACATTTCAATACACTGCTTAACACTGACACACCCCTATACATAAATGTATAACATTTTGATACACTGCTTAATAACACTGACACACCCCTATACATAAATGTATAACATTTTGATACACTGCTTAACACTGACATTGAAATACCCCTAAGCATAGATGTATAACATTTTGATACACTGCTTAACACTGACACACCCCTAAGCATAGATGTATAACATTTTGATACACTGCTTAACACTGACACACCCCTAAGCATAGATGTATAACATTTTGATACACTGCTTAACACTGACACACCCCTAAGCATAGATGTATAACATTTTGATACACTGCTTATCACTGACACACCCCTAAGCATAGATGTATAACATTTTGATACACTGCTTAACACTGACACACCCTAAGCATAGATGTATAACATTTTGATACACTGCTTATCACTGACACACCCCTATGCAAACATGTATAACATTTTGATACACTGCTTAACTCTGAAACACCTCTATAGATATCATCCTTTTTATCTTCTTCCCAAGTGAACTTTGATAGTGTTTCTCTCTATATCCGTGCGCCCCTGTTTACATTCTCTGAAGAACCCTTTTCTTGTTCTTTTGTCATGACAACAGCTAAGTGACTGGACTCTGTACAGCTTTTAACCTGTAATGAAGCCACATTCACACATGAAAACAGTTCACATGATGCAATCAAATAATCAACAGCACTAGCACCAGAAGCTGCAATAGAGGTATAGTTGCCGTCAAAATCATGATCGATCAAACTGTTCAAAATAATACAATCAAACATATTGCATATTCCAATCAGCTGATTTCCAAACATGACTGTAAAGTTGTCTTGTGATTTTCTTGAAAATGTATTGTCATCACTTATATTTGCTCAATGAAATCATTATCTCCAGCAAAACAGTAGTTATCGTTTCCTGTTCTTGCAATAAAGTCTACAATTATCGAGATGTTGAAATCATTATGAGTAGCATGCAGATCTAAAACAGACTGTTCTAGTGAGCGAGAGAGCGAGCAAGAGACAGAGAGAGAGAGAGACAGAGAGAGAGAGAGAGACAGAGACAGAGAGAGGCAGAGAGAGACAAGAGAGAGAGAGAGGCAGAGAGAACAGAGGGAAGAGAGAGAGAGAGAGACTTGGATGCTACAGTCTTTTAACACATTGTCACGCGCCTTGATGATCACTTACAAAACACGAGCAGACGGTTTCCAGTTTATGTCGAGTGAGGAGAGTGACGCAAGTTAAGTACTCCACTTTCAAGAGTTCGGCCACTGGATTTGACTGACTTGGCATGGGCACGCTTAACACCGTTCATCACTTATATTGTCTTTCTTCGTGCGTGTGTGCGTGTGTGCGTGTGTGCGTGTGTGTGTGTGTGTGTGTTTATGTGTGTGTGTGTGTGCATTTGTGTGTGCAGGTTGTGTGTGTGTCTGTGTGTGTATGTACGTATGTGTGTGCATGTGTGTGTGTTCGTGTGTGTGTGTGCGCGCGCGAACGCTGTGTGTGTGTGTATGTGTGTGTGTGTGTGTGTGTGTGTGTGTGTGTGTGTGTGTCTCTGTGTGTGTCTGTGTGGTGTATGTGTGTTAGTTTGTCTGCTTGAGTCGCACGATACATCAGAATGGGGCACTTGGATACAATCGGTTCCGTTCACCTACAACGACCTTCTAACAAGTTTACATCAGTACTGATGAACAGAAACAACAAGTTTATCCCTCAAATAGTAGGTCCTATGTTTAATTTAAGAAGACGTTTGATTGCAGTCAAATATATCTGACCTTATATATTATACTCTGTTGTGTTTGTCAGTGAATGCAGATTACTATGTTGACAGTTCAGACCCAGTCTGTGAGAATACTGGAGACAGACAGGTGCTAGAACAGGTAAATTCACACATTTTAGAAGGCAAAGAATATATACAGGTACGACGACAACGTCCAAGATGTGCGTGCCACAATAAAGATAGGCCTATATGTCTGTACTTACAAGGGATGTCCTCCAAATGTATTCCAAGTCACAGCTTGTGTTGTCATCATTCTCGCAAGTCACTATACTCGACTGATCCTGGTAAGTATTATTTAAAGTTTTGCTCAATAATGTGGGATAAGAAGGAATAACTGTTGTCACTATACATCATTTACAATTGTATTCTCATTCTGATTAAAGGAAACGATATACACAAGTCTGTACACTTTATTACACATGGCATTTCATCGAGTCTATTTTAGGGTGTCAAAATTGACACGAGTGTGGCATTTTCTCCCATATCTCTTATCTGACTTGTCTTTATCTCTCTCTTTCTTTCTTTCTCCCTTCACACGTGCGTATACTTTCCAGGAGTTTGTAATGTCTTCTAATGACTAATAAGATGTCAAGCAGATGTTTCATTCCTCAACACTATCCATGGCATGATCTTAGAACTGCTTCCTTTCATAAACAGTACCAGGGTCCTGTCTTGGACAGTGCTGCTTCTTTTTATCAACAGTACTGTACCACAGTCCAGTCAAGGACATCCGACATGTGAATAACAGTCTTCACCGGGCAAACCGATCAGACATGGATGGAATTTTCGTTATCACGGCTGGCATTCTCATCATCATCATTATCATGTGCCCTGCTGCATGGCGTTGGCATCATAGCCCTCCATATGTATCTATCCCTTGTTGCCGCAAGCACATCTTCCACCCTCTCTGTCCTCAGCCACTCTGCAAGTCAGTCCAATATTTTCTCCCCGGGTCTACCTCATGCTCTCTTTCCCTCCAGCTTTCCTGTTGTGACAAGTGCTCTGATTCCCCTTTCCTCATAAAATGGCCTATAAATGTTGCCTGTCTTTTCCTAATCTTCCTTATCAATGATCTTCTTGTGTCTGCCTCTATGAAGACTGTCTCATTTGTTTTCTTTGCTGTTCATGGAACTTACAACATTCTTCTTAGAAACCACATTTTGGCTGACTCAATCTTGTTCTAGCTTTGCTTGTTGACTGTCCACGCCTCACAACCGTACAACAGCATCGGTTCTATGTAACATTCAAGAACTCTCTTCCTGATGTTAATTGATAGGCATTTGTTAATAAGAATGCTGGCATTGTGGCTGCAGGAAACCCACTATCAATGGGCCCTAGTGAAAGATGGAAAGGCTTTCACAGGCCAATTTTACAGCTTATGGAAATGTCAGAAAGACTATCATCACCCGAAATATCAGCTGCTAGAAACGATGACATCACAAGTTCATAGCGTAATACATCTACTGTTTCCTTGGTATTGGAACAAACACAATACAACAACAAAAAAGCCTGTTTCATGTTGACAAGTTCGTATCGCCAACAAATGAATAACTGTCCCTTGTATTAAGTTTTTGTGATTTTCCGCTTTCTCAGTGTGAAAGACATGGCTGATTGGAGAACTAAACAGAAAACATTGAAATGTTCTTTCATCAACACTCATATTTTTCTTCTTTGTCCTCTCCCCAAACACGTACCTTAAGCTCGCTGGTGAAAGTGTGTGAGTCTCTTGTCCACCTTGTTTTCTGTGTAGTGCTTATCCGAAGTGCCAGATTTTCGTGAAATATGAAATACAGTGATATTCTAAAATATGATCCTTGGGGATTATTTCAATGTTTGGAAAGTGATTTCTAAAACAATTCATATAGATAACAGTGTGCTGATCTGCTTCTTGAAAAAGTCCTTTGCTGTACCCATGCCATCTTGATAGAACACCTTCCATCTCTGTTAATGTTTCGCCCTCTTTATTGTCTGCTTTGATCTTTTCCTTAAAAAATTGTGGATCTCATCTTTCTTATTTGCTGAAACATTTCTTTTGTTTTTCTCTGAACATTTGCCTCAGTGACTGTTGAGCATTCGTCTCGTATCCATGGTTTCTTCTCTTTTCTGATTTGGTTCTTATTTCTTTTTCAGCCTTTTGTAATCTTTTACTTTGTTGTTCCTTCGTGCTTGGCTTTTCTCTTTGTCTAGTTGGAAAACTTCATCACTAGTGTATGGCTTTGTTGTTCCTTCGTGCTTGGCTTTTCTCTTTGACTAGTTGGAAAACTTCATCACTAGTGTATGGCTTTGTTGTTCCTTCGTGCTTGGCTTTTCTCTTTGACTAGTTGGAAAACTTCATCACTAGTGTATGGCTTTGTTGTTCCTTCGTGCTTGGCTTTTCTCTTTGACTAGTTGGAAAACTTCATCACTAGTGTATGGCTTTGTTGTTCCTTCGTGCTTGGCTTTTCTCTTTGACTAGTTGGAAAACTTCATCACTAGTGTATGGCTTTGTTGTACCTTCGTGCTTGGCTTTTCTCTTTGACTAGTTGGAAAACTTCATCACTAGTGTATGGCTTTGTTGTTCCTTCGTGCTTGGCTTTTCTCTTTGACTAGTTGGAAAACTTCATCACTAGTGTATGGCTTTGTTGTTCCTTCGTGCTTGGCTTTTCTCTTTGACTAGTTGGAAAACTTCATCACTAGTGTATGGCTTTGTTGTTCCTTCGTGCTTGGCTTTTCTCTTTGACTAGTTGGAAAACTTCATCACTAGTGTATGGCTTTGTTGTTCCTTCGTGCTTGGCTTTTCTCTTTGACTAGTTGGAAAACTTCATCACTAGTGTATGGCTTTGTTGTTCCTTCGTGCTTGGCTTTTCTCTTTGACTAGTTGGAAAACTTCATCACTAGTGTATGGCTTTGTTGTTCCTTCGTGCTTGGCTTTTCTCTTTGACTAGTTGGAAAACTTCATCACTAGTGTATGGCTTTGTTGTTCCTTCGTGCTTGGCTTTTCTCTTTGACTAGTTGGAAAACTTCATCACTAGTGTATGGCTTTGTTGTTCCTTCGTGCTTGGCTTTTCTCTTTGACTAGTTGGAAAACTTCATCACTAGTGTATGGCTTTGTTGTTCCTTCGTGCTTGGCTTTTCTCTTTGACTAGTTGGAAAACTTCATCACTAGTGTATGGCTTTGTTGTTCCTTCGTGCTTGGCTTTTCTCTTTGACTAGTTGGAAAACTTCATCACTAGTGTATGGCTTTGTTGTTCCTTCGTGCTTGGCTTTTCTCTTTGACTAGTTGGAAAACTTCATCACTAGTGTATGGCTTTGTTGTTCCTTCGTGCTTGGCTTTTCTCTTTGACTAGTTGGAAAACTTCATCACTAGTGTATGGCTTTGTTGTTCCTTCGTGCTTGGCTTTTCTCTTTGACTAGTTGGAAAACTTCATCACTAGTGTATGGCTTTGTTGTTCCTTCGTGCTTGGCTTTTCTCTTTGACTAGTTGGAAAACTTCATCACTAGTGTATGGCTTTGTTGTTCCTTCGTGCTTGGCTTTTCTCTTTGACTAGTTGGAAAACTTCATCACTAGTGTATGGCTTTGTTGTTCCTTCGTGCTTGGCTTTTCTCTTTGACTAGTTGGAAAACTTCATCACTAGTGTATGGCTTTGTTGTTCCTTCGTGCTTGGCTTTTCTCTTTGACTAGTTGGAAAACTTCATCACTAGTGTATGGCTTTGTTGTTCCTTCGTGCTTGGCTTTTCTCTTTGACTAGTTGGAAAACTTCATCACTAGTGTATGGCTTTGTTGTTCCTTCGTGCTTGGCTTTTCTCTTTGACTAGTTGGAAAACTTCATCACTAGTGTATGGCTTTGTTGTTCCTTCGTGCTTGGCTTTTCTCTTTGACTAGTTGGAAAACTTCATCACTAGTGTATGGCTTTGTTGTTCCTTCGTGCTTGGCTTTTCTCTTTGACTAGTTGGAAAACTTCATCACTAGTGTATGGCTTTGTTGTTCCTTCGTGCTTGGCTTTTCTCTTTGACTAGTTGGAAAACTTCATCACTAGTGTATGGCTTTGTTGTTCCTTCGTGCTTGGCTTTTCTCTTTGACTAGTTGGAAAACTTCATCACTAGTGTATGGCTTTGTTGTTCCTTCGTGCTTGGCTTTTCTCTTTGACTAGTTGGAAAACTTCATCACTAGTGTATGGCTTTGTTGTTCCTTCGTGCTTGGCTTTTCTCTTTGACTAGTTGGAAAACTTCATCACTAGTGTATGGCTTTGTTGTTCCTTCGTGCTTGGCTTTTCTCTTTGACTAGTTGGAAAACTTCATCACTAGTGTATGGCTTTGTTGTTCCTTCGTGCTTGGCTTTTCTCTTTGACTAGTTGGAAAACTTCATCACTAGTGTATGGCTTTGTTGTTCCTTCGTGCTTGGCTTTTCTCTTTGACTAGTTGGAAAACTTCATCACTAGTGTATGGCTTTGTTGTTCCTTCGTGCTTGGCTTTTCTCTTTGACTAGTTGGAAAACTTCATCACTAGTGTATGGCTTTGTTGTTCCTTCGTGCTTGGCTTTTCTCTTTGACTAGTTGGAAAACTTCATCACTAGTGTATGGCTTTGTTGTTCCTTCGTGCTTGGCTTTTCTCTTTGACTAGTTGGAAAACTTCATCACTAGTGTATGGCTTTGTTGTTCCTTCGTGCTTGGCTTTTCTCTTTGACTAGTTGGAAAACTTCATCACTAGTGTATGGCTTTGTTGTTCCTTCGTGCTTGGCTTTTCTCTTTGACTAGTTGGAAAACTTCATCACTAGTGTATGGCTTTGTTTTGTTCCTTCGTGCTTGGCTTTTCTCTTTGACTAGTTGGAAAACTTCATCACTAGTGTATGGCTTTGTTGTTCCTTCGTGCTTGGCTTTTCTCTTTGACTAGTTGGAAAACTTCATCACTAGTGTATGGCTTTGTTGTTCCTTCGTGCTTGGCTTTTCTCTTTGACTAGTTGGAAAACTTCATCACTAGTGTATGGCTTTGTTGTTCCTTCGTGCTTGGCTTTTCTCTTTGACTAGTTGGAAAACTTCATCACTAGTGTATGGCTTTGTTGTTCCTTCGTGCTTGGCTTTTCTCTTTGACTAGTTGGAAAACTTCATCACTAGTGTATGGCTTTGTTGTTCCTTCGTGCTTGCTTTTCTCTTTGACTAGTTGGAAAACTTCATCACTAGTGTATGGCTTTGTTGTTCCTTCGTGCTTGGCTTTTCTCTTTGACTAGTTGGAAAACTTCATCACTAGTGTATGGCTTTGTTGTTCCTTCGTGCTTGGCTTTTCTCTTTGACTAGTTGGAAAACTTCATCACTAGTGTATGGCTTTGTTGTTCCTTCGTGCTTGGCTTTTCTCTTTGACTAGTTGGAAAACTTCATCACTAGTGTATGGCTTTGTTGTTCCTTCGTGCTTGGCTTTTCTCTTTGACTAGTTGGAAAACTTCATCACTAGTGTATGGCTTTGTTGTTCCTTCGTGCTTGGCTTTTCTCTTTGACTAGTTGGAAAACTTCATCACTAGTGTATGGCTTTGTTGTTCCTTCGTGCTTGGCTTTTCTCTTTGACTAGTTGGAAAACTTCATCACTAGTGTATGGCTTTGTTGTTCCTTCGTGCTTGGCTTTTCTCTTTGACTAGTTGGAAAACTTCATCACTAGTGTATGGCTTTGTTGTTCCTTCGTGCTTGGCTTTTCTCTTTGACTAGTTGGAAAACTTCATCACTAGTGTATGGCTTTGTTGTTCCTTCGTGCTTGGCTTTTCTCTTTGACTAGTTGGAAAACTTCATCACTAGTGTATGGCTTTGTTGTTCCTTCGTGCTTGGCTTTTCTCTTTGACTAGTTGGAAAACTTCATCACTAGTGTATGGCTTTGTTGTTCCTTCGTGCTTGGCTTTTCTCTTTGACTAGTTGGAAAACTTCATCACTAGTGTATGGCTTTGTTGTTCCTTCGTGCTTGGCTTTTCTCTTTGACTAGTTGGAAAACTTCATCACTAGTGTATGGCTTTGTTGTTCCTTCGTGCTTGGCTTTTCTCTTTGACTAGTTGGAAAACTTCATCACTAGTGTATGGCTTTGTTGTTCCTTCGTGCTTGGCTTTTCTCTTTGACTAGTTGGAAAACTTCATCACTAGTGTATGGCTTTGTTGTTCCTTCGTGCTTGGCTTTTCTCTTTGACTAGTTGGAAAACTTCATCACTAGTGTATGGCTTTGTTGTTCCTTCGTGCTTGGCTTTTCTCTTTGACTAGTTGGAAAACTTCATCACTAGTGTATGGCTTTGTTGTTCCTTCGTGCTTGGCTTTTCTCTTTGACTAGTTGGAAAACTTCATCACTAGTGTATGGCTTTGTTGTTCCTTCGTGCTTGGCTTTTCTCTTTGACTAGTTGGAAAACTTCATCACTATGTATGGCTTTGTTGTTCCTTCGTGCTTGGCTTTTCTCTTTGACTAGTTGGAAAACTTCATCACTAGTGTATGGCTTTGTTGTTCCTTCGTGCTTGGCTTTTCTCTTTGACTAGTTGGAAAACTTCATCACTAGTGTATGGCTTTGTTGTTCCTTCGTGCTTGGCTTTTCTCTTTGACTAGTTGGAAAACTTCATCACTAGTGTATGGCTTTGTTGTTCCTTCGTGCTTGGCTTTTCTCTTTGACTAGTTGGAAAACTTCATCACTAGTGTATGGCTTTGTTGTTCCTTCGTGCTTGGCTTTTCTCTTTGACTAGTTGGAAAACTTCATCACTAGTGTATGGCTTTGTTGTTCCTTCGTGCTTGGCTTTTCTCTTTGACTAGTTGGAAAACTTCATCACTAGTGTATGGCTTTGTTGTTCCTTCGTGCTTGGCTTTTCTCTTTGACTAGTTGGAAAACTTCATCACTAGTGTATGGCTTTGTTGTTCTTCGTGCTTGGCTTTTCTCTTTGGCTAGTTGGAAAACTTCATCACTAGTGTATGGCTTTGTTGTTCCTTCGTGCTTGGCTTTTCTCTTTGACTAGTTGGAAAACTTCATCACTAGTGTATGGCTTTGTTGTTCCTTCGTGCTTGGCTTTTCTCTTTGGCTAGTTGGAAAACTTCATCACTAGTGTATGGCTTTGTTGTTCCTTCGTGCTTGGCTTTTCTCTTTGGCTAGTTGGAAAACTTCATCACTAGTGTATGGCTTTGTTGTTCCTTCGTGCTTGGCTTTTCTCTTTGGCTAGTTGGAAAACTTCATCCTAGTGTATGGCTTTGTTGTTCCTTCGTGCTTGGCTTTTCTCTTTGGCTAGTTGGAAAACTTCATCACTAGTGTATGGCTTTGTTGTTCCTTCGTGCTTGGCTTTTCTCTTTGGCTAGTTGGAAAACTTCATCGCTAGTGTATGGCTTTGTTGTTCCTTCGTGCTTGGCTTTTCTCTTTGGACTAGTTGGAAAACTTCATCACTAGTGTATGGCTTTGTTGTTCCTTCGTGCTTGGCTTTTCTCTTTGACTAGTTGGAAAACTTCATCACTAGTGTATGGCTTTGTTGTTCCTTCGTGCTTGGCTTTTCTCTTTGACTAGTTGGAAAACTTCATCACTAGTGTATGGCTTTGTTGTTCCTTCGTGCTTGGCTTTTCTCTTTGACTAGTTGGAAAACTTCATCACTAGTGTATGGCTTTGTTGTTCCTTCGTGCTTGGCTTTTCTCTTTGACTAGTTGGAAAACTTCATCACTAGTGTATGGCTTTGTTGTTCCTTCGTGCTTGGCTTTTCTCTTTGACTAGTTGGAAAACTTCATCACTAGTGTATGGCTTTGTTGTTCCTTCGTGCTTGGCTTTTCTCTTTGACTAGTTGGAAAACTTCATCACTAGTGTATGGCTTTGTTGTTCCTTCGTGCTTGGCTTTTCTCTTTGACTAGTTGGAAAACTTCATCACTAGTGTATGGCTTTGTTGTTCCTTCGTGCTTGGCTTTTCTCTTTGCTAGTTGGAAAACTTCATCACTAGTGTATGGCTTTGTTGTTCCTTCGTGCTTGGCTTTTCTCTTTGGCTAGTTGGAAAACTTCATACTAGTGTATGGCTTTGTTGTTCCTTCGTGCTTGGCTTTTCTCTTTGACTAGTTGGAAAACTTCATCACTAGTGTATGGCTTTGTTGTTCCTTCGTGCTTGGCTTTTCTCTTTGACTAGTTGGAAAACTTCATCACTAGTGTATGGCTTTGTTGTTCCTTCGTGCTTGGCTTTTCTCTTTGACTAGTTGGAAAACTTCATCACTAGTGTATGGCTTTGTTGTTCCTTCGTGCTTGGCTTTTCTCTTTTGACTAGTTGGAAAACTTCATCACTAGTGTATGGCTTTGTTGTTCCTTCGTGCTTGGCTTTTCTCTTTGCTAGTTGGAAAACTTCATCACTAGTGTATGGCTTTGTTGTTCCTTCGTGCTTGGCTTTTCTCTTTGGCTAGTTGGAAAACTTCATCACTAGTGTATGGCTTTGTTGTTCCTTCGTGCTTGGCTTTTCTCTTTGACTAGTTGGAAAACTTCATCACTAGTGTATGGCTTTGTTGTTCCTTCGTGCTTGGCTTTTCTCTTTGACTAGTTGGAAAACTTCATCACTAGTGTATGGCTTTGTTGTTCCTTCGTGCTTGGCTTTTCTCTTTGGCTAGTTGGAAAACTACATCACTAGTGTATGGCTTTGTTGTTCCTTCGTGCTTGGCTTTTCTCTTTGGCTAGTTGGAAAACTTCATCACTAGTGTATGGCTTTGTTGTTCCTTCGTGCTTGGCTTTTCTCTTTGGCTAGTTGGAAAACTTCATCACTAGTGTATGGCTTTGTTGTTCCTTCGTGCTTGGCTTTTCTCTTTGGACTAGTTGGAAAACTTCATCGCTAGTGTATGGCTTTGTTGTTCCTTCGTGCTTGGCTTTTCTCTTTGCTAGTTGGAAAACTTCATCACTAGTGTATGGCTTTGTTGTTCCTTCGTGCTTGGCTTTTCTCTTTGGCTAGTTGGAAAACTTCATCGCTAGTGTATGGCTTTGTTGTTCCTTCGTGCTTGGCTTTTCTCTTTGGCTAGTTGGTAAAACTTCATCACTAGTGTATGGCTTTGTTGTTCCTTCGTGCTTGGCTTTTCTCTTTGACTAGTTGGAAAACTTCATCACTAGTGTATGGCTTTGTTGTTCCTTCGTGCTTGGCTTTTCTCTTTGACTAGTTGGAAAACTTCATCACTAGTGTATGGCTTTGTTGTTCCTTCGTGCTTGGCTTTTCTCTTTGACTAGTTGGAAAACTTCATCACTAGTGTATGGCTTTGTTGTTCCTTCGTGCTTGGCTTTTCTCTTTGACTAGTTGGAAAACTTCATCACTAGTGTATGGCTTTGTTGTTCCTTCGTGCTTGGCTTTTCTCTTTGACTAGTTGGAAAACTTCATCACTAGTGTATGGCTTTGTTGTTCCTTCGTGCTTGGCTTTTCTCTTTGACTAGTTGGAAAACTTCATCACTAGTGTATGGCTTTGTTGTTCCTTCGTGCTTGGCTTTTCTCTTTGACTAGTTGGAAAACTTCATCACTAGTGTATGGCTTTGTTGTTCCTTCGTGCTTGGCTTTTCTCTTTGACTAGTTGGAAAACTTCATCACTAGTGTATGGCTTTGTTGTTCCTTCGTGCTTGGCTTTTCTCTTTGGCTAGTTGGAAAACTTCATGACTAGTGTATGGCTTTGTTGTTCCTTCGTGCTTGGCTTTTCTCTTTGACTAGTTGGAAAACTTCATCACTAGTGTATGGCTTTGTTGTTCCTTCGTGCTTGGCTTTTCTCTTTGACTAGTTGGAAAACTTCATCACTAGTGTATGGCTTTGTTGTTCCTTCGTGCTTGGCTTTTCTCTTTGACTAGTTGGAAAACTTCATCACTAGTGTATGGCTTTGTTGTTCCTTCGTGCTTGGCTTTTCTCTTTGACTAGTTGGAAAACTTCATCACTAGTGTATGGCTTTGTTGTTCCTTCGTGCTTGGCTTTTCTCTTTGGCTAGTTGGAAAACTTCATCACTAGTGTATGGCTTTGTTGTTCCTTCGTGCTTGGCTTTTCTCTTTGCTAGTTGGAAAACTTCATCACTAGTGTATGGCTTTGTTGTTCCTTCGTGCTTGGCTTTTCTCTTTGCTAGTTGGAAAACTTCATCACTAGTGTATGGCTTTGTTGTTCCTTCGTGCTTGGCTTTTCTCTTTGGCTAGTTGGAAAACTTCATCACTAGTGTATGGCTTTGTTGTTCCTTCGTGCTTGGCTTTTCTCTTTGGCTAGTTGGAAAACTTCATCACTAGGTATGGCTTTGTTGTTCCTTCGTGCTTGGCTTTTCTCTTTGACTAGTTGGAAAACTTCATCACTAGTGTATGGCTTTGTTGTTCCTTCGTGCTTGGCTTTTCTCTTTGACTAGTTGGAAAACTTCATCACTAGTGTATGGCTTTGTTGTTCCTTCGTGCTTGGCTTTTCTCTTTGACTAGTTGGAAAACTTCATCACTAGTGTATGGCTCGGTGGTTTGTTTGTCAGCCTTCCTAATCTTGACTCCTTAATTTCAGTGTGTTCTTTTTTTATGTCCTCCCATTATTATATCGTTTGGTAAAGTGCCGTTTTGCTGTCAATTTTTCTATGAGCAGAGAAACAGCTGTTTGTTTCAACTTGTACTCAGCTTTGATTTCTAAACCTTTTGATGACAATACACCAAAACTTCCAAAAGATATTCCCTGCCTTGATTTTTCAAGAACTGGAACCAAAACCTCTTTCAGCGAGGTCAGAACAGCAATAAAATCAGCGTAAGTTTAAAAAATCACCTGGATTGGACAGCGTGCCAGGCGAGCTGTTAAAGAACACTGGAGAAGCAGGTGTAACTGCCTTACATCATCCATGTACAAGAATATGGGAATAATGTCAATGGCCTGATGATAGGAAGTACAAGACTTTGTCATGCTATATAAAAATGGGAACGCCAAGAACTGCAGTGATTATAGAACTATCGCCCTAATCAGAGACATCTGGAAAGTACTGCGAATCATCATACTGAAAAGAATGAAACACAAAGTAGAATATCTCTGACTGTCAGGCTGTTTGGTTACAGATCCAACAGGGACACGACAGACATGATATTTGTCTTACAGATTTTGACAGAAAAAATAATGAACAGCGAAGAAGAAGTTTTCATTACCTTTATCTATTACGAGGCCTTTGACAGTGTCATGCACTATCAACTGTTTATCACAATGGCAAAGATGGGGTTCTCCAAACACTTCGTGTCACTTGTAGCAGCATTACACGAAGACCAAAAAGCGATCATGAGATGGAATGGTGCATGCTGCGGATATTTTGGCATGAAAAATGGAGTCAGGCAGGTCTGCATCATTTCATCTCATTTTCTTAACTTATACACGAGCACTAGCAGGTCATTAGAGAGGCAGATTTAGAAGAGATGGGAATACAGATCGGAGGAAGAAACATCACCAACCTCAGATATGCAGATGGCACTGCACTGACGGCAGATATCGCAAGCATGAAGACACGTCTCTTCAGAGTAGATGTAGCAGGTTGCAGGGCAGGATTAAAACTGAATGCTAAAAACAAGTCATGCACATAGCGAGAATAGAAGACCCAGAATGTCCAAACATTCAAATAAAGAAATAAACAAAACAAAACAGACTTCGAAAATGTCCAATCATTCCAGTATCTAGTACTGTAAAAGCAGACGACAGCTCCTGTACCAAAGATGTGAAAACAAGACTTGGCATGGAAAAATGTCACCATGAACCGCCACCACGCCTGGCAGTCGCGCCAGAGCTGCGTCAATTCTCTCTAAATTCTTCTGAGGCTGGTGAAATTCCAAAGAGCAATTGTTTTCCACCGGTACTTGCCAAATGGCGTCTCAAATGTCGTCAAGTAGTTATTCTCTTCATCCAGTTCAATGTGCCAAAACCCATACCTCTGGCATCCAGGTGTGTTAAGTGTTTTGTGTCTTGGATGAGATCAGTATGTCATCAATAGTTGGTATAGGGTATTCATTTCTCCTGAACGCTGTTGGACAGGTATGATTTAAACCAAGAAAAAAACACTACTTGGATTCCAAAAAAGTGCTCCTGCCAAAAAAGGAGGAGGCAGTGGTCAATGATGTCAAAAGCAGCTGAAAGATCTAAAAGAATAAGTAGTGAGTACCGTGAAGTTCGGGTACAGCTGGCTGAAAGTAACAAATCATTCATAATATGGATGAGAGCAGTTTCGGTGCTGTGGTCAGAATGGTAAATTGACTGAAAATGATGATAAAGATTGTTGGATGAGAGATTATTATTCAGCTATTTCAAAACCACTTTCTAGAGGAGCATGGGAAGGAAAGGCAAACTGCACACAGGAGATAAGTTTTGAGAATGTTGAAATCGAGGTTGTTCTTTTTCAGCAGAAGTCAAACAGTGGTTGTTTTGAAAGTAAGATGAGACAGCTCCAGTACAAAGAGAGTGTTGACGATAGACATTATGGATGGAGAAGCTCAGGAAATGTTTGTGAAAAGAAAGAGGCAAACATGGGGTCAAGTTCGCAAGACTTGAATGACACTTTCTTTCAGGATACTGGCAATCAGAGAGAGAGTTTCAGAAACTGGTTGAAATTCAGGTAGTGGACGGCCTGTGAAAGGGATCAGGATGAGGTGGAAGAAGGGGTTTTGTCTAGCTTGGCTCAACGATCGTTAATTTTGGAAGAGAAAAAAATTGAAAAAGCCTTTGGGAAATCTGGAGGACTGATGTTAGAGGGAAGTGGAGAAGATTTGGTAGTACCCAAAAGATTGGACATGACAGACAACAGGCGTTATGTACTTGTAGATTCAATGATCTGAAGACAATAATCGCCAGTTTTAGCTTTCAAGACCATTTTTGTGATTGTTTTCATAAGCTCTCAAAATTTATGTCAATTAACTACAAGCTTAGAGGACCACCACTGACATTTGCACGTCTGTACGCCTGTTTTGGTCACCCTTATTTGATTTGTGTGCCAGGGTGCCGATGGGCAGTCAGGCTGAGTATGGATGGTTGGTTTGCATGTTCATCTTGAAGCTGGTGCAAGACTGAGTTGCAGTGACTGGCGGTATTGGAACAATCTGCAAGAGAGGAGAGATGTTTACAATTTCAGACGAAAAGGATTTAATATTGATAGAATCCAGGTTGCGATGGACAACAATTTACTTCTGGCGTACTGTTTAAACAGGTAGAGCGATCACCACAATTCAGCTACTGACAATTGCTTAGTTCTTTCTACCCGTTTAACTTCAGCCCTTCCATCTGACCACTCTGCAATTCTCTGTTCTCTTGACATTTCTCCTCCTTCCCGTACCACGCGCACAGTGACTCGACGCAATCTCAAATCTATCGACCTCTCCACTTTTTCATCTGATGCTTCCCGTCTCCTTTCCGAAAAGTCACATAACCTTGCCGATGAATTCTATACTACTCTCCACCATCTTCTGGACACTCATGCTCCAGCTACAACCCGTCTTTTACCTGACCACCCCCCCCCCTACCCCTGGCTCACTCATGAGATTGCCTGTGCAAAACGTGCCCTCCACAGAGCAGAGCGCCGCTGGCGCAAATCCAGGTTGTCTCTACTCCAACTGTCTCCCTACTCTCCTCCCATTCATCACTGACATCATCAACACTTCTCTTCAAACTGGAACTGTCCCGGATTCTTTCAAGTCTGCTATCGTTCACCCTCTCCTCAAGAAATACAATTTAGACCCAAATGAACTGAAAAAACTACCGGCCTATCTCAAATCTCTCTTTCTTGTCAAAACTCATGAAAACGTTGTCCTCAACCAGTTGAACTCTCACCTGTCTGCCAACAATCTCCCCAATCCTTTCCAATCAGCCTACTGCCAGTGCCACAGCACTGAAACTGCCCTACTACACATTCTCAACAATCTCCTCCTTGCAACTGATACTGGCAAAGTCTCTCTCCTCACACTCCTCGATCTGTCTGCAGCCTTTGATACCATTGATCATGGTATTCTCCTTTCTGGACTCCATCATACTTTTGGCATCTCTGACACTGCTCTCTCCTGGTTCACTTCATATCTATCAAACAGAAATCAAACAGTTCTCATCAATGGCACTTACTCTCAACCTGCACACCTGACTGTGGTGTTCCACAAGGATCTGTCCTTGGCCCTGTTCTTTTCACTCTTTACACCTCCCCCTGTCCACTATCATCAACTCCCACTCTATAAAACACCACCTCTATGCTGATGACACCCAACTTCAAAGACAGTGACTCACCTGACAATGTTCAGCGCCTCTTGACTCGCATCACTGAGTGCTACTCGGACATTAAGAACTGGATGACATACAATAAACTCCAGCTTAATGACGACAAGACGGAAGCTATCCTCATTGGCACCCGTCAGAAACTTTCTCAGCTGCCCCCTCTTTCTCCCTCATTATGTAACACATCAGTCCCAATTTCTGATTCAGCTAAAAACTTGGTGTCTGCATTGACTCTACCCTCTCAAACTGCCAGATCTTGCTACTATAACCTCCATCGTATAAGCCTGATCAGGAAGTATCTCTCTGTTGAAACAACTGCAAAACTCGTTCTCTCCATCATAATGTCTCGCATTGACTATTGCAATTCACTCCTGTCTGGTCTTCCTGCATGCACCATCCACATCCTACAGCGCATTCAAAACAATGCTGCACGCCTTGTACTCAAAAAGAAAAAAGCTGACCACATTTCTCCTCTCCTGGCACAACTTCACTGGCTCCCTGTATCAAAGCGCATACAATACAAACTAGAGACCATGTGCTACAAAAGCCTGAATAACGCAGCCCCCGATTACCTGTCAAGCCTACTTGAGATCTATCTTCCCTCACGTACCCTCTGCTCTGCCTCCGATCCTCTGACTTTTCGCTTTCCATGCACTAAGCTCAATACCTATGGTCCACGAGCCTTCTCTGTTTCTGGTCCACTCTCCTGGAACAAACTTCCTCTCTCAGTCCGTCAGCAACCTACTTTTGTCTCCTTCAAGTCCGCTCTCAAAACTCACCTTTTCTCCTCTGCATGAAATCCTGACCTTACTTGATCCCCTCTGCAGCCTGTCTCCACTCGGAGTGGAATCACATTGTAATAAACTCCAGCTTAATGACGACAAGACGGAAGCTATCCTCATTGGCACCCATCAGAAACTTTCTCAGCTGCCCCCTCTTTCTCCCTCATTATGTAACACATCAGTCCCAATTTCTGATTCAGCTAAAAACTTGGTGTCTGCATTGACTCTACCCTCTCAAACTGCCAGATCCTGCTACTATCATCTCCATCGTATAAGGCTGATCAGGAAGTATCTCTCTGTCGAAACAACTGCAAAACTCGTTCTCTCCTTCATAATGTCTCGCATTGACTATTGCAATTCACTCCTGTCTGGTCTTCCTGCCTCCACCATTCACATCCTACAGCGCATTCAAAACAATGCTGCACGCCTTGTACTCAAAAAGAAAAAAGCTGACCACATATCTCCTCTCCTGGCACAACTTCACTGGCTCCCTGTATCAAAGCGCATACAGTACAAACTAGACACCATGTGCTACAAAAGCCTCAATAACGCAGCCCCCGATTACCTGTCAAGCCTACTTGAGATCTATCTTCCCTCACGTACCCTCCGCTCTGCCTCCGATCCTCTGACTTTTCGCTTTCCATGCACTAAGCTCAATACCTATGGTCCACGAGCCTTCTCTGTTTCTGGTCCACTCTCCTGGAACAAACTTCCTCTCTCAGTCCGTCAGCAACCTACTTTTGTCTCCTTCAAGTCCGCTCTCAAAACTCACCTTTTCTCCTCCGCATAAAATCCTAACCTCACTCAACCCCCCCCCCCCCCCCCCCCCCCTCTGCAGCCTGTCTCCGCTCGGAGGGAATCACATGGTTATAAATATATAATTGTATATGCTATGCTCTCTATAATTTTCCATTGGTTTTATTCTTGCTTTTATTGCTTTTATTCTTTCTCCCCATTTATAGCCATGCGTGTGTGTGTGTGTGTGTGTGTGTGTGTGTGTGTGTGTGTGCGTGTGTGTGTGTGCGTGCGTGCGTGCGTGCGTGCTTGCGTGTGTGTCTGCTTCAGCGCTTAGATTTGATTTTATCAAGATTTTGCGCTATATAAATATTGTAATTATTATTAATTATTAATATATAATTGTATATAATATGCTCTCTATAATTTTCCATTGCTTTTATTCTTTCTCCCCATTTATAGCCGTGTACGTGTGCATGTGCGTGTGCTGTGTGCGTGTGCGTGTGCGTGTGCGTGTTGTGTGTGTGTGTGTGTGTGTGCGTGCGTGTGTGTGCGTGCGTGCGTGTGTGTGCGTGCGTGCGTGTGTGTCTGTTTTAGCGCTTAGATTTGATTTTATCAAGATTTTGCGCTATATAAATATTGTATATTATTATTACTATTATTATTATTATTATTATTATTATTATTATTATTATTATTATTATTATGTTGTTGTTGTATGAGTGATGTAGTTTGTTTAGTACCATTGGTTGGAAGGAGTGCGTGCTGTTGCGTGACGGACGAATGCTTTTTGCATGTGTTTGAGTGCGTGAACATGTGTACACAAAAGCATGACAGTCACCAAAGTAGAAAAAGGAGAAGAAGAAGGAGAAGAGGAAGAAGAAGAAGGTGAAAAAGGAGAAGAAGAAGAAAAGAAAATGAATTAGGAGAAACAGAAGAAGAAAATAAAGAAGAAAAATAAAAAAGAAGGCGGATAAGGAGAAGAAGAAGAATGAGAAGAGTAATGAGAAGGTGAAGAAGGAGAAGAAGGAGACGAGGAATAGGAGACGAAGAAGGAGGAAACGAAGGAGACGAGGAACAAGGAGATGAGGAAGAAGGAGACGAGGAAAAAGGAGACGAGGAAGAAGGAGACGAGGAATAAGGAGATGAGGAAGAAGGAGACGGGGAAAAAGGAGATGAGGAATAAGGAGATGAGGAAGAAGGAGACGAGGAATAGGAGACGAAGAAGGAGGAAACGAAGGAGACGAGGAATAAGGAGATGAGGAAGAAGGAGACGGGGAAAAAGGAGATGAGGGAGAAGGAGACGGGGAAAAAGGAGACGAGGAAGAAGGAGACGAAGAAGTAGAAGGAGAAGAAAGAGGAGCAGGAGACGAGGAATAGGAGACGAAGAGGGAGGAGAAAACGAAGGAGGAGAGAAAGAGTATGAAGGTGCGTGGTTGTGTATGTTGTATGTTGTATGAGTGATGTGTGAAAGTTTGTAATAATAAATGTAAAAAAGAAAATACATCGTAGTTTGTTTAGTGCCATTCGTTGCAAGGAGTGCGTTCTGTTGCGTGACGGACGAATGCTTTTTGCATGTGTTTGAGTGCGTGAACATGTGTACACAAAATCATGACAGTGGTGACCCTGACTTAAAGAATAGGCTAGATTTTGATAAAAAAATTGTTTAGAGTTTGGTTTGTGTACGCTGGTGAAAGACTGGGATTTGTACCCCCTGACAGGAAAAGGGGTTAAATTTTGATTTGTACTCCCTCTGACAAGTGTTTGATTTGCATAATTTTTTCTATGCAGTTATTTGATTGAATGCAGATGTCTCTTTCGAAATAGTGGTTGTTGCAAGCTGTTGTTTGCTTCATTTATGGCGCCTTCTCTTTTTTCGTAAATAAGCTTGGAGTTCGTGTGTTTTTTGTGTGTTGCTTACTTTTCTTTTCTTTGACATTTTTCTTTTGACAATTTTATTTACCCCAGATCGTAAAAATGGATAATTTTGATAAATATTTTGAACAAGCTCAGCGCTTGCAGCTTTCTGGGGAACAAATACATAACTATGTACAACAATGTGTTGAGCGTGATGAGCGCCAGAAACAAAGAGAAGCTTCGGAAAAACAAAGAGAACATGAAAAAGAGGAAAGTGAAAAACAAAGAAAACATGAAAAAGAGGAAAGTGAAAAACAAAGAGAACATGAAAAAGAGGAAAGTGAAAAACAAAGAGAACATGAGGAAAAACAAAGGGAACATGAAAAAGAAGAAAGTGAAAAACAAAGAGAACATGAGGAAAAACAAAGGGAACATGAAAAAGAGGAAAGTGAAAAACAAAGAGAACATGAGGAAAAACAAAGGGAACATGAAAAAGAGGAAAGTGAAAAACAAAGAAAACATGAGGAAAAACAAAGAGAATATGAGGAAAAACTAAGTGAAAAACAAAGAGAACATGAGGAAAAACAAAGAAAACATGAGGAAAAACAAAGGGAACATGAAAAAGAGGAAAGTGAAAAACAAAGAAAACATGAGGAAAAACTAAGAGAACATGACAAAGAAAGGAAGAACGTAGCTTTAAGTTGCGTCAACTGGAATTGGAGGCAGAGGTAGAATTAGAGAGGCTAAAATTTCAAAAAGAAAGCACGCTCACTTCAACCTGGTGATCACGTCCTTGTCCTGTTGTCAGATGACCAGAAAAAACTGACTTTGAAACGGAAGGGTCCATTCAAGGTGGTAGAAAAAACTTCTGATGTCAACTACAAAATTGACATGAATGGACTGAAAAAGACATTCCACATTAACATGTTGAAAAAGTATGTGGAAAGGACAAATGTCTCCATCAACATGATGATTGTGTGACTGGCAGTGTGATGAGTGCGTCTGATGTGTCGGACATCCTACCAGTAGACGCTGTGGATCTATACACTAACAGTGAAAAAAGACGAGACTGTGTGACACAGATTTCTGTGTGTGCGGCTACAGCTGTGAGTATGATTGAAGAAAGTGAGGATATTATCAGATTACCCACACTCTCTGTTAAGGGAGAAACATACAAAGATGTGGTCATTGACGATGACCTGTCCCTTTCAATGCGCCAGGACTTGACTTCACTGTTATCTGAATTTTCAGACATCTTGACTGACAGGCCAGGTGACGGCAAATATGTCGAACCCCACAAAATTGTACTGACGACAGACAAGCCAGTCAGGGTCAAACCCTATCCTCTGCCCTTTGCAAAAAAGGAGATCGTTGACAGAGAAGTAAAAACCATGTTAAGTCTTGGAGTCATAGAGCCTTCTACATCCCCACACAGTGCCCCAGTCGTTCTGGTTCCTAAGCCTGATGGTTCAGTGCGCTTCTGTATTGATTATCGCACTCTTAACCAGAACACTATCTTTGATGCTGAACCAATTCCCGACTTGGAAGAGCTTCTCTGCCATCTTGCAAATGCCAAGTATTTTGTTAAGATAGATTTAACAAAGGGCTTTGGCAAATTCCCATGTACCAGAAGACAGGCCAAAGACAGCATTTCAAACACCATGTGGTCTCTTTCAGTGGACCAGGATGCCGCTTGGGTTACAAAATGCTCCTGCTACATTCGCACGTATGATGCGTCAACTGCAGTTACATGAAGTGGCAGCTGTCAGCTTCTTTGACGACATTCTGCTGGGAGCAGAGACATGGTCCGATCTCTTGAAGTTCTTGAGGGAATTCTTCTGTCGGTTGTGCCATTTCGGGTTGACGGCCAGACCATCCAAAATTCTTGCAGGGTTTAGAGAATTGGAGTTTCTCGGACACATGATCTCTGTGGGGAAGATCAGACCAGATAAGAAGAAGGTTGAGAAGATCCTTCAATTGCGGAAACCCTCTTCAACAAAACAGGTACGCTCTATTATCGGTCTTCTGTCCTACTACAGGCGATATGTACCTGACTTTGCGAACACTGACAGCCCCACTGTCTGACTTGACAAGAGGAAACAGTCGTCGACAGATTACCTGGACAGACGAATGCCAGACCAGTCTGAAAAAGATACAGACAATTCTCAATACGTTCCCTGTCTTGGTTCTCCCCGATCTGTCTCAGGAGTTTATTCTTAGAACGGATGCCAGCAGTACTGGCATGGGTGCTGTGCTCCTTCAGAGGAAAAAGGGCTTACTACACCCTGTTCAGTATGCCAGCAAGAAGTTTTCTCCAGCTCAGCAGAAGTATTCCACTATTGAGCGCGAGTGTTTAGCAATTGTGTGGGGTTTAGAGAAGTTTACTCGGTTCCTTTTGGGGAGTCCTTTCATTTTGCAGACAGACCACAGACCTTTGACTTTTCTCAAGTCTTCCAAATGCAAAAACAGTCGCCTTCTACGTTGGTCTTTGGCAATTCAGGAGTTCAATTTCCAAATTGACCCCATCTCTGGCATTGACAATATTGTTGCAGATTTCCTCTCGAGAGAATACGTATCTGACATATGACGTAGCATCATAGTCTACTGAGGTTGATTTTGACAATTTGTTTTTTCTTCGACATTATCAACTACGTCTTACGAATGTAGTTACGTCAGACTTCTTTTCATACCTAAGAATATGAGAACTGATTTTTTTGTTTTCTTATGGGTGTGAATGTGTTGGTTATTGGTTCGTGTTTCATCCTAATGATAGATTTAGATTTCTCATATAGACAAAGAGTGTGATACTTTTTGTATTAAAGTTATGAGAGGCGAGAATTTTTTTATCTGTGTGACTTGAGGAGGCACAGGTTTTGTGCCCATGGTTTGTTCGGGGTGTAACATGATCACTTTATTGTTCATTATGTTTTGATTATATGGCATTCAAGATTTTGGAGTTGGCATGCAGCTGGCACTTTGATGATATTGTCCATTTTGCTCCTTTTTGAGAGTATATCAGTGATTTGATATTATTGTTCTTTGGATTTTGTACAAACCTAGTGAGGTTTCTTTGGTGCTTAATGTGGGAATGGATCATTGCAGAAAATACATGTTTCATTCTGTTGTGAAAAAACGCATCTTAAGATTTGACGATTTTTGGAGTGCAATTATGAATGAATTTTTGAAATATCATTTCTGGAAGGGAATTATGAATGTTTGATTAACTGTTTGATATTTTCTTCATGGTGCATACTACTTCATAGGTTTCATCTATTTACCAGTGGCAAGTATTTCGTAATAAATCGTTTTCTATTTGGTTATTTGGTGCTGGTTAAGTACTTAGTATCTTGGCTGTCGTAATTATAAAACAATATCTTTTTATCTTTTGCTAATTTTGAAATATTTGTTGGTTTAGTTTCGAAAAAATTTTCTGGTCTTCGACCAAAAATTTTTTCCCTGGGATGGGGGATGTCATGTGCGCAGGGTGGTATGTGCTCATGATTTTTGTGTCGTGTGCATGGAGTGATGTATTCATGAGTTTTTATGTTGCGTGCGGAAGGAAATTTTGTGTGTGCACGTGTGGTATGATTGAGTTTTCTAAAAACAGCTCACCCAAGTTGAAAACTAAAAGTGGAATAGGTTTTGCGAGTGAGTCTCCAGAAAAACCCACCTTGAGAAGAGGATAAGGAGAAGAAGGAGAAAAAAAAGAACAAGAAAACAAAAATGAGAAGAAAGAAAGAAGTAGAAAAAGGAGAAGAAGAAGGAGAAGAGGAAGAAGAAGAAGGTGAAATAGGAGAAGAAGAAGAAAAGAAAATGAATTAGAAGGAGAAAGGGAAGAAGAAAAAAAAGAAGAAAAATAAAAAAGAAGGCGGTTAAGGAGAAGAAGAAGAATGAGAAGAGTAAGGAGAAGGTGAAGAAGAAGGAGACGAGGAATAGGAGACGAAGAAGAAGGAAACGAAGGAGACGAGGAATAAGGAGACGAGGAAGAAGGAGATGAGGAAGAAGGAGATGAGGAAGAAGGAGACGAGGAATAAGGAGACGAAGAAGGAGACGAGGAATAAGGAGAGAAGAAGGAGACGAGGAATAAGGAGACGAAGAAGGAGTGAGATAAGGAGACGAGGAAGAAGGAGATGAGGAAGAAGGAGATGAAGAAGAAGGAGATGAGGAAGAAGGAGAAGGAAAAGAAAGAGGAGCAGGGGACGAGGAATAGGAGACGAAGAGGGAGGAGAAAACAAAGGAGGAGAGAAAGAGTATGAAGGTGCGTGGTTGTGTATATTGTATGTTGTATGAGTGATGTGTGAAAGTTTATAATAATAAATGTAAAAAGAAAATACATCGTGGTTTGTTTAGAGCCATTGGTTGGAAGGAGTGCGTGCTGTTGCGTGACGGACGAATGCTTTTTGCATGTGTTTGAGTGCGTGAACATGTGTACACAAAAGCATGACAATTACCTACACCACATTATGTATCTTCATCATCATCATCAGGTGCCCTGCCGCATGGCGTTGGCGATCATGGACTTCCATCTGTCTCTATCTCTCGTTGCCCCAAGCATCTCCTCCACCCTCCTCGTCCCCAGCCACTCTGCAAGTCCGTCCAACATTTTCTCCCTGGGTCTACCTGGTGCTCTCTTTCCCTCCAGCTTTCCCGTTGTGACCAGGTGCTCCAAATCCCCCTTCCACATAAAATGGCCTATAAATGTTGCCTGTCTTTTCCTAATCTTCCTTATGAATGATCTACTTGTGTCTGCCTCCATCAAGACTGTCTCGTTTGTTTTCTTTGCTGTCCGTGGAACTCTCAACATTCTTCTTAGAAACCACATCTCGGCTGCCTCAATCTTGTTCTGGCTTTGCTTGTTGACTGTCCACGACTCACATCCGTACAACAGTATTGGTTCTATATAACATTCAAGAACTCTCTTTCTGATGTTAATTGATAGGCATTTGTTGGTAAGAATGCTTGTCATCTTCTTGAATGCTGTTTTGACTTGGCCGATTCTGCCGGCTATCTCTGATGTGCATCTGCCGTCTGATGAAATGAATCTTGCCAAACTTAAATTCAGACACCAATGGTAACACCAACATCAGCACACCGCCGAAAGTGCTAAACGAAGACACAACAAACGATGATAATGAGCGCCTTCCACCAATGACAACGTGGGCATGGAAATCACCAAGGCTGTTAAAACATGTAAATTACCACTTACTCCTTTAGGCTCTAAGACAGATGTCTGCCTACAACCTAGCTCTGTCAGGAAATATGACTAATGCCAGTCTAGCCAACGGAATAATACTAATGGCTCAACTGGACAGCAAGAGATCTTCTGAACAGGTGATGACACAATGTGGCCAGAAGTTATAGGTCTTCACAGCTGAATCTAATCACGTCACCTGCAACACCTGAAAACCTTGTACACGCAAATCACAAAATACATATGATACGCATGAAACCACACGAAGCAAAACGGAGTTTTACTTGCCTTATCCATTTAAATGAACAACCTGCGTACATAATGTGCAATTCAGCACGCATGACTCGAGAAACAGTTTACCTGAGATCTTCTGTCCAGCTCAGTCAAGAAGGTTTTCTTCAGAAAGGAAAATCCAAATGTACGTCTGTGACAGTTACGATAGTCATATGATGATAAGGTGGACTAAAAAAACTATAATTCGATAAAATCACGACGTGAAATGTAAAAGACTGTGTGTCAAATTATGCTGCTACAAAGATGCAATAATCACTATATTGCAACACTACTGCAACAACTACTTCTGCAATTACTACTAGTACTACTCTTACTTCTCTACTACCACCACTACTGCTGCTGTGCTACTACTACTACACACGTACTACTATTACCACTACTATTATTACTACTTCTACTCCACAGGAACTTTCCTTGACAGTGAAATTTTTGATTTCAAAATCAACAATAGCCTTTCTGCTCGTGCTTGCTGTCGTAACAGTGAAGTGATCATCCACATGTACAGTAGTGGGTTGAGTGCAGAGTTCAGAGGTAACATCAACACAACCATGGTCACGTGGGCTTTTTCTGAGTCAGTAGATACCACTTAAGGTCATCACACTGGTCAGACCTACAAAGAACCAACACACAGCATCTGGTACGGCCATTCTAATCAATATGTGAACTGACATTATAGTGATTTCCTATTGGGATCAATCAGCAGTTGATATTTTGGGGTTTGTCTGTAGTGATAACCTGACCGGCCACAATCACTGCGCACAGAGTACAGTTAATCATCATGATAACAGTGAACCATCTGAAACCTTGGTTGGAGTCAACATGATCAAACAAAGCTATGACACAGACCAGACTGGCCATCAAGGCCCCAGTGTGACAGTCCATGAAGAAAAGGTATACTGACAACACTATTCCCATACTCCAGGTTATTACACAAGCTGCAATCATTGACCCTCTGATGAATGTCCATGTAGTGAAAGGGAAACGCAGGACAATGACATGATGGACTGTCATGACCAAGATGATCAGAACTGTAACTTCACTGGACAGAAGACAAAGGAAACCAGCAACTCTGCAAGTCAAACTACTGGTCCATGCTTTCTCAAAAAGATATATTTTCCATGGGATATTTCATTAGCTGCTGTAGTTACGGTGACATGGATTCCCATACAAATGTTCGCCAAGTGCAGATTGACAATAAACGCAATAGAATTGTTTTCAAATGTTGTTTCTACCACAAATAAAGTTTTTTCAAACAAATCAAACTTCCTAAAATGGCACATACACTTACGAGCCAGTAGAGAAACCTATACAGATGATTTGGGAGCAATGTAGTACACGTAGAAAGTACACGGCTGTGGTGCAAAACATTTTATTTTGTTTGACTGTTTAGGAAGTAAGTTGTCGCAGCAAAGTCTATAGTTTGATGAAGATACACTCTTCAAGTGATACAATTCTGACAGTAAATGGATGTAAAATCGTTAAATAGGATTTCCTCTCATGTCCAGTTCAGTTAGTTGTGGCATGTATCTAAACAGTAGATGGAATTGTTTCAATGGTAGAAAAGGACAAATCTATAGATTTTACTAGGGGTAAGAGCATAGACAGCCCACTGTCAAACACTTTAAGGCATGTTCTGGATAAGTCTAATTTTCTCAGTGTATGATGAAAGAATACTAATGGTTCAAACGTCAGCGCCGTGAGTGGATTGTCTGCTAATATCAAAATCCTTAAATTCCATAGCTGAAGGAAGACATTCATATTGACAGTTGTCAAGTGATTAGAAGCAAGACTGAGGAACTGCAAGTTTGGAATGTTGACATGTGAAATACTACTTAAGGAACATCTGGAAAGACTAAATGGATAAGATATGGAGTGAAATTCATCAACGTCATTCCTGAGTTTGCGGCATCCATGTACCGAATGTAAGGAAAGCGTTTGGCAGAGGTTGGTGGAGGACATGAAAAAGAATGACCTTGACACAGACAGCCTTCAGGACAGGTCATGTCACACAACCATTCATCATCATGCTGTGGGCACTGACCCCAGCCATCACACAAATTATCTCTGTGCACACAAACAAGGGATGATCGACACCTGTAGAAACCAGGGCACGTCACTGTTTCACAGTCTTGTTCATCCTCACCATACGTACAGTCAGAAAATCCGTTGCATCGTGTGTAGACAGGGAGACAGTACATCCAGTCAGCTGAACACCAGTAATGAGTGTAAGGACAAAACGTGCCATCTGCCATCACCCGCTGAATAAAGCGACCTGTGCCGTCCAGGTGGATGAAAAGTCGTTCCTTTCTGTTCGCTTTTCTGACATGCTGGTCATCAAATGGTTCCCACGACAATCCTTTTCATCAGAATGATCCAGACAATTTGAAAGTTCATTGCAACGTTGGCTGTGCAGCACACACTGACCACTGGAGCACATGAAGTCATGACAGGGAGGATGTACACAGAATGACTCATCACTGTTGTCTGGACAGTCTTGTTTGAAGTCACACACCAGGGTGTAAGGCAATGTTGTAATGTCATCATCACATGGAAACATGACAGTGATGTAGACACTGCTTTTCTGAGTGACAAACAAAGATCTCTGCCTTCTTGTCACCCATGTCCAAGACTACACAGAAGTGTGTTACTGGACAAGACGTGTGGATGTCACATGACAAAAATGTGTGGGTGACATGACCAGATGGACAATCAGACAACGTCTGTCGTGTTTGTGTGAAGATGGACAGAGGTGACTGTAACACAGGTAGTTCCACAGTGTGGACATCAGTTACTGTTTGTGACTGTGACTGTTTTTCACACAGGACATCAATGAATACGATAACATCCTTCAGCCAATCTGCCAGCGACATATTGAATAACATAAACTTGACAACACTTGAAGAATTGTGTAAGACAATGAAATGATCCACGTTATACATAATTGTGCTGTCAGACCATATGTTAATCATACTGTACATGAAAGTCTCAGAACTGAAACCTGAATTAAAACCTATGTAGACTTTGAACATCCAATGGTTTTTGAAAATAATTAAAAGATCTTCTTGTTCCTGTCTTGTTTTTATTGTAGCTACTTTCCCACCCACTTTCTGACACTCATACTGTAAACGTCACCTAACAGTACGTTGGTTGGGTCAATCAATAAATAACACTTGTTACGTGAAGCCACCCAACCCTGACAACCAGGACTGCTGAAGGGACAGTGTTCTGTTTCATCCTGTCCATCTTCACACTCTGTTTTTAGGTTACAATCCAAGTGCTGCTTAAAGGTGAAATAATGATCCACTGAACAGTTCAGTAATCCACTTGACAACTCTTGGGGCTGACCAGTTGCAGAATGAAAAGTAAATGAAAGTTCTATATAAGCATACTCACTAATTAGTTCAGGTGACATACTAGCTTGAATCAGGAGGTATGATGTAGGAATGATCTCTATTGGTATGTAATAATTACAATAATAATGATCTTTACAAATACTTAAAACGATTTGGTCATTTGTGTTTGGTTCTTTGTAGATCAACTGTGCTTCATCGAACACGCATTCAGAAAAACTTATCATGATGATGTGTCCAGGGGGTGCTGTGATTTCTTCACGAATAATGACAGATCTAACGGTAGATATGCCTATTTTTGGTACTATGGATTTTCCAGAATATGATGATACATGCTCTGTAATAACATAATGATTTTTAACTGCCTCAATATGAATTCGAAGTGCAGGAAGTTCTAAGTGGAAAATATATACATAGTTTGTGTTCGAAAAAATAAGAAATCTTCTTTAGAGTGACTGCTGCATTTGTAAACTTCATCAGTTTCAGAGCTCATGCTGTCCACAATCACTGTTGCCCAATGTCGAGAGCCACAGAAGTATGATAATCGTTGAAGATGTGCAAGCACAAACATACCGTGTGGTACCTCGATGTACATAGCACAATAAAGCTGAGAACCTCCACACATGCCATACATCACTGTTTGTGGGTGTGTGTAGTTGGGTAAATCCCCAGATCACAGTCCCACATATCCACCCGCTCTATAGTGTGATTTTGTTTCAGGATAAAGTCTACACCAGGACAGATGTCACCCAGCTTCAAGGGACTGGCAGTGGTGCCTGTGCTGGCATTGTTCATGCTGTCCTGATATGAAACAAAGGCAGTGTTGTTTACACTGTCCTGCTGTGAGACAAAGCCAGCCTTGACCAGAAGAAGGCACGGCATCAACCCACATACTGACATGAAGATAATCATGGCACTGGTTCATGGATGAAGATTAAGGAAAGGTGATATCCACGTCTGCTGCAAGCAGGCTTAAGGTCGGCAAGTCTGGTGAGGGATGGGCAAATCCTGTCACAGTGACTGCAGATGAAGGTGTGATCAGGTGTGAGACAGGTAAGTCATTTCACAGTGACTGCAGATGAAGGCGTGGTCAGGTGTGAAACAAGTAAGTCCTGTCACAGGAATGGTGTGGTCAGGTATGAGACAGGTAAGACCTGTTACAGATGAAGGTGTGATCAGGTGTGAAACAGGTAAGTCCTGTCACAGATGAAGGTGTGGTCAGGTGTGAAACAGGTAAGTCCTGTCATAGATGAAGGTGTGGCAGGTGTGAAACAGGTATGTCCTGTCACAGATGAAGATGTGGTCAGGTGTGAAACAGGAAGTCCTGTCACAGATGAAGGTGTGGTCAGATGAGGACAGGTAGGACTGCACAGTGATTGCAGATGAAGGTGCGGTCAGGTGTGAAACAGGAAGTCCATCACAGATAATTGTGGTGTTGCAGGCACTCGGGATGACAGTTCTGTAGATAAAAAAGCAAGTAAGATCGTACTTGCTGGATTGAACCTACACCATCCATCATGCAAGATCTGAAGGCTGTACATACCGTATGGATTTTATATCAAATTGTATCAGTCTGTCATTGGAACGATCTCGACTACATCGTAATGACATGTGTATCCACATCTGAAAAAAAAAGGAAATGGATGAAAAGGCAACCAGCCTCTAAATATATAGTTATCTCACCTACCAGAAAAGCAAAAAAAGAATCAGAACACGAATTTAATTTAAAGAAATCAGACAGTGCAAATTTTGGCCAACTGGCCTTTGCCAAGGCATAAATTCATGCGTTCCAGGAATATGTTGAAAGATATGGAAAATAGAAGGCAACCCTTCGAACTCCGACCAAACTATGAATCAATCTCCAATAGAACTGTTTGAAGTATAATTGCCGGATAATGCTGATTAAGTTTTGTCCAACGTTAATTTTTTCACAGTGGTCCACAGTATCTTTCGCCGGGCTGTCAAACACCATCTTGACGGTATGCAATGGAAATGCACTGTACTCATCTTAAGACTTGAATATTGTTCACATTAACACAGACGTAGATGAAACCTTTGTTTTGACATTTGAGACTTCAACTGAGCACACACACACACACACACACACACACACACACACACACACACACACACACACACACACACACACACACACACACACACACACACACACACACACACACACACAGAGGCATTTTTTACAGAACAGGTCAAACCATTTGATATTAACATCATTCAGGTGTATGCACGAACATCCGCAAGTACTCAGGAAGACATCGACAACTTCTACAAAATATTAGAGATGGCCAAGGTCAATGTAAATCACAAGAAGTTACAGTAATAATGGGAGACTTTAATGCTAAAGTGGGACAGGATAGGGTGGAGGATATAGTTGGACCTCATGGCCTTGGCACACAAAATGAAAGGGGAGGGAAACTTGTAGAATGGGGACAGATGAATGAGTTCATAGTAGGAAACACCTGGTTTGAGCAACCTAATAGAAGAAAATGGACCTGGATGAGTCCTGGAGATAATACCAAAAACCAGATTGACTACATCCTGATCAACAAAAGATTTAGAAATTCTTTACTGTCAGCAAAAACGCTACCAGGCGCAGACTGCAACAGTGACCACAATCCTGTAGTGTGAAGATTTAGGCTGAAATTAAGGAAAAGGAAACAGACCAAAAGCAACATCAAACATTGTTAAAGCTTTGTATAACTCAATCGTTCGCAGTGCTTATTCATGTACCCCTTTACGTGATGTATCCACCTGACAATTTGAAGCAGGTTGCGCCTATCATAATTTGTTCAAGTGTATGGGAAGAGATATTTCTGGTATTTGCAATAAGGAGATCACAGTTTTTGACAAACCAAAATGACTAAAGATATAACTAATTGCTCACTGAATAGCCAAGGTCATGGCAATTCCAAAATAAGAAGACATGTATTTCAATACTTAAGACAAACAGGATAAAACATATTTCTACTCCAAGATACACATTTGGATCCAAAGATGCACAAATATTATAAAGCTGAATGGGGTTACCAATGTTATTTTGTATTACGCAACACACATTCTAGAGGGGTGGCAATCTGTATCATTATCATCATCAAGTGCCCTGCTGCATAGCGTTGGCGATCATGGCCCTCCATATGTATCTATCCCTTGTTGCCGCAAGCACATCTTCTACCCTCTCTGTCTTCAACCACTCTGCAAGTCCATCCAATGTTTTCTCCCTTGGTCTACCTGGTGCTCTCTTTCCCTCCAGCTTTCCTGTTGTGACCAGGTGCTCGATTCCCCTTTCCTCATAAAATGGACTATAAATGTTGCCTGCTTTTTCCTAATCTTCCTTATCAATGATCTCCTCGTGTCTGCCTCCATCAAGACTATCTCGTTTGTTTTCCTTGCTGTCCATGGAACTCTCAACATTCTTCTTAGAAACCACATCTTGGCTGCCTCGATCTTGTTCTGGCGTTGCTTGTTGACTGTCCAGCCTCACAACCATATAACATTATTGGTTCTATATAACATTCAAGAACTCTCTTCCTGCATCATCATCAGGTGCCTTGCCACATGGCGTTGTCGATCATGGACTTCCATCTGTTTCTATCCCTTGTTGCCTCAAGCACCTCCTCCACCCTCTTTGCCTTCAACCACTCTGCAAGTCCGTCCAATATGTTTTCCCTGGGTCTACCTGGTGATCTCTTTCCCTCCAGCTTTCCTGTTGTGACCAGGTGCTCCAATTCACCTTTGGTCATAAAATGGACTATAAATGTTGCCTGTCTTTTCCTAATCTTCGTTATCAATGATCTACTTGTGTCTGCCTCCATCAAGACTGATTCGTTTGTTTTCTTTCCTGTCCATGGTACTCAAAATTCTTTTTAGAAACCACATCTTGGCTGCCTCGATCTTGTTCTGGCGTTGCTTGTTGACTGTCCAGCCTCACAACCATATATCATTATTGGTTCTATATAACATTCAAGAACTCTCTTCTTGATGTTAATTGATAGGCATTTGTTGGTAAGAATTCTTTTCATCTTCCTGAATGCTGTTTTGGCTTGGCTGATTCTGCTGGCTATTTCTGATGTGCATCTGCCGTCTGGTGAAATGATCGTTCCAGGGTATTTAAATTTATCATCCTGTCTCAAGGTGGTGCCGTTTGCTGTTATTTTGCATGAGGGGATTTCATGTTTTTTACTGATCACCATGACCTCAGTCTACCTGCTGTTTAGTTCCAACCCTTACCTTTGCTTTCTATTTCTAGTATATTCACAAGGTTTTGTAGGTCCCTTTCATTTTCTGCAATTAGCACAGTGTCATCTGCGTATTGAATGTTGTTTTTCATTTTGCCTCCAACCTTTAATTCAGGGTCTTCCTCTAGGTTTCTCGTGATGTTTTCGCTGTAAAGAGAAAACAGATCTGGTGACAAAACACAACCTTGCCTGACTCCTCTTTTGATGTTTTGGAAAGAGCTTATATCGTTTTCTATTCTCGTTGCTGCTGTTTGTTCCCAATACATATTTCTGGTTATTCGTAGATCTTTTTCATCAATATTGACTCTTTTTAGTTGGCTGATCAATTCTTCATGTCTTACCCGATCGAAAGCCTTGGTATAATCAACAAAGCATAAATATAAATCCTTATTCATCTCGACTGACCTCGCTATGATAGTTCTTAGGATGTATATGGCATTAATGGTTCCTTTCCCTTCCACAAATCCACATTGTTCTTCTCCTATTTCTCTTTTGATTCTATTCCTTGCGCTCATCATGATTATTCTTAATAGGATTTTTGTTGCATGACTCATCAAGCTGATTGTGAGATGGTGTTCGCATTCTATAGCCCCTGTCTTCTTTGGAAGTGCAATGAAAATTGATTTTGACATATCTTTTGGGATTTTTCCGGTGTCATAAATTATAATGTTGTGTTCTTCATCGTCTTGTACTCTCCCCATCTGTCTAATATTTTGTCTTTTCCATGATAATCGTACCATCTTTCGATTTTAAACAACCAGTTGATGTGCATGTATTTTTCCTGTGGACGATTTCTTCAGTTCGTCTGTTCATACCCTGAGGAACCGTTTTGTGTCAATCTTTTATTTCATTGCATTTCGTTTTCAGCCAAGCTTCCTTACCTTCATTGCACCTATTCCTGATTTCTTTGTTTATCTTCCTGTGTATTTCCTCGTTTCTCTTTGCCTTCCTCCGTTCCTCATCAAGCCTAATATTTCTTTTGTCATCCAGTTCTTTTTTGCTTTTCTATCTACTTTTGGGATTTCTTTACAAGCTTGCTTCATTTAGCTTGGCCAATTCTGCTGGCTATTTCTGATGTGCATCTGCCATCTGGTGAGATGATCGTTCCCAGATATTTAAACTTATCAACCTGTCTCAAGGTTGTGCCGTTTGCTGTTATTTTGGATGAGGGGTTTTCATGTTTGTTTGTTGTTGTTCTTTTACTGATTACCATGACTTCAGTCTTCTTGCTATTTAGCCCCAACCGTTTACTTTTGCTTTGTATTTCTAATATATTCACAAGGTTTTGTGGGTCCCTTTCATTTCCTGCAATTAACACGGTGTCATCTGCGTAACGAATGTTGTTTATCATTGCTCTTCCAACCTTTAATCCAGGGCATTCTTCTAGGTTTCTCATGATGTTTTCGCTTTACAGCGAAAACAGATCTGGTGACAAAACACAACCTTGCCTGACTCCTCTTTTGAACTTTGGAAAAAGCTTATATCGTTTTGTATTTCATTGCAGCTGTTTGTTTCCAATACATATTTCTCATAATTCGTAGAACTTTTCCATCAATTCTTCATGTCTTATCTGATCGAAAGCCTTGGTATAATCAACAAAGCATAAATATAAATTCTTATTATACTCGATATACATATATATATATGGGTATAAACAGATATAGATACATACGCGTGTGTATGACATACAGAGAGAGACATATAATATGTAATGTGTGTGTTGTAGAGAACAGGAAAAACTAGCGATTCTTGAGGGAGTGCCATGGAGAGTTGTTGGTGTGCTGAACACCAGTTTACGAGTCGAAGAATACTATTCTTTCTTGGAGTGTAGCAGCCCACCTTGTGATCGTCATGATGCCGCCATTTCATTGAAATATTTTCCATGGGTAGTGTAAACTGGACTTTATTGTACTCATCTTCTATGTCAATAGCTGCAGTGAAGATTTCGTCTTTTTTTGATCACTTTGGAAATCTCTCTGCCATGCTTTGTTTTTTTTTCAAAAGTGATTAAAAAAAATGTCAAGTATGAATTGTGTTATACTGAACAAGACCAGAACATAGCGAACCACAGTTACAATGGTCTTCACTTGCTCTGGATCTATCAGCCTGGACTGTGATTGTGATGGATGGTCATGACTGAAACAACACAAACCCATGACTACAGATCATGCAACAACCTGACTGCAGTCATACCAATACGAAGTTCACAAACCACTTAATCAGAGCTCCACATTTTGTTCTGACTACAATCAAGGCTGTTTTTCAAACCATACAGAAAGACAACTGGGCTGTCACTCTCGACCTGAAACACCTACTTCCATGTTTCAGTCAACATCAGACATCGCTGACTTCTCCAATTCATACAGCAAAAGGAACAGCATTTTCTACAGTTTTGTTTACTGTTCAGAAATGAAAGCAATGGAACAGTGACCTAAAGGGGCAATTCTGGGAAAGCAGCTTTGGGACAACAAAGAGGACTGGAGTGAAAACCAAACCCTTCATCCAGACCATCAGACTGACATTTTGGGGGTAATATGTATTCGAACGAACACACAAAAGAATGACGAGGTCAACCAGAAAATTCTGTGTTTTACTATGGTCACCAAAAGCAAAAATTCCCACACCCTTTATTCCATGGTTTTCCTTAGTGTCACAATTACTGTCCAACTTGAAGATGATTTGTCTGTATCCACTTGACATGGATGACTTCACTGAAGACACGTGGACAGCCACATGTAGCTGAACAACAGTGTCTCCATCCATAACACAGGTCATTCCAACTCCTTGGTAGATCATCACACATGTTCCATTTCCTTTGGAGCTCAGCCCATCTGAGGTATTGGAGGCTCTGGATAGCGGTATATCTTGTCCATGACAGTGCAACCAACTTGTAGGATGGACGGAAACACTAAGTCCTCATCATCTCCTAAATCTCTTACCATTGGTTTCAGATGCCTTACCCACGTACGCTGGCAAGCTAAACGACGTGAGGGGTTCACAGCATCACAAGCGGAATAACTTCCTAAAAGATGTCAATGGCCAGGGCAGAGGAACTCACAGTGGTTCAATGGCTTTGTGTTCATGACCAGGACGAGCCATTCTGATTCGGGAGTGGATGACAACTTGCGTCAAGTGTCATATACCGACAGGCTGAGTGTATCGTTTTACAGCACCTGTTTATAATGTAGAGAGAGAGAGACAACAACAGAAGACAGAAGAGACAAGAGACAGAAAGGAGGAGACAGGGAGAGACAGGGACAGAGACAGAGAGCACAGAAAAAGAGAGTTGACAAGTTGAGTTAAAGGTCATACACCTAACTGGCTAAATTTACTCTAGTTCAGCATCCAGATATTTTCCATGTATGTCTATGTGTGTGTGAATGTGTGTGTGAATGTGTGTGTGTGTGTGTGTGTGTGTGTGTGTGTGTATGTGTGTGAATGTGTGTGTGTGAATATGATGTGGTGGTGAATATATGTGTGAGTGTGAGAGAGAGACAGAGAGAGACAGAAAGAGAGAGAGAGATAATAACTTGGGTCAAGAATCGCACATCTAATACACTGAGTGTACTCTAGCTCAGTGTCAGTGTGTGTATGATTGTGCGCACACACATTGCTTGAGTGTCTGTGGAAACGTTTTCATTTATATCAATTGGCTCTTCTTGTTGGTGTTTACTTTCATGTTATGTACACATACACATTGTGTGTTCGTGGAGATTTGTATCATTTGTATTGTTAGGCTCTTGCATTTTACTTTCATTTTATGCTATGTGAATGTTTTTAAATGATTCAAAGTCTAATAATGTTCTGTTCTTGTCCTGCAATGATTTTGTTTTTTTGACACGGACCCTTTGCTCTATATAAAGGAAACTACTGAAGTAACAGTGTTAATTTATGGCATAAGTTTTCGAATGCTGCTGGTCTGTGGGGAGGAGATTGACTCTTGGATGCTTTATATTTGCAACGGGGTCAGAAGGTTGGAAATATGGTACTGTTTTCTGACTTTCCCAGAACGGAAACTTCACCATCTGTGATAACTGGAGAGGAGTGACCTTGCTTTCTATACCCGAAAAAGTATACAATCAGGTAATCTTCAGTGGAATTAGAAATGTAATTCGACCAACAGCTGCGTCAGGAAAATGCTGGTTTCAAACTAAATCGAACCTGCGCCGATCAGATCTTTCCACTCCGATGCATCATACAGAAAGTGTAAGAAATTCCAGTTCCCCTTGGCAGTGAGTTTCATTGACTCTGGCAAGGCGTTTGACAGTATCCATAAATCTTTACTGTGGACAGTACTACTCTCATATGGCATACCAGAATCTACGGTAATTCTCGCTGTTGCTTACGCACAGTCGATGGCTACATCGACTAGTTTCTGGTTCACACTGGCGTTCGTTATGGCTGTATTCTATCTCCAATCCTTTTCGCTGTTGCTTTTGACTTGATTTTCAAGATGATAATGGGCCCGTCTCTCTGAATACACAATGGATGTGCTTGTTCAAGGACTCAGTTGGATGTGAAACAGCGTCGTTGTGGCTGAAAAAAGAAATTCCTGAGTGCTAAGCCTGGCATAGCTGACACACATGAAGGTTGATGGCTATGGCTGGGTGGTCGCTGTCGCAGCTTTCCTTCTCTTCCTTCTGTCCAGTCACAGAGGGGTTTGTTTCACCTCTGCCATAGCAACACCTGCACGTATAGCCTATTGACAGAAACAGTGATGTTTAGTTGTCTCTTCCCAGGTATCCACACTGATATCAACAGCCTTCAGGTACCTATGGTACCTATTTTCGCATCAGTGGGCGCCCTATGGGCCAGTGACCGCTCTGTATGCAACATCATTTGGGATATGGTCAACATACATACGGCAGACATGGTCAGGTCAGCGCTGTTGTTGTTGCATGAAAAAGGCATACATACTTGGCATGTTAGCCTGCTTCTGGACGTTCCTGTCTGGCACATTGTCCTTCCAGGAAATGCCAGGATCTGGATAAAGCATGCTTTGGAAGGTATCAATGCAGTGTTCTTGAAACACGTAGATTGTCCAACTGTCACTGCCAAAGAGAAAGGTATTCACTATGCAGGTTCTGTACGCTTCAACCTTGGTGTTTGTAGTGAGCCTGTTATTTTACCACACTCTCTTGGACAACTTGGATCTGCAGCTTACTGTATGTGCCTATTGAAATCTGGGTCCAAAGACAGATAGCTGGAGATGGTTGGTGCTAGGTAGGTGAATTCATATACAACTCAAAGGGTGTGATCGCTGACGCTGATACTTTGCTCTGCCTCATGATCTCTGTCTTCTTCATACTGATGATGAGGCCAAGGTCTTAGCAAGTATGCATTGGGGAGGTGACTACCTTCTGGGTACTAGGCTGTGTATGAAACATCAAGGCTGCAGTGGCAGCAAAAAGTGTCTTCCAGATCAGGACCTAAAGCACTTTGACTTTTATTCTGAAATATACAAAATTGAAGAGCTTGTAGATACATTCCATCATTAGATGCTCTGAAAGCGTACAACAGAGGAGAGGGAATGATCCCAAAGAGCATCAGGGTGAGAACACAGCCCTGCTTTACTCCACTTTGAATGGAAAATGATTCTTAGTGTAATTCATTAAACTACATTGTCCTCTGAATGCTGTCATGAAAAGAGGCGATGAGACTGAACAGCTTTGGTGACCATCTGATCTTCTCCAGGAGTGCAAAGGGGCCTACCTACCAAGTCAAAAGCTTTCGTCAGGTCGATGAAAACAACATACAAAGGCTGCCTGTTTTTGGCTCATCTCCTTAGCTGGGCACATCCATTGTTTAATCAGATGGACAGAGACATTATGTGTAAGAGTATAGAGTTTCATTTCATTCTTAATTGTTGTCCTCATTTTCTTTTAACTCTTGACTTTTTTAAACAGGCAGATCAGTGCAATAAAATGACACAAATCTTGAATTGAAGCAAGTTGCCAAGCATAAACATTTTTAATTCAAAACTTTTAATGAATAGGAGACACTGCTAGCGCCGTCATTGTACGCATAGTGTATCAGTTTTTTAGACCAATGATGTGAACAAACATTTTATTTCTTACATATCACCTTCATGGATGAAGTTTTTGTTTACAGTATAGTCTTGTCTTGTTTTATCATGTCTTGTCATGTCTTGTCATGTCTTGTCTTGTCTAATCCTGTCTTGTATTGTCTTAACATGACTTGTCTTCAAATCCAAAATGACCACCAATGTTAACGCAAATAGGAAACAAAACAAAATCAGAAGACGAACTTATTTTGTTAAGTAAATAAGCGTCTCAGTCTTGTCTTGTCTTGTCTTGTCTTGTCTTGTCAAGCGCTTAGATTTGATTTCTATCAAGATTTTGCGCTATACAAATACTGTAATTATTATTATTATTATTATTGTCTTGCTTGTTATTTCTTCATGTAAGATTAAGCAGCAACAATAATAACAATAATACTAAATAAACAATGATGATGATGATGATGACAACAACAATGACAACAACAACAACAACAATATTATTACTACTACTACTA
>CM060305.1:4680791-4710791 GCA_030674185.1 Monoplex corrugatus
AACATTTCATTTTGATAGCGTGGATTTGTCTTTACAAATCTGCTGTCAGGGTTCATGTCTCATATGCATACAACAAGATGGATTTTACCAAAGTACGTTGGAACCTGATCTTGTGTTTCCTGAAGATGTTCTTCTTTTTCCATAAACGTTTCAGCCTGAAGAGTGCTGCTGTTGTCTTTGCTGTCCTCATGAGAATTTCTGGTTTGAGTCTCTCAATGTTAATGATGGATCCCAGGCAAGTAAATTGTTGAACAGTCGCTACCTTGGGTCCATGAACAGTTATATCAGTAGTGATTGCAATGCTGTAATTGTCCATCAACTTGTTCTTCTCAGTGCTGATTTCCATACTACATGTATATGTTGCCGATTTTGCTTCTAATTTTAAAACAAGTATAGCAAACTCTTGCTTACTACATGCCAGGCCATCAGTATCAGCTGCGAAGCGAAGGTTTCTGATGGCTTTTCCTTAAATGCTGACTGTGCTGACATAAGCTTTGAGTGCCTCATCTTTAAGCCACAATCGTGATGCTTCCGAATGATATGTTGAAAACTGTAGGATACATGTGCTCTGTTCCCTTACGTTTTTATTGAGTGATTGTTTTAGTAATGAGAATGTGTGTTTTGATTTCAGCCATTCATGATTGTTTTAGTAATGAGAGTGTGTGTTTTGATTTCAATCATTCATGGTTGTTTTAGTAATGAGAATGTGTGTTTTGATTTCAATCATTCATGGTTGTTTTAGTAATGAGAATGTGTGTTTTGATTTCAATCATTCATGGTTGTTTTAGTAATGAGAGTGTGTTCTTTGATTTCAATCATTAATTACCCTTTTAACAATGAGAACGTGTGCTTTGGTTTCAATCATTAATTATCCTTTTAGTGTTGGGAGTGTGTGCTTTGATTTCAATCATTAATCCTGATCAAAATCTGGCACCTTACAAATATCATTAATAATATCATTAACTTTACACAGTTAGCACACAAGGATCTCCTTTGTTCTGTTTGTTATACTGTTCAAGCAGTACTCTGTCCACCCTTTTTTTGTCTTTTTCCTGTGTAGGACAATTACTGTCTTTGTCGTGAGTGGTGCTGACTTAACTTTGCTTTTGTTTGGTCAAGTCTTTTTACAGTCTTAAAACTGTTTTTGTAAAGTTGTTTGGGAGGGATTTATAGACTTCTTCAAGTGGGATGAAGTTTTCTCCTCACGGCCAATTTAAATGTTCAGCAATGTCGGATATTTCAGTTTATTGAGACTGAATTTATGATGGCTGTTTTTCATTCTCTTTGTTCTTCAACTGTGCTTTAAGACTTCATCATGAGAAGGTCACAGTCACTGCCAAGATAACATGTTGGAAAAGTCAGCCTACCGCCAGTGCCATAGCACTGAAACTGCCTTGCTACACATTCTCAACAATCTCCTCCTTGCAACTGATACTGGCAAAGTCTCTCTCCTCACACTCCTTGATCTGTCTGCAGCCTTTGATACCATTGATCATGGTATTCTCCTTTCTAGACTTCATCATACTTTTGACATCTCTGACATTGCTCTCTCCTAGTTCACTTCTTATCTATCAAACAGAAAACAAACTGTTCTCATCAATGGCACTTATTCTCAACCTGCATACCTGACCTGTGGTGTTCCACAAGGATCTGTCCTTGGCCCTGTTCTTTTCACTCTTTACACCTCCCCCCTGTCCACCATCATCAACTCCCACTCTATAAAACACCACTTCTATGCTGATGACACCCAACTTCAAGACAGTGACTCACCTGACAATATACAGCGCCTCCTGACTCGCACCACTGAGTGTTACTCGGACATCAAAAATTGGATGACATACAACAAACTTCAGCTAAATGATGACAAGACAGAAGCTATCCTCATTGGCACCCCGTCAGAAACTTTCTCAGCTGCCTCCTCTTTCTCTCCCATTATGTAACACATCAGTCCCAATTTCTGATTCAGCTAAAAACCTTGGTGTCTGCATTGACTCTACCCTCTCCATGAACAACTTTGTTTCTCAAACTACCAGATCTTGCTACTATCACCTCCATCGTATAAGCCTGATCAGGAAGTATCTCTCTGTGGAAACAACTGCAAAACTCGTTCTCTCCTTCATAATGTCTCGCATTGACTATTGCAATTCACTCCTGTCCAGTCTTCCTGCCTCCACCACTCACATCCTACAGCGCATTCAAAACAATGCTGCACGCCTTGTACTCAAAAAGAAAAAAGCTGACCACATATCTCCTCTCCTGGCACAACTTCACTGGCTCCCTGTATCAAAGCGCATACAGTACAAACTAGACACCATGTGCTACAAAAGCCTCAATAACGCAGCCCCCCATTACCTGTCAAGCCTACTTGAGATCTATGTTCCCTCACGTACCCTCCGCTCTGCCTCCGATCCTCTGACTTTTCGCTTTCCATGCACTAAGCTCAATACCTATGGTCCACGAGCCTTCTCTGTTTCTGGTCCGCTCTCCTGGAACAAACTTCCTCTCTCAGTCCGTCAGCAACCTACTTTTGTCTCCTTCAAGTCCGCTCTCAAAACTCACCTTTTCTCCTCTGCATAAAATCCTGACCTCACTCAATTCCCTCTGCAGCCTGTCTCCACTCGGAGGGGAATCACATTGCAATATATAATTGTATATAATATGCTCTCTATAATTTTCCATTGTTTTTATTCTTTCTCCCCATTTATAGCCGTGTGTGTGTGTGTGTGTGTGTGTGTGTGTGTGTGTGTGTGTGTGTGTGTGTGTGTGTGTGTGTGTGCGTGGGTGCGTGTGTGTGCGTGCGTGCGTGCGTGTGTGTGCGTGCGTGCGTGTGTGTGTGTTTCAGCGCTTAGATTTGATTTTATCAAGATTTTGCGCTATACAAATATTGTAATTATTATTATTATTATTATGCCAGACCTGTCCTGGATCTTCACAAGAATAAAATCTATTTGGCTGTGATACTGACAGTGTGGGAAGTGTCATGTCCATTGTCAGGATACTCTATGTTCATCAAGTGTGTAAGCAAGAATCAAGTCATTATAGCAGATGTAGTCATCTATCATTGGTACTCTTATCACTGCAGAGGCTGCAGACATTTCTCTAGTTTACTTAGGCATCAATACCAAACATGGCATTCCAGTCACTTTAAACGATGACGATGTCTTCCTTGTCAACTTTGCTGATGACCGTTTGAAGCTAGATATCAAATTCTTCAATCAGGTCATCGTCAGAGTCTGATGGGGGAGCACATACTTGCACTACCGTGATGTTGAATGGTTTTGATGGCAAGCGGATGGTCATGATCTTGTTCCAAACAGGGCGGCATCTTAGAAAATTGTTCCTGGTGCTTTTGTTGACCACAATCTGTGCTTCATGTGTATGTTGTACTCTTCTGTATGCTACAGGACATTTTCTTCTTCTGTCTGTATTACTCCTTTGTTTTTCCATCTGACTTTGTTGGTCAGGTCAGGTCAGGTCAGGTCAGGTCAGAGGTTGTCCTTTGCTACTGGTAACCATATAACCCAGTACTACCTGCTGCACGTGGGGAGTGAACCTAACAAAAAATCCAACGTGGAGAGGGATGAGCTCCACCAGGTCCAGCTTGCCCAAGCCATACTAAATTTAGACACAAAAAAACGAACAATATAACTACACAACCTTAGAGATTTAGATAAATGGTACTAATTTCATTTGATTATTTTCTTATCCAGATGCGATGCTGCTCACTGAATACACATGCACACGCACATACACACACACAAACACACATACAAACACACACACACACACACACACACACACACACACACACACACACACACACACACACATGCACACACAGTTCTCTCTCTCTCTCTCTCTCTCTCTCTCTTACTCACACAGACGCACACACACACACACCTCTCTCTCATGCACCACACACACACACACACACACACACACCACGTACACACACACGTACGCACATACACACACACCTCTCTCTCTCTCTTTCTGTCTCTGTCTCTGTCTCTCTCTCTCTCTCGCTCTCTCTCTCTCTCTCTCTCTCTCACACACACACACTTACACACACACATACACATTTCTCTCTCTGTATCTCTGTCTCTGTCTCTCTCTGTCTTTGTCAGTCTGTCTCTCTCTCTCTCTCTCTCTCTCTCTCTCTCTCATACACACACACACTCACACATACACATTCACACACAACACACACACACATACACACACACACACACACACACACACACACACAACACACACACACACACACACACACACACACACACACACACACACACACACACACACACACACACACACACACACACACCATGGAGTCAGCTCTTGTGGAAAAGATCCAATCAACGTTCCATACATACGTCATAAAAAGTCGAACAACTTGTGTTGATGTGATGATTTTCTGATCATGATGGACAAAGTAAAAGTAACATCAAACGAAATCTTGGACTCGTAAAGACAGACGACTCATGCAAAAGTTAACGCATATATTCAAAGCGAAATCGGTGCTCTGGAGGACGTTGATGACAGTGAGGAAAACTGGACAAAGTTAAGAAACTCGATAAATGACTCTTGTGAAGAAATCTCTAGAGGTGAAAGAAAAGCAAATAAGAACCAGATGACAAAACAAATTTTAGGCTTGATGGATGAATGGAGGAGAGGAAAGGAAAAGAGGAAGAAAACAGAAAAATAGATAAGAAAATAAGGATTACGTGCAAAGAAACTAAGGAAGCTTGGCTGGAAACAAAGTGGAAAGAAATAAAAGACTGACACAGAACAGATCCTAAGTTTATGTACCGAAGAAATTGCCCACAGGAAAAAGACGTGCACATCAACTAGTTGCTTGTAGTCAAAAGATAGTGCGTTTACTACTGGAAAAGACAAAATATTAGAGAGATATGGACAGTACACTAAAGACCATTTAACGATGACACAAAGGAGGTACATATCATAAGAAAGAACGTTGAAGGATGATGTTAGAACGGCGTTGAAATAGATGAATGCGAGAGAAGCCCCAGGACCAGACGATATTACTATATGAAGGATTGAGGCTCTAGATGAATTTGGTATTAAAAAACAAAAGTCCTCCTCTTAAATGAAATTTATGGCACTGGAAAAATCCCTAAAGATATGTCAAAAGCAGTTTTCATCGATTCACTTACTCGTCAAGTATCCAGGCAAAAACGGCAACCCTGTGAAAGAGATTCAATGTGAAAACAGCAGGTGTCCTGAACCATTTCACGCAAATGCAAACATCGTCACGATGTCTAATAATAAGGGAGACTGCAACAATTGTAATGATTACCGAAACTTATCACTGCGCATCACAATTAGCTAGACTTTGCCTGAGTGGTTCTGACGAGGCTGTAAACACTAGCAGATCGTGTCAGTTCTGAGTTCCATTGCGGCTTCAGGGCAGACAGATCCACTATCAGTGTGATCTCCTCACTCAAGCAGCTACAGGAGAAGAGCCAGGATGCACCTTCAAAAGTCGCCTTCATTGACCTGACGAAAGCCTTTGACCTGTTTAGCAGAAGAGGCCTCTTTGCACTCCAAGGGACAATGTAGTTTGATGGCTTATCATTATGACCATTCCCTATTCAAAGCGGAGTGAAGCAGGGCTACATCATTGCCCCAAAGCTCTCTGGGATCTTCTTTTCTCTTGTGCTGTCGAACGTTTCTTGAGTATCTGATGATGAAGAGTACCTACACACTAGGTCCCACGTTCTCTTCTGTCTTGTGCGTCTCAAAGCGAAGACCAAAGTGCGTCAGGTTCTGATCATTTAGAAGTTCTTCATTGATGCTCCTGCCTTGACATCTCATACACAGCCTGATTTCCAAATCCTAGTCAGCTCCCTAGCGCATGTTTTCCAAGAGTTTGGCCTCATCGTCGTTCTGAATAAGACAGATCATGAGACAGAATATGAGCGAAGACCCCAGCGTCAACATTGACGATCATACCTTGCAGGTGGTAAATGAATTCACCTATTTAAGATCGACAGCCTCCAACAACCGAACCCTTGACCCAAGGCTAAGCAGACAAATAGGGAAAGCTGCCGTTGCCATTGCCACACCGTCCAAAAGAATGTGGAAAAATGACAAAATTATCACAGCTACCCAAAATGGAGCATGCAGAGCCTGCATATGTGTACCCTTCTCTAAGCAGCAAGAGTTGGACAACCTACGTACACCAAGAGCACCATCTGACTAGCTTCCACCTGTGGTGCTGGCACTATGTGATGGGCATATCCTGGAAGGACAGAGTGCCAAACAAAGACGTTCTTGACCAGACCAGTATGCCAAGATTGTATGCCCTCTTCACAGAATAGAGACTGCGCTGGCTAGGCCATGTCTTTCTCGTGCATTCCAAAAAATATCTCATATAGACAGCTCGCTGCAGGATGCCGGCCCAGAGGGCGCCCACTGCTACCTTGGTTCAAGGCTCACTCGCTTGTCAGGCTTGAGCGTACCCTAGCTCAGCATCTTGAGTGTGTGAGAGAAACAGAGGTAGGATGACGGCTTGGGTCAGGGGTCACACGCCACATTCCCCTCCTGTCTCCACTACCCCCACCCACCCCCCAGTGTCCACTTGCTTTGTGTCCCAGGGTTTTGGTTGTCGTTGGATACACGCTTTGGTGAATGATGAGAGTGCGCGCCCTGGACTGATTTTTGATTCAAGATTTGGCGCCTTATAAATGTCATGGAACTATCTAGGCAGGATCTCACGACCTGGCCAGCTCGTGGGTCTATGTGCAGGCTTGAAGCTTGTGCTGTGATCATTCTGGATCTTCTCCATCACATGGCACCTGTGACGTTAGTGCATATGGAATTCATTCCGAGCGCGGAGACGTCATCTCGCGAAACTGAAACTGAAACTACAAGGTACATACAAGATGTAATGCTACTGAAGTGCCAGGCTGACTGATAGCAGCTCAAGACGATTGATGTGCCAAGAGGAATGGTCTTGGAACCACGGGCCGGCCACTGACAAGGAGCCCGTGTGAGTACCCCACCCCTGGTCGATGTTTCCGTGAAGAGTTCCTTCTGGGATGGGTTGGGACGGGGGGTATCGGGGGTGGATGAGTAATATGGATTCCTTGGGGTTCCCAGAAGTCCATCTACTGGCTTTTCAAGACCTTGCCAGCACATACGATTTTGCACAGGATAAGGGAGTCTGCCAGATAATTGCTTGCTGGCAGATTTTGGTGGAGCGTATATGGAATTATCTGAGCGTGATGAATCCCTCTTGAACAAACTCTAAATTGCAATTTCACCCACTGAATAGTCGCTCGCCGAAACCAGGGACGGAGGAGAATGATGTCGTCCCAGAACTGACGGGCTTGAGACCACTTGACCTGAAATGCCCACTGCAAGAGGAAATTTTGGCAATGGCCAAGGGGAACCACAGGATTCAGGGACTCGATGAGAGAGTCCAGATGACTGACACAATGATAGAGTCTCTGAACTCTGTGGTCGGCGGGACGGACCTGCCTGGTCATCGTGTTGAACTGGAGGCCCAGGAAAGTGAAAGGCTGGAAGGGCGAAAGCTGTGACTTCCACAGGTTTGGGTGGAGCTTCAGTGTGTGACAACTGCAGAACCTGGAGGGTCCTGGATGTAGGTGTGGCGGCGGAGGAGCCATCAGTTGCAGTACCACCACCAGCTGGGACAAGACCCGAATGTTACACATCAGGGTAGTTGAAGCCACCTCTAATAGAAATATTGTAGTTGGCTGGGTGGAGTGCCACCCAAGGGCCAGGTAGCCTGGGATGCTGGTAGGCCACATCCAAACCCGGTGCCAAAGGGAGGCGTTATTCAGCCCACTCGACATCAGAGACGGGTTTGGGAGCAAGGTATTACATTCTTGCTGTTGACAACTCCGAAGACAGAGCAATGTTTCTAGTCTTTAATGGAAGAGAGTGACTGATTCTGAGAGTGACTGATTCTCAGCTGACACTTATATACATGTTAACATGAACAGCAATGAGATACACGTTCGGTTCACATTTACACGAATATCATATTTACGAGCCTTCTCTGTTTCTGGTCCACTTTCCTGGAACAAACTTCCTCTCTCTGTCCGTCAGCAACCTACTTTTGTCTCCTTCAAGTCCGCTCTCAAAACTCACCTTTTCTCCTCTGCATAAAATCCTGACCTCACTCATCCCCCCTCTGTAGCCTGTCTCCACTCGGAGGGGAATCACATTGTAATATATAATTGTATATAATATGCTCTCTATAATTTTCCATTGCTTTTATTCTTTTTCCCCATTTATAGCCATGTGTGAGTGTGTGTGTGTGTGCGTGTGTGTGCGCGAGTGCGTAAGTGTATGTTTAGCGCTTAGATTTGATTTTTATCGAGATTTTGCGCTATATAAATATTGTAATTATTATTATTATTATTTACACGAATATCTTGTTTACACGAATATCTCGTCATTGAGTATGTAAGGCTGCATTATAAATTACAGTCTCAATAGCAAACCTCACACAAGGGAGATAAACGTGTCAAGCGGCTGACCCGCTCCAATCGCGGTAGCATCCCCTGACACGGCAGTAGTTTATGTGCTCCAAGGACTTTATCGGCAATGGAGACAGGTGCTCAACCCCACCCTGGGGAATTATAGATGCTGTGCTCACTGAAGAAGCGGGCATAATTGATCTTGACTCACGACAGAGGGCTGACTATCCAGGGAAGAGAGATCCCCGAACTGGCCAACGCTTGTCAAGCCAAGTCCAACTCCAGATGCCAGATCAGTTCATAATGCAATGCTTGGATGGCACTGCTGGGAGTGGGGGGGGGGGGGGGGGGAGGGGGAGGGAAGAGGAGAGACGAGGAAGACGATGGGGTAGAAGAGTTTGGGGCCGAAAATGGCGACAAGTAAGAGGGAAGACTGAGTGACGAGCTGGAAACGAACTCAAGCATTTCAAGCCAGTCTTGCCGCCTGATTTATGTATCTTTGCCCTTGGCAGAATGCATACACAGGCACAAGGACAACACAAACATTTCACAATGGACGGCACCAACAGGAAAACAGCAGTTGAGAGAAGTCGAGATCTAAAGAAAAAAAAATGTCTACAAAAGGAAAATGGATATATAACTCCTCTTGTAACAACCAGTAGTTTAATGCTGTGCATTGAGCAGCTGTTGTGACAAACTAATTTGTGTATTAAGCAGTTGTTGTGACACAATAATGTTGTGCATTGAGCAGTTGTTGTGACACAGTAATGTTGTGCATTAAACAGTTGTTGTGACACAGTAATGTTGTGCATTGAGCAGTTGTTGTGACACAGTAATGTTGTGCATTAAACAGTTGGTGTGACAGTGATGTTGTGCATTAAACAGTTGGTGTGACACAGTAATGTTGTGCATTAAACAGTTGGTGTGACACAGTGATGTTGTGCATTAAACAGTTGTTGTGACACAGTAATGTTGTGCATTAAACAATTGTGATAATGTTGTGCATTAAACAGTTGGTGTGACACAGTAATGTTGTGCATTAAACAATTGTTGTGATAATGTTGTGCATTAAAGTTGTTGTGACACAGTAATGTTGTGCATTAAACAGTTGGTGTGACACAGTAATGTTGTGCATTAAACAATTGTTGTGATAATGTTATGCATTAAACAGTTCTTGTGACACAATCATGTGCATTAAACAGTTGTTGTGACACAGTCCTGCTGTGCATTAAACACTTTTGATAATGTTGTGCATTAAACACTTGTGACAGTCATGTTGTGCATTAAACCTTTGTGACAGTCATGTTGTGCATTAAACAATTGTTGTGAACAGTAATGTGCATTAAACAGTTGTTGTGACACAGTAATGTTGTGCATTCAATTAAACAGTTGTGACATAGTAATGTTGTGCATTGAACAGTTGTGACACAGTAATGTTGTGCATTAAACAGTTGTGACAGTAATGTTGTGCATTAAACAGTCGTTGTGACATAGTAATGTTGTGCATTAAACAGTTGTTGTGACACATTAATGTGCATTAAACAGTTGTTGTGATAAAGTAATGTTGTGCATTAAAGTTGTTGTGATGCAGTAATGTTGTGCATTAAACAGTAAACAGTTGTTGTGACATAGTAATGTCGTGCATTAAACAATGTTGTGACACAGTAATGTTGTGCATTGGACAGTTGCGACAAACAGTAATGTTGTGCATTAAAGTTGTTGTGACAAACAGTAATGTTGTGCATTGAACAGTTGTTGTGACACAGTAATGTTTTGCATTACTTAAACAGTTGTTGTGACACAGTAATGTCATTAAACAGTTGTTATGACACAGTAATGTTGTGAAAGTTGTGATGCAGTAATGTTGGATTTTAAACAGTTGTGATGCAGTAATGTTGTGCATTGTACAGTTGTGACACAGTAATGTTGTGCATTATACAGTTGTGACACAGTAATGTTGTACATTAAACACTTGTTGTGACACAGTAATGTACATTGAACAGATGTTGTACATTGCACAGTTGTTGTGACACAATAATGTGCATTAAACAGTTGTTGTGGCACAGTAATGTTGTGCATTAAACAGTTGTTGTGACACAATAATGTGCATTAAACAGTTGTTGGGGCACAGTAATGTGCATTATACAGTTGCGACACAGTAATGTTGTGCATTATACAGTTGTGACACAGTAATGTTGTGCATTATACAGTTGTGACACAGTAATGTTGTGCATTATAGTTGTGACACAGTAATGTTATGCATTATACAGTTGTGACACAGTAATGTTGTGCATTATACAGTTGTGACAGTAATGTTGTGCATTATACAGTTGTGACACAGTAATGTTGTGCATTATACAGTTGTGACACAATAATGTTGTGCATTATACAGTTGTGACACAGTAATGTTGCGCATTATACAGTTGTGACACAGTAATGTTGTGCATTATACAGTTGTGACACAGTAATGTTGTGCATTATAGTTATGACACAGTAATGTGCATTATACAGTTGTGACACAGTAATGTTGTGCATTAAACAGTTGTGACACAGTAATGTTGTACATTGAACATTGTTGTGACAGTAATGTGCATTAAACAGTTGTTGTGACACAGTAATGTTGTGCATTAAACAGTTGTGACACAGTAATGTTGTGCATTAAACAGTTGTGACACAGTAATGTTGTGCATTAAACAGTTGTGACACAGTAATGTTGTGCATTAAACAGTTGTGACACAGTAATGTTGTACATTGAACAGTTGTGACACAGTAATGTTGTGCATTGAACAGTTGTTGACAGTAATGTTGTGCATTAAACAGTTGTGACACAGTAATGTTGTACATTAAACAGTTATGACACAGTAATGTTGTGCATTAAAAGTTGTGACATAGTAATGTGCATTAAACAGTTATGGACACAGTAATGTTGTACATTAAACAGTTGTGACATAGTAATGTTGTACATTAAACAGTTGTGACACAGTAATGTTGTACATTGAACAGTTGTGACACAGTAATGTTGTACATTGAACAGTTGTGACACAGTAATGTACATTGAACAGTTGTTGACAGTAATGTTGTGCATTAAACAGTTGACAAACAGTAATGTTGTGCATTAAAGTTGTGACAAACAGTAATGTTATGCATTAAACATTGTTGTGGCACAGTAATGTTGTGCATTGGACAGTTGTGACACAGTAATGTTGTGCATTAAAAAGTTGTGACACAGTAATGTTGTGCATTGAACAGTTGTGACAGTAATGTTGTGTATTAAAAAGTTGTGACAGTAATGTTGTGCATTGGACAGTTGTGACACAGTAATGTTGTGCATTAAAAAGTTGACACAGTAATGTTGTGCTTTGAACAGTTGTGACACAGTAATGTTGTGCATTTAACAGTTGTTATGATAGTAATGTTGTGCATAAAACTTGACAAACAGTAGTTTGCATTAAGCAGTTGTGACACGGTCATATTATGCATTAAGCAGTTGTTGTGCAATAATGTGCATTAAGCAGCTGTTGTGACACAGTAATGTTGTGCATTGATACTAATGATAGTCATATTGTCTTTCATCCTTCAACTTCAAGTCTAACTTGAAGACAGGTTTTGTTTCCAGCAATGATTTCCATCTTAACCCCTGTCCTTCCCTTCCATGTTGTTTGTTTAGGGTTTTTTGTATGAATTTTGTGTGTGTGTGTGTGCACCTCCAGGAAGCTGGTGGATAGGGTGAGGGAATGAAAGGGTTACATTTTTGCAGCTTATGGACAGACTGCGGAAGGGTTAAATGCCAAATTGTGTGTAAACCATTACAGAGGTCATACAGTTGAAGAGACTGAATCTTTTTTTTTTTTTTATCTTGTATTTATTAGAAATCTTCACAAATATTGCTGAACCATTAGAGAGGTTATACTATTGAAGAATCATATCATATACTAAATGTTCAATATTTCTGAAGCCTTACCCTTCCTTGGCAGTATACAATATAGGTAAAACATAAGAGATGTTGCAATATTGTGTATGCTGAATATTAGAATACCCCACCATCTGGAAATTCTGTGCTAGAAATTTCCTCTTTTCTGTCACTCCGTTTTTTTTCTTCCTCCTTTGTTTTGTCCTTTCTTCCTATCATTTTCTGCCTTGCTGGTCCATTCACCTGTTCCTTTAGTTTCAGTGTTGCTCTCTTTATTAAGAGAATTTAATTTGTTGCTCTTTCTGTCATAAAATCCTTTCTGAAAATATCTGCTCATTTAATTTCAGTGTTCTTAATTACAGTGCTACCCTCTTTTGATGAATTTAAAACTGTTGTCATAAAATTCTTTCTAAAAAATATTCTATAAATTCAGTGCTGCTCTCTTTATCAAGAAAACTGGAATTGTTCTTCTTGAACATGATCTGCATGTCAAGAAAAATACTTAACTTTGTGAGGGGTGCGTGAGCCAGTGAGCAGGGGCGTGTGTGCGTGAGTGCGCGGGTGTGTGTGTGTGACAGAGAGAACGAGTAAGTGTGTGTGATGTATGTGTGTATGTGTGTGTGTGTGTGTGTGTGTGTACGTCACACATGAATGTGTATGTTCACATGCGCATGTCGAGTTGAGGTGGTATGTTTTGTACTGAATATCTGTGCTCAATTGATTGTTGTTTGAATTTTCATGTCTGTTGGGTTTTGGTTTGCGTTTTGTTTTGGTCATACGTTCTCCCTCATGAAGAGGGCTGTCACTTAGCCCTTTGACTTCCGCACCCTATCCACCAACTACAAAAACTTTACCCAGGAAGCTGGTGGATAGGGTGAAGGAGTCAAAGGGTTGAGTTTTTATTCTGTTAGCTTGGATGACAGTGCAAGATGCTGGTTGACAGGGTACGGGGGTCGAAGATTTAAACAAATAAAAAAGAAAAGGCAAAGGAAAAAAGAACACAACCATGAACAACAAGAATGAGCTACAGGAGAAAAAAAACAGACAAATCACCACAGGTTAAAAGACTACAACACAATTCTATTTTTATTGAACAAAGAAATGGCCACATCAGCCAATAATTTTCATGATTTCAACACAGTCCACAAATAAACTTCTGACTTGCCAATACTTCAATATTATTTGTTAATACAAAGATACAAAGCAAGCTTGTTTCAACAGAAAACAATAGTTTCATCACATTTACAATTATTTCAATTTGCCTTTCAATATTTCAAATGAAAATAATAACGTTTGACGCATTCAAAACTATTTCAATTTGTTTTTCAATATTTCAAATCAAAAGAACGATGTCTGACATGTAAGTACTAACACACATAAAAATATTCAAACTTTTTTCAAATGCACCTAAATCTCCAAACACACTTTAACAATAAGATCTATTAGATTGTAAAACATTTTAAAACTGAACATCAGAACAACGGAGAAATGCGTGGAAAGGTTGTGTGAATAACACCTGAGACCCTGTCTGACGGAATCAGTGACAGGTTGTAGGCCTACTTGTAGACCAAATGTGCACTAGAGGCCCAGTAAGATGATCAACAGTTTCTCAGCAGTCACATTATGAAAATTGGGATTTTTTGCATTTTACTTTTAGATGCATTGCTATTATATTATTTCCCATTCACAATTTTTCTTGAAAAATAAACATTTAAGTTTCAGAGCAAACAATTCTAGTAGACATTCTGATTTTACTTGAGAAAGACATTAAAGTCGAAAATCTGCCCCTCTACAACAAGGTGTTCGGCTGTTGTACACAGTAAGAAACAATTCTAGTTCTTAACTTTGCAGTTTTTGAGGCTTAAAATTGCACAATTTTGATAGTAAAAGATAAAAACAGGGCTCCAAATTTGATTGAATGTATAACACTAATTAAGTATATCATACTTTATCCAATCAAAGTTTCTTTCTAGATCTGTTGTTAATTACTTTACTCAGCTGTGTAATCAAAATCTCTGACACTGATTTTCTAAAATCTCTATCAATTTTCACAGAAGAGAAACAACAACAAAAATACATGTTGAGTTTGCACTTTTCTTCTTGTATGTACAACTCAAAATGAACACGACATAACCTGTCAGTGATTTTGTAAGAATCGGTCACATTCTGTCACACCATTCAATACTTCACTGTCACCTTGAACACAATGTGGCCATGAACACATTCTCGTCTTTTAGCAAACTGTGAAAGAATGAACACATTCTGGAGCTTATGAAACAGGACTTGTGATGCTATGTATTGTATTAACACTACACACTGTACATAAAACTGTACACAATGTATATCCTGCAAATGTTCACACCTCTTCCTATCAAATACACAATCGCAATTTTCACAGCACAACAATTTTTTTCCATTGATTGGTTCTTCACGTAATACAGTGTGTTCTGTTTCTGTTGACCACAGGAGTGAAACTGTTTCCAAACTTGAACGTAAGTTATGGCCAGCACAGGCTGCACACAAGTTTTAAGTTTGTTCATGATGGATTTATCACACTCAGATTATCTTCTGTAAGCGCTCCATCCAAATCTGCCTACAATTACCTGGCAGACACTTGAAGTCTGTGCTAAACTCTTCTTGTGTGCCAGCAAGGTCTTGAAGGACCTATAAAACACTGGCACCACCAGAGTGCTTGGAGCATAACGGTGGGCAGCAAACAGGCCGGTGTTTATGTTGTGGGCTGGGACTGAACTTGAGATATTAGATTTGACGACCACAGACTACAATGTATATTAACCCACTGCCTACCGCATTGACCGAGATCAACTGCGAAATTTGCGTTGTCTGAATACCGGACCAACCAAGATCGACCACTGAATACCAGGTCAACATGTTCTCCTTTCACTTTCGCATATCCCAGAATGCACTTGCGGCAGTATTGCTTTCCGGTACTTCCATTTCCGCTTATTTTCTGGTTTGTTGCAAGGCAAATGGCAAAATAATTTTGCGGCTGTGAATTTTCAAAGCTTAGGGAACTTTTTTGACGAAAATTTTGTTCAAAATGGCGGACGACGAAACTTCGCAGCTTCTGGAATCCATTTTCGGATACAATAGTGATGAAGAAAGTGAATTTGAGGGGTTTTCTTTGGAAGAAATCCATAAGAGAGGTGAGTCGGATGTCGATCTTGACTCGTGCTTGCCGATTTTGAAACCGAAAATGACAGTGATTTGGATAATGGTGACATTTGTCACAAAGCGGAGAACACTGAAAGCTGTATTTTTGTGCATGTTTATTTTTTTACTTGTACCAATTCATGGACAAATGGACAAAAATGACTGATACGGGTGGAGTGATGTCTTTGGAATTTTTTCATCATTCATCTGCACATGGTGAGTGCAATAGTAAGTTCTTATTCATCTGCACATGGTGAGTGCAATAGTAAGTTCTTATTCATCTGCACATGGTGAGTGCAATAGTAAGTTCTTATTCATCTGCACATGGTGAGTGCAATAGTAAGTTCTTATTCATCTGCACATGGTGAGTGCAATAGTAAGTTCTTATTCATCTGCACATGGTGAGTGCAATAGTAATTTCTTATTCAGTCTATCAAAACACTTTCTGAGAGATTCACATTGCTCTCCTTGAAGAGATTCCATCACAACGATACAATTTTCTTTGTTTCTATTGAAACTCACTTTTCTCTACACGGTTTTGTCAGCCTGTCTGTTATTGTGGGTTCCTGTATTCAAATCTATGCTCATATAGAACTTTAGGACTTTATTTACTATCTCACTTGAGAGACATGCACCCAGTCCAACTCAAGCTCAAAAGCAACCCAACGCCAATCTGTTTGCGCAAATCTGCTTGCTATGCTTATCGACCATCTCAATCGAGTCAATGGGCAACATAAAAACTGGCCTATTCATGGCCCATCTCAATGCTGAAATCATGCTGGTGGTGACAACTTTAGTGTTTAATAGTTCCTGTTCTCCCCTCCTCCATCCCAAGCCTGGCCATCACTTGGTTTTGTGTAGGCTCAAGGAGTCTGCCAGATAACTGCTGGCAGATTTGTGTGTAGAGCATATGAAATTGTTCAAGTGTAAAGAAACCCTCCTGAACAAACTCCACCCTTTATGGCAACATCTGATGAAGTTATCTTCATTCTCAAGCGGCATTTTCAACCAAACTGGTTCAGATTTTCAGGCTTGGGTTTTCTAAAATGATGCAACACCAACAAAAAACATTCATCATTCTAACACTGCTTCAGCACAACATGCTATTTGCAACTTTTAAACGATGATAAAAAGAAGATTAACACAATGTGAAACAAATAACAGCAGCACCATGACTGGAAATAAAAACAAAAAAACATGTAATTCTCAGCTTCAAAAAAATCAGAATAGAAAACAGACCTCAGTAAACTTAAAAATCCAGGATGTAAAATAGCTCTCATTAACCCTAAAATTCAGGACATAAACTAAAAGTCCACTTTAACCTTAAAAACGGTAAAATTAAGGACATGATCTTCTAACATAAACAGACAATTCCGTTTTAAAAATCTGCATCATCTTAAGACATTACAGACATCTGAACAAAATGAAAACTGGTCAAACACTAAATAAATCTATTAACTCTTTCTTTAGGGGCAAAAGCAAAACAGCATTCTATTTTTGAAACATGACATTTACAGGTACCATGTGATTGTGAACTATACAACGCTAATATGAGACAATATTTACACTGTTACCAAGCATGGTTATGTACAGTTTATGGTTACGCACTCACTTTGATCACAGTTTCTCCCCTTTCATGGTTCTCATCATGGCTCATTTTTGCAGACATGACCCATCCACCCCCCACCACCACCACACAATAAAAGCACGGTAACAATTTTCGTTAACTTCGCTTCTGCACAAAATAAAGCAAAAACTGGTTAAGACTAAAAAAACAACAAAAATGATGATACACAAGCAACATACTGCTTACTGCACACAACTCCTGTAACTGTAGAATTTTACTATCAACCTTGCTTCATGCTTCATGCAGAAAATAGCAAAGCAAAAAAATACATCATCCAGGTCGAATGCAGTTATCTACAGTTGTTTGAAAGCCTTCGACTGGAGTCACCTACACTTGTGAAACTGTATGGTCAATGTAATTGTCAAAGGGGTGAAAGGGCTAAATAAACCATAAATGCTACTCACTAAATGGAAGGCTAAATTGTCAAAAGGGGTGAAAGGGCTAAATAAACCATAAATGCTACTCACTAAATGGAAGGCTAACTAATCAGATACTTCTCCATTCTAAAATACTGAAGTATACAAGCACGCTGAACAGACCCTTAACTTGGAAACATTAACAAAAGGTAAGGCAACAGATCAGATACCCCTGAATTATGAAACCTAACAACAAAAATGCAAACCAACTGATCACATATCCCTCAATTTTGCAACACTGAACTAGATGCAAGACATGCCCACACTTCATAAAGATGAACACAAAGAGTCTGGGAAAGGGCAGAAGTTATGGTTGGAAGGGAGACAAATCAAAACTTGCCAGCTATGTCACATCAATCTTCTCCCTTATCTGGTGCAGACAGCCTAGTATCCGTGAACCAGTGACCCTGAAATTACTTTAACCTTTTCCAACTTACAGGACTTTCCAGCTCCATGCCAGGACAATACATCAGTGAAATGACTAAAACTTGGTTGACATCTGAACACTGGCAACACACAAATACTTGCTGGACCGAAGTTTTCACATAATTATATAGATATCCATACAAAGCAAACCCGATTGATTCCCTCACCCCCTCCTCATGAGTAGGACTTATAAGAAGGAACATGTCGCAGAGTTTTTTAAGACAGCATCTCTATACTACGAATTAATTCCATATATACACTGACACCATAGATAGCCACACGCCTGTCCCTGTCAAATTCAATAGTAATATTCTTTCACAAAGTCTTACCTGACGTAGGAATAGGAATATTTAACTGTCATGATAACAAGATTTTTCCTCATCCCATATCACCCATTTTCAAAACCATTATTATCAACTAAGCATTAAGTCAGCAGCAAAACAAGACCATACAAAACAAAAACCATTACTATTTTTTTTTCTTTTTGTATGAGCATGATTTTCAAACCAAGTATCACAGAAAATTTTCAAAGCATTCATTATTTGTGAATTGCTGACTTTTACAATCAACAGTCAACAAAATCCTAACCTGTAAATTGAGTCTCTTCTAGAGCTGTGCAGTCCATTTTTCCTCTTCCAAGTTCAAACTTCAAGAGAAGAAAGATGAAGAAAAGAAAATACAACAAAATAATCATTATCTTTAACTGTATAAAATTTCCTACGGTCAACTGAACTGCTTCTAAAGTTAAATGAACTGCTTCCAAGGTTAAGTGAACTGCATTTTACAATTCGGTCATGATTAAGCAGTTTCTATTAGTATTACTTTATTGCAAAAATTAAGTGCAAAACATTGACATCTGTACATACGGTTACTTAGTCCAAGCCAACAGCTTTGTCTGGGAGATGTTTGCAGCCTCTGAGTAAGCAATCTTTCACATAGGATATGGCGAAGTTATACTACAGCTTCCATTCCCAAAGTCCTAACATCCTTTCACAATAGCAGAGAGAATAACCTATTCCATTCTATACAGAGTTACATGTATAAAGCTTTTGTTACATAATCATCAAACAATCCAAGCTCATTTAGAGTAAGGTAAAGCTTGTAATCATTCTTTTATTCTACTAGACAAAAAATGTAACTATGTACAGATATACTATTTATCAAAATACTTCTGTCCATTCCCTCCCTTTGGTACCATCGCATTTGTGGTATACTAATCGTGGAGTATGCGAGTCAATGAACTTCCACTGGCGTGGCATCAAGACATCACTTCAACTCATGATACACGATCATTCTATGATACACGATCAAAGTTCCAAAGTTCCATTGCATTCACACAACCTGTCAAGTTCTTGTCACACTCACAAAGTCTGTATTTTCATTCACATGTAAGGTCCAGCAAGTTCATTTTGCATTCATGCACACTGTCAAGTTCATTTTGCAATCAACCACAGTCTATCGATAAAGTTCCTTTTGAATTCATGGATTTTGCAGTCAGTCGAGTTCATTTTGCATTCATACACACTCTTTCGAATCATTTAGCGTTCATTCTGATCGCTTTCTCTTGCACGCACAAGAGTCTGTCTCCTTCCAGTACTGTCCCTCTGCCACATCCGTTTTTGTTGGGAGAAGAAACGGCCTGATACGACGATGGCTTCGAACCTGAAACTCAGCAGACCTCCGGACCTTCTTAGGAGCTTGGGGCACAACAAATGGAATCTTCTGCTTTCTTGGAGTGCACAACACAGGGTCAGCTGCGGGCATCATCAGGGGACTGGCACTTCTGTTAGGATCCAAGTTGGGAGAAGGGGACTGAGGAACAACAGGAGAGCGCAACTTTTCTCGAGTTCCTAAATCCAGTTTGGGAGGCGCTTTTCTCTTGATTGTCTCCTTGGCACGCATCACTGTTTTTTTCCTCGGAGTGTTGGGAACTCTTGTCGAAACAATTTGCTTGACAGGGGTGGTTGGAAGCAGTTTAGCAGCTTCTCGGGCAGACAATACACCTTTCACCTCTTTCGTTGTAGAACTGGACACACTGTGGTGGCCACCAGAAGTAGTGAGAGTTGGTGAAGGCAGTGAAGGTGAGGCATCAGCAGCAGTCAGTTTTGCCTCGGCCCCTGTGTCAGTGGAGTGTGGACTGGTGACAAGCAGATTGTCCACTGGGACGGGGCATAGGGGCTGCTGACAGCTGCCGTACAGGATCAGAGCGGCCTGGATGGACAACACCCGCATGTGGTTCTTGTCACCAGCGAACAGGTCCCAGTAGATGGTGTGCTCCCATAAGTGCTTGATGAAACACACGCGACTCTTGTACAGCTTTCCTGAAACACAGTAAAAGAAATCTGTGACAACAAGAATAACATAAATCTGTGACACAATTAACACTTGCTTTTAGATGAAACAATAATGTTGTACATCATCAGGGCATATACATTGTGTATATATATCATATTTTAACTCAAATCATGAAAGTCTTCTGCTGAAAGAGCCTCAAGTCAAAACCAAAGGGTTTCACTGACGCTACATAAATTACTAGCAGAGGATTTCTGAACAAGACCTCCTGTCTATTTCGGGATTGTCACGATGCAATCTTTAATTCCAGGCTCAGCATATGGGTTTCGCTGCACTCACATATTTCCATATATGCCCTCCATCCAAACCTTAAGAAATTACCTGGCAAACTATTTGATCCTCCACTAAACTTTATGCACTGCCAGGATGTGAAATGAAGAGGGAGACAAGAGCCAAGAGGGTGGTGGTGGGGAGATCTATGAAAGACTGACATTGCAGCAATGATGGACAACAAACAAGCACTTTTATGATCTCAAATGGGATCAAACCAAGACAGGAGATATCAAGTACACAAGCCAGCCACAGATAACAATGTGGCCCACCCAAGGGTCAAATCCATGACACCCAAATTATGAGCAAAGCGCTCTAACTGAGCTAACAGGCCACTAAAACCAGTGGCCCACCAAGGCTTAAACCCACAACCCCTGATCTATTCCCATTCACTCTAACAAACTGAGCTTAAGGGTCACTCAGACTGACAAGCAATTTTCTTTAGCAGCTTGCCTTTGGGGCTTGGTTGTGACGGCTAATTTCTGAAGTCCTCTCACAATCTTAACATGCATCCTCAAGCAAGCCAGTCAGTGCCAAATATCTAACATTACATAATCAGCAATGAAACCCACAGCCCACTAGTAATGGAGTAAATGAAATATTTACAGTTTCCATAGTCTATTGTGTCAGTAAATCACTGAACTATAAAAAACATTTAAAAAACACACCATCAACCCTTCACTCTCTCAACTTGTCCATGGCTTCCCGTATTACCAGTCACAGCAATTATCTAAAAAAAAAATTAACCCTGCTGAACAAGATGAAGGAATGAAAAATTGTTTTTGTCAGGGCTCCCACTGAGGAAAAGCAAAAATCCCTGAAAATTTTCAAAATTTATGTTTAAAATGGCACAATCTGACAGATCTCTTTGCTTGATCTAAAGACCATTTTGTAGTTTGTTTTTTTTTGGCGGATTCTCACGCTCGGTTTTCACGGAAATCCGCGAATTCGCGTTAAAGTGGGAGCCCCGTTTTGTAGAGCTTTGGTAAGACTGAGTGAGGGTTAAATCAAAGTGAAAGAGAAGACAGCAGGACAAGGAGGGTGAGTAGCATTTACTGACACCAGTTGTCATTTGACTGCAACTTCAAACTGATGCTTTGACTTCAAAAACAAGTGTGGCTGCCCTGGCTTCAAAAACAAGTGTGGCTGCCCTGGCTTCAAAAACAAGTGTGGCTGACCATGTTCAAGCAAACGGAACCAGAAAAAACATGACAAAAGAATCAGAACATGTATTTAATATTAACCAAACAAGACAGGCGCAAACTTTCAGCAAACTGGCCTTTGTCAAGCAATGAAGCATAACATCACAAACAAATACCAAATGCAAACATTGGAAGAAAAAGACAAACTTCAGTCATTACACTACAGTTCTTTTCTCACACTGGACGAAGCAGCTGTGAAGTTTCAGTCATTTTCTATTTTTGTATAAAAATGTTACATTTAATTTTAGGGCAAGACCCTTTCACAATGAGCAATATTTCTAGTAATACTACTGGTTTTAGCGACTGGTGTTCCGACCTAGGAAGTTTTTTTACTGTCAACACTGAATGCTAAGAGATCAACAGAAAGTTTACTAGTTACATCATCATCTCTCTCTCTCTCTCTCTCTCTCTCTCTCTACCTCCTCTCTCTCTCTCTCTCTCTCGCACGCACGCACCACACACACACACACACACACACACTATAAATACTCATGTTAATCTTCAAGGACATCTCACTCAGGTTTTACTCTAGACACTACAGTTCACCCTACTAAGTAAGAATCTTGGCAAGTTTGAACTTAAGTTTGTTCAACAGGAAGTCACCAAGCTCTGACCTTCCAAATTTACCACTGATAATGTGGCCAACTCCAACAGCCTGCGCAAAACCTTATGATCTTGAAATGGGAATGGACAGATGGGGGGTCAGGTAGGGATGGAGACCTATGAAAAACTTAACCTGGCATCACAGAATGACTGGAGCATTCAACTTTACAAATGGGCACACTCCAGCAAACTGGCCTTTTATTCTTTTTTTTTTTTTCCTATATGCTGAAAATTGAGCTGAAGACATCAGACCTGGAGTCCACAGCTCTGTCAACAAAGCCAGACAACCATGCTGGTCACTTGTCATCAAACCTACCCATTATCTACAAGATGCAACAAATATATATACATCTGTGCATTGATTGCTGAGAAACCAGGTAGTGCTCAATACTGGCATGATTTTAATGAGCCACTAATGAAATCAAAGCTATTGAGTATTGAAGGCCTCCAAATAGGCCTATTACTGGTTTACACTTTAGTCAACACATGACCTTTGTTTTTGTGACTAAACGCCTAAATAGTAAAATGGATTGAGACCAACATTTCTTTCCAAAGAAATGAACCTGTCAAAACTTTTGTCTCATTTAGGCCATACTCTGTGTGTGTTGTGTGTGTGTGTGTGTGTGTGTGTGTGTGTGTGTGTGTGTGTGTGTGTGTGTGTGTCAGTGTTGTGTGTGTGTGTTTCACTGTATGACAACATGTGCGCCATGTAGGCCTATATGATCACACGCAGTTTCAATAAAGTAGAATTTGCTTATTCCTCCATATACACAAACATTAAAAACATATTTGAAACAAAACAGCATGAAATAATGAAACTTGATCACTGTGTGTGTAACTCACTACGTTTAACACACTGTGACTATGTCACACATGCGACACATTACTCTGTAGGCCTAGTATATAGTAGTATGTGGGCACGTGTGTACTGTGTGAGTGATATCACTGTCACACATCACTCTGTAGGCCTACTAAGTATTCTGTGGGCGCGTGTGTACTGTCACTGTGTGGTATAAACCCACAGTTCATCTTGACTCGAGACTTTAAAACGGTATCCAACAAGTAACAAGAACAAATTACACAATTTATCAATAGCCTTATCTACTAGATCTAGCCTTTTGGGATGGGGGTGTAGGGTTAGGACGCAAAGTTGTTGTTAATGGAAAAGTCGGCCTGCGACCCTTCCTCCTTTCCCCGCCACCCACAACACCCACCCACCCTCTCCGCACGTGAGGCCGCACGTGTTGGTTGGCGTGCAACCTGTTGATTGCTTGTCATGTTACTTCCGACGTCTGCTACGCACAGTGACAATTTCCAATGACTTACTCTAAAAACCTTGGATGCAAATCGCGACTTAGAAAGCACCATGTGTATAACTACAATACAACGCGAGTCTCACTCGCATTTATGTTATGGGCATGACGGTCACGCCAACAACTTGAACAAGCCGCATGCCCATGGGCAAGGCTGATGCGGATCTCCGATAACAGACAATTTTCAGCAACGTCTTCATTCCTTAGATTCTAAGCCACCATTCAATGAAAACATTTACGTTCAACAGTTATCAAGTCACAAACTTGCATGGGTAATACAACAGTACAGTTGAAAACGGGACGACTATACAGAAAATAACTTACCACACACACAGCAGTTGATTCCTCCACCATAATCAACGTAGCGCTGCAGTACATCCAACACTTCGGACAATTCCAGGTCTTTCCGCTCCCTGTCATAGTGTTTAGTAGAATCATGACGGGTTCTCCGGGGTCTTGGATGGCTTTCTGTATCCATTATATGAACTCTTTTGGTCAACAATCAGCTGTTCCAGCCTTTGAAAACTTTTTCAACAACTTCGATGTAAACACAAGCAGACGTTTATCCCCACCGCGTTTCTCAGCTGTCAGGCTAGTTTCAACCAATCACTGATCGTGTTTATGACCCGTGACTTGTCATGTGATCATTTCCGCGGGAACTGCCGCCCTTGTTGCGCATGCTCAACCGATGGGGTCAGACTTTTCGGCGCGAAAATGACGTAGACTCATGAATATGCATTACTTCTATCCATTGATAACTGCGCGGCTGAGCTACGCACGTTTTGTCACCCGTTACGAAAGTGTACGAGGTTTGTTTGGAGCACTCGTGCAGTGTTTGTGCGTGTGTTCTGAATGAAACGCTTTGTGGTTTGAGGAGGATTAGGTCGCTGGCATCTACAGTAGGTTTATTTTAATATGGAGTGAGTGGCTTTGTGGTTAAAACACATGTCTTGTCCGCGACCACAGATTCGAATCACGCACTAAACAGTGACTTTCCTCCCCCATCCACTAAATCAAAAATTATGATGGTACAGGCGCTAGTCTTGTAGATGAGAAGGTAAACTGATGTCCCGTATACACAGGACAATGAACACGTACAGGATAATGAACACGTACAGGACAATGAACATGTACCGGATATAACCATGTACATGACAATGACCATATATATAAGATAATGAAAATGCACAGGATAATACACACAGGACGTTCAGGATAAAATACATATACAGAATAATTAAGACGTTCAGGCTTATGTACACATTATGTCTTTTACTGTTATTGTTTTTTTTAAAGCCCAACGGTCTGAGCAGAGCCATATCAGGGCTATTAACCATTTCTCAATACTTCAACAACAAACAAAAAGAAAACGGAAAAGAAAATCAAGTACACATATCAATGCATTCGCGCACATGATCTAAGGAAATGCCCCTGGCGTTGACCACTCCGTCCAATTCATCGCGCAGGGGATTAAAAAAATAACATGCCTGAATACAAAATTTTATATAAACGTAACTAAGGACACTTAAACATAAAAAAAAAGGGCCTAAATTACCAAAATTGCTTCCGCATCTCATTTCTCTAGAGCCACAATGCACTTAATACATGTACTCAATTACCAAGCCTGAGAGAAAGTACTAAGCCTTTATCAGCGCTTAGATTTGATTTTGTCGAGATTTTGCGCTATATAAATATTGTAAGTATTATTGTTATTATTATTATCAAACACATACAGGTGAATGGACCAGCAAGAAGGAAAATGATAGGAAGAAATGACAGAAAGCAAAGGAGGAAGAAAGAAACAAAGAGAGTGACAGAAAAGAGGAAATTTCTAGCACAGAATTTCCAGAAGATGGGGATACTATTTATACTGAAAGAGCCCCCGGCATCCCAACGGGGTGGAGGATAATGAACATGAACAGGATAATGAGAACACGTACAGAAAAATTAACATGTACTGAACGATGAACACGTACAAGACAATGAACATGTACATGACAATGTGTATGTTCAGTACAATAAAAAAAAAAAAATTAACATCATAATTGTACCTTGTAGTTTACTACATGGAGAACGGACAATACAAAAAACACATTTGCAAGTCACAAACACATGGATACAAAGAGTACTGCCGGATGTGTGTGGGTATTGTTGTCGTCGTCGTTGTTGTTGTTGTTGTTGTAACTATTGGTGTTGTTGTTGTTGTTGTAACTATTGTTGTTGTTGTTGTTGTAATTGTTGTTGTTTTTGGTTTCTTTTTACACACAACCACACACACACACACACCACACACACACACAACACACCACACACACACACCACACACACACACACCACCCACAACACACAACACACACACACACACACCACACACACACACCACACCACCACACACAACTATCACCACACACACTACAACACACACCACACACACACACACACACACACACACACACACACACTACACCGCACAAACACACACACACACACACACACACCACACACACTCACAAACACAACACACCACACACACACACACACACAACACACACACACACAACACACACCACACACACACACACACACAACACCATACACACACCACACCACACACCACAAACTACTAGATCTATCACTAGTATCAGGTCATTGAGGCAGGCCGGAATCATAGAGTTATAAACAACATACAACTCTGTGACCGGAAACCAGCAGGGCTTCATATATCATTAATGTCAGTAATGCCAGATTCCATATCAAGTTGGCGCCAACTGCTGCAGTTGCTATCACAGATTTAGAAACAAGACTGAACCTTGACCAAGTGACTCTTGTCTGCACTCAGGTCTTCTCTCCAGGCTCTGTACTATTGCCAGTACCAGTGCGATAAAAAGTAAAGATTTTCCCATTATCCTGTGATTTCATTATTTCATGCTGTTTTGTTTCAGATACGTTTTTTAATGTTTGTGTATATGGAGACATAATCAAATTTTACTTTATTGAAACTGCGTGTGCATTTAACGCAAGTGATCATATACATGGTGCACGTGCTCAAACAGTCACACACACACACACTGTCACACACACACAGTGACACACACACACACACACACTGTCACACACACACAGTGACACACACACACACACACACACACACACACACACACACACAGTGACACACACACACACACACACACACACACACACAGTGACACACACCACACACACACACACACAGTGACACACACACACACAGAGTGACACACACACATACAACATACACACACACATACACACACACACACACACACACACACACACACACACACACACACACACACACACACACACACACACACACACACACCGTCTAATATCACTTATAGTGAAAAGACGTTAAATCAAGGAACGAACGAAACACACACATACACACAGTGACACACACACACAGTGACACCACACACACATACACACAGTGACACACACACACAGTGACACACACACAGTGACACACACACACACATACACACAGTGACACACACACACACACACACACACACTCACACACACACACACACACACACACACAGTGACACACACACACACACACACTCACACACACACACACACACACACACACACACTCACACACACACACACACACACACAGTGACACACACACACACACACACACACACCACACACACACACACACAACACCCCACACACAGTGACACACACACACACACACACACACACACCACACACACACACACACACACACACACACACAGTGACACACACCACACACACAGTGACACACACACACACACAGACACACACACACACACACACACACACACCACACACACACCACACACACACACACACACACACCACACACACATCAGTGTATATAAGTGAGACAAAACTTTCTGACAGGTTGACTTGTTTACAAGGAAATGTTGGTCTAAACCCATTTACTCGCAAAAACGAAGTTGATGTATTGACTAAAGTATTTACCAGTAATGTTTGGAGGCCTCCATTACTCCAGTAGCTTTGATTTCATTAGTGGCTCATTAAAACCATGCCAGTATTGAGCACTACCTGGGTTCTCATCAGTCAGTGCACAGATGTAGGCCTATACATATTTGTTGTATCCTGTAGACAATGGGTAGGTTTGATGACAAGTGACCAGCATGGTTGTCTGGCTTTGTTGACAGAGCTGTGGACTCCAGATCTGATGTCTTCAGTTCGATTTCAGCACATAGCACAAAAAACTCGGCTGTTTGCTGGAGTGTGCCCATTTGTCGAGCTGAATGCTCCAGTCATTCTGTGATGCCAGGTTAAGTTTTTCATAGGCCTCCATTCCTACCTGACCCAACTCTAACGTTATGCATTACGCTCAAACTATAAAGTACAGGACAGCATAAAATGAAAAAAAACGTATTTGATCTATGTGTGTGTGTGTGCGCGTGCGCGTGCGCGTCTGCGTGTGTGTGTGTGTGTGTGTGTGTGTGTGCGTGCGTGCGTGCGTGCGTGTGTGTGTGTGTGTGTGTGTGTGTGTGTGTGTGTGTGTGTGTGTGTGTTTGCATAATGGACAGATTGTATCATTTCAGTATGGTTCATCGTCTTTATTGGTGACAAATTTCAGATATATCAAGTCTAAATCTTATCAATGCAGATTTCAAATGCCTGTACTTCTAAAATACGTCAGCAAATAAGTTCTAGCATCAGACAGTGTATGAAATATTCTTTACACATTAAATCAGTTATAGTTTGGAAAGGGGAGGGGGGAGGGGAGGATTAAAACTTCATTCTTGTCATCTGCCGACTATAAACTTTTCATTAAATTCACGTAAAAAAATAAAAATAAAAAAATTAAAAAGTTCATTCCCTGTACATCTTGATTTATTTCGACAAAACCAAAACCAAATCGGTACAATTTACATCTTAAGCTTTTTGGGTCTTTTGTTTTGTTTTGTTTTGTTTTGTTTTGTTTGTTTGTTTTTTGTTTGTTTCTTTGTTTCTTTGTCTGTTTTTTTTTTTAAAGTCCAGCCTCTTTTACAACGTACCTCTAAATCACATCAAATTCTCAACACAATCAGATCCATGTCGTTCAAAACCTGCGAACTAGATCCTCTTCCAGGTTCTCTCTACGCCGACTGTCTCCCTACTCTCCTCCCATTCATCACTGACATCATCAACACTTCTCTTCAAACTGGAACTGTCCCTGATTCTTTCAAGTCTGCTATTGTTCACCCTCTCCTCAAGAAACACAATTTAGATCCAAATGAACTGAAAAATTACCGGCCTATCTCTAATCTCTCTTTCTTGTCAAAACTCCTTGAAAAAGTCGTCCTCAACCAGCTGAACTCTCACCTGTCTGCCAACAATCTCCTCAATCCTTTCCAGTCAGCCTACCGCCAGTGCCATAGCACTGAAACTGCCCTACTACACATTCTCAACAATCTCCTCCTTGCAACTGATACTGGCAAAGTCTCTCTCCTCACACTCCTTGATCTGTCTGCAGCCTTTGATACCATTGATCATGGTATTCTCCTTTCTAGACTTCATCATACTTTTGGCATCTCTGATATTGCTCTGTCTTGGTTCACTTCATACCTATCCAACAGAAAACAAACCGTTCTCATCAATGGCACTTACTCTCAACCTGCATACCTGACCTGCGGTGTTCCACAAGGATCTGTCCTTGGCCCTGTTCTTTTCACTCTTTACACCTCCCCCCTGTCCACCATCATCAACTCCCATTCTATAAAACACCACTTCTATGCTGATGACACCCAACTTCAAGACAGTGACTCACCTGATAATATACAGCGCCTGTTGACTCGCACCACTGAGTGTTACTCGGACATTAAGAACTGGATGACACACAATAGACTTCAGCTTAATGACGACAAAACAGAAGCTATCCTCATTGGCACCCGTCAGAAACTTTCTCAGCTGCCTCCTCTTTCTCTCCCATTATGTAACACATCAGTCCCAATTTCTGATTCAGCTAAAAACCTTGGTGTCTGCATTGACTCTAACCTCTCCATGAACAACTTTGTTTCTCAAACTGCCAGATCCTGCTACTATCATCTCCATCGTATAAGGCTGATCAGGAAGTATCTCTCTGTCGAAACAACTGCAAAACTCGTTCTCTCCTTCATAATGTCTCGCATTGACTATTGCAATTCACTCCTGTCTGGTCTTCCTGCCTCCACCATTCACAT
>CM060305.1:4713291-4722378 GCA_030674185.1 Monoplex corrugatus
GATGATGATGATGATGATGATGATGATGATGATGATGATATTTATAGTCCCAGCCTGCAACATTAAAGCCTGTCCTGTTCCGTGCTTATCTTAATGTTCCGGTCATTCTGGTGGTGTCAGCTTGGAGATTCATAAGTCCCTGCTCCCCGACGATAAACTGAGGTCACGTGTGCAGCACACACCCAGCGCAAGTTAAAGATCCCACAGCAACAAATGATTTGTTTATGGCCAGATACTGTAAAAAAACGAAATGTATTTTTCTTCTTTTCTTTCTTTCTTTTTTTTTTTTTTCTTTCTTTTTTTCCTTTTGTAAACAGAAATATATGCATACAGAAGAAAATAGGGAAAAGTGGGTGGCGCAGCAATGTGGCGACGCACTCTGCTTGGGAAGAGTAGCCCAATGTCATGTAGGTAAATCCATTATGACAACAAAGAAACAGATATCACTGGATACGGGATAAAACAGAGACAGAGACATAGAGATCTACAGACACCACAGAGAATAGAGACTGTGGATATGAGCTCAGAGCCCATTCACTCTTCTTTTCCTCTTTCTCCTTCGTCTTTCATTCGCCATGTACACGGTGACGCCACGTCTGGGGATGAATGTGGTCAGTGAAGTAAGACTATCTATGGTCAGCCCTGCACGAAACGGAACATCGTATAAAAGTAAGAAGGAAGAGATGGTCCAGATGAAACCTATAAGCGTTCCCCACCCTATCATCAGGGGTCTGTGTTTACAAAGACAGATCCTTCAAGACGGGAACACAGAGAAGCGGGTGTAACAGAAACGGTCAGATGACCGACCCCCAGCTGTGGTCAATCAAGGCAATCCATCATTGTTCTCCTTGTCACTCTGGCTTGACCCGTTACTCAATTTCCTCCTCCCGGAATCCCGCTTCCAAAGCGTGGGATCCTGTTACAAGCTCAGAAAGGATCGTCATCCATCTAGTCGTTGTCAAATCTTGGTCGGGAGACGAGTATACTTCGTAGATTATAATCAGTTAACTGTTCCGTCCGCTGATTAACCTCTGATATCATCAGCTCAATCCCAGCCCCAGCATTTAGAAACTGGCCTGTTCGCCGTCCATCTTAACCCTTTGACTCCCACACCCCGTCCACCAGCATCCCGTATTGTCAATCATTCTAGCAAAGCAAACACTTAACCCTTTGACTCCCTCACCCTATTCACCAGCTTCCTGCAGGATGAGGGAGTCGAAGGGTTAAGTTTTGCAGGAAGCTGGTGAATAGGGTGAGGGATTGATTGATTGATTTGATTTGGTTTAGTTTTTACGTCGACACCCACCTCAGGTGATATGGCCGACGGGGATAACCATCCCAGGGAAGTGGGGGAAGTGAGACCTATCTAATCCTACACTGACACCACCAGAACAACAATGATGTTAAGATGGGACAGTGAGGTGGCCAGTTTTAATATAGCGCACCCCGGGATTCGAACCCACAACCATTAGCATGTGAATCCGACGCTCAAACCAACTGAGCTACTGGGGCCCGCTTAATAGGGTGAGGGAGTCACGGGGTTATTTTTTTTCAGTTGGTGGATAGAATGTAGAAGTCAAAGGGTTAACCTTCGCATCAATCTAGTGGAGTCAGCTTAGTGTTTCATGTGTTCCTCTCCTCCTACCCCATTTCAATAGCTTGCCAACGCATGGGGCTTTAGGCTCAGGCAGTCTGTCAGACAATTGCTGGTAGATTTACGAGGAGCGCATATGGAATTGTCCAGGTGAGATGAATCGCTTTTGAGCAAACTCCGAATTCTGTAATCATAGCCAGTCTCCTTGACCGTGGAAAGCCATGAACCAGTTCAGGCAAAACCTAATAATGCCTCCGTTTTGATTGTAACACGTATACTACACAACACACAAAACACACACACACACACACACACACACACACACACACACACACACACACACACACACACACACACACACACACACACACCACTCACCACACACACACACACACACACACACACACACACACACACAAACACGTACACATATACACACACACACACACATACACATACACACACACACACACATACACACACACACACACACACACCACATACACACACACACACACATACACACAAACAAACAAACAAAAACAAACAAGCTGGTGGACAGGGTGAGGGAAGCAAAGGGTTAAGTTCTTGCTTTGCTAGCATGGTTGAGAACGCTGGATGATTGCTAGTGAACAGTGAGCGGGAGACAAAGGGTTAAACAGTTACATATACGCTTTATAGGATGACCCCTTTCTATGTTTACACACATTTTATCTAAGCTCAGTTGTGTACTCAGTCTTTTGGATGAGAAGACGAACTGAGGTACTGTGTACAACACACACTCACAGCACGTTAACGATCCCACGGCAACAAAATTGGCGAAGTTCTGTAGCAAAATCAATTTTTCATAAGCAATTAGAAAGGCACACATACAGAAAAATGTTGGGTGGCGTTGCATTGCGGCGACACAGTTAAGGAGAAACACCACGAGTATGCGGATGGGACCCAGAGCACCTATGCCTCGCCGCTCTATGGACAATCACCTTCCAAGCTCCCGACGCGTTGCATGACCCACTCGGACCCAGTCATCAGTGACTTTCTTTTCAAACCAAATGGCCAGGTGGGGAGTGGGCAGATGACAAACCCAGGACATAGCCACACAATGCGCACCAACTAGGTCCGGCCCATCCACCAGACCAAGAGAGAATGGAAAACTCTCACCCCACTCTTGTTTTCATCTCTCGGACAGCCCGCCCTGCCACCAGCTCGCACAGCCATTCTAGCCAGAGAGAACAGCCCAGATTCCAAACGGCATATTTATTGTAACAAAGTTATCAAACAAAAAGTGAATTATTCAACAGGCCCTAACTAAATACAAATAAATAAACTTCAAGGACGAACTGTTAGCGCGAGCATAAGAGTAAGCAAGGACAAGCCACTCGTTTTGCAATAACCTTGAGTCCCCGTTCAATACTCGCAGCGTGAAAATATTAATCCTTTCATTCTCTAACCTTCCCCATTATTTTAATTCCTCCAGGAAGCTGGTGGATAAGGTGAGGGGATGAAAGGGTTAACGGAGCAGAGGTCATGAGCAGCCACTGAGTTATAAGACACGCAGCACTCACACGGTCATTGAATGGCCTTGACCGTTATCGGTCACGCTGATGAAGCGCGAGAAAACCGCCATACCTGTCAACGTCTTTTTCATGACGAACTTGTTTCTGTGATCTGTACGCCGACCATTTGATATCAATATCATTCAGGTGTATGCACCAACATCCACAAGTACCCAGGAAGACATAGACAACTTCTACGAAGTTTTAGAGATGGCCAAGGCCCAATGCAAATCACAAGAGGTTACCATAATAATGGGAGATTTTAATGCTAAAGTGCGAAAGGATAGGGTAGAGGATATAGTTGGACCTCATGGCCTTGGTACACAAAATGAAAGGGGAGGGAACTTGTAGAATGGGCACAGATGAATGAGTTCATAGTAGGAAACACCTGGTTTGAGCAGCCTAATAGAAGAAAATGGACTTGGATGAGTCCAGAAGATAATACCAAAAATCAGATTGACTACATCCTGATCAATACAAGATTTAGAAATTCTTTACTGTCAGCAAAAACACTACCAGGCGCAGACTGCAACAGTGACCACAATCCTGTAGTGGGAAGATTTAGGTTGAAATTACGGAAAAGGAAACAGACCAAAAGCAACATCAAACTAGATGTTGGGCTCTTAAAGACAGATGAAGTGATACGTCAAAAATTTAATGTACATGTTCAAAACAAATTCAGTGCTCTGGAAGACGTTGGTGACAGTGAGGAACAATGGACAAAGTTAAGAAATTCGATAAATGAAGCTTGTGAAGAAATCACTGTTGTAGATAGAAAAGCAAGAAAGAACTGGATGACAAAAGAAATTTTAGGCTTGATGGAGGAACGGAGGAAGGCAAAGAGAAACGAGGAAATATAAAGGAAGATAAACAAAGAAATCAGGAATAGAAATTGTCCACAGGAAAAATACATGTACATCAACTGGTTGCTTAAAATCGAAAGATGGTACGATTCTCATGGAAAAAGACAAACTATTAGACAGTTGGGGAGAGTACATTAAAGATCTTTTTGAAGATGACAGAAACGCAGAACACATTATAAGAAAGAACTTTGAAGGACCACCCATAATGAAAGATGAAGTTAGAGCAGCATTGAAAAAGATGAAACCGGGAAAAGCCCCAGGACCAGACAACATTACCACAGAGATGATTGAAGCCCTGGAGGAATTCGGTATAGAAAAAATAACTGTCCTCCTAAATGAAATTTACGACACTGGAAAAATCCCCAAAGATATGTCAAAATCAATTTTCACTGCACTTCCAAAGAAGACAGGGGCTATAGAATGCGAACTCCATCGTACAATCAGTTTGATGAGTCATGTAACCAAGATCTTATTAAGAATAATCATGATGAGGACAAGGAATAGAATCAACAGAGAAACAGCAGATGAACAGTGTGGATTTGTGGAAGGGAAAGGAACTATTAATGCCATATACATCATAAGAACTATCATAAAGAGGTCAATCGAGGTGAACAAGGATTTATATTTATGCTTTGTTGATTATACCAAGGCTTTCGATCGGGTAAGACATGAAGAATTGATTAACCAACTAGAAAGACTCAATATTGATGGAAAAGATCTACGAATAATCAGAAACATGTATTGGGAACAAACAGCTGCAATGAGAATAAAAAAAACGTTATAAGCTCTTTCCAAAACATCAAAAGAGGACTCAGACAGGGTTGTGTTTTGTCACCAGATCTGTTTTCACTTTACAGCGAAAACATCACGAGAAACCTAGAGCAAGACCCTGGATTATTAAAGGTTGGAGGAAAAATGATAAACAACATTCGATACGCAGATGACACCGTGCTAATTGCAGAAAGTGAAAGGGACCTACAAAACCTTGTGAATATACTTGAAATAGAAAGCAAAGGTAAGGGGCTGGAACTAAACAGCAGGAAGACTGAAGTCATGGTGATCAGTAAAAAACATGAAATCCCCTCGTGCAAAATAACAGCAAGCGGTACAACCTTGAGACAGGTTGATAAATTTAAATACCTGGGAACGATCATTTCACCAGATGGCAGATGCACATCAGAAATAGTCAGCAGAATCGGCCAAGCAAAAACAGCATTCAAGAAGAAGGAGAGCATTCTTACCAACAAATGCCTATCAATTAACATCAGGAAGAGAGTTCTTGAATGTTATATAGAACCAATACTGTTGTACGGTTGCGAGGCGTGGACAGTCAACAAGCAAAGCCAGAAGAAGATTGAGGCAGCCGAGATGTTTCTAAGAAGAATGTTGAGAGTTCCATGGACAGCAAAGAAAACAAACGAGACAGTTTTGATGGAGGCAGACACAAGACGATCATTGATAAGGAAGATTAGGAAAAGGCAGGCAACATTCATAGGCCATTTTATGAGGAAAGGGGAATTGGAACACCTGGTCACAACGGGAAAGCTGGAGGGAAAGAGAGCTCCAGGTAGACCCAGGGAAAAGATACTAGACGGACTTGCAGAGTGGCTGAAGACAGGGAGGGTGGAAGAGATGCTTGAGGCAACAAGAGATAGAGACAGATGGAAGTCCATAATCGCCAACGCCATGCGGCAAGGCACCTGATGATGATGATGATGATGATGATGATGATGATGATGATGATGATGATGATGATGATGATGATGATGATGATGATGATGATGATGATCTTTACGCCGCGCGCAGTCACACCAAGTTTTGTATCTAATCACTGTCACAGACGTACATACGCAGGTTCCGTTCTGAAACGATCTTCTTGTCAGTCCATCTTGGTTGGGAGGGAGAGGAGGGTTTCAGGCGTTCTGTTTTTGTTTGTTTGTATGTTTGTTTGTTTATTTGTTTGTTTGTTTGTTTGTTTGTTTGTTTGTTTGTTTGTTTGTTTGTTTGTTTGTTTTTTCTTTTCTCAGGTCGTGTGGATTTTTCATTTTGAATAACGTGTAGGCAGATTTTCGTTTGGTCGGGCATGAGAAGGTATGACCACGGCCCTCGTGACATACAATGATGTCATCTTGTTTGTCTGTCTGTCTGTCTGTCTGTCTGTCTCTCTCTCTCTCTCTCTCTCTCTCTCTGTCTCTGTCTCTGTCTCTGTCTCTGTCTCTGTCTCTCTCTCCTCTCTCTCTCTCTCTCTCTCTCTCTCTCTCTCTCTCTCTCTCTCTCTCTCTTTCTTTCTCTCTGCGCGGGCGTGTGTGTGTTTGTTTATGGTGTTGTTGTTGTTGTTTGGTTGACTGGTTGTTGTTGTTTTTTTAACGTCTGTGTGCTTCCTGGTTTCCAAATGACAAAGATGATGTTTGTCTATTTGGCTGAGGTAAGTTCAGGCCTGTTATTTTGCCGGCCATACTGTTCCCATGTCTTGTTCATAAGTCTTCTTGGTATGCAGCTGAGGCTTAAGAATAGTTGGTTAGTTAGGCTAACATTCATTAGATATTCTGACAAAACTCGTTATAGTTGGACTTCTGACCTCAATTGTAGAAGAAGGAAAATGTTGATGTTTCCATGTTTAACATCACTTATGGGTATCCACAACTAACTTGTAGGTGACAAGAGGTTTGGTGTATTGCGGTGTCTTGTCTAGCACACCCCTTGTGCAGTGAACTAGCCTTGCTGTTGGTGTAAGGTGTCTGGAATTAAGATTTGCAAGGATGTGCTCGTCATCATCATCATCATGTGCCCTGCTGCATGGCGATGGCTATCATGGCCTTCCACACGAATCTCTATACCTTGTCTGCTACAAGTACATCTCCCATCCTCTCTGTCTTCAGCCACTCTGCAAGTCCGTCCAGTATTTTCTTGGTGTGCTCATCTGCCTTGAAAACTGTCCTGGGGTGAGGCTGGATGCCTAGTCCTCAGTGGAGTGTGGGTCCTGGCAAAATGCTGACGGCAATCTCCTGGCCCCTTTGGTCAATATCCCTGTATGAATCTTCGAAATTGTCTTTGATTACCTGCAAATTTTACTTAGCTGATATCAAAACACCTACTTGTCAGTCATCTGTGAGAAACATACATTCTTCGTGATAATTGCTGACATACGAAACCAAATAAAAAAAGTCGGACGTTTTTATTAACTTAGTTATACAGTGAAAGGCAAGTGTGCGTGCTTGCGTGTGTTGTGTTGTGTATGTGTGTGTGTGTGTGTGTGTGTGTGTGTGTGTGTGTGTTTGTGTGTGTCTGTGTGTGTGTGTTTGTGTGTACGTGTACGTATGTGTGTTTGTGTGTGTGTTTTGTGTGTGTACATATTTATGTGTGTGCATGTGTGTATGTGTGTGTACGTATGTCTGCGTGTATGTGCGTGCGTGTGTGTGTGTGTGTGTGTGTGTGTGTTCGTGTGTTTGTGTGTGTATATATATATGTGTGTGTGCGTGTGTGTGCGTGCGTGCGTATGTGTGTGTGTATGCACGTATGTGTATGTATATACATGTGTGTGTATGTGTAAAACGGGCCCTGATATTGCTCTATGCAGTCCGCTGGGCTTTAAACAAAAATACCAATAGCAATGTGTATAACGTGTGTGTGTGTGTGTGTGTGTTGTGTGTGTGTGTGTGTGTGTGTGTGTGTGTGTGTGTGTGTGTGTGTGTGTGTGTGTGTGCGTGTGTGTGTGTGTGTTGTGTGTGCCCTTGTTTCACCGTACAGTTTCATTTCGTCTTTCTTTAAAACCATGGCGGCGAAAACGGGAGGGAAAGCAGTAGTGGTTGACAGGCAAGCGGCTCCCCAGTTAAAAGCGCGCGCCGCGAGCTGTACTGTGAGAAAAGCGGGTCAAACCATTGCATTGGCTCTTTGGTCAAAACTTCTCACACGCCGGTTTTAGCTCCATTGGACTGAAGTGATCACATCTGGCGGAAGGGGGCGGGAATAAGGGAGAGGGGGTGGGAGGGGGAGGAGAGTGTGACCGTTGTTTGAGGGACTGGAGGCTGGGGTTGGAGTGGAGTAGCCAAGCCCATACGATTGTTTTGACAGGGCTGTTAAATATCCACACTCAGTTTGCGCTGTTCTCTTTGGTTTATTCGTATCCCAGCTGAGACTGTTGACAGAGCCGTCAACTTTAGACCAGAGATTTTAATCCCAACCTTCAACGTATAAACTTGCCTGTTTGCTGCCCAACTGTTCACTGCTTTGAATTTCTTTTTAAAATAGAGAAAATATATAAATAAAACAGACGGAAAGAAGAAAAAACAAATAAGCAAACAAACAACAACAACAACAACAAACAAAAATGGCCTGTTCGCTGCTTCTCTGAATGTTTCTATCATTCTGCTGTGTCAACTTGGTGTTTCATAGGTCCTCTCTGTCTCTGTCTCTGTCTCTGTCTGTCTCTGTTTCTGTCACTCTCTCTCTTTCTCTCTCTCCCTCTCTCTCTTTCTCTGTCCTCTGCCTCTGTCTGTCTGTCGGTCTGTCTCTGTCTCTGTCTCTGTCTGTCTCTCTCTGTCTCTGTGCCTCTGTCTCTCTGTCTCTGTCTCTCTCTCTGTCTCTCTGTCTGTCTCTCTGTCTCTCTGTCTCTGTCTCTCTGTCTCTGTCTCTCTCTTCTCTCTCTCTCTCTGTCTCTCTCTGTCTCTGTCTCTCTGTCTCTCTCTCTCTGTCTGTCTCTCTCTCTGTATCTGTCTCTCTCTCTCCCTCTCCCCTTTTTAAGATCGTGACAGTGCATAAGTGTTTTTTATGCAGGCTCAAGGAGTCTGCCAGATAACTGCTCGCAGAGTCTGAGCAGTGCATATGGGTCTTTCTGCGTGTAACCATCCGCTCATGAACAAACTCCAAGTGAACGCTCGTGGCTGCTATTGGTCTGGTAGTGTCAGCTCAGTGTTACATAATGACACAGTCACACAATCTATTGGTCTGGTATGTCAGCTCAGTGTTACATAATAAGACACAGTCACACAATCTATTGGTCTGGTATGTCAGCTCAGTGTTACATAATAAGACACAGTCACACAACTCCCCTTCTCCCTTCCAAGATGTCGCTAGC
>CM060305.1:4727478-4734978 GCA_030674185.1 Monoplex corrugatus
GCGTCACGTGATATAGAGCAAGGGGGGTAATCACTCCTTGAGAACTGAAGCAAAGGGATCTATTTAACACTACATTGACACCACCATGTCGGTGGGTTGAAAGTAAACAAAGTCCCGTAACCATGACGACGGGTGGAGGAGATAGGGGCGGGGGGTGCATTGTGGGAAGGGGGTGGGGTGGGATCTGTCGGTCTTCCGTGTGTGTGTGTGTGTGTGTGTGTGTGTGTGTGTGTGTGTGCGTGTTGTGTGTGTGTGTTGTGTCTGTGTGTGTTTGTGTGTGTGTGCGTATGTGTGTGTGTGTTTATTTGTGTGTATGGTGTATGTTTGTTTGTTTGTGTGTGTGTGTGTGATGTGTGGGTGGTGGTTGGGTGTTTGTGTGTGAGTGTGTGTGTTGTTGGGGATTCAGGATTACGCGTTGGAGATCATGGCCCTCCATATGCATCTACCCCTTGTCGCCGCAAGCACATCTTCCATCCTCTCTGTCCTCAGCCACCCTGCAAGTCCGTCCAATATTTTCTCCCTGGGTCTACCTGGTATTCTTTTTCCCTCCAGCTTTCCTGTTGTGACCAGGTCCTCTAATTCCCCTTTCCTCATAAAACAACAACAACAACAACAACAGTATTCACGATCACAGTGACTTTGCAAAATAGGAAAATCTAAAGTCTCTGTGATAATTTATGTATAAAAAGGGATATTGTGAGCAGGATTTGACCATCAGCCCAGGCCACCCATCCCTCCCCTCCCCTACACTCCCCTAAACGGACGTGGCAGGCGTGTACAACAAAACCCGTTGTGATCAGACAAACAGTATAACCGCTGTGTGGTTTTAATGACCCAGTGTCCGCGCACAGCCGACGTTGTCAGCACTAATCCCTCAGCCATGCCGGAGCATAGTGTGTGTAGCGGGTGAGGAGTGGGGCAGACCCAGGACAATGTTTCACAGGACCACAATGTCACCGACCTTATACCACATCAAGTGGACAGTCACGGTGTGGGGGTAAACCTGGGTGATGTTGATCTCTGCATACACACAAATAGTTGTAAACATCCTGAAGAGAAAAAAAAAAAGGGTTTTCAAAAGAAAAAAGAAAGGAGTGAATGAAAGACAGGAAGAATGTGTGTGTGTGTGTGTGTGTGTGTGTGTGTGTGTGTGTGTGTGTGTATGTGTGTGTGTGTGTGTGTGTGATTGTGTGATTGTGTGTGTGTGTGTGTGTGTGTGTGTGTGTGTGTGTGTGTGTTGTGTGTGTTGTGCGTGTGTATGTGTATGTGTGTGTGAGAGGTGTGAGGGTCAGAGAGACAGAAAGAGAAAGAGTAAGACAGAGAGAGAGAGAGAGAGTGAGTGAGAGAGAGAGAGAGAAGGAAAGGGGGAGAGAGAGAAAGAAAGAGAAAGAAATTTAGAGAGAGAGAGACAGAGAGAGAAAAAGAGAGACAGAGAAAGAGGGAAAAGAGAAAGAAAGAGAGAGAGAGAAAAAAAAAGAAAGAAAGAAAGAGAGAGAGACAGAGAAATTAGTAACAGAGAGACAGAGACAGAGATAGAGAGACAGAGACAGTGACACAGAGACACAGAGAGAGAAAAAGACAGGGGGAGAAGAAAGAGAGAGACAGAGGCAGAGGGAAAAGAGAAAGAGACAGAGAGAGACAGACAGACATAGAGACAGAGAAAGACAGAGACAGAGAGAGACAGAGACAGAGAGAGAGAGAGAGACAGAGAGAGAGAGAGAGAGAGACAGAGAGAGACTGGCTGACTGACTGATTGACTGACTGACTGACTGACTGACTGATCTTCATTTTACTGCAGTAAATACGCGACACAATGTTCGCTCAATTTTTCATTTCTGAGGTGGCAAAATTTACTGAAAAAAATCTTAAATAAATTAATAAAAAACAAGTATTCTGAGAGTAAAGACCACCACCATCACTACTACCACCAACACCGCCACCACCACCACCACTACTACTGCTGCTGCTGCTGTTACTACTACTACAACTACAACAACAACAACTATTGCTACTACTGAAGGTAAAACAAAATATGACTGCTGGATCTTGAGGGTAAAAACAAAATATTAAAAAAATACCTTGTTTGTAAAAGATCCTTGGGAGTATAAAACACAACGTTTCGAGCCCAGGCCCTTTGGACAAACGTTGTGTTTTATACTCCCAAGGATCTTTTACAAACAAGGTATTTTTTAATATTTTATCGCTACTACTACTTCTACTGTTGCTGCTGCTGCTACTATTACTGATAATATTGTCGTTTTGTTTTCCCTTCTGGAGACAGGGAACTGCTTGGTCCTTGTAAAACATGGAGATCAAGCAGCCCGTTGTTCATGGAAGGTAGAGACATACGACAACACTGCAAACCACAATAGTGATCTCTTTCATTACACAAGTTACAGCAACTTGAATTTTGTCTGATGAAAAAGATATGATAATATGTAAAAACAATATGTCATATAACGAGACCGGCGGTTTGTATATAGCTAATGTTTATGTTACTTACTTACTTTTTCCTTCCGCTTGTACCGGTGGGCGTCGCGGGGAGATACAGTCGTCTGTCAGCAGCAAGGCGGGTGGCCTGGAGAAGGGACATCTCGTGAGCTCTGAGGGTGTCTGCCACGGAGTCGCTCCATCGTCGTCTTGGTCTTCCTCTGGCTCTCCAGCCAGATTATCTGGTGTTGTATGCCCGAAGAGCTGGTTGGTTTAGGGGCATACGTGTGAGGTGTCCGAACCACTTGATCCTCATATGTTCGATGTGTTGTAGGATTGGTGTTGCTCCTACCATGTCTCGTATCACCTCATTTCTGATCTTGTCCCGCCTTGTCTTGTTTACTGCTTTCCTCAGGCATTTCATTTCACAAGTGACCAGTTTTCTCTCGAGGACTTTAGTTAGGGACCATGTCTGGCACTGGTATGTCAGCGTTGGTAGAAAAATGGTGTTGATGAGTTTCGCCTTAGTGCTGGTGGGAATGCTGGGGTGTTTCAGGAGCGGGGCAAGTTGGTAGCTGACTGCGTTGGCTTTCTGGCATCTGGTCTCGATTTCTCTGTCTAGTTTGCCATTTTCAGTGAAGATGCTGCCCAGGTATTTAAATTCACTGGCTTGCTTCAACTGGGTTCCGTTGATGTTGATGTCCAGTTTGTTTGGTCTCTTACTGACAGTCATGACCTCGGTCTTGCTAACGCTGATCTTCATGCCGTATGTCTCGCAGCTTTCAATGAGCTGGTCTGTGTGCTCCTGTAGCTGTATCTTGTCATTGTTCACCATTGCCTGGTCGTCCATAAACATGAGTTCATTGAGTGCCTCAGGGTCTGGGTTTGCCTCCTTCGTAATCTGATCCATATAGATCACGAAGAGAAGAGGGGAGAGATTACAGCCCTGCCTTACTCCCGATGTCACTGGGAACCAGTCAGATGTTCCACTGGCGGTGCGGACTGCACTCCTGCTGTTGGTGTAGATGGCCCGAATGTTGTCTAGCAGCTGGCCCTTGACGTCGTACTGCTCGAGGACCTTCCATAGCTTGTCTCTGTTGACTCGATCAAAGGCCTTTTCTTGATCAACGAATACAAGATGGAGATCTCGGTCGTATTCGATCGCCCTCTCGCACAGTTGTCGTAGTGCAAAGATTGCATCGGTGCACCCTCTTCCTTTTCTGAAGCCAAATTGGGCGTCACTGAGATGTTCTGTTTTCGCTCGAGTGCGCTGCTCCAGGATCTTTACGTACATTTTCCCTACATGACTGAGTAGTGATATGCCTCTGTAGGTACTGCAGTCTTTCTTGCTGCCCTTCTTCTTCCATATTGGCACCACTATTGCATTTTGCCAGTCTTCTGGTACTTTTCTCTCCTCCCAAGCTTTCTGAAAGGTGGTGGTGAGCCACTGAATTCCGGTTTCACCGCACACATGGATGGCTTCAGTTGTTATGCCGTCGACTCCAGCTGCCTTGTCTTTAGGACTGGTCTTCACTGCTTTTTTTACTTCACTCTCTAGGATGGTAGGTTCTGAGTGGTCTGGGTGGCTGGGGGTGAACCGGGACTGTGTGTCTTGTGCCCATACTCCTGATGGGTTGAGTAGGTCTTTGAAATAGTTTTCCCATCTCTTCACTATTTTCTCCTCTCCATGCAATGTTTCCCCGTTTGCATCGTTGATGATAGTGGTTGGATCGAATGTTAATGTTGATGCACACATTTTGTGCATCATTTCTATTCATAGTTATTAGTGTCGGCGGTCAAAATTTATTTTGTAACAATGAAAACTGCACACAATACACATATTAGTGTTCAGTTTTCTGTTTACATACAGTTGTTTGTTGTTCATACAGAAAGAAAAGGTACATTCTGAGCAAATACAGTTTGGAAATTGCAAGATGCAATTCATATTTTCTGATAACATTTCAACGCCATTATCAACCATAACATCTCATCACTTAACTGCCATGAATTCCATATGGACTGTCACAGGTGCCATGCGATGGGGAAGATCCAGAATGATCACGGCACAAGCCTTAAGCCTGTACATAAACCTATGAGCTGGCCAGGTCCTGAGGTCCTACCTAGATAGTTCCATAACCCTGGGGTTGTAGAAGAGTGAGGTGGCAGAGACCTCAACTTTTCCCGGGGCCAGCACCACGAGGGCGGCGCCCATCCCCTTTCCCTCGCTTCAAATTCATATTCATATTCACATTTTAACCAAGACTTCAGAAAGGCAAGAAGGCTATTTGGTCTTCAAGGGTGGGATCTAGGAAATCAACCAATCTCTCCAAAGTTTTTTTTACCAAGGCAGCCGGGCAATGCCCTGCTCTTCACGATTTTCAACTGCCGTGGGATCCTTAGCGTGTTCAGCCAGAAGGCACACTGGTCCGAATCAATGTTCGTCCCCTTCCGAGGAACTAGACGTTCAGTTCGATTTTCAGGTCAAACTGAGGAGAAAAGTCGAGGCTTCTGCGGGGAGCGAACCCTGGAACCTCGAGTAAAGTTATGAGCAGGCAAAACAAGAGGATCGGGAAGGCAGCCACAACACTAGTCCGCCTCACACAAAGGGTGTGGACAAATCCCAAGCTGACCGCGAAGACAAAGATGGCTGTATACAACGCCTGTGTCCTCAGCACAGCATGCTCATCAGGAGAAAAGGCTCAATACCTTCCACCTGAGAAGCCTACGGCGCATACTCGGCATTTCCTGGCAAGACAAGGTGACCAACACCGAAGTCCTGACCCGCGCTGGCCTCCCAACCATGCATACCATGCTGAGACAGCGTCGGCTGCGCTGGTTGGGCCACGTTCGCCGCATGGAAGATGGTCGCATTCCAAAAGACATCCTTTATGGTGAGCTTGCCACAGGGCAGAGAAACATTGGCCGCCCACAGCTGAGATACAAAGTTGTTTGCAAACGTGACATGAAGGCGCTGGAGATCAACACTGAGTCCTGGGAGGACCTCGCAGACGACCGCAACAGCTGGAGAAGCACTCTTAAGAAACAGCTGCGGATTGGCGAGGACAAAACTGTCAGCTGCTGCAGCAGAAAAGCGAGTTCGCAGAAAAGGGACGACAGCCAACAGACCAGCATCAGCATACACATGCGACCGCTGCAACAGAGACTGCCTCTCTCGCATTGGTCTCTACAGTCACAGGCGACGCTGCTTGGACCAAGCAGACAGCCCATCTAGACATTAGAACGGATGTACTTTGTCCATGGTCAGCCATGACCGAGGGAGGCCTACCTAATAGCTGAACATGGTTGATGTTCGACACTTCATCCTCAAGGTTATTCCCTATCAAAGCATAGGGTATTCATGTGCCATGAATCACCGACGCTATTAAAGATATTGATGTGGCCGACTGTTTGCATCACACGCTGATGCCAATGGATGGCAGGATCATAGCATTTGTTGCCATATCCATGAACTTGTCTTTTCACGCAGTCACAATCTTTTTCTCCCAAAATGACATTGAAAGTTATCCATCAGATCTTTGGCACTGACACCAACTCCTGGACTGACCGCCCCACTGACCATCTCTTCCATGAACTTTTGGTTGAAACTCACCAGCCTACACTGACACGTCCTCCGGGTGTGCACGTTGGTGATGAGTGATCTGGTGTTGTACCCCTTCTGAAAATGACACACAGCTGGCTGGCGCAGGCTGGATTCCCTCGTACTGAAGACACCATCATAGAGAAGACATGGGACTGGAACTTCAGTTCCAACAGACAGACCGGCACGTCATTCACACCCTCTTCACAATGATGATGGAATTTAGACACTTTTGAAGTTGTCCATAGAATGTGCGTCCGTAGTTCATTTTGGAACCGCGTGTTCAGCATGTTGTTTAGGACAGTGAGGTGAAGGGAATCAATGGATTTTTTTTAATATCATGTTCAGCTATTGCAGCTGTTTTGTTTTGGACGCTTAAGAAGGCTGTCCATGGATTAATACTTCATGAACATACACGGATTTGTATTTTAAGTCCTAGGTGACAGGATATTGTCACAGACACACATATGACTTGTTCGATCCGGATCGTGCCACCGTCGTTTGTAAGTTAGTTTTTAAACAGTTGATCCATAGCTGCTCCATTTCCTGCACACTGTTCTGGCAGATTGGGACTGAGTGAATATGGAATTGTCCGAGTACGATGATTCCTTAAACATACTCTGAACTCCAAGAGAACTCAATCCAGTTAATGATCAAATGGAAACGACAATCAGTAACGTATTCATCTCGCTGTTGCTGTTAGCATATCCATTTACTTCCGTTCCGGACGTCACTTCCGGCGGTGGAATTGCAATTACAACGTCTGTGGGGTGGCCGGTGTGTAAACTTGATGATGGCCGAACTTGTGCAGTCAATATTGGCCCTTTGTGTTCACAAGCAGTTGTTACGAGAACACGACAGGTTCTTTTCAAACTGAAATCTGAACAAAGAAGTGAAACAAAGAGCCCCAATTTTCCCATGTTATGCAGGCCGGTGATGTTAATAGTAGCAGTGCAGACCTGTCTGAACACGTTTACCAAACAATCAAACAGCACAATGGCCACATGGAGATCTGCTGACTTCAGTTATGAAAAGAAAACGACGTTGGTATGGCCATGTAACAAGATCCAGTGGCCTCGCTGAAATCGGTCCTCCAGGCCAATGTTGAGGCAGGGAGACAGAAGAAAAGACACAACACAAAAAAAAACGACGGACTTGACAACATTGCTCAATGGACAGAGAAACCATCAGCAGAGACCTGGGGTTTTGGCACACCACTGACTGAACTGCACAAATCTCGTAAACGGTTTTTCAATGCGGCGTCCATTGACTCTTTAAGAAGTTGAGGAAGAAAAAAAGAAAAAGAAGAAAAAGAAAAAGAAGAAGAAGAAGAAGAAGAGGAAGAAAAAGAAGAAGAAGAAGAAGAAGAAGAGAAAGAAGAAGAAGAAGAAGAAGAAGAAGAAGAAGAAGAAGAAGAAGAAGAAGAAGAAGAAGAAGAAGAAGAAGAAGAAGAAGAAGAAGAAGAAGAAGAG
>CM060305.1:4744978-4748338 GCA_030674185.1 Monoplex corrugatus
ATGATGAAGAAGAAGAAGAAGATGATGATGATGATAACGGTGACGCTACTCCTGGTGATGCTATTGTTATTACTTCCTAAATCTTAATAATATATTAAAGAAATCAAAGCGCACATTATTGTCATACACTCAAGCAGTCACCCGCAATGACAAAAACAACTGAAGGGAACAACGTACATGCACACTGGATGGGGGGGGGGGGGGGGGGGGGGGTTAGGAAAGAGTTGGAATGGGGGTGGGATGGAGGAGGTAAATCGCAGCTGGACAAAAAGTATGTTTAGTAGGCAGACGTGAAGGCAGGAAGAATTTTCATTTGTCGAAGAGACAGGAGAAAGTTGTATGGATCGGACATAGAAAATGAACGCTGCAGATGCCAGCGTGGTTTTGGTGATAGGGAGTCAGCCATGTTACTGTATCATTGGGATGATCCACATCTTGAAACCACCAACAGAAGAGCGGATCTCCCTCCACTCAAGCTTCTGGGCGTAGTAGCTGTGATTTAATGTCAGCGTGTAGTGTTGTTTGTGCCACCTTATGGCATGAAAAACTGCCGTTCAGTTGGGGAAGATAAAGCAGCGAGGAAGAGGAGACAGGCACCGCTCTCTTAACCCTTTGACTCCCGCACCCTATTCACCAGCTGCAAAAATTTAACCCTCTGTATCCCTCACCCTATTCACCAGCTTCCTGCAGCTTCCTGCTTTGCTGGTATGGTTGACAATGCAGGATACCGGTGGACAAGGTTCGGGAGTCAAAGGGTTAATGTTTCTTTTTTTTCTTCTTCTTTTATGTGTCCACTTGTACCATCATGGATGATGTGAAAAGAAAGAGTTAACGGTCAGCAGCGAGCTGGAAGGTCTGAAGTGAAGAAATGCCGTGTGACGTCAAGGTCTCTTTCATGCCATCGATCCAGGTCTTCCTTAGTCTGCCTCATGCTTTTAAATCCACACATCTTTTTTATTTTGCTTTTTGAACCAGCTGGAGGGGTTGCATCCTGGTCAGATGACCAAGCCATTTAATTCCCTACTGATGCATATGGTGGGGGACTTGTGTGGTTTCCGCCATTTCTCTGACTGATCTTGGTGTGAATCTGGTCGTGTCATGTCTAGTCTGGTCTTGTTGACAAGTCTTCTCAAACAACACGTTTCACATTTTGTTCTCTACAGTAAGGGTCCAAGTCTAGCACTGGTATGTCGGAAGGAGGGGGAGGGGGGGGGGGAAGGATGAAAATGGAACTGGTTCAATGGGAGTGTTGTGGTTCGTCAGGACTAGAAGAAGTTATTAACTACCACTGTTTGCTTTCTGGAGTCCGCTTTCCATCTTTCTGTTGTTGAGTTTTCCGTTTTCTTGCGACGTCTTACCACAAACCTAGCAAGTTGGTAGTGGGTGACATAATCACAAAGAAAAGTCAAACAAGCACCTCTGCAGCTTTTTCGTGTGAGACGGAAAACACAAAAATGCTGGCCCCAAGTAAAGTTGAGGTCTCTACCACCTCACTCTCCTATGACGTGAGGGTTATGGGACAACCTTCACGGTTACCTTCCTATAGATACATGCAATGATTATTTTGAGTCTTTTTTCATTACAGAAGGAGATCATGTCGCCATGGTGCAGCGCCATCTGGTCCATCCGACTGTAAATGGACAACCGTCCTGCCTAGGTAGGGGAGGTAAATCTGCAAGTGAGAGCAGATGGACACCGTCCTCGTAATGTTTGCTGGCTCTGAGAGAATGAAAGTCTCTACCACCTCACTCCCCAACCGCCACTCGGGTTACGACACAACCTTTCTTTGTGTGTGAGTGTGTGTGTGTGTGTGTGTGTGTGTGTGTGTGTGTGTGTGTGTGTGTATGTGTGTGTGTGTGTGTGTGTGTGTGTGTGTGTGTATGTGTGTGTGTGTGTGTGTGTGTGTGTGTGTGTGTGTGTGTGTGTGTGTGTGAGTGTGTGTGTGTGTGTGGTATTGGCTGTAAAATGAGATCAACGTGTTTTAGAATACTTTGATGAGAACAACCGCCTACATAACTGCAAGTTCTGTTTCTTCTTTCTTCTTCTTTCTTTCTTTCTTTCTTTCTTCTTCTTCTTCTTCTTCTTTTTTCTTCTTCTTCTTCTTTCTTTCTCTTTCTTTCTTTCTTCTTCTTCTACTTCCACTTCTTCTTCTTCTTTCTTTCTTTCTTTCTTTCTTCTTCTTCTTCTTCGCCTTCTTCTTCTTCTTCTTGCTCTTTTTGTTCTTGCTCTTCTTGTTCTTGTTCTTCTTCTTCGTCGTCGTCTTCTTCTCCTTCATCCTGTTCTTGTTCATGTTCTTGTTCTTCTTTACGTGGGCTGGCCACCATGGACTCAAGATATGTATCTCGAGTTCAATCCCAGACGGCAACCTAAAAACTGGCCTGTTTGCAGCCCATCTGAATGTCTGCAGGATTCTGGTGGTGTGTCAGATTAAATTAATCAGTGTCTCACGAGTCTTTTTCTCACCACCAGCACCTCCCCCCCCCACCCCCCACCCCCATCCTTCTTCCCCATTTCAAGACTTAGTCAGCGCCTAGGTTTTTATGCAGGTTGAGAGGAGCGAATTTTACTTGATAACTGCTGGCAGATTTAGGTGGAGCACATATGGAATTAACCCGGTGCAATGGATCCCTCTTGAAGTGACTGTAAACTCCAAACAGTTCACTGAAATACGAGACACTAGCCTGGCATACGTAAAAGCGTCGCCAGTCGGCGATTGTAAACGAAGGTATAAAGGGACATAACTGTAGTATATTAAGCCCGCATCATCATTAGTGAGGTGTTATCTCCCTTAGGTTTGTCGCCCACAAACCGTTGCATTTGAATAGTTTCTAAAATAAAATGAAATTAAAAAAATCAAATGAAAATGAAAAACAAATTATTTTTTGAAAAAATTACAACAACAACAAAAAAAAGAAAAAAAAAGGTAAAGAAGTGGAAAACACTGAATAGTTAATATCGTATTCACAGTTTGTTTTTCGTTTTTGATCTCTCATGAGGCACATCTGTAACTTTCTACGCTTAACGAAAAGGATTGTACTGTTAGTATTTCTAATACTGTTCTTCATGACCTTTTATGTATCCTATTATTATTATTATCATCATCATTATCATTATAATTCTTTACCTTTTTCTGTTTCTTCTCTTTGTTCTTAGTATTCTGATCATTGTCCTGGCGATCACGATGACGATGACGATGATGATTATCGTCATCATCATCATCATCATCATCACTATTATTATTATTATTATTATTGTTGTTGTTGTTGTTAATATTTTCATTATCATTATTGTTGTTGTTGTCGTCGTTGTTGCTGTTGTTTCTGTTTTCTGTACATCTCTATTTTTCATGTAATGGAAAGT
>CM060305.1:4755938-4763438 GCA_030674185.1 Monoplex corrugatus
TTATGATCGATAGAGTTTATTCGTTTCAGCTGTTGATCGATAGAGTTTATGATCGTTATACAGCGTTATGTCGATGAGTTATGATCGTTTACACTGTTATGATCGAAGAGTTTATGATCGTTACACTGTTATGATCGATAGAGTTTATGCGTATACAGCTTTATGATGATAGAGTTTATTCGTTATACAGTGTTTGATCTAGAGTTTATGTCTTACAGCTGTTATGATCGATAGTTTATGTCGTTATACTGTTATGATCGATAGAGTTTATGATCGTTATCAGCTGTTATGATCGATAGAGTTTATGATCGTTTAACTGTTATGATCGTAGAGTTTATGTATATTAGATCGATGGTTTATGATGTCATGTTATGACAGAGTTTGTGTTACATGTTGATCGAGAGTTATGCTTAATTTATGACATAGAGTTTTGCTTACCGTATGTCAGAGTTATGTCGTTCAGTTATGATCGATGAGTTTATCTTATTGTCGTAGTTTGTTATTTTTGGTTTTTACAGCTGTTATGTCGAAGGTTTTCGTTACGTGTAGATCGTGTTTGTTATAAGTATGGATATTTTTGTATCGTTATCTGTTGAGTTATTTCGAAGATTTAGTCGTTATAGCTTTATGATGTGAGTTATGCGCTGTTGATCGTAAGTTTATGTTAGCTGTTATGATCGGTTATGATGTTATACAGTGTTGATATAGAGTTATGTCGTTTCAGGTTTAGGTACAGTTTATGATCGGGTTATCAAGGTTAGATGTTTAGTATATGTAGATCGTTTGTCTTATTATGTCTAGGTTTATATGTTACAGTATGACTAGAGTTATCGTACGTTTGGATGATTATGATCGTTTACACTGTATGACGAATTAGTGGTGATCGGTTGTGTATCACGTGTGTTTTATTATGACGTTTCAAGTATGATCGTAGTTTATAGTTTTTGGTTGTGTTATTATCGTAGAGTTTACTATACAGCTGTTATGATCGATAGAGTTTATGATCGTTATACAGTGTTATGATCGATAGAGTTTATGATCGTTATACACTGTTTGATCGATAGAGTTTATGATCGTTATACATGTTATGATCGATAGAGTTTATGTCGTTATACAGTGTTATGATCGATAGAGTTTATGATGTTATACAGCGTTATGATCAAGAGTTTATGATCGTTATACACTGTTATGATCGATAGAGTTTATGATCGTTTACAGCTTTATGATCGATAGAGTTTATGATCGTATACAGCTGTTATGATCGATAGGTTTATGTCGTTATACAGCTGTTATGATCGTGGTTTATGATGTATCATGTTATGATCGATAGAGTTATGACGTATACAGCTGTTATGTCGATAGAGTTTATGATCGTTATACAGCTGTTATGATCGATAGAGTTTATGATCGTTATACACTGTTATGATCGATAGAGTTTATGATCGTTATACAGCTGTTATGATCGATAGAGTTTATGATCGTTATACACTGTATGATCGATAGGTTTATGATCGTATAACTGTTATGATCGATAGAGTTTATGATCGTATACAGTGTTATGATCGATAGAGTTATGTCGTTATACATGTTATGATCGATAGAGTTTATGATCGTTTACACTGTTATGATCGATAGAGTTTATGATCGTATACACTGTTATGATCGATAGAGTTTATGTCGTTATACACTGTTTGATCGATAGAGTTTATGATCGTATACAGCTGTTATGTCGATAGAGTTTATGTCGTATACACTGTTATGATCGATAGGTTTATGATCGTTTACACTGTTATGACGATAGGTTTATGATCGTTTAACTGTATGTCGTAGAGTTTTGATCTTAGCTGTTATGATCGATGAGTTTATGTCGTTACAGCTGTTATGATCGATAGAGTTTATGATCGTTATACACTGTTATGATCGATAGAGTTTATGATCGTTATACGTGTTATGACGTGAGTTTTGATGTTATACACTGTTATGTCGATAGGTTTATGTCGTTAAAGCTGTTAGATCGAAGGTTTATGATCGTCAACAGCTGTTATGATGTAGATTATGATGTTCAGTGTTTGAGATGATTTATGATCGTTATAGTGTTATGTCGATGGTTTTGTCGTTTACATGTGTCGGATAGATAGTGTTATGACGAAGATTGATTATAAGCTGTTGCGTAAGTTTTATGTTAATTTATTCGTAGGTTTTGATCGTTATCAGCTGTTTGATGTGAGTTTATGTCGTTACATTTTGTTCGTAGTTTATATTTATATTTATATTATTTATGTTTTCATGTTTGTTTAGTTTTGTGTTATAGTTTATTAGTTTATATCTTATATTTTGTGTAGAGTTTTGTTATACACTGTTTGTCGTAGAGTTTAATCTATCTATTATAGAGTTTGTTTATGTTAGATTAGAGTTTTGTGTTTACAGTTTCTTTTGATCGTTACACTGTTATGACGATAGAGTTTGTCGTTACAGTTGACGATAGTTTATGATCGAAGCTGTTATGATCAGTTATGGAACAGCGTTAATAAGGTTATATTTATGTAGGTGGATATGGATAGCTGTTATGATCGATAGAGTTTATGATCGTTATACAGCTGTTATGATCGATAGAGTTTATATCGTTATTTCAACTGTTATGATCGATAGAGTTTATGATCGTATACAGCTGTTATGATCGATAGAGTTTATGATCGTTATAACAGCTGTTCATGATCGACAGAGTTTATGATCGTTTTATACAGCTGTTATGATCGATAGAGTTTATGATCGTTATACAGCTGTTATGAATCGATAGAGTTTATGATCGTTATAGCTTTATGATCCACAGAGTTTATGATCGTTATACAACTGTTATGATCGATAGAGTTTATGATCGTTATACAGCTTTATGATCCACAGAGTTTATGATCGTTATACAGCTGTTATGATCGATTAGAGTTTATGGTCGTTTATACAGCTGTTATGATCGATAGAGTTTATGATCATTATACAGCTGTTATGATCGATAGAGTTTATGATCGTATACAGCTGTTATGATCGATAGAGTTTATGATTGTTATACAGCTGTTATGATCGAAGAGTTTATAATCGTCATACAGCTGTTATGATCGATAGAGTTTATGATCGTTATACAGCTGTTATGATCGATAGACTTTATGATCGTTATACAGCTGTTATGATCGATAGAGTTTATGATCGTATACAACTGTTATGATCGATAGAGTTTATGATCGTCATACAGCTGTTATGATCGATAGAGTTTATGGTCGTCATACAACAGCTGTTATGATCGATAGAGTTTATGATCGTTGTACAACTGTTATGATCGATAGAGTTTATGATCGTTATACAGCTGTTATGATCGATAGAGTTTATGATCGTTATACAGCTGTTATGATCGATAGAGTTTATGATCGTTATACAGCTGTTATGATCGATAGAGTTTATGATCGTCATACAACTGTTATGATCGATAGAGTTTATGATCGTTATACATGTTATGATCGATAGAGTTTATGATCGTTATACAGCTGTTATGATCGATAGAGTTTATGATCGTTATACAGCTGTTATGATCGATAGAGTTTATGATCGTTATACAGCTGTTATGATCGATAGAGTTTATGATCGTTATACAGCTGTTATGATCGATAGAGTTTATGATCGTTATACAGCTGTTATGATCGATAGAGTTTATGATCGTTATACAGCTGTTATGATCGATAGAGTTTATGATCGTTATACAACTGTTATGATCGATAGAGTTTATGATCGTTATACAGCTGTTATGATCGATAGAGTTTATGATCGTCATACAGCTGTTATGATCGATAGATTTATGATCGTTATACAGCTGTTATGACGATAGAGTTTATGATCGTTATACAGCTGTTATGATCGATAGAGTTTATGATCGTTATACAACTGTTATGATCGATAGAGTTTATGATCGTTATACAGCTGTTATGATCGATAGAGTTTATGATCGTTATACAGCTGTTATGATCGATAGAGTTTATGATCGTTATACACTGTTATGATCGATAGAGTTTATGATCGTTATACAGCTGTTATGATCGATAGAGTTTATGATCGTCATACAACTGTTATGATCGATAGAGTTTATGATCGTTATACAACTGTTATGATCGATAGAGTTTATGATCGTTATACAGCTGTTATGTTCGATAGAGTTTATGATCGTTATACAACTGTTATGATCGATAGAGTTTATGATCGTTATACAACTGTTATGATCGATAGAGTTTATGATCGTTATACAACTGTTATGATCGATAGAGTTTATGATCGTCATACAGCTGTTATGATCGATAGAGTTTATGTCGTCATACAACAGCTGTTATGATCGATAGAGTTTATGATCGTTATACAACTGTTATGATCGATAGAGTTTATGATCGTTATACAGCTGTTATGATCGATAGAGTTTATGATCGTTATACAACTGTTATGATCGATAGAGTTTATGATCGTCATACAGCTGTTATGATCGACAGCGTTTATGATCGTCATACAGCTGTTATGATTGATAGAGTTTCATTGAATGGGCTTGCTAGGAATGGGTAGGGTTGGATTGAATTGGGACTACCTCTTAGTCACTACCCCCCCCCCCCCCCATGTAGTTCATGTCGATGTCCTCCATCTGTCTGTCTTTGGCCTGTCGACCCTTTGTACCATGATGGGTGTCCAGGGGAGAAAGACTTGACGAAGGTCTGCAGTGAGCTGTCAGACGAGCTGTGGTAAAATGCCGTGTGACGTTAAGGTCTATTTCACGCCATTCATTCGGGTTTTCCTTGGTCAACCTCTTGCATTAAATCCAGACATCTTTGTTGTTGATGTTGTTGTTGTTGTTGTTTCGTTTTGAACTTATATTAATTTGTTTCGTTTTATTTTATTTCATTTTATTTTATTTTATTTATTTTATTTTATGTTATTTTTCAATTTGATTTTGCTTTATTATATTCTATTGATGTTTAATTTACTTTATTTTATTTTAGTTTAGTTTAGTTCTTTTAGTTTAATTTAGTTTAGTTTAGTTTAGTTTCTTTTAGTTTAATTTAGTTTAGTTTCTTTTAGTTTAGTTTAGTTTAGTTTAGTTTCTTTTAGTTTCTTTTAGTTTAGTTTAGCTTAGTTTCTTTTAGTTTAGTTTAGTTTAGTTTAGCTTAGTTTCTTTTAGTTTAGTTTAGCTTAGTTTCTTTTAGTTTAGTTTAGTTTAGTTTAGCTTAGTTTCTTTTAGTTTAGTTTAGCTTAGTTTCTTTTAGTTTAGTTTAGCTTAGTTTCTTTTAGTTTAGTTTAGCTTAGTTTCTTTTAGTTTAGTTTAGCTTAGTTTCTTTTAGTTTAGTTTAGCTTAGTTTCTTTTAGTTTAGTTTAGTTTAGTTTAGCTTAGTTTCTTTTAGTTTAGTTTAGCTTAGTTTCTTTTAGTTTAGTTTAGCTTAGTTTCTTTTAGTTTTTTTTAGTTTAGTTTAGCTTAGTTTCTTTTAGTTTAGTTTAGCTTAGTTTCTTTTAGTTTAGTTTAGCTTAGTTTCTTTTAGTTTAGTTTAGCTTAGTTTCTTTTAGTTTAGTTTAGTTTAGTTTAGCTTAGTTTCTTTTAGTTTAGTTTAGCTTAGTTTCTTTTAGTTTAGTTTAGCTTAGTTTCTTTTAGTTTCTTTTAGTTTCTTTTAGTTTAGTTTAGTTTAGTTTAGTTTAGTTTAGTTGAGTTGAGTTTAGTTGAGTTGAGTTGAGTTTAGTTTAGTTTAGTTTAGTTTAGTTTAGCTTAGTTTCTTTTAGTTTAGTTGAGTTTAGTTTAGTTGAGTTGAGTTTAGTTTAGTTTAGTTTAGTTTAGTTTAGTTTAGTTTAGTTTAGTTTAGCTTAGTTTCTTTTAGTTTCTTTTAGTTTAGTTTAGTTTAGTTTAGTTTAGTTTAGTTTAGTTTAGTTTAGTTTAGTTTAGTTTAGTTTATTTTAGTTTAATTTAGTTTAGTTTAGCTTAGTTTAGCTTAGTTTCTTTTAGTTTCTTTTAGTTTCTTTTAGTTTAGTTTAGTTTTTAGTTTAGTTTAGTTTAGTTTAGTTTAGTTTAGTTTAGTTTAGTTTAGTTTAGTCTAGTTTAGTCTAGTTTAGTCTAGTTTCTTTTGTTTATTGTATTTTATTTCATTTTCTTTTATTTCAATTTATTTTATTTTATTTTTTGATACAAGAGAGACACAAACACTATTAGCAAAGCAAAATCAGTCACGTAAATATCATTCAAATTCAACATATTTGTAATTCTTCCACATACAGGTGTTTTTTTTAAATCTCTTGTTGATAATAGATTGGACGGAGTAGTCAACGCTAGGGGCATAGCCTTACATTATGTGCCCGAATACATTGATAAGTGTACTTACTTTTCTTTTTCCATTTTTGTCTCTTTTATATAATCTTCTGTGATGTATGGAGTATTTTTTGGAGATGGTAATAACCCTGATATGCCTATGTACAGTCAGCTGGGTGTTAAGCAACAATAACAACAACAATAACAATAACAGTTCAAAAGGTCTGCATCCAGACGTCTTGTTATATGCTTGTTGGGCCAGCTGGTGGGATCATGATCCAGGCAGATGACAAATCCACCAAATTCTCTGATCTCACTGGTGGTAATTTTGTGCTCCAGAGGCTTGGTTTGGGTCTGGGTCTGGCACTGGTATTGTAGGGTTGGGTTGGAACTGGACCTAATGAGTGTGGTTTTGTTTCTCTTGGAAACCTGGAGTGTTTCAGGGGTGGGGCCAATTGAGAGCTGATAGTGTTGGCTTTCTGGATCCTGGTTTCGATCTGTCTGATGGGTCCTCCGTCTGCTGTGAAAACGCTGACGATATATTTAAATTCCTTCATTCTTTTGAGGTTAATTCCAATAACGCCATGATGGTGCTGCTGCTACTGCTAATGATGATGATGGACAATAAGATGAGGATGGCGACGACGACGACGACGACAATGATGATGATGATGATGATGATGGTGATGATGACGACGACGACGACGATGATGATGATGAGGAGGAGGAGGAGGAGGAAGAGGAGGAGGAGGAGGATGGTGATGATGATGACGACGACGACGACAATGATGACAATGACGATGACGACGATGATGATGATGAGGAGGAGGAGGAGGAGGAGGAGGATGAGAAGGAGGATTGTGATGATGATGATGACGACAACGACGACGATGATGACAGTGTTAATGGTGGTGATGATGGTGGTGGTGATGATGGTGGTGGTGATGACAATGACAACGATGATGACGACGATGATGATGACAATGCTGCTGCTGCTGCTGCAGATGATGACGATGATACAGATGGGTTTGCCAAGTGCCACCAAGACAGCGGTGCCGACAGCGTTCACTTTGTTTCTATTCTGACGGTACCACTGTGTCCAGCACAGGACGACTGTAGTGCAGACAGGTGATAATTGGTCTGTCAGCCTCTGCTGTTGACGTTTCCCTGTTTAGCTTTATTATCACGTC
>CM060305.1:4768438-4770938 GCA_030674185.1 Monoplex corrugatus
TTCTCTCTCCCATGTTCTATTCCATCTTAATGGCCACATAATCTGGCGCAGATTTTACAATGCAATGATGATGGTGAGGAGGAGGAGGATTACCATGATGCTATGGAGTTCCATTTAGGATTGAGACTGCGTGACAGGGCTGTACTCTACGCTTGCTGTCGTAACATATCCTGACGCCAACTAAGCCCGAGAGATGCAGACATCTGCAGTGTTGGTCAAAAGATTTGAGCAACACTCTCAGTGACATCCGTGAAAAGAATGAGACTAGACTGTGTGGTCCCAGTCTTCCCAATGAGCCCATAGCACAATTATTTTTGCTTGGATTGATGGGGTTTCAAACCCACAACCTTCCAGTCTGTAGTCTATTGCACTAACCACTACACCACCGCGACTGGTCACCAATGCTAATTTAAGCCTTTAACCCTAGCCTATTCCTTGGTGATAACGCGAACACTATGTTAACCCAAATTCTAACCAGAGAAAAACACAAAAAGAATCAGAACGCGTATTTAATACAACCAGACAAGACAGGCGCAAATTTTTGGACAACTGGCCTTTGTCAAGCTACACATAAGATCACAAACGAACAAACTTCAAACACAAAAATTAGGAGAAAAAGAATAAAACTTCCCTGTTGCTTTGTGCAATGCGTGTGTGTGTGTGTGTGTGCGTGTTGTGTGTGTGTGTGTGTGTGTGTGTGTGTGTGTGTGTGTGTGTGTGTGTGTTGTGTGTGTGTGTGTGTGTGTGTGTGTGTGTGTGTGTGTGTGTGTGTGTGTGTGTGTTGTTGTGTGTATGTGTGTGTGTTGTGTGTGTGTGTGTGTGTGTTGTGTGTGTGCGTGCGTGTGTGTGTGTGTGTGCATGTGTGTGATTCTGTCAGCGCTTGCTTGCATGTGTGTGAGTGTGTGTGTGCGCGCGTGCTTGAGTGTGCGAGGAAACAAAAGTCTACCGGAATTGTGCCTGTTATTTCCACACTTATTTTTCATCAAATGAATATAAAACGGGGTCTTATGAAGGGCAACATACGCATTTTCCAAACTTACTTGGACTTAATGAATAATTCATCCGACTGATGCCTCCAACTAGGTAGAGGGACGACCATCCCCGACCCAATGGGCTGCAGGTTGCAGATGACAGATGACCTTCAGATAGAGATGTTAGCTGTGGAAGGAGCCAGACTTGCCTGGTTAAAAAAGGTTAAAGGTCCCATGGTCAATATGGCCGTAGGGGCGGTGAACTGTTAAAGATTCACCGTGTCTAGGGCACGGCATTATGAAAGGCGGAGCCCATCCCTCTCCTTTCGCCGCCTTTTTAAACCTCCCCCGACCGAAGTCAGGTACCCATTCACTGCTGGGTGGACAGAGGGAGTTTTCAGGCCGGAAAAATCGAACCAGCGTTTAGCGGATTCGAACCACCGACCTTCCGCACCGCAGACGAGCGCTCTAACCACTCGACTACAGGCCCCCACTTGCCTGGATGAAACCTCAATCTAACATGACCACCAACGTTCACATAAACAAGAACCAGAAGTATACAAAAATGAATCAGAATGTGTATCAACTATAACAAGACAAGACAAGACAAGACAGGACAATACAGAACAAGACACGAAAGTCAGGATAAAACAAGAGAAGACAAGACAAGACAGGACAATACAGAACAAGACACGAAAGTCAGGATAAAACAAGACAAGACAAGACAAGACAGGACAGGACAGGACACGAAAGTTGGGATAAAACAAGACAAGACAAGACAAGACAAGACAGGACAATACAGAACAAGACACGAAAGTCAGGATAAAACAAGAGAAGACAAGACAAGACAGGCACAAATTTTCGGCCAGGTGGCCTTTGTCAAGCGTAAACACAAGAGACAGAATAAATACACAAAACTTCATAGGAAAACCAATACAAACGGAGTGAAATGGGTACATCCTGGCACCAGCATTCTTCTCTGTCCTCTTTTCAACAATGTCGATTGATGCATTCAGAGACTTTGACATAGATGCTTGTCATTCAGTTCTGCTCAGACGGAAAACTCTTCAACTACAATGCTGAAAGCTGTCCTGTGGGAATTTCTCTTTTCATAAGACTGTACATGGCTGCACACTGGCGCCAGAGGACATGCAGCGCATCACTGACCAGCGTGCTGAGGCCTGCAAACTCTTTGGCCTTACAACCAAACTCTCCAAGACAGAAGCAGTACTTCAGCTAACATAACTCAGACGTCAACAGCTGTACATACAATCTAACTGACAAACAAAGGAACCAGAAAAACAAGAAAATAGAATCATGACGCGTGTTTAACCCAACCAGACAAGACAGGCGCAAATGTTCAGCCAACTGGTCTTTGTCAAGCGTAAACGTAAGATCACAAAAATACAAACAAACACCAGATACAAAAATTAGGAGAAAAAGGCTAAAACTTCCTTGCTGCTTCGTCCAGTGGGAGAAAAGGACTAATCATTTGTTTGCTTAAACGCGGGCGATGGCACATTTTTTTT
>CM060305.1:4775938-4780938 GCA_030674185.1 Monoplex corrugatus
GCCTCTCTGTCCCTCTCTGTATCTATGTCTCTGTCTCTCTGTCTCTCTCTTTGTCTATCTGTCTGTCTCTCTCTTTCTTCTCTCTGTCTCTGTCTGTCTGTCTCTCTCCTTTCTGAGTCTCTTTTCACCCACCCAGCCCTTCTGCGTCTGTATCTCACACAGAGGACAAATTCTACAACAACAACAGGTCATGATCAATAATAAGACCAAACCAAATCAGTTGTGAAGACAGTCCTGAAGGCAGTATTATAGAAAAAAAAGGTTTAATGAATATGTCTGGCCCAATGGACAAAAAGAACCCATCAAAATCACCGCCATAACAGAACGAGTGAATGTCAAACGTTTTTGTTCTGACTTTGGGCACACACACAGTCTTCATCACACAGTACAATGAAGCCATAGCGAAGGTGATTAGATTGGAAACAGGTCAGACAGACAGGACAGGCGACGCGTGAGAGAAAGAAAGAATGACGCGGCGTTGATAAGTTGCGATCGATGCCAGTTGGAATTGGCAGCCAGTGGAGAGGATTAATTTAAAAAGTAGTCGTGGCTTGTCTTTCTTCCACTCCTTATTGCAAATGGGTAATTTCTTTGGAAAAATCTGTACGGCAGGTGTTTCGTTTTAAGTCGTGTGTGTGTGTGTGTGTGTATGTGTGTGTGTGTGTGTGTATGTATGTGTGTGTGTGTGTGTGTGTGTGTGTGTGTGTGTGTGTGTGTGTGTGTGTGTGTGTGTGCCTATACATATGAATGTATACATATATCTGTATACACATAAATTCTGTTTCTTTATCTCTGTCTCTTTCTGTCTTTGTCTCTATCTGTCTGTCTGTCTGTCTGTTTGTTTGTCTGTCTGTCTCTCTCTCTCACTGTCTATCTGTCTGTGTGTCTCTTTTTTTCTTTCTCTCTCTCCTCTCTCTCTAACCCGCCTCTCTCTCTCCATCATTCTCTATTTCTGTTTGTCTGTCTCTCTCTGAGTCTTTCTCTCCATCTCTCTGTATCTGTCTCTCTGTCTCTGGCCCTGTCTGTCTCTGTCTCTCTCTTTCTGAGTCTCTTTTCACTCCCCCCCCCCCTCCCTTTTCTGTCTGTATCTAACATAGTGGACAAAAATCTACAACAGAAACAGGTCATGATCAATAATAACTCCAAACCAAATCAGTTGTGAAGATAGTCCTGAAGGCAGTATTATAGAAAAAAGGTTTAAATGAATATGTCTGGCCCAATGAACAAAAAGAACCCATGCAAAATCACCACCATAACAGAACGAGTGACTGTCAAAGGTTTTTGTTCTGACTTTGGGCACACACACAGTCTTCATCACACAGGACAATGAAGCCATAGCGAAGGTGATTAGATTGGAAACAGGTCAGACAGACAGGACAGGCGACGCGTGAGAGAAAGAAAGAATGACGCGGCGTTGATAAGTTGCGATCGATGCCAGTTGGAATTGGCAGCCAGTGGAGAGGATTAATTTCAAAAGTAGTCGTGGCTTGTCCTTCTCCCTCTCTTTATTTCAAATGGGTAATTTCTTCGAAAAAGTCTGAATGGCATGTGTGTCCTTTTAAGTCGTGTGTGTGTGTGTGTGTGTGTGTGTGTGTGTGTGTGTGTGTGTGTGTGTGTGTGTGTGTGTGTGTGTGTGTGTGTGTGTGTGTGTGTTTGTTTTGTATGTGTGTGTGTGTGTGTGTGTGTGTGTGTGTGTGTGTGTGTGTGTGTGTTTGTTTTGTATGTGTGTGTGTGTTTGTATGTGTATGTTTGTGTGTGTGTGTGTTTTGGTTGTGTACGTGTGTATGTGTTTGTGTATGTGTGTGTCTGTGTATGTATTGTCTTTTGTGTGTGTATGTGCGTGTGTATGTGTGTGTGTTTCAATGTCTGTGTACTGTGTGTCTGTGTGTGTATTTATGTGTGTGTGTGTGTGTGTATCTGTGTGTGTTTGCGTGTGTGTGTGTGTGCGCGCGCGCGCGTGTGTGTGTGTGTGTATGTGTCTGTGTGTCTGTTCCTTGTTGCAATGAGTTTACCATGTGAAATTCGGATTGCTCTCCCCAGGGAGGACTAGTCGCCGTAGTGCGGCGCCACCATTCCTTTTTTCTGTATGGGTGTATTTCTCTTTAGTTCTGAAAGGGTATTTTTCTACAGAACTACAAAAAGACAAATCCTCTGTTACCGTGGGATCTTTATCTTGCGCTGATTACGTGCAACACAATGGAGTTTGTTTGATCGACTTTTCCGAGTAGATTTTCAAACTTCAAACGTCAAAGCATTTCATTACTCAAGGTTAATAGCTTTAGTCCCCCTAGGCTTGTGTGTGTGTGTGTGTGTGTGTGTGTGTGTGTGTGTGTGTGTGTGTGTGTGTGTGTGTTATGTGTGTGTGTGTGTGTATGTGTGTGTTGTGTGTATGTGTGTGTGTATGTGTGTGTGTGTGTGTTTGTGTGTGTGTATGTGTGTGTGTGTGAATGTGTGTGTGTGCGTGTGTGTGTGTGTGTATGTGTGTGTGTGTTGTGTGTGTGTGTGTGTGTGTCTGTGTGTCTGTGTGTCTGTGTGTCTGTGTGTCTGTGTGTCTGTATGTGTGTGTGTGTGAGTAAGTGTGTGTGTGTGTATGTGTGTGTGTGTGTGTGTGTGTGTGTGTGTGTGTGTGTGTGTGTGTGTGTGTGTGTGTGTGTGTGTGTGTGTGTTGTGTGCAAGAGAATACAGTAATAACCTGCAAAGAATACAGTTGTTCAATAAGAATTCAAGACTACTACTTAGCGAAAAAAAGTGGTAGAATGGTTAAGACGTTCGCTTGCCAAGCATTGAAACTCGAGGTTCCAGGGTTTATTCCCATTTGAGGCCTCAACGTTTCTCTGGAAAATCGAATTGAACATCTAATCCTTTGGAAAGGAACGAAAAATAAGTGGGATCTGTATGTCTTCTGTCCTATGCACGCTGAAGGTCCCACGGCAGTTGAAAATCGTGAAGAGTAGGCTGGTCTGTCATAAAATATTGGAGAGATATGTTGATTTTCTTGATTCATCCTTTGAAGGCCAATTACCCTTCTTGTCTTTCTGAAGTCTTAGAACAAAACAAAGAAGAAAACAGGTGGCGCTGGGCTGCGGCGACGTGCTCTTGACAGGGGAGAGCAGCCCGAGTATCACATGGCAAACCCATAGTGACAAAAAGAAATAAATATGAATATGAATAGACCACCACTTGATGTCTAGTGAAAGGGGAAGTAATATTCCAGTCCGACCCATGATTCGAACTCAGTATCATCGTGTCCTTAAGGTGCCTTAACCACTTGGCCACAAACTGTACATTATACGAACAAGAAATTAACATCGATCAATGATGAACTACGGTTTGACGTACGTCAACAACACGAACAAGTTCATCTGTACTACTTCACCATCAGCATGTATCACCACATACAGACAATGGCCTGGTGGCTCTGTCTGCTTGATTAGACAATGGATAGGCCTGGGTAAGGACTACGTTGAATATGAAACAGCATTCACACAACCTGCAAAATGAAGTTTCCACTTTGTTTAACCCTTTGACTCCCGCATCCTGTCCACCATCTGCAAAAACTTAACCCTTTGACTTCCCTACCCTACCCACCAGATTCCTGCGTCCACCAGCTTCTTGCAGGAAGCTGGTCCATGCAGGATGCTGGTGGATATGGTGTGGGAGTCAAAGGGTTACGTTTTTGTTTTGCTAACGTGATTGACAATACAGGAAGCTGCTGGACAGGGTTCGGAATTCATAGGATCAAGAGGGAGTCACCGCACTCGGACAATTCCCTATGCGCTCTCTCCAAATCTGCCAGCAATTATCTGTCAGACTCTTTGGCCCTTGCGTAAAACTAAGTACTGGCGTATTAATCAAAGAACATAACTCTTGAGAATCACGTAGGAATTATCTCCCATGTTGCAGAACTTCTCAAATCTAACACAGTTTGTGCTACCCATTCAGCTAGCACAGAAGCAGATACAAACCACAAAACCCGTAAGCTCAGAACACTCCTCTGGCGTAGTTTTGAAATGGGGGCAGGGGAGTGATGACAGCTATGAAACAACTCAATTAACACCACCAGAATGATGGAAACAAGCAACATGGGCAGCCAGCATGTCAGTTTTTAAAATTTTTGGGCTGGGATTGAACTCGAGACATTAGTCTTATGTAGACGGTTTTGTTAAAGGATCCAACCATGCAGTGTCCGAACTGCCTCCCCCCCCCCCACTTCCCTCACCTTCTCCTTCCTGTGGATATGGAATAAGTCATAAAATGCTCTTCAACAACAACAACAACAACAACACACACACACACACATGCACACACACACACACACACACACACACACACACACCACACACACACACACACACACACACACACACACACACAATACAATAATTTTTTTTTTTTTTAACAACAATAACAACAACAACAATAACAACACACACACACACACACACACATATATATATGTGTGTGTGTGTGTGCGTGTATACATATAGATCGATATCTATATCTGTATCTTTACACACACACACATATATATATATATATGTGTGTGTGTGTGTGTGTGTGTGTGTGTGTGTGTGTGTGTGTGTGTGTGTGTGTGTGTGTGTGTACATATATATCGATATCTATATCTGTATCTTTATATCTATATGTATATCGATATATCATTCTATGTATCTATCTATGTATCTATCTATCTATCTATCTATATATATATATATATATATATATATATATATATATATATATATATACGTACATAGAAAGAGAGAGAGAGCGATGGGAGAGAGACATTGAGACAGAGAGACAGATAGACAGAGACACAGACAAAGACAAAGACATACATACGGACAGAGACAAAGACAGAGAGAGAGAGAGAGACAGAGAGAGAGAGAGAGAGAGAGAGAGAGAGAGAGAGAGAGAGAGAGAAGAGACAGAGAAAGAGAGAGAAAGAGAAAGAGAGAGAGAGAGATTAAACTGGATTTTTTTTTCTTTAGTCAGAATTA
>CM060305.1:4785938-4788438 GCA_030674185.1 Monoplex corrugatus
CTGACCTGTGGTGTTCCACAAGGATCTGTCCTTGGCCCTGTTCTTTTCACTCTTTACACCTCCCCCCCCCCCTGTCCACCATCATCAACTCCCACTCTATAAAACACCACTTCTATGCTGATGACACCCAACTTCAAGACAGTGACTCACCTGATAATATACAGCGCCTGTTGACTCGCACCACTGAGTGTTACTCGGACATTAAGAACTGGATGACGTTCAACAAACTTCAGCTTAATGACGACAAGACAGAAGCTATCCTCATTGGCACTCGTCAGAAACTTTCTCAGCTGCCTCCTCTTTCTCTCCCATTATGTAACACATCAGTCCCAATTTCTGATTCAGCTAAAAACCTTGGTGTCTGCATTGACTCTACCCTCTCCATGAACAACTTTGTTTCTCAAACTGCCAGATCTTGCTACTATCATCTCCATCGTATAAGGCTGATCAGGAAGTATCTCTCTGTCGAAACAACTGCAAAACTCGTTCTCTCCTTCATAATGTCTCGCATTGACTATTGCAATTCACTCCTGTCTGGTCTTTCTGCCTCCACCATTCACATCCTACAGCGCATTCAAAACAATGCTGTACGCCTTGTATTCAAAAAGAAAAAAGCTGACCACATATCTCCTCTCCTGGCACAACTTCACTGGCTCCCTGTATCAAAGCGCATACAGTACAAACTAGACACCATGTGCTACAAAAGCCTCAATAACGCAGCCCCCGATTACCTGTCAAGCCTACTTGAGATCTATGTTCCCTCACGTACCCTCCGCTCTGCCTCCGATCCTCTGACTTTTCGCTTTCCACGCACTAAGCTCAATACCTATGGTCCACGAGCCTTCTCTGTTTCTGGTCCACTCTCCTGGAACAAACTTCCTCTCTCAGTCCGTCAGCAACCTACTTTTGTCTCCTTCAAGTCCGCTCTCAAAACTCACCTTTTCTCCTCTGCATAAAATCCTAACCTCACTCAACCCCCCTCTGCAGCCTGTCTCCGCTCGGAGGGGAATCACATTGTTATAATATATATAATTGTATATGATATGCTCTCTATAATTTTCCATTGCTTTTATTCTTGCTTTTATTGCTTTTATTCTTTCTCCCCATTTATAGCCATGCGTGTGTGTGTGTGTGTGTGCGTGCATGTGTGTGCGTGCGTGCGTGCGTGCGTGCGTGCGTGCGTGCGTGCGTGCGTGCGTGCGTGCGTGCGTGTGTGTCTGTTTCAGCGCTTAGATTTGATTTTATCAAGATTTTGCGCTATATAAATATTGTAATTATTATTATTATTATTTATATATGTATGTATATATACATGTACACACACGCACACACACACATATATATATATATATATATATATATATATATATATATATATATATATATACGTATGTATGTATGTAAGTATATGTGAACGGCTCATGCATTCCAGAAAAGCATGAGCGACAAAGATAGATAAGTGTAGAATAAATAGATGGATAGATACATGTCATCCCTTTAACAGTAACAACAAGAACAACGACAATTATATAACAATGTTGCTAGTATTGTGTTAACATATTTAAACAGAAAAGTAAATTCCAGACAAAGAAACAAAGGAAAAGATGACAAAGAAGTGGAGGGGGAGGGGGGAGGAAGACACGTCAACTAAAGAAATGATGGCAGGAGATTGATGGCAGGAGATTGATGGCAGGAGATTGATGGCAGGAGACTGATGGCAGGAGATTGATGGCAGGAGATTGATGGAAGGAGATTGATGGAAGGAGATTGATGGCAGGAGATTGATGGCAGGAGATTGATGGCAGGAGATTGATGGAAGTAGATTAAGTATTACATACTGTATGCCACGATACTGGCACAGAGTAGGCCTAGTCGAATCTAGGTCAATCTGTAAGCCTATACTTCAATGTGTGCCTGTGGCCCACCACTGGATGGGTGAGGGTGGTGTGGAGAGGGGAAGGGAAAGACAGATGCGCGCTGTTAAATTAATTAGCTGGCAGGGCTAAGGTGGCTTGGATATGGGCGCCTTGGCGTGAGAGTGTGTGTGTGTTGGTTGTGTGCGTGTGTTTCTTCGATTCCGTGGATGACCGACGAATTTGTCTTTTATGATGTTGAACATTGTAATTGTTGTGTGGCGTGAGTGTGACTGTATGCATAGCCAAAACATTTTCCACGTGTCTGAGCACTGGGCTAAAATAAAATATTGTTCTTCTAAAAGCTTCTACAGTGTGGCATATGTAATACTTAATCTACTTTCATCACTTCCAATTCTAATAAAACAAACAGTTCTACACGTATGTCAATCGATCAAGTGTACATGAACCAGAAGAACAAGAAAACCAATATAAGCGCGTATCCAACGAGACAAAATAAAACAAGCGCAAATTTTCGGCCAACTAGCCTTTGTCAAGCGCGAACGCACGGTCACAAACAGATCACAGACACCAAACAATGGATAATAAAAACGGGACTAAACTGTTTGTGACCGTGCGTTCGCGCT
>CM060305.1:4793438-4795938 GCA_030674185.1 Monoplex corrugatus
TAATGTTTCATCTTTTGTCTCCTTAAGCTAACTACCAATTTTCTGTCTAACCGTGTTTTAACATTTTCGATGCTATAACCTATCTAGCCATTATCTGCCTAACAAGAATTAACCCTCTCGATGTCTTAACATATCTACCAGTTTTCGATGCTTTAACCTATCTAGCCATTTTCTGCCTAACAAGCTGTTAACCTTTTCGATGCCGTAATCTATCTATCAGTTTTCTGCTTCACAAAATTTTAACCCTTTAACTCCCTCAGCCTTTGCACTAGCTTTCAGCCGAACAAGGCCTTAACCCTTTGACTCCATTGACCTATCTATCAGCTTCCGGCCTAACAAAGCTTTAACCCCTTTGCTTCCTCACGTATCCATTGTCTGGTAGTTTTAGTGTCAGTCTCATATATTTTTTTTCAGTTTTTGAAAACAGCGTTTTCGCGTTCGGAAGATATTCTATACATACCCGCGCCACAAATGTTATGTGATGGAAAATAAGATCCAAAATGATCATAGAAAACACACAAACACACACACACACACACACACACACACACACACACACACACACACACACACACACACACACACACACACACACACACACACGTACAAACACACACAAACACACACACACACAAACACACATACACACACACACACACAAACACACACACACACACAACAACACACACAACACACACACACACACAAACACACATACACACACACACACACACAAACACACACACACACACAAACAACACCACACACACACACACACACACACACAACACACCACGCACGCACACACACACACACACACACACACACACACACACGTCTGCACATAATTCCTACACACTTCATGCTTAACTTGGATTCTATACACTGTTGTCTGTGATTGATTGATCTGGTTCAGTGTTTACGTCAGCACTCACCTTAGGTGATATGGCTGACGGGGGTAACCATCCCAGGGAAGCAGATAGATAGATAGGTAGGTAGGTAGCTAGCTAGATAGATAGACAGATAGATAGATAAACAGAGAGACAGACAGACAAACAGATAGATAGATAGATAGATAGATTAGATAGATTAGACAGATTAGATAGATTAGATAGATTAGATAGATTAGATAGATTAAATAGATAGATAGGTAGGTAGGTAGGTAGGTAGGTAGATAGATAGATAGATAGATAGATAGATAGACAAACAGACAGATAGATAGATAGAACAATAGAACGATAGATAGATAGATAGATAGACAGACAGACAGACAGATAGATAGATAGATAGACAGATAGATAGATAGATAAGATAGATAGATAAGATAGATAGATAGATAGATAGATAGATAAGATAGATAGTAGATAATGATAGATAGATAGATGATAGATATAGATAGATAGATAGATAGATAGAGATAAGATAGAATAGATAAGATAGACAGATAGATAGATAGATAAGATAGATAGATAATGATAGATAGATAGATAGATAGATAGATAGATAGATAGATAAGATAGATAGATAGATAGATAGATAGATAGGGTAGATATATAGAATAGATAGATAAAGATAGATAAGATAAGATAAGATAAGAGATAGATAGATATTAGATAGATAGATAGATAGATAAGATAGATAAGAAGATAGATAGATAGATAGGATAGATAGATAGATAGATAGATAGATATAGATAGATAGATAGATAGATAGATAGATAGATGATATAGATAGATAGATAAGATAGATAAGATGATAGATAGATGATAAGATAGATAGATATAGATAGATAGATAGATAGATAAGATAGATAAAGATAGTGATAGATAGATAATAGTGATAAGATAGATAGATAAGATAGATAGATAGATAGATAGATAGATAGATATAGATAGATAAGATAGATAGATTAGATAAGATAGATAGAATAGATAGATAGATAAGATAGATAAGATAGATAGATAGATAGATGTAGATAGATAAGATAGATAGATAAGATTAGATAGATAGATAGATAGATAGATAAGATAGATAGATAGATAAATAAGATAGATAGATAGATAGATAGATAGACAGATAGATATAGATAGATAGATAAGATAGATAGATAAGATAGTAGATAATAGCAGATAGATAGATATAGATAGATAAGAAGATATGATAGATAGTAGATAAGATAGATAGATAGATAGATAGATAGATAGATAGATAGATAGATAAGATAGATAAGATAGATAGATAGATAGATAGATAAGATAGATAGATAGATAAAGATAGATAGATAGATAGATAGATATATAGATAGATTAGATAGATAGATAGATAAGATAGATAGATAGATAGATAGATAAGATAGATAGATAGATAGATAGATAAAGATAGATAGATAGATAGAAGATAGATATGATAGATAGATAGATAGATAGAAGATAGATAGATAGATAGATAGATAGATAGATAGATAGATAAGATGAAGATAGAAATAGATAAGATAGATAAG
>CM060305.1:4798438-4800938 GCA_030674185.1 Monoplex corrugatus
ATATATATATATGTATATATATATATATATCATTTATGCCGCCTCCATCTTCTGTCCCGCCGGTGTCGCCTTCGTCTTCTGTCCCGCCGGCGCTGCCCTCGTCTTCTGTTCCGCTTGTGCCGCCTTTGTCTTCCGTCCCGCTGGTGCCTCCTTCGTCTTCTGTCCCGTCGTTGCTGCCTTCGTCTTCTGCCCCGCTGGTGTCGCCTTCATCCTCTGTCCCGTCGGTGCTGCCTTCACCTCCATCTCGGCCACCGCCATGTGACTCTGATAAACTAAATCTATGCCTTTTTAACGCTCAGTCAACATGTGCAGATGGCAAAGCTGATGTCATTGCTGACTTTATCGCAGATGAGCATGTTGACATTGCTTTTATCACAGAAACATGGCTTAACCCCCTTGGTCATGAACTTATACATGCGAGTCTCACTCCGAGTGGTTACAGGCTTGCTTCTTTCCATCGCTCATCCCGAGGTGGTGGTATCGCCATCCTCTACAACGACTCACTCCATTCCCGCCTGTCTTTCTCGCAGTCTCTGCCTTTCTCCCATCCTTCTTTCAGGCACGTTGAAGTATCCTTCCAATCCACCCCTCACCCCATCACCTTCTCCTGTGTCTATCGACCTCCATCTAGCTCTGCCAACAAGCTCACCACATCCATGTTTCTCTCTGACTTTGACCAACTACTTGATTACTACTGCCTCTTACCTGGAAATCTCATCATTCTAGGTGACATCAATGTCCACTAAGACAACACTCACCGTTATGACACAAGACATATCATCAACTCTCTGTCCAATCACAATATGACACAACATATTTCTGAACCAACCCATCAAAAAGGTCACATTCTTGACTGGATCATTTCTCGTGATCACCACAATTCAGCTACTGACAACTGCTTAGTTCTTTCTACCCGTCTAACTTCAGCCCTTCCATCTGACCACTCTGCAATTCTCTGTTCTCTCGACATTTCTCCTCCTTCCCATACCACGCGCACAGTGACTCGACGCGATCTCAAATCTATTGACCTCTCCACATTTTCATCTGATGCCTCCCGCCTCCTTTCTGAAAAGTCACATAACCTTGCCGATGAATTCTATACTACTCTCCACCATCTTCTGGACACTCATGCTCCAGCCACAACCCGTCTTTACCTGACTGCCCCCCTACCCCCTGGCTCACTCATGAGATTGCCTGTGCAAAACGTGCCCGCCGCAGAGCAGAGCGCCGCTGGCGCAAATCCAAACTCACTGTACATAGGCAACTTTTCCAAGCCTCTAAAACAAAAGTATCCACCCTCATTGCATTTGCAAAAACAAGCTATTTCCAAACCAAAATCCTGAATGCCTCTTCTTCAAGAGAACTCTTTACAACCATGAATCATCTCCTTGGCACACGAAAAGATTTACCTCTCCCAACAAAACACACAAACGAAGAACTCCCATCTATATTCTCCAAGTATTTCACCACCAAAAATACAAACTCTTCGTGACAGGCTTGACAGGACACCCTGTCAACCATGCCCACCTGACCCTTCCTTCTCTGGCACACCTCTTACTACTTTTACCCCAGTCTCACAAGAAGAAATTCTCAACACAATCAGATCCATGTCGTTCAAAACCTGCGAACTGGATCCTCTTCCAAGTTCTCTCTACTCTGACTGTCTCCCTACTCTCCTCCCATTCATCACTGACATCATCAACACTTCTCTTCAAACTGGAACTGTCCCAGATTCTTTCAAGTCTGCTATTGTTCACCCTCTCCTCAAGAAACACAATTTAGACCCAAATGAACTGATCAATTACAGGCCTATCTCTAATCTCTCTTTCTTGTCAAAACTGCTTGAAAAAGTTGTCCTCAACCAGCTGAACTCTCACCTGTCTGCCAACAATCTCCTCAATCCTTTCCAGTCAGCCTACCGCCAGTGCCATAGCACTGAAACTGCCCTGCTACACATTCTCAACAATCTCCTCCTTGCAACTGATACTGGCAAAGTATCTTTCCTCACACTCCTTGATCTGTCTGCAGCCTTTGATACCATTGACCATGGTATTCTCCTTTCTAGACTTCATCATACTTTTGGCATCTCTGACATTGCTCTCTCCTGGTTCACTTCATATCTGTCAAACAGAAAACAAACTGTTCTCATTAATGGCACTTACTCTCAACCTGCATACCTGACCTGTGGTGTTCCACAAGGATCTGTCCTTGGCCCTGTTCTTTTCACTCTTTACACCTCCCCCCTGTCCACCATCATCAACTCCCACTCTATAAAACACCACTTCTATGCTGATGACACCCAACTTCAAGACAGTGACACACCAGACAATATACAGCGCCTCTTGCTTCGCACCACTGAGTGTTACTCGGACATTAAGAACTGGATGACGTTCAACAAACTTCAGCTTAATGACGACAAGACAGAAGCTATCCTCATTGGCACCCGTCAGAAACTTTCTCAGCTGCCTCCTCTTTCTCTCCCATTATGTAACACATCAGT
>CM060305.1:4812133-4819633 GCA_030674185.1 Monoplex corrugatus
ATTATGGGCTTAGCACGCATCTTACGATCAACTTTGTTTTTAAGTTTTCTCAATGATGGTGGTCTTTTCACATTTTATTGTAATCATTCGAACTGATTGTATCAGAATATGCTATAAAATATCTATAAAGATCTAGTCTTGCTTTTCAGAGATGGTGAGAGAGAGAGGAGGGAGAGAGGAGGAGAAAGAGGGAGAGAAAGAGGGAGGGGGGAGAGACAGGCAAACAGGAGAGAGAGAGAGGGGAAAGAGAGGGAGAGAGAGAGGAGACACACACACACACACAACACACACACACACACACACACACACACACACACACACACACACACACACACAAACAAATCAGCAGAAAAGAATATATGACAGCTGCTACTACCTAGGCTACTATAAGGCACAAAACAATGTATGCTTTCAAGCTATTTCTTATTTTGCTTTCGGCCTATTTCTGTTACAAAAAAATACCACGGTGTAAAATGTCAAGGAACAACTCCCAACGAAGTTGTCAAAGAAGGCCAGGATAGATCTACCAGTCACGACCACTGCTACGGTGAATAATCCATAGATCTACTATTTTACCTTCTTGTATAAAAGATAGTTTTGGAGTAAACTTTTCTCTTTCTCTAGATATATCTAGCATTTTTTAAATACTTTATTTCTCAACCACTACTACGGTGAATAATCCTTAGATCTATTATTTTACCTTCTTGTATAAAAGATATAGTTTCTGAGTAAAATTGCTCTTTCTCTTATGTATCTAGCCTTTTTTAAAACACTTTTAATCTCGACCACTACTATGGTGAATGGTGATTTTATGATCGTTTGATCTATTATTTTACCTCTTTGTATAAAAGATAGTTTCTGAGTAACAGCTTCTCCCCAATGTTTCCTCAAGTACTTTGATGTAGAAGCAACAACACAACTTCATATTTGGTAGAATGGTAGCTATTATTACCTCCTAATATTTCATTAAATACAATGTGGCATTAATGACAATGTTATGGCAAATCAATAGAAACATTTCAAATCAGGGCAGATCTGAACTATGATGGGGTGGAGCCAGTGTCTGGTGTGTGCGTCCCGCTTGGTACTACAGACCTAAACATAAATAAATCTTTAGGTCTGTGGCACTTTTCTGGGACCGCAATAGGGCTGCAGGCATCTCGCTGTCCATTTCAGCTTGACCATACTGTAACTGTGCTCCCTATCCATGTGCTTCTGTGAATAGTGTGGATCCCTTATAGAGCCCCACTCTGCAATTCTCCAATAACACCGGCACAGCGCTCACCTGGGGATGAAAATCTATGAACTTGCCCTTCTCACCGGATCTGCCAGCCTTTTAAAACTGTCAGGCCTACAGAGAACAAAATCACCAACAACGTCACACACACGACAAAGCATTACGCAGTTTCCAGATCTGCTGTGTTAAATATAGATCTAACATACACTCGACTTTCTGTCTTTCACACTTACGTTGAATTAGAGGTTTACATAGTACTCACAGATCTCCTGCAAACATCAGCTTCTCGCAGATCAAGAAATATATCCAGTGCTAATTGCACAACTACATATATATATGCACGAAAACTTTACCAACACTTTTATAGCGTCACAAATTCAACAAATGTCCAAGCATTCTCTATGTTGCACATAACACACAGGCTTTAAAAAGAACCCACGCCTGGCAGTAGCGACGTCATAGAACACCATATAAGGCAGTGGTGGGGCACACAGAAGACAAATAAGACAGAAGGGACAAGCGCCTCCTCGGTATGTTCCGGCAATTTCCGTAAACGTTCGGGGCGCCATTTTTAAAATGCTGACTGAGGCAGCATGGCGAGTACCAGTACTGTAACCAAACGCGGAGCGTGTTACTGTTGTGTGATCAACTGCAGCAACAACAATCGTACAAGTATTGACCCAAGAACAGGCAAGCCAGTGCGCTTCTTCTATTTTCCAAATACGGAGACAGACAGAGAGAGGTAAGTTGGTATTATTTTCAGTCTTCTTGTGTTGAGTGCCAGTGTGTGTGTACACGTGTGACTTGTCAAAACAAAGTGTGCGCCGACAACGTGTAGGCCACCGCCAACCGACACCGGCCTGCCCCATTGTTTACAAATGCAGTGCATGAACTGCACATGTAAGACCCTATGTTATGTATGTGGAGGCAAATGTGCATGGAAACTTTATATTTTTTTTATCAATATTTCATTAGATAACCTGACCTACATAATCCCTTGCATATAATATATATATATATGTGTGTGTGTGTGTGTGTGTGTGTGTGTGTGTGCGTGCGTGCGTGTGTGTGCGTGCGTGTGTGTGTGTGTTTGTGTGTGTGTGTGTGTGCGTGTGTGTGTGTGTGTCTGTGTGTGGTAAGAGTGACTTTGAGACTGAGACTGACTGTGATTAGGTGAGCTTGGTTAATCACAAATTCTACATACTTGGTGGTGGTTGGCAAGCTGAGCTATGAGGCAACTGTGGATGTATTTCATGTTTACTTTGATTTTGTTTCAGGTGCCAGAAGTGGATCATCAACATCAGGAGAGATGACGTCAAGATTGCTGACATCAAGTCGAAGAGGGTGTGCTCTGTACATTTTCATGAGAAAGTTTTCAACTGCCCTACAGACATTCAGCATTCTCGACTGCTACCGACTGCCGTGCCTACCATTGTCAGCTGCCCAAATCCTCCTCCATCCATGGAATGTCGACGACCTCCGCCCAAGATCAGAGAGCCTGTACCAAAGAGGAGACGACAAGATACTGCCTCCAGCTCTGTATATCATGAAGGTGATGGTGATGATTGTGATGGTGACAGAGACAGTACTAGACCCGTGGTGAAAGCGTCCGAACCAGATCCTGAGAAGTTGGCCCGAGAGCTGAAGCAGGCCAAACGTGCTTTAGAAGACCTCAAGAAACAAAACAAACAACTTGAAAGGAAATGCAAAACAGCACAAGCAGCCAAGGTCAGACTTATAAAGCGCCATGCTGTACAAGTAGCGTCTCTTCGTGCAAAGAAAGAAGCAATCCTGGAGAATTTCCTCAAAGACCTGCCAGTTGTTCCAGCAGCTTTATTCAAGATCATGATGCGGAAGAAAAAGTGGATCAACTGGGACACCGAGAAAGAGGCTATGGAGTTGTGTCTCGCTGTGTACTTTAGGAGCACTTCTGCTTATGCCGTTCTCCGCTCCGTTGGGTTTATGCTTCCACATCCAAGAACACTCAGGAGGCGCTTTTCAACTGTGTTGACTGGGGTCGGTCTGTGTCAGAGTCTGGTGGAAATGATGCGCTTGAGAACATTAGCACTTGAAGAACATGAGAAAAGAGTGACACTCTCCTTGGATGGAATGACTGTGACCAAAGCCCTGACCTACAGTCATCATCATGACGAGCTGGTCGGCTTTGTCAACTGCGGCGAGCATCACCAGAGTGACGAAAAAGCTGACCAAGCAATTTTGGTCATGATCAGGGGACTGACCCTGAAGTGGAAGCAGGTGTTGGGGTATTTTGTTGCCAAGCACAACCTGGCAACACCTACTTTGACAGCCATCATTTCCGAAATCGTCAGAGCCGTCACAGGGATTGGTTTGTATGTTGATGCCATTGTGATGGACCAAGAATCCTGCCAATGGAAATGGATGAAAGACATGGGTGTGTGTGTGGAACGACCGTATGTGTTTCATGGCACTACACAGTCCTTTGTCATGCCAGATCCGCCACACCTCATCAAAAACTTGAGGAACAATTTCATGACGAAATACATCTCCTTCAGCTGGGATGGAGAAAGAATGATTGCAAAGTGGTGTCACCTCCAAGAACTCTTCTCCCTTGAAACATCTGGCGGGTCAATTCGCGCTGCTCCCAAGCTGAAGGAGTGTCACTTCACCCTGCCCAGAGGGAAAAAGATGAAAGTCATCTTGGCATGCCAGATATTTTCCCACTCAGTCGCTGCTGCCTTGAAATTGTATGTGTCAAAGTCGTTGATGTCTGAGGCTGCTCTTCAAACAGCATGCTTTGTGGAGACGGTGAACAGCATGTGGGATTTTGTCGACTCTCATTCCCTCTCCGCCCCAGTCGGGAAGAAGCCGGTCACAAGGAGTGATTTTGAGGGTGACCAGGTTCGATTTGCTTCCTTTTCCAACTTTGTGGAAAGCTGGTGTTTCACAAACCCAAAGAATGACAAACTGGCCAGCAACATTCCAAGTCACAAAGGGTGGCTCCTAGTGCTTTCGGCAATGAAGGGATTGAGCCAAAAGCTAATCATGGAGGAGGAGGTCTTGACACACTTGTGCCTGAGAAAGTGTAACCAGGATCACGTTGAGAACCTTCACAGTCAAATACGTGGCTACAATGGCTTCAACGACCACCCGACGTTGCCAGCATATGTCGATGCACTCCGTTGCCTGTCTTGTTCTTCTGCAACATCAGAGCTCTTGGACAAGACAATCAGTGCTGGTGCCAACTGCCAGCCTGATGGTGAGCATGGACACCATCCCATTGTCAACCCATGCACAGCAGACGTTGAATGTGATGCAGAGAATGCTGATCATGCAGACCCCATCGAAACCAACTCCTTCAGTTGTGAGAACAACTTGGTTTCCTCTTCCTTCACAGACTTGGAGATGGAACTGCCACCCGTTGAGTCAGACATTGTTCAGTACATTGCTGGTGCTGTCGTGAGGAAGTTCAAGCAGAAAAACGACTGTCCTCTCTGTGTGGAAAAGTTCACCATCAGTGCAAATGAGGCAACTGGAGAAACTCCCTCACTTGTGTCACTTGTGTCACTCAAAGAGTTTAAACTTGGATGCCTGGTTCGTGTCAGTGAGCCACTGCTGCAGGTTTTCAGATGCTTTGAACTTCACTTCAGAGTAGCTACATCAAAGGGATTGCCAAGAGCCAACCCAAGGCAAACTATTCTGAACAGCTTTGTCAAGTCACAAACAGATGATCTGAATTGTGAGTGTGAATGTTTGGCAAGCCTTATTGCTGCTTATTGCAACATCAGGATTTACCACGAAGTGAAACTGTTCAATCAGCAACTGAAGTCAAAAGTCAGAGGTGCAGAACTGAACAAGGACAAGAAACTTAACATGTGAACATTTACAGACCTCTATTTCAGCTGGATTTAACTGTGAACATAACACACTGCTGTAGCTGATATTGTGATAAGGAACTGAACTTGTGAACAATTATGTAGTTCATCTGTGGATTTTAGATTTGATTGTGTATTACACACCTGTGAACACTCATGGGCCATTAATGCAACAGTGAATATTTTACTACATTTCTGTGGATGACGAGAAACTTAACGTGTGAAGACTAACTGTGTATTATAAACCGCTGTGGCTGACAAGACACTTGAGATGTGAACATTCCTGGAATGAGTGCTGTTGGAGCTGGATTAACTGTGAATTATACACTGCTGTGGCTGATCATTTTGGGAAGATGTCCAGGCATGTCTTTGTCAAGTCATGTGAGTACATTTTAAATCATGAATTTTACATGTGTGAATTCTGTATTATATTACTTTATTGTTGTTTTTTTTTATTCTGAGTTCTTCATTTTTATGTTGTTGTATACGACAGGCAAAAACTCTGAAGTGATGAACACTTGTAATTTCACAGAAAAAAATTGTGAAACTCAATCATTCTTACTTGTCGTGTACGACTTCTGTCTCATGTGTGTGGCGCATGTTATAATCAAATGTCTAAAGGTACTATCTTTTAAATAATCCTCGCTGTTGACAATGACATTAAACCTGAAAAGATCGACTGATTGCTTGTGTAACAATACTAACATAAATTCAGAAGTAAGCACACACAAAATGATGACTCAACACATAACAAAGAGAAAAACTAATGGTATGAAGTGTAAGACACACACACACATCCTCCCCCTCAGTCCCAGTACACACACTAACTGACTAAGTGACAGGTCAATGTTTCTGAAGCAGTGACTGGGTGAAAATAATAGTGCGACGGCTAATGAAGAGTTTCACTTTTCAAAGAAGTAAGAATTTTTTTTTTTGGGTATGACTATGAGTATCATGCAATAGTTTTCTACCCATGCATCGGCAATTCCCCCCCCCCACCCCTGTCCCCTCCCCCCTCTCTTCTCTCTCTCTCTCTCCTTTTACACACACATACGTAAACAGTCTGTCAGGTTACAAACGTAAACAGAGGCAAGCCATGTGAGAGCAGCGCACTGCGTGTGTGTATCGCTCGCCGCGACAGCGAATCTCAGCATTAACAAGATGGCGGCCAGCCGAGCCAACCAGCACGCGTTTTTCGATCGCGCTAAGAGGGCTTGTCCCTTCTGTTGTTTTAGTGTTCTGTGGTGGGGCACAGTGGTTGAGACTGTGCAAGGCTTTAGAGATACAGTAGCACTAAATATGACATCACCAGGCAGATTTGGAGAAAGGCAAACTGCATAGCAGGGCTTCCCTGCATTGGTACACAGATAAAGGGATGGATGAGATGGAGTTCACAGAGGCTGAGTCCAACATGAACGACCTGGTGTCAGAGTACCAGCAGTACCAGGATGCCATTGCTGAGGACGACGTGGAATTTGAGGAGTAGGGAGAAGAAGACTAGGCTCAACCCACTCACATACAGTTGACTCCTCCAGCCATCTGACCAAACTCAAGGATCCCACGCAATGTTTTTTGTTGCCAACAGGAGTCTGGATCATAAAACGACGTGCTGTGCAACACCCTTCACTGTTTTCTGACTGGCACAGTGAACAGGTTCATTTTCCTTGTCTTTTTGTGTCGTTGTCTTTATGAAACGTAATGCATTTGACTTCTTCTATACTGAGGAAAGGGGAATTAGAGCACCTGGTCACAACAGGAAAGCTGGAGGGAGAAAATACTGGACAGACTTGCAGGGCTGAGGACAAACAGATGGAAGATGTGCTTTCAGTGACAAGGGATACATGCATATGGAGGGCCATGATAGCCAATGCCATGTGGCAGGGCACATGATGATGATGATGATGATGATGATGATGATGATGATGATGATGATGACAAACTTTGTCAATGATAAAAATCAAAATTCAATGAAGTATAAATAATGGTTGAAACTGTTTTCGTTCCAGAAGAAAAAGATCAATACTTCATATCCAAGGTCTAGAAAGTTCTGTCTGAAAATTAGAAATGAAAGTTCCCATGACATGATGTGTACCCATTACCCATTTTTCCAGGCTTCTAAAGCAATACAATTTGTAAAACATGTTTACTGAAATATTATTTGTAACAGAACTGAATTGTTTCCTTATGCATTAACAATGTATTTCAGCCAAAAGGACGCAGTCATGAGTGTAACATAACTGACTTTTGAAATAGAAGCTTCGGAGATGCCAACATGAGTAGAACAAAACTGAACTTATGAAACAGAAGTCTAGGATTTAAAAAATTGTTTGAACATGCGTGTCTAAACAAAAGCTTCTGATCTATTTAGCATATGTGAGCTATGTGTCTATGGTTTCAAAATAATTAATT
>CM060305.1:4824633-4862647 GCA_030674185.1 Monoplex corrugatus
GCAGTCGGCCAGGCATTAAACAAAAATAACAATAACAATAACAATAACAATAACAATAATCTCCCAGTCAGTAATTCTTTACACTTTTCACATCACCACATTGACCGGTCCAGTCCACACCAGACATCCATAGTACCATTCTCTGTTCATTCAAAGTACAGGGTGTGTGTGTTTTGTTTTCTCTTGAATTACGAGTTCAATACATTTATTCACAACACTGGTATTGGGGATCGGTAATGCCATGTTCTGTCCTTCCTCTTGCCATCATTCACATCGCGCGCACACACAAACACACACACACACACACACACACATGCACACACACACACACACACACACACACACACACACACACACACACACACACACATGGCTTGTCATAGTGTTTGGGGCATTTGCTGTAAGGAAACAGAAGAATTAATACAGATTAACACAGTGTTTTAAAACGCTATATAACAGGTTCTTTTCAATTTCCCTTTAACATATCTGTTGTGGTTCGTTCTGTCAAGCAGGAGTTGTAGGGGTTGACATGTATTTACTATACCTATATCTGCCTGTCTCACTCACGCTTTTGTGAAGTGCATAGGACTCTTGGAAGATAAGCTGTCACTCTACGTGTGGCCATTATTATTATTATTAGTAGTAGTAGTAGCAGTTAGTAGTAGTAGTAGTAGTAGTTATCATTATTTTTATTATTTTTATCATTGTTGTTATCACTATCATTATTACTATTATTGTTGTTGTTATTATTATTATTATCATTGTCATTATTGTTATCACCATATCATCATCATCTATCATCATCATTATAATCATCGTCACCCTCATCATCATCATTAACTAAAATCAAAACTGCAACAACTGTAATCAGATTTTCTCAAACCTTATAGTGTAGTGGTTTCGCACAGAAATAACCAGCTCATGCACAGTCATGTTTCTAACTTCCCAACACATTTGAAACATCTGCCAAGCGACAAGATCGTTGCTTGGAGCCAAAAACAGAACTCCTTGAGTACGGAAAGAGCAGTGTCTTTGTGAGCTATTAATAGCGTGTGACCTGTTGCTAAAAAAGAAGAAGGGGCAAGCATGTATCGATGGGGGGGGGGGGGGGACAGTAAGGGGCATGACGGAAAAGGAAGGGGGGTGGGGGGCAGGCCCAGAATTGCGTCAACCCTGACTGTGGTGCCTTGCGTCCTTTCTCTGGGGCCAGCCGTGTTTCACAGGCAAGTGTGAGTTAGTTTATTCACAGCGTTAAGTCATAGTTCATTGACGTTGTCTGTCTGTCTGTCTCTCTTTCTCTCTGTATAGGTGGTGTATGTGTGTGTTTGTGCGTGTGCGTGCGTCGTGCGTGCGTGCGTGCTTGAGTGTGTGTGTATGTCTGTGCGTGTGTGTGTGTGTGTGTGTGTGTTCGTGTGTGTGTGTGTATGTGTGTGTGTGTGTGTGTGTGCCTGTCTGTTTGTCCATCTGTCTGTCTGTGTCTGTTTGTCTCTCTGTGTGAGTGTATCTGTGTGAGTGCGTGTGTGCGTGTGTGTGCGTGTTTGTGTGTGTGTGTGTGTGTTTCTGTGTGTGTGTGTGTGTATTTGTGCGTGTGTATGTGTGTGTGTGTGTGTGTGTCTGTGTGTGTGTGTGTGTGTGTGTGTGTGTGTGTGTCTGTGTGTGTGTGTGTGTGTGTGTGTGTGTGTGTGTGTGTGTGTGTGTGTGTGTGTGTGTGTGTGTGTGTGTGTGTGTGAAAAACTTGTAGTCAAGTTATGCTACTTTGCTCCTTAGACGAGGTTTGTGGCTAAAGGCTCTAATACATATATTTCATTCAGTGTTTAGGCATTGTCTGCTGTTATTCTTCATGAAGTAGATGTGCTGCGTTAAGTGTATGTATACCTACTGGTTGTTTTGTTGTTGTTGTTGTTGTTTTGTTTGTTTCCTTCCTTCCTTCCTAACTTCCTTCCTTCCTTCTTTATTTATCTCTTTCATTTGTCTCCTTATTTCTTTTTTGTTTCTTTGTTTCTTTCATTTCTTTCTTTTGTTTCTTTCATTCATTCTTTTTTCAGCTTGTTTTTTCTTTCTTTCTTTCTTTCTTTCTTTCTTTCTTTCTTGTTCTTTCTCTCTTGTGTTCTCTTTTTTCTTTCTTTCTTTCTTCCTTTCTGTCTTTCATCTTGTGTTCTTCTTGAAGAGAGTTGCTATTGCTTTTCAAGCTACAGATTAGGCATACCATTATCATTATAATACAAAAAATTGATAATTATCTCATCATTTATCCTAAAGTGCATCAGACATACTTTGGACATGGACATTAAAGCAATGCAAATAAAACTATTGTTATGATGATGATGATGATGATGATGATGATGATGATGATTGTTATCATTGTTATTATTATCATTGTTATTATTATCATTATTATTTTCATTATTACTATTATTATTTCATTATTATCATCATTATCATCATAATTATTGTTATCATTAACAATGGATAAACACATAAACCAAAAGAATTCTTCGATGGACAAGAGCTTAGGTTAACTCTGAAGTAAAGCACAGTGCCTCATTCACCCAGCAAATCCCAGTACAGGTCTATCGATCAGTTGCCTGTTACCGGAGTTCGGTGGTAGCCGCAGCAGAAGACGTCACAACAACAACTCTCCTCCATTCACTCTGATCTTGACTTTTATGTGCTACTTAGTAACCTTCAAACCACTGATGCTGGTGATGCTGTTCATACAGGAGGTGGGTGGTCTAAGCAGAGAGGGACAGATTTAGGTGGAGCGCATAAGGAAATGTCAGAGTGCGACGGACCCACTTGAACAAACTCCAAATTCTCAACTCCCATTAAAGTGGATTTTCCCAGATCATATTCCCAGGGATAATCCCTTTGTTGCCATGGAATGTTTTATGTGTGCTAAGTACATGCTGCATGTGAGACTTCGGTGGATTTGTTTTTCTTTTCTTTCTTTTTGTTTTGTTTTTTTGGTCTCATCATAAGGACTAGCATTCACATCACTTGTCAAGAACCAGAAGGGATGGGTGGGTGGATAAATCCATGGGGGGAAATCCTCGTCCCATGAGAAATCAAACTCAGGACCACATGTTTACATGTACCAGGCAGGTGCTCTAACCAGCTGGGCCCCCACCGCACATGATGTGCAAACACAATTATCCAGTCACTGTGTCAGAGAGTGATGGATGAAATTATGAAATACATGGAGACTAATAAAGATAGCTCGTTTGTTAATAGAAAATCAAAACACACACACACACACACACACACATACACACACACACGCACACACGCAGACACACATGCACGCACTCACGCACGCACGCACGCACGCACACACACATACACACACACACACACATTAATCCTTCGATCGCTTCCAGATAGAAAGAATTGTCATTAAACAGTGCTTAGTGCAGAAAATGAGACGTTTTGCTGTGGTAAAAAGAGAGAGAGAGAGGGGGGGGGGAGAGAAAGAGAGAGAAGAAAGAGAGAGAAAAAAGAGAGAACAAGAGAGAGAAACAGAGAGAGAGAGATAGAGAGACAGACAGAGAGAGCTCGATAGGGAGAAAGAGAGAGACAAGAGAGAGAGAGAGAGGGAGGGAGGGAGAGAGAGAGAGAAAGAAAGAAAGAGAGTGAGAGAGAGAAACAGAGAGAGAGTGAGAGAGAGAGACAGAAACAGACAGACAGACAGACAGATGCAGACAGAGAGAGCTCGATAGGGAGAAAGCGAGAGACAAGAGAGAGAGAGAGAGAGAGAGAAAGAGAGAGAGAGAGAGAAAGAGAGAGAGAGAGAGGAGAGAGAGAGAGAGAGAGAGAGAGAGAGACAGATGCACAAACATGTATTCGTTTTTTATTCATTATTTGTTTATTTGTTTAGTCATTCATTCATTTATTTATCTTTTTGTACTCTTAAAAGTATGGGTTAAGAAATATAGCTCGCTAGATTCAATTTGCAATAAAAAGGTTTGCGTTATTTCGTCTGCATGCAAGATATACAACCCCACATCTGATGTATTTATGTTTTCTTCCATTGTTTCTGTTTTGCTCTAAACATCAGTGGTGGGCTGGAGGTGGTTAATGAAGTCACCTCACCTCCCACCTGGAGGTGACACAGACACTGGTAACTGAACACTTTTTAAGACGATCAGTCTCTGCATGCGGAATGCATTTCAGGGCAACACAAATATGTAATTTGCACTGTGCATGGTCCTCATTTTCTCGTGATCAGCATTTTCATGGATTGACAGGAACACCTCCATACGAACCTTTAAGGCTTTATTTCCATCATGCTGTAGACAGCGGAAACTAGATGTAGTAATGATTGGGAGAGCTCTTTGTGATGTGAGACAAGTTTATACGTAGTGGCTGGTTGTGTTTTCATTCAGTCCGTTTTTTTACTTATTTTATTTTATTTTGTGTTTATTTTTACCATCAGTTTTATCTTTTTTAAAAGAGATTTTTACCCAAATACACATTACAATGTGGCCTAGATTGTTCTAATGACAGACTGATAAAAACATTAGTAAAAGATACAAAACCCATATGCTAGGTAAGACTTCAGGACCTGGCCAGCTCATGAGTTTATGTGCCATTTTGGATCTTCTCCATCACACAGCACTGGTGACGTCAGTGCATATGGAATTAATTTCGAACGCACACATGTCATCTTGAGAAACTGAAACTGAAACAGGAACCGCTACAGGCACCAGTATAATGACACGAGATTGCTTGGTTGCGTCACGTTTTTCAGCATGACAAACTGCTCAAGATCTTTCTGCAGAATGTGGAAGAAGTCAATCGTCGAGGTCAACCGAAGAGGTACCCGGGAAGAAAACCATCGTTGAGGCCAACAGAAGAGACACCCTGGAAATAGATCATCGTCAAAGTCAACAAAAGTGGTATCGTGGAAGACAGTCATCGTCGAAGTCAAAAGAAGAATGCTGGAAGTAAAGTCAACAGAACAGGCACCCTGGAAAAAGGCAACATTCAAGGTCAACAGAAGTACCCTAGACGAAGGCACTCATTGAGGTCAACAGAAGAAATACCCTGGAAAAAGGCAACCTTGAAGGTCAACAGAAGTACCCTAGAAGAAGGCACTCATCGAGGTCAACACAAGAAGTACCTGGAAGAAGGCACTCATTGAGGTCAACACAAGAAGTACCCTGGAAGAAGGCACTCATTGAGGTCAACACAAGAAGTACCCTAGAAGCAGGCGTTCATCGAGGTCAACAGAAGTACCTTGGAAGAAGGCATTTATTAAGGTCAACAGAAGAAGTACCCTGGAAAAAGGCACTAATAAAGGTCAACAGAAGAAGTACCCTGGAAAAAGGCACTAATAAAAGTCAACAGAAGAAGTACCCTGGAAAAAGGCAACCTTCAAGGTCAACAGAAGTACCCAGGAAAAAGGCACTCATCAAGGCCAACAGAAGAAATACCCTGGAAGAAGACACTCATCGAGGTCAACAGAAGAAGTACCCTGGAAAAAGGCACTCATCAAGGTCAACCGAAGTACCCTGGAAGAAGACACACATCGAGGTCAACAGAAGAAGTACCCTGGAAAAAGGCACTCATCAAGATCAACAGAAGTACCCTGTAAAAAGGCGCTCATCAAGGTCAACAGAAGAAGGACCCAGGAAAAAAGGCACTCATCAAGTCCAACAGAAGAAGCACCCTGGAAAAAGGCACTCATCAAGTCAACAGAAGAAGTACCCAGGAAAAAGGCACTCATCAAGGTCAACAGAAGAAGTACCCTGGAAAAGGCACTCATCAAGGTCAACAGAAGTACCCTGGAAGAAGGCACACATCAAGGTCAACAGAAGTACCGTAGAAGAAGGCACTCATCGAGGTCAACAGAAGAAGTACCCTGGAAAAAGGCACCCATCAAGGTAAACAGAAGTACCCTGGAAGAAGGCACTCATCAAGGTCAACAGAAGTACCCTGAAAGAAGAACTCATCAAGGTCAAGTGAAGAAGTACCCTGGAAGAAGGCACTCATCAAGATCAACAGAAGAAGTACCCTGGAAGAAGGCACTCATCAAGGTCAACAGAAGAAGTACCCTAGAAAAGGCACTCATCAAGGTCAACAGAAGAAGTACCCTGAAAGAAGGCACTGATCAAGGTCAACAGAAGAAGTACCCTAGAAAAGGCACTCATCAAGGTCAACAGAAGAAGTACACTGGAAGAAGGCACTCATCGAGGTCAACACAAGAAGTACCCTGGAAAAAGGCACTCATCGAGATCAACAGAAGTACCGTAGAAGAAGGCACTCATCGAGGTCAACAGACGTACCCTGGAAGAAGGCACTCATCGAGGTCAACAGAAGAAGTACCCTGGAAGAAGGCACTCATCAAGGTCAACAGAAGAAGTACCCTGGAAGAAGGCACTCATCAAGGTCAACAGAAGTACACTGGAAGAAGGCATTCATCAAGGTCAACTGAAGAAGTACCCTGGAAGAAGGCACTCATCAAGGCCAACTGAAGAAGTACCCTGGAAGAAGGCACTCATCAAGATAAACAGTAGAAGTACCCCGTAAAAGGCACTCATCATTGTCAAAGAGGAAGTGCCCTGGAAGAAAGCATTCATCAAGGTCAACAAAGTACCCTGTAAAAGGTAATCATGAAGGTCATTAGAAGAAGTACCTTGTAAAAGGCACTGATCAAGGTCAACAAAAGAAGTACCCTGGAAAAAGGCACTCATCAAGGTCAACACAAAAAGTACCCTGGAAAAGGCACTCATCAAGGTCAACAGAAAAAGTACCCTAGAAAAGGCACTCATCAAGGTCATCATCATCATCAGGTGCCTTGCCGCATGGCGTTGGCGACCATGGACTTCCAACCATCTCTATCTCACGTTGTCCCCAGCATCTCCCCCACCCTCCTCATCCCCAGCAAGTCCGTCCAGCATTCTCTACCTGGGTCTACCTGGTGCTCTCTTTCCCTCCAGCTTCCCCGTTGTGACCAGGTGCTCGAAAACCCCCTTCCACATAAAATGGCCTATAAATGTTGCTTGTCTTTTCCTAATCTTCCTTTTGAGTGATCTACTTGTGTCTGCCTCCATCAAGACTGTCTCGTTTGTTTTCTCCGCTGTCCATGGAACTCTCAACATTCTTCTGAGAAACCACATCTCGGCTGCCTCGATCCTGCTCTGGCTTTGCTTGGTGACTGTCCACGCCTCGCATCCATACAACAGTATTGGTTCTATATAACATTCAAGGACTCTCTTTCTGATGTTAATTGATAGGTATTTGTTGGTAAGAATGCTTGTCATCTTCTTGAATACTGTTTTGGCTTGGCCGATTCTGCCAGCTATTTCCGATGTGCATCTGCCGTCTGATGAAATGACCGTTCCCAGGTATTTGAACTTATTAACCTGTGTCAAGGTTCTGCCATTTGCTGTTATTTTGCAGGAGGGGATTTCATGTTTTTTACTGATCACCATGACTTCAGTCTTCCTGCTGTTTAGTTCCAACACCTTACCTTTGCTTTCTATTTCTATGGGCATAAGTACATAAAAGATCAACAGAAGAAATACCCTGGAAAAGACACTCATCAGGGTCAACAGAAGAAATACCTTGGAAAAGACATTCATCAAGGTCAACAGAAGTACACTGGAAGAAGGCACTCATCGAGGTCAACAGAAGAAGTACCCTGTAAAAGACACTCATCGAAGTCAACAGAAGAAGTACCCTGGAAAAGACACTCATCAAGGTCAATAGAAGAAGCACCCTGGAAAGGGCACTCATCGATGTCAACAGAAGAAGTACCTTGGAAAAGGCACTCATCGAGGTCAACAGAAGAAGTACCCTGGAAAAGACACTCATCAAGGTCAACAGAAGAGGTACCCGGAAAAGGCACTCATCAAGGTCAACAGAAGAAGTACCCTGGAAAAAACACTCATCAAGGCCAACAGAAGAAGCACACTGGAAAGGGCACCCATCGAGGTCAACAAAAGAAGTACCCTGGAAAAGGCACTCATCAAGGTCAACAGAAGAAGTATCCTGGAAAAGACACTCGTCAAGGTCAACAGAAGTACCCTGGAAAAGGCACTCATCAAGGTCAACAGAAGGTGTACCCTGGAAAAGGCACTCATCAAGGTCAACCTCTGAATGATGGAACTGCTTATTCCTGTGTCCCAAAGGGATGTGCGATCTTGTCTGTAACTGTATCTCATCAGCCTCCCCCGTCTCCACAGCAACTGCACTGGTTATAGCACTAGAAAAACCGAGGTCCTCTGAAGAATAGAGTGAGATGGATCATGAACTACACTAGCAAGTCAAGACACTGACAATGTGCTCCAGAAAAGTCATCTTTCCCTGCATGTATCTGCACAACACTGTGGACTGGACCTGCCACACTCTCCTGCCCACGTCATGAATTCTTCAGGGAGTTTATCATGAAATATAAATGGGCATAAGTACGTAAAATAAAACTAGAAAAAAAAACAAAAAAAACACGCAATACTTTTGGTGCCACCACATTTTTCTACCCACGTCGTTAATTCAGTAGAAATTTCCCCAGAAATCAATACAAGACAGACTGCTCTTTCTGTGGTTTTTCAAATATGGCATCACTTTGATAGACTGGGACTAAAAACACGCGCCCTATATACTAGAGAGTCCAAGGGGAGAAAATGCAGGAAAGTGGAAAGATATTGATTTTTCTGACACAGGTCTTGCTTTTTATCTCCCTTTTCCCCAACCCATAACACAACTATGGCAATGGCCACGTTCACAGCCACTGTAAAGTTGTGGTTGTTGCTCATTTCTGAGCAGAACTTATCATCACAAGTACAGGCAGGGGAATATAACCCCGTATAGACTGTGTCTGACCAGGTCAAAATGTCTGTAGACAATGACTTTACGATGAAGAAAACAAAAATGTTGGCGAAACGAAGATAATGATAATATAAAAACATAGCAAGAGACATGGGACAAGGATGTAAAGCAGAAAGACAAACAGAGACATGGGACAAGGATGTAAAGCAGAAAGACAAACAGAGACATGGGACAAGGATGTAAAGCAGAAAGACAAACAGAGACATGGGACAAGGATGTAAAGCAGAAAGACAAACAGAGACATGGGACAAGGATGTAAAGCAGAAAGACAAACAGAGACATGGGAAAAGGGGGTTTGCGGAAAAATAGAAAAAGAAAAAAAAAACTGAGGAGGAAAAAACAAAAAAACAACAGATATATGAAACGAAAAAGAAATAACATAAAAAAAAGGAAAAGAAAGCAGAAGAAATAGCACAACCCTTTCCACCTGATCTGTTCATTTATCTATCAAATCTGTACCAACAACCACAGGACGATAATGAAGTGAAACCGCTCGCTGTTCTCCACTATGTATTGTTAGGGCAACCATCATTACCATCATAAACAGAATGACTTGCTCATGGAGGCTGTCCCCACAAGTGAACGGCATTGCGTCAGGGTGTGTGTGGTCTAGCTGATAAGGCACTCTCCTAGGACATGAGAAACACAGGTTTGATTCTTGATCAGACGAGAATTGTTTTCTAAACCCTTCAGACTTTGATGGTCTGGGTAGCAGTCTTTCTGTTCAGACGATAAGACGAGGTCCTTTGTGAAGCATGCGCTTAGAGTACTTGATAGATCCCACGGTTACAAAAGAGTCATCCCTGTCAAATCTCCACTGTCATAGGCAAAATAAAATAAAATAAAACAAAATAAAATAAAATAAAATAAAATAAAATAAGATAAAATAAAATAAAATAAACAAAATGAAATATAATAAAACAAAACAAATAAAAGAAAAGAAAAGGAAAGAAAAGAAAAAGAAAAGAAAAACTTCTGGAAAGAAAAAAAAGCTGGTGGTGTCGTATTATGGCAACGTGTTACCTAGGAACATCAACCCGAATTTCACACAAAAAAGCTGTGACAATAAATAAATAAATAAATTAATAAAGTAAATGAATAAACAAACAAACAAACAAATAAATAAGTAAATAAAAAGTATCTAATTCAACCCAACTCATTCCAATCGAATTCAATTCCCTGCCCTCTCACTTTAATAGGGAATTGAAAAACGAAAAGACAGAGTATGTGTTGATTTCTCCTTTCATCTGTACGCTGGAACTACCTTGCATATTGATTATCATGGAAAAGTAAAATATTTGAAATGAACATGGAGGTGATGACAGTCATTCACAAAATTAGAATAAAAACATTTATTAAGCGGAAGGAACAAATTCGACTATTATGATACGCCTTTCATTAAATAACCTTTCTTATTCCATTTTCGGTTTGCTTTTTTTAATCTGAATTACTTAAACGCTGGATTTGTATTTATTTTGACAGTCACACGAAGTTAGTGGCTGGCTGATGGACGTGGGAAAACGCCAAGAAATGAAGAATGCTCGCTTACCAAAAAATGCAAATTGTGCGACAACATTGTAAAGCAACTTGACATATCTATACTACACTTAAAAGGCTGATGATCATTTGAGGTTGAACCGTTATACATCAACACATCCATGGTGGATGTAAAACAAAACATTCTTTTTGTGTGTAAAAGTTTTATTCCAAAACCTTATGTTGACATTGAATAGTTAATTGCGAGGCTGATGAAAGAAAATATGTCTGACAAAATAAATCTCAAGGTGACCTAATTTTTAACTTGGTACTCTCAAAATAGGAAAGCTAGCCATGCCTTTTTATTGGGATTTTCCCAATCCTGCAAAGGGCCTAAATGTCTCTTGTAGAATATTCATCATGTTTCAGAATTGTGTGATTCAAACATACGCTTGTCACACACTAGAATCAGTTCAGTGCATTATATTCCAGTCCATGTCCTGCGAGATTCTAGAATGAACCGATGCTAATACACACTGTTGACTGGTTAAAGGTAGTACAGGGTGTTGGAGGGGATCCATACATATTAGAATGGGACACACGAACTTAAGGTAGTATCATTCCATCAAGTGTAGACTCATATTCTAATCATAAAGCAGAATACCGAGTGAACACAAGAGAAAGAATTTGAAAAAAAAGTGCCAGGTAGAAAAATAGTAATATTTATGTAAGCAGTCGTGTGTGTGTGTGTGAGAGAGAGAGAGAGAGAGAGAGAGAGAGAGAGAGTGTGTGTGTGTGTGTGTGTGTGTGTGAGTTTGTGTGTGTGTGTGTGTGTGTGTGTGTGTGTGTGTGTGTGTGTGTGTGTGTTGTGTGTGTGTGTGTGTGTGTGTGTGTGTGTGTGTGTGTGTGTGTGTGTGTGTGTGTGTGTGTAGAACAAAACTAAACAATCATATTTACATCTCATGGAACTGCAAAAACGTACCTTCATTTACTCTCCTTAGTAATGCAGACCACAGCTATCATTTCCTTTCTGAGCTGTGGTATTTTCTGTATGAATCAAGACTGAAAAAATGTAAGCACACATTGCTTATGTGTTAAGCTTACGGTAGTATGTTCTCTCTGAGGATCCACGTTCTTGTGCAGGATTATACAATGAATTGATACAAACACACACTGTTCGCGTGTTAAAGCCAGTTCTACTTTCTTTTGTGACATTCTATGATGAAATGATACGTATATACACGCTTTGTTCTGTGCGACTCCAGAATGTTCTGCTGGCTTCATCATCATCACGTGCCCTGCTGCATGGCATTGGCCATCATGGCCCTTTATATGAATCTATCCTTTGTCGCTGCAAGTACCTCTTCCACCCTCTCTATCTTCATCCACTGCGCAAGTCCGTCCAATATTTTCTCCCTGAGTCTACCTGGTGCTCCATTTCCCTCCAGCTTTCCTCTTGTGACAAGGTGCTCAAATTCCTCTTGCTTCATAAAATGTTGCTTATCTTTTCCTAATCTTCTTCACTACCGTTCATTTTGTGTCTGCCTCCCTAAAGACTGATTTACATATTTATATTTTAATACATTTTTTTCTGGCTGGTAAATAATGGGCAGTGTATAGGGCCCACAACAAGAGAGGGACGTGGAAACGCTGCACAGAGACTATCAGCGCTGTAATCCTAGCATCTCACTGTAGTACCGAGAAGACTGTAATATATCTATTTAAGACACTTTGACGATTATATACTTGACTTTACTGCGGTTTTTGCTGGTGAATAAATTTGAATGTCATTTCTTTATATCATAGAAACTTTCTTATTTCAATGAGACAGCTTTATATAGAGAAACCAGAAGACCTTAACATACAGAGATACCACTCTTTCAAATGACTGATGCCTTAGAAGAATTTGCTATTGAAAAAATGACAGTCCTCCAAAATGAAATTTATGACAACGGAAAAATCCCCAAAGATATGTCAAAATCAATTTTCATTGCATTTTCAAAGAAAACCAGGGCTATAGAATGCAAACTCCATCGCACAATTAGCCTGATGAGTCATGTAACAAAAATCTTACTAAGAAAAATCATGATGAGGACAAGAGACAGAATCAAAAGAGAAATAGCAGAAGAACAGTGTGGATTTGTCGATGGGAAAGGAACTATTAATGCCATATACATCCTAAGAACTATAATAGAGAGGTCAGTCTAGTTGAATAAGGATTCATATTTATGCTTTGTTGATTAAACTAAGGCATTCAATTGGGTAAGACATGAAGAATTGATCAACCAACTAGAAAGGCTCAATACTGATGGAAAAGATCTACAATAACCAGAAATATGTATTGGGCACAAACAAATGAGAATAGAAAACGATATAAGCTCTTTCCAAAATATCAAAAGAGGGTCTGGCAGGGTTGTGTTCTGTCACCAGATTTGTTTTCACTTTCCAGCAAAACCATCATGAGAAACTTAGAAGAATGCCCTGGAATAAAGGTTGGAGGAAAAATGATAAACAACGTTCGTTATGTAGATGATACAATGCTAATTGCACAAAATAAAAAAGACCTACAAATCTTGTGAATATAACAGAAATAGAAAGCAAAACTAAAAAGCTGGAGCTACGTAGCAAGAAGAATGAAGTCATGGTAATCAGTAAAAACAAAAACAAAACAAACCAAAAAGAACAAGAAATCACCTTATGTAAAATAATGGCAAATGGCACAACATCAAGACAGGTTGGTAAGTTTAAATATCTGGGAACAGTCATCTCATCAGACGGCAGATGCACATCAGAAATAGCCAGTCGAATGGGCAAAGCCAAAATAGCATTCAAGAAGATGAAAAGCACTCTTACCAACAGGATGAAGGCTTGACTTTCTTTCATTTCATCATCCAGTGAAGTTAACCATTGGAGTGCATGTGGGAGGGCCTCAATTTCCATTGTTAGATTGAAGGTTGTGACATCATTCTTAGCGTCTTCCTCATGTCTGACAATAAAGCCCCTACCAGATTTGTTATTGGTGACTGAGCCATACGTGTATATGATTACAACTTTAGGGTTGCAGTTCAGTTTCTCCATGATTAGATGAATTTCTGTATCTGCTTTCCTTTCTGGTCATTCGTGACAGTGTTTCCCGAGATTATTGGGTATGATTGTTTTGTATAGATTTCTGAAATGGTTTGGATGTTTTTCCCATTCCGTTGTCCGTTTGAGTTCTGTCATTAGACATACATGCTGAATGGATTCTTCTGCCTGTCCCATCCATGATTTTCCACGTTGGAGTCTGTTGCCTTTTGCTGTGCTGACCATATGTGCTATTCAAACAAAACCACAAAAGGTAGCAGAACCCTAGGCCGCGTACATGCTATATGTATGCTTGCCTGTTTGTGCGTGAGTGAGTGTGCGCGCATGTGTTTCTCTCTCTCTCTCTCTCTCTCTCTCTCTCTCTCTCTGTGTGTGTGTGTGTGTGTGTGTGTGTGTGTGCGCGTGTGTGTCTGTCTGTGTCTGTGTGTGTGTTTCTGTGTGCCTGAGTGTGTCTGTGTGTGTGTTTGTGTGCACGTGCGTGCGTGCGTATGTTGTGTGTGTCTATGTATGTGTGTGTGTGTGTGTGTGTGTGTGTGTGTGTGTGTGTGTGTGTGTGTGTGTGTGTGTGTGTGTGTGTGTGCACGAGCCATAAAAAGAAACCACATAAGCAATCACCCATACAAACAATGAAGAGCTGAAGCAGACAGCTATCAGAAAACAGCGTGTTTGTTCGTAACCTGAATGATCTTCTACATGTATATCTTAAGCCACTTCCGAAGTGTACAGGAGCTAAACCAAGCATGCAACATATGTAATTGAATAAGAATGTGCCAGGGAATCTCACCCTGAGAACTGAACAACCTAAAATCATCTCACCTTTTAGAATTGGGAATAAGCTGGAATACTCAGTAGTCGCCATGGTGTAGTGGTTACCACAACGAACTACCGACTGGAAGGCTGTAGGTTTGAATTCCCACCAGTCCCTTCAAAAATCAGTGTGGGAGTTTTAGGCTTCTACAGGCTCCTGACCAGACCTGAGCATGTTAAGGGCTCATTAGGAAGACTGGGATCACACAGTCAAGTCTAATCCACTCCACGGGTGTGTCATTGAGGGTGTTGCTCACGTCGTCTGACCAACACTGCAGGTGTCCGTCAGGCCTGATTGACGCCCAGATATACAATGACAGTGAACGTAGAGTAGTACTGCCATGTCACGCAGTCTGAATCCTTAATGGAACTCCGTAGCATCATGATTATCATGCTCATCGTCATCATCATCACTGCATTATAAAAAATGCTGTGCCAGCTTAATTGGCCATTAAGGTGACGCAGAAAATTGAGGAAAAAAAAACGGGAAAAAAAGGTGAGCACAAAGGGAATCTCCTTAAGTGTGATGATCCTAAAAAAATGGGGTACTCATACCGGAAACTGGCAATGACTTAAGAAATCTGATAGTGGGAACCCAGTAACGTTACTGCGCTTACCTAATGCTGCTATCTTTTTGTAGTAAGGGGTCTTAAGGCTTTTTAAGTTGACATTTGTCTTGGCAATTTATTATGTGCATGTTTTCCTTGGCTGTGAAAGTCGTGATTTCAAAATCAGTAACAATCTTTCTGCTTGCAGTTGTTGTTGTCGCTCTGTTGCAATTGTCCACATGTAAAGTAGCGGACTGAGTGCAGCATTGAGTGGTAACATGAAGACAACCATAGCTACATGGTCCCTGTCTGCTGCTGTAACACCAGTTGAGGTCATCATACTGGTCAGGCCAAGTAAAACCCAACAAACAACACTTGTAGATGCCACTTTAATTAACAGGTGAGATGCTGAATAAAGTGACCTCTTGGAGGAATCAATCATCATTTGATATTTTGGTGTCTGCCTGTAGATGATGACTTGACCAACCACTACCACTTTACATAAAATAAAGTTAATCATTATGGTAACTGTGAACCATTTGAAATCTTGACTGGAGTCATACCATTCAAATAAAGCCATCCGACACAGACCAGATTGGCCATCAAGGCCCCAGTGTGACAGTCCAGGAAAAAAAGGAATCACTGACAACACTATTCCCATACTCCAAGTTATGATACCAGCTGCAATCATTGAGCCTCTGCTGAACCTCCATGTAATGAAAGGGAACCGCAGGATAATGACGTGGTCAAGTGTCATAAAGAAGATGACCATAACTGATGCCTCATTGGACACGTGACAAAGCAAACTAGCTATCTTACAGGTCATACTATTGGTCCACGTTTTCTCAACAAAGACATATTTTCCAAAGAACAATTCGTTAGCTGATGTAACTATGCTGACGTGGATTCCCATGCATATATGAGTAAACTGCAAATGGGAAATAAACGTAATGAAAGTGCCTTCAAATGCATTCTTCGTAGTGAATGAAACTGTGAAGCAAAGTAGATTTCCCAAAATGATAAGCACACTGAACAGCCAGAAGACAAATCTCCACAGCTGATTCAAAAGCAATGTTGTACAAGAGGAAAACAGGGGCTGCGGTGCTAAACACTTTATTTGGGTTCCAGTAGGGAGTAAATCATCGCAACAAAATCTATAATTTGATGAAAAGACGACTCTTAAATGATTCAAAGCTGACAATAAGTCTGTTGGAAAGGCATAGATGGGATTTCCTCTAACATCCAGTTCACTTAATTGTGATATGTTATAAAATGTTGCAGATAAAATTGTTTGAACTGCAGAAAAGGAGAGATTCAGGTACTTTACTTCGGGGAAGTACCTAAAAAAATCACTATCAAATATTTTGATGCATGTTCCAGATACATCTATTTTTCTCAATGTATCGTAAAAAACCGTGGATGGTTTAAATGTCAGCACTGTCAGAGGGTTATTTCTTAATATCAAACTTTTCAAGTTAGATGTTTTGAGAAAAATTGTCATATTGATTGTGTTTAATTGATTATTAGCAAGATCGAGGTACACCAAATTTGAAAGCCTTACATCTGAAATATTAACCAATGTAACAATGGGAAAGACTCAGACGAATGAGATATAAATTAGCCATGAAGTCTGTCAGCGTCATTCCAGAGCCTGTGGCATCCACGTAGCGAAGCTGAGGGAACACATCAGCAGAGAAAGGTTGAGGACAAAGAAAAGAGTGACCTGACACAAACAATGTTTAGGACAGTTATGGTCACACATCCATTCATCATCTCGTTGTGGGCACTGACCCCAACCATCACAAAGATGAGCTTCATGTACACAGACGCTAGAAGCTCGACACTGATAGAAACCAGGGCAGATCATTTTCTCACAATCTTGTTCATCTTCACCATAAGTACAGTCAAACAATCCGTTACATCGAGTGTAGACAGGGAGACAGTACAACCAGTCCTCTGTACACCAGTAATGACTGTCAGGACAAGACATGCCTGCCTCCATTACCCACTGTATAAAGTATCCGGTGCCATCATGTTCGATAAAAAGCCGTTGTTCTCTGTTCGCCTCTCTGACTCGCTGTGCATTAATATGCTTCCTCAGGACAATCCTTTTCATCAGAATGATCAAGACAGTCTGAATGTTCATTGCAACGTTGACTTTGCAACACACAATGACCATTGGAGCACAGAAACCCATGACACAAAGGATGCATACATAACGATTCATCACTGTTATCAGAACAGTCTTGTCTGAAGTCACACACCAGGCTGTAGGGCACTGTAACGATTTCATCATTACACAGAAACATGGTGATTGTGTAAGTAGAACTTTTCTGACTTACTGACAATGTATCAGTGTTCTTGACAACCATTCCCAAGAACAGACAGGACTGGGAATATGTTGTCTTTCCACAGTGGCTGTTTAAATCGCATAACAAAAACGTGTGAGACACGTGACCAAGTGGGCAACCTGGCAACACCTGTCGTGTTTGTATGAGGATGGACAAATGTGGGTGTAATGCTGGAAATTTAACAGTCTGCACACGTATCATATTTCCTGATTGTAATTTCGTTTCACATAAAATACAGCTGAAAACACCTTTTTCATCTCTCTTTACACTTCTAGCTATCATCATTGGTTGAACTATAACGTATCTGATAGATCTTGAAGGAGCGTACACGATTATTAAATGATCTATATTATAGATCAAGGTTTTGTCAAGCCACTTACGAAACTTACTGTACACGAACGGTACAAAGTCCCAACCTGAACTGAAACCTATAGGTACTGCAATTATATATATGTACTGAAAAATATTTGAAAGTTCTTCTTTTTCCTGTCTTGTTTTTATGGTTGCGATTGTTCTGTTCATTCTTTGACACTCAAACGATAATAATTTTTTCGACAAAAACTTTGATGTTCTGACATATGCGAAACACTTGTTACGTGAAGCCACCAGACCCTGACACTCAGGACTGCTGAAGGGACAGTGTTCTGTTTCATCCTGTCCACCTTCACATTCTGTCCACATATTACAGTCTAGGTGGTGCTGAAAACTGGAATAGTGATCAACAGAACAGTTGAACAAACCACTCAAAAACTGTTGTGGTTGTTTTAATCTAGAATGAAACGAAAAGTCAAAGTGTACATTATCTTCAGTTAGCAATAGGGTTTGTGTATATCTAATGTGAACTTGAATATAATCTGAAGGAATGACTTTCGCTGGTGTGTCATATGCCGCATTAACATATAAATGAGTTTTGTTATTTGAACCAAGTTCTGTATAGACAAAGTGTATGCAAACAACTAATCCCTTCTGGAAGCTGATCATAATAACTTGTCCAGCTGGTGCCTTTAGTTCTTCCCAGACATCCTGCAGTCTGGCACGAGATATGCCTAGCTTTGGCAAAACAAATTTTCCAGAATATGATGATACATACCTTATTATGAATGTTTTGTCTTCAACTGATTCGATGTGAAGTTTAAGTGGAGGAATACTTTTGTGGAGTATAAACATGTGGTTTGCATTTGACACAAGAAAAACATCTTGTGGAGTATAACGATAACGACTACAGGATATATGATAAAACTGAATATCAAGGGGCATTGTATCACTTACTATTGTGTCCCACTGGAAAGAATCACACGAATATGATAACCGATGAACATGTGCAAGTATAAACATACCTACTGGCACCGTTATATGAATCCAACAACCTACGGTTAAATTTTCACACATCCCATACCGCACTCCTTGCTGTTCCGTATAGTCTGTCACATTGCTGTCACAGTCAGTGACATGAGAAATGATGTTACGTGTGCTGTTTTGTTTCATGAAGTACTCCACACCTGGACAAATGTCACTGATATCCAGTAAACCAACAGTGGTGGTGATATTAACTTTGAAGTTCTTTATACTCTTGTGGTTTGTCACCACGTCAGCGCCGACAGAAACAAAGCAGGAAGACAATCCACACAGACCTACTGACATGAGCACGAAAGATTGATTAAACAGACCACGCACTTTGAAAGATTTAGGGCCAGCTGCCTCAACCATGGTGGTACTTCTAACATTCATTGGCCTCATTTTCCTTCAGTGTTTTTTTTAATAACTTTGACATTAGATGTGTGGAGTGGCAAGAACTAACTCTACGATTGGTCTAGTAAGACCTACTGCTTCTACCTTTGAGTAAAAGAGTGTTTTGAAGTCAGAAATTTCTATTAGAAGAAACACAAGCAGCAATGATTTGATTTGATCACAAAAAAATCTTTTTCCATCACAAGGCATATGTAAAATCAGTGCATATGGAATTTTCAAAAAAAAGGACATTAACAGCCAAAAAGAAAAGGTGGGCAGAAAAAGAAATGGACAGATACGTAGCATGAAAGAGTGAACCAGAGAAATTTTTGTCACATCCCAGACATTTGCTCACAAAAGGAATCAGGACTCATTTGTTTGTCATAAAAACCAATTGAGGTTAAAAATATTAAATAGTGAGATCGCTACGGATGATTGTAAATTTTCAAGATGGCTCAAACCTCGACCTGGGTCGGGGCTGAGCCGGTTCTTGCAATGTGATCAACCCATCTTTTTTCAAATTCATTTCGTAGGAGGATCGACTGGCTGACAATCGGAAAATCAATGGATAGGACGAACCTCAGAGTGGTTGGTTACAGCAGGAGATGAAACTTAATGAGACCCAGTTTCAGCAGATGTAGTGGAAGCCTGGGGTGAAAAACACAAAGGCGAGAAACATAAAGAAATGAGAGAAAGGATGGACGCATCATGTCTTACTTAACACTGGGCAGGCTGGGCAGGGAAAGTGTGTCACCCTCAAACAAAATACCAAGGCACTCAATAAAGTTTGGAGACCAAGGTGTCGATCAGGGAGCCAGTGTTGGAGTGGGAACCAGTGGAGGCTGTGATCACAGGTTGTGTTGGTTGGAAGTTGGAAAAGTGCTGAAGAGGCACGTCTGCTCCCTGCGGTGTGAGGCCAGAAAAAGATGAAGGATGCTCACATTCTCACGCGACCTGGTAAGACAGAACGCCACCTGGAGGCATCTTTGACTAAATTCTCGGTTAAACACTAGGTTCGGTTATGGCTAAATCTAGAGTGACTGCATGCCACTCTGCATTAGTTGGATATGGCATGGCGCTAAATGAAAACATTCAGGACAAGTAAGCCTGGAGAACTGACCCAGTAACCGTCAGTTCAATGACCTGATGGGGGAGAAGGGGGGGGGGGATGTAAGTATTTGTAGGTCTGTGACAGAGCACAAAGGGCAGACCTTAGTTAGACCCTTCTCTCCCTCTTCCACATTGTCAACAAACAGAACAGGCATGATTATCAAGTTCATTTACATAAATGTTCTGCTAAATACGATGGAACATCTTCTCTTGAATGTGTGCATGTATAATAGTTATGATCATATTCATATTTAGTGAGCAGTCATTGTCCACTGATATGGCTATTTAATCTTCATTTATTGTTTTCATCAATGTATTTTTCGTTTTCTCATGTCTCTATTTTTTCATTATTACTTTATTGATTACTTACGTCAACATTTTTCATGCTCACATTTTGTATTCGCATAAATAATTTGTGACTGTTTTTTCAGACCATGATATCGACTGCATGGACCCACAATTTACACGTTTCAGTACAGTTACACATACCTGTGTGCCTGATCAGTTTTATCTTACAAGAATGTACAAGAATGTTGCTAATTCATCATGTTTGTGATATTGCTCTTTTCGTTAATGTTACCGTTACGATATTTATTTGGATGTTTTCATTTCATTTATTATTGTTGCGAATTCATCAATGTTTGTGATATTGCTCTTTAAGTTGATGTTACAGTTATGGGTGTTTCCATTTTATTTCATTTATTATTGTTGTTTTTTTCTACTACAATTCTTCCTGTTATGTTGTTATTCTGGGTTTTATGTTTTGTTTTGATTTGGTGTTGTTGGTAAGTGTTAATTAACATGTTTTTGTTACATGTGCCTGCTTTTGTGTCTCATGATTTTCTAAAGAACTTGACTGATTGATGTATGGAAATCAGTATTTCGATATGATTTATCTTATAATAACTTTGACATTGTATGTCTTACAGTTCACGTTTCATTACAGCTGATATGTCTCTTCTTCGCCTCCCCATTTAGTTAATGCTTCCTTTCTTTTCTTTTTTCCTTTGTTTCAACATTTGTAATTGTAATCTCTCTCTCTCTCTCTCTCTCTCTCTCTCTCTCTCTCTCTGTATATATATATTCTCCTAAAAACTGGTCAGTTGGCACAACTGCTTTTAAGAAGCCAATGTTAAATGTTTTTTGAAAAAAAAATCTTACGATATTGTTATATTTCGTTTGTAAAATGTTCCAGTAATTGAAGAAATTGAAAAAAAAAGTGTGTGTTTCGTATTTTTCACTCTACAGCACTATTTGTTGGAAAAATGAGCGATTTCTGTAGCTAGATTTGTGACATGAGTTCAGACTGGTAGATCGATCACAATTATTTCCTACATACATGACCGAAATCAATACAACCTGTTTTGACCATGAAGAAAGAATGTAAATATTTCTCTGACATCAATTTTTACTGCATAGTATCCATGGATGATCGATATATGCTCAGAGATCGATTAGCGTCCCGAACGTTTCATACGGTGTCTTCACTGTAGCGATAACTTAAGTAAGTTGTGCCTTTAAAATAGAAGGCATTGGGAATTTCCGATGTGATTCATTAAGAACAAAACATTTTTCATAATTATTCACGTCAATACGTAATATGAGAGAGAAGAGGAGACTGAGTGTGATGGATGTGTTGTATATACTTTCATAGTGCTGTTTTTACATTTTCACTTTTGTATAGAGTTTTGGCTTATTTTTGCATTTGTGGATTGGAGCACCCAGTGTTGTTTTCGGTGTCTTTATTCTGATTGGCTGTGAAGTAAAAGCATGGAGTGCGCGGAGCGTGGAATGCGTGGAGCGTAGAATTCGTGTAGCATTGATTGTGTGTCGAAAATCTGAACTAAAATTCAGTTCTACAGAGATTTCCAGGTGGAGCCGTCGCATTTCCTTGCTGCCTGAAGAGAACTAAATCTGTTTTGTCTTAAGCTGCTATGTAAGCAGGTTGGTGAATCTTTTGATTTTTTGATATATTTACCAACAATTGAGACATGTAGAGATTATGAAGGAGCTAGTTGAATTGGCCTGTTGTGAAACAAGTTATAAGTAAGTCAGGATTCATGGATGAATGATAGATAAGGGAAACAATTTGTTGCAAGCTTTTGAGGTGAAGAAACGTAGTTGTGTAAACGTGAAGTGAATTATTTTGGCAGTCAAGAGTTGTATTGAGTTGTAGTTCTTGATTTAATGTTTTATGAATTACTGTTTTGTGGTTTCGATCTTTAAATGATGTGCAGTCAGTGTGAACTTTATGAATAATTATATGTATTGAGAGTTTGGACTTTTGAAACATGAATGGCGAATTTTGTGTTAAATTCTTTATTGTAAGATGTTATTTTGTTAAATGAATATGAAGCTCAGTTAGTGGTCATTTTTTTGAAATTGAAGTTAGTGTAGAATATTTGCTGTATGGCACTGTGAATGTAATTTGCCTGCGAGCTTTTAAAAGGCAAACAATACTATTTTGGGATAAACGTCAGTCAATCATATAATATAAAAATATGGTGTGGCCATTGACCAGGTACATTTTATTGACATTTTTGTAGATGGAAGTACTTAGCAAATTCTTTACTATCTACAGTTTTTGATGTGGGGAGCTGTCTGGTCTGATTAGCTCATGAGGGAGCCACATACGTACGTGACTTTGGTTTGAGGGGTGGATGCCTGATCCAGTCCCTGGTCCTAAGCTGTTAGGACTCTGCTGAATACCTGCTGTGGGCGTGTCCGGTTCTGACGCCTCTGTGTTTCATCTTGCTCCCCAGGATTGTGTGGTAACTGTGTATTTATATAGAGTGATGAACTGAATCCTGAACAATGATTTCGATGCTGTGAAACAAACTGACTGAAGTGCTGACGCAGTGAAAGAGTTCATGTGAAAGGACTGTTTGGGACGGAAACCTGAATCGATTACTTTCTATTGAACAGTGGTCAATGAACATTTATTTCTGTCTTATATGTTTGTTGATACAGTTGGATGAAAAAGGAACTGATGATATCTGATTAATTATAAATATTTATATATACTATTTTGTTTACAGAGGTTGTTGAAGTGACTGAGTGGAAGGTTGTGTGTGGTTGGGGAAAACACATAGAACACGCATCTACATACACACAATCTTCTTTCATTCTATTTCTGTCAGTCACACATAAACGGACTTCTGTAACACTGGTGATCCCGACTTTCTCTGTTTTCCCAGTGTGAAAGTTTTATGAATACATGTGATGATTGAAAAATAACTTGGATCATTTTTGTATGATTACACTTGTTGGATTATAGTTTGCCTGCGTGCATTCTACATATTGTAAAAGAGTTGTGTCCCTTCTGCTGTTGAGGACAATATTTGTATTTTTTTCTGGCACAACTGCTGTTAGGAGTTTTTGCTTACTTTGTGTTATTGTTCTATATTTTGTCTGGACTTTGAAAACATTTCAACTTTTTCTTTTGTGCTTTTTTGATTTATCATTTTTGTGTATTCAACCGACATTGAAAATGTCAGATACTGGCGTTATGTCTGTGGATGATAAGCTTTTCCAGACTTTTGTTCAGAGAGGAAAAGTCTTAGGATTGGAAGGTGATAGGCTCATAGAGTATGTAAACAATCAGGTCAAGGACACTCAGGATAGACAAGATAGATTACATACCAGGAATGCAGAAAAGCAGAAAGAAATAGAAAAAGAAAAGGCTAAACAACTGGCCAAGATAGAAAAGGCTAAACAACAGGCTCAAGTAGAAAGGGAACAGATTTTACAGAGAGAAGAAACAATCAGATGCAAGGAAGAGGAAGAAACTAAACGCATAGAGCTACAGATAGAAGCAAAGAGACAAGCTGAACTTAGCCAGACTACTGGACAGGAAGGTAGCTCATTTAACACATCTCGACCAACATTTCCCAAACTTCCTGCATTCAGGGAAAAGAAAGATGACATTGATTCGTATCTGTTTAGATTTGAGACTCATGCTACTAATCTAAACTGGCCAAAGGAGCATTGGGTCACATACTTATCAGCTCTGTTGGACGGTACTGCACTCACACTCTATCGTCTCTCAGAGGGTAGTACTGTCACTTACGATATCTTGAAGGAGAACTTACTTAAAAAGTTCCAGTGCACTCCTGAAGGCTTTAGAAAAAGATTCAGACAGGCTAGACCAGGCGCAGACGAGCCTTTTGACACATATGCTGTCGTTTGTTTGACAGGTGGGTTTCTCTGTCAAAAATTGAAAAATCATATGAAGGTTTAGTCGATCTCCTCCTAGCCGAACAGTTGATAGAGAGTATCAGTAAAGATTTAGCCACTTCTTGTGTGAAAAAGATAAGAAAGGGTTCACTGAAATGATCACAGCTGCAGAATCGTATCGCCATGCTCACCCTCATAAAACACTTTCTCGCAAGAGTGAAACAACAGTGTTTGGTTCAGTGAGCAAGGTCGAGCTCCAGGGATGTTCTAAGGATTACTCTGGCCAGGGAAATCACTCTTTTTCTCAAGGCTTTCGAGGACAACGACCTTTTCCCCGAGGCAATTACAGGGGCAATCGCGGTTTTCAAGGACGTGGTCAAGGTGCTGGTAGTTCTCATAGAGGTGGCCGCTTCAGTCAGTCCAGTGAAGGAAGTGGTCAGGGTTCAATTTCTTGTTGGCTGTGTAGACGTACTGGTCACAAGTCGAATACTTGTCCATGGAAATCCGGAAGGGACCCTTGTGGAGTATGCTCCCTCAGTCACCCAAGAGGTTCTTGCATGTTTCGTCCGAACTATAGACATTCAGCAGCAGTTCCTGAAGATAGTCAGGGCCCAGAGCAGCAGTTTTCAAGATGTGCAGCAGTCGTCTGTTCAGTCGATCAAGATTTAAAAGATCAGTTGCACTTGGAGTCTGGGTCTGTAAATGGCAAGTCTTGTTCGATTTTGCGACACACAGGAGCTACTGTGTGTGGAGTTCGCAAACGTTTAGTAAAAGATGAACAGTATCTTGGTAAGTCAATTAAATGTATTTCGTTTGGTGGTCGTGTTGAGACATTTCAATTGGCTGAAGTTCAGGTCAAGTCTCCATATGTATCTGGAGTTGTAGTCTGTTGTGTACTGGAGGCTCCAGTTGCTGATGTTATCATTGGGAGTGTTCCTGGTGTGGATGATTCCGTGAGATCTCATGCAGAGGCTGTTTTGCATGATCCTGTTGTGCCGATCTCCCAGGTTTCAAAAAAAGGGCATTGTCACTGCAGGAGTTCTCTTTTGAGGTTCTCCCCATTTCCGCCCCATCGAATATGTTGCCAGACATGCTCTCGTGATCCTTGGTTGATCCAATGGTTCCGTGAGTGCCCTCTCAAAGACAATTCGGTCATTGTCTTTTCTGTAGAGGGGGTGGGGGGTTGTGTGACGAATGTGTTGTATATACATGTACTTTCATAGTGCTGTTTTTACGTTTTCACTTTTGTATAGAGTTTTGGCTTATTTTTGCTTTTGTGGATTGGAGCACCCAGTGTTGTTTTCGGTGTCTTTATTCTGATTGGCTGTGAAGTAAAAGCATGGAGTGCGCGGAGCGTGGAATGCGTGGAGCGTAGAATTCGTGTAGCATTGATTGTGTGTCGAAAATCTGAACTAAAATTCAGTTCTACAGAGATTTCCAGGTGGAGTGGTTGCATTTCCTTGCTGCCTGAAGAGAACTAAATCTGTTTTGTCTTAAGCTGCTATGTTAGCAGGTTGGTGAATCTTTTGATTTTTTGATATATTTACCAACAATTGAGACATATAGAGATTATGAAGGAGCTAGTTGAATTGGCCTGTTGTGAAACAAGTTATAAGTAAGTCAGGATTCATGGATGAATGATAGATAAGGGAAACAATTTGTTGCAAGCTTTTGAGGTGAAGAAACGTAGTTGTGTAAACGTGAAGTGAATTATTTTGGCAGTCAAGAGTTGTATTGAGTTGTAGTTCTTGATTTAATGTTTTATGTGTGATGGATCGAGTGGTAAGGGGGGTAAGTGATGGTGATGAATCGCAGCGCCAGGTGAGATGGTGCGAGTTGGTTATGGGGTTAAGGGTGATGATGATATTTGCTATGGTGGTCGTTTGAATCCAGAGCAGAAAGGGAAGTCTCTCAATCAAAAGACAAGTCCTCGTTTTGCTACTTGACTCTTTATTATTGAGAAAAGAAGACAAGGAAGGATACAGGTAAGAAGACGTCAAAGAAGATGCCAAAGAAGACAGTGCTAGAGTAACGCTGTGAAGTTGATCACCTGCTGTGAGATCAAGAGTGGTGTCAGGAAAGGCACCTCTGGTGAGACTGAGAGTGGTGGTGGAAAAGCACACGCTAAGATGCGCCTTGTTAATTTGTACTCTGGGAACAGAGCATGATGGTCATATTTTCAAATCTCAAACCTTTCAGATGGCAAGGTCTGATTGGTTGTTCTCACCTAATTAATCAATCAACCAGATGCCAAGGTCTGATTGGTTGTTCTCACCTAATTAATAAATCAACACTTAGTGTGTAGTTTTAACGCAGCGCGTCAGTACACACAAGTGAAACGCTGGTCATTGTCCGGCAGTTTAGCGAGTGGGTATGTGCTCGCTATCGAGCCACAAATACCTAAGGGCGGTTGAGACAGACGCGCCCTGCGGTCATTGTCTGAGTGTTCCCGCCGGCAATTACACGGCGATTGTTCTATAATGCTAAAGTAAAGGCAGCATAAATTAGTGACGGCCCCCTCTACGTTCTGTAAAACTACAACGTAATACTGACTGGAGATGACGACAAGATTTTTTTGTCATAGGCCTGCTTTAGAGTACATGTACACATTGTAGATCTGCTAATTGTTTAGCAGTGTGTTATCTACAGTGTATATGCGTCATGTACTGGTTAGATCTTTGGAATGATTAATGCATAGCTATGGATAGGCAGAGGCTGTGAAATACCAGTATAATTAGGCCAAAAGAAAGCAAGGCGTTTTTGATCTAGGCAAGCACGCTACACGGTGTTGCCTTTGAGCGTTGTAGGTAAATGGGGAAAGATCGTAACAGAGCAAGGCACTCTGTTACATATGAATTACTGTTTTGTGGTTTCGATCTTTAAATGATGTGCAGTCAGTGTGAACTTTATGGATAATTATATGTATTGAGAGTTTGGACTTTTGAAACATGAATGGCGAATTTTGTGTTAAATTCTTTATTGTAAGATGTTATTTTGTTAAATGAATATGAAGCTCAGTTAGTGGTCATTTTTTTGAAATTGAAGTTAGTGTAGAATATTTGCTGTATGGCACTGTGAATGTAATTTGCCTGCGAGCTTTTAAAAGGCAAACAATATTATTTTGGGATAAACGTCAGTCAATCATATAATATAAAAATAGGTGTGGCCATTGACCCTATACATTTTATTGACATTTTTGTAGATGGAAGTACTTAGCAAATTCTTTACTATCTACAGCTTCTGACGTGGGGAGCTGTCTGGTCTGATTAGCTCACGAGGGAGCCACATACGTACGTGACTTTAGTTTGAGGGGTGGATGCCTGATCCAGTCCCTGGTCCTAAGCTGTTAGGACTCTGCTGAATACCTGCTGTTTTGAGGGGTGGATGCCTGATCCAGTCCCTGGTCCTAAGCTGTTAGGACTCTGCTGAATACCTGCTGTGGGCGTGTCCGGTTACTGATGCCTCTGTGTTTCGTCTTGCTCCCCAGGATTGTGTGGTAACTGTGTATTTATATAGAGTGATGAACTGAATCCTGAACAATGATTTCGATGCTGTGAAACAAACTGACTGAAGTGCTGACGCAGTGAAAGAGTTCACGTGAAAGGAATGTTTGGGACGGAAACCTGAATCGATTACTTTCTATTGAGCAGTGGTCAATGAACATTTATTTCTGTCTTATATGTTTGTTGATCCAGTTGGATGAAAAAAGAACTGATGATATCTGATGAATTATAAATATTTACATATACTATTTCTTACCCACTGGACGAGGCGTCAGGGAAGTTTTTAGTCGCGTTTTTATTATCCATTGTTTGGTGTCTGTGATTTGTCTGTGACCGTGCGTTCGCGCTTGACAAAGGCTAGTTGGCCGAAAATTTGCGCTTGTTTTGTTTTGTCTTGTTGGAGATGCGCTTACATTGGTTTTCTTGTTCTTCTGGTTTGTGTTTGCTTGGGCGCAGGCAGTCACTCTTGTTTTGGATCTTGTAATATACTATTTTGTTTACAGAGGTTGTTGAAGTGACTGAGTGGAAGGTTGTGTGTGGTTGGGGAAAACACATAGAACACGCACCTACATACACACAATCTACTTTCATTCTAATCCAATTTTGTCAGTCACACATAAACGGACTTCTGTAACACTGAGAAATAATCACTTGATTACGAATTGTGGGCATGGTGTCTTCAAAACCATGAAACGCTCGAGACAAACAGGATCTATTTCGTCAACTTCCTGAACTTTGACCGACCTTGGCGTATGAATCTCACTTCCCTCGCTCGTGGTGGGATTTTGCACTACTTCACAAAGGATGTGTCTTTATTCAGTATATTTTGAAAAATGTCACTTCATTGACCATTTTATCAAGCACATAGATGCCTTTTGGGTGTCTCATGTAATACGTGAGACACTGCAGGATGATGCAACATCTTATTATATTTCACCAAGTTCCAAATATTGTCAATGTATGCATTACATTTCTGTATACTACAGATATCAAGCTTTCATTTTCATTTGATATTAAATTTTTTTTTGATATTTTACATGTCATGTCACAATATTGACCAGTCTTCAGAAGAATGTGTGTGTGTGTTCCATTCCAAGTGTGTGATCGTTGTCTTTTTTGCTAGGCAGATCAGTTTGTCCTCTTCTACATCACTGTGCTTGTATCACCTCATGGCTCCCTCATTCCCACAAATATTATGTCATCAAGTTTCTTGGCACCTGACGGTATAACAGGGGAAAAAAAAAGATGTGGCCACTTACACGTGCGGTGTACATGTTCCATCACTATGTGGCTACATCCTGATGCCCATGAATCAGCATTTGCACGAACTGGATGTCCAAACAGCGTACCAGGCGGATGAAGATGATTCTTAACTTTTTCACATCATAACGCTAGCCCACTAGTGTTCTCACAGAGAACCGCAGGTGCCAGAACACTAGGGGTATAGCCTTCAACAAGCTCACCACTGACAACGTAATGTTAGGATTCTAGCGTCTTGCATTAGAAAATTCCTACGTGAAGCCAGTTACAGTCTAAGGGAAAAAAAAAACCTCTATTATAGTATCAAGTAACCATTTCTAAATACTGTGAGAGTGATTTCCCAAGAAAAAGTCTGTTTGAAGAATTTTTCGGGCGCGAGAACAACGTCACCCGAACTGCGTGCTTCACTGAAACAAAGGCAAAATGGAGCAGCCTGCAAATGCGCGATGTCGCTGTTCATTCAAGATTGTGAAATTTGTGTGTGTGTGTGTGTGTGTGTGTGTGTGTGTGTCTACTTTTCTGAGCTTCTGATCAGATGATACAAGTCATGGAGAATTGGTGTCTCTTTTTTCTGTTTTGTTTACATCTGCTGAATGGATGAAATGCTTGTCTGAAATACTCCTCAACCATGATATTTCATTGCACAAATAACCTCAAAGCATGTCTGAACAAACCTTATACTGTAAATATCCTAAAAGAAGATTAAATTACCTTTCTAACTATACCCTACATGTGGATGTTAGTCATTTGGGACGCCTGTGAAAATTAATTCAAAGTGGCCTAAAAATGCACGTTTCCAAGGAAAGTAGTCAGTGGCAGCTGGCACGTCTGCAGGGAAGTATGTCAAATAGCCAGCTGACGATGCCAAAGTGTTAATGGCTGGAACCCCTTGCCTTGTGGGCATCTTCAAGAGGAGAAAAGGCTGAGGACTAGATCCTACACAAATCCAGAGCTAAGCCACGAAGGTGGCTGGGTGGTGTAATCACGCACCACCTTCTGGCAACTACTGCAGCCAAGGTGATGCCAAATGTACTGCTGTGCTTTACTTTAGACCATGCCCGTAAGACAAAGAAGGGGGTCCTGATGGGCAGTCCAGGATCTCCATATTCGTCTCCCAGACCTGTGCCATGAATAGATGACTTTGGTACTGCTGTGAAGCAGTAGATTCAACACAGGAGACAGCAGTTCATCATCATCAAATGCCCTGCCGCATGGAGTTGGTGATCATGGCACTCCATATGCATCTATCCCTTGTTGCCGCAAGCACATCTCCTTCCTCTGGTTGCAGTTTGGACACTCTATGAACATATCTACTGAAGTTGTAACAAAGATCACGTCTCGCTATGCTACTTCTACTATGCTCAGGGTTTTGGCACTAGGAAGAACAAAAGCTTGGACATCAATTGTTTTATTCATGACTACAGTGTTGACGTGTTTGTCACCTGTGAGACCTGGTGATGTAGCTAAATGCTGTGACGTTGCTCCTCCTGCCCTGTGTTGCTGCAAAAGCAGATGTTACATTTCAGCATTTGCCATTTGAGTAAGCTCAGTTATCACTTGCTGTTCCATATCAGTCATTCCATCTTTTATATTTGCATCGTCCTCCTCCTCATACCAAAAATGGTCTCAAACAGTTATCAGTTGCTTTTCCACGTCAATCATTCCACATTTTGTATTTGCATCGTCCTCCTCCTGGTACCAAAATTGTCTCAAAAATTCATTTTTACTGGTGACTTTCCTGAACTACTAACATACTGCAACACGCTGTGATTCAATGTTCACAATATACAGCTAACCAATACAGAAAAGACATGGAAACCATTTCCAAAGACTCAAACTACTCAAAGACTTTCGCACACAACTGACAGAGCTGGATTATTACAGTAAACAGTTTTTCAGTGCAGCGCCCCAGTGACTTTTCAAAGAAGTTCTTACTCTAAAATGGAAATTGTAATTACTATGGCAACTCGTCAACGACCTTGTTCCTGAATTATTATGAAATTTTAACATTTGTAATTCTCTCATGTACGCATATCATATCGAAGTCGTATACAGTGGAAACCTGATATAACAGGGATGATGGGACCAAATCAAAATCCCTGTTATATCAGATCCCTGTTATATCAGATATCAAGGGAAATAAGGACTGATCAACTAATAAACAGTAGATCTAGGCCTAGATCTGGTCTGGTGTAAGTGTGCAGTAAGCTTACAAACTGAATGATGGCGCAGTCAGTCACTGACTCAGTGGCCTCAGGCCTACACGCTTGCGCGCGCATCACGCTCGCATTGCGAAGCGTTCTTTCAGTGTACAGTACACAGTATACCAAGGCTAGCCTAGATCTAGATCTAGGCCTACTGCGTGGCGTGCTAGATCTAGCCTAGATCTAGATCTAGGCCTTTCTGCTGCAGAGCCCGTCTCGGCATCCCTGCTATAACCGATCGAGCCCTCTTGTCTCCCTGTTATTGCCGATAAGTTTTAATAGAGACAAAGAGGAAGAAAAAATGGGGATTGAAAAAAGCCCTGTTATATCCGGATTCCTGTTATAACCGGTCCTGTTATAAATGGTTTCCACTGTACATATATATTATTTCCGAGAGCTAAAACTCTTTCTTCGCACTAACTAGCTCAGTTACACACACACACACACACACACACACACACACACACACACACACACACACACACACACACACACACATGTATATATATATAAGTATAGTATGTAGATATATACATAAGTATATATATATATATATATATATATATATTACGCGTGCGTGCGTGTGACTGTGTGTGTGTGTGTGTGTGTGGGGGGGGGGGTATGTGTGAAGATACATGTAGATGTTATATAAATTTACGTATATTTCTTTTGCAGGGATTTCTCTAACACGGTAGGTTGTATTTTTGACATGATTTTTATGGTGGTGATCGTGGTAGTTATACTTTTTAAAGTTATCTTTGTCTTAAATTTCATCTCTTTTGAATATAATGATGCAAATTGTTTCAATGTGCAAAGGCAATAAATCACAGTGATAAAACTGTTGCTCTACCAGTGACAATAGCGCGCAGCCATACATCATGAGGAGAGAGCTGAAACTGTGATGCAACTTGATCTTGGTGGTAGTTATAAATGACAAACGTTCCTAGCATACAGGCTGACAGTCAGATCGATTAAGCAGTTGTTACACCACTTCTCTTTTTTTCCAGTAGACCTTTGACTCTCACTGTGTGCTCCAAAGCGTTAAACGGCAATGCTGTCCCACTTGGTATTCTTGTATCGCTTTAATGGTCTTCCAAGTTCATGGTGTCCTTGCTACAGCTCTTCAGACTTCAGAATACTTTATTACTCATGAATAGTGGCATTGGGTCTTGCTGGACCTGTCTATCAGCTAGTCCTTGCTTATCTTATTTCATCTATTTAGAGGCGGTGGATTCATCATTCATTATCATGTGCCTTGTTGCATGACAATGGTGATCATGGCCCACCATACGATTTTATCTTTTGTCGCTGCAAGCATATCTCCTACCTTTTTGTCTCCACCCACTCCCAGAACTGGTGCTCTTTTTCCCTCCAGCTTTCCTGTTGCATTTAAATGTTCGAATTTCCTCTTGCCTCATACAATGCCCTGGAAATGTTGCTTGTCTGTTCGTAATTTTCTTCGTTAGCATTCGTTTGTGTTTGCTTCTCTCAAGATTGACTCGTTTGTTTTCTTTGCTATCCATGGCATTCTTAACATTCTTCTTAGAAACCACATTTCAGTTGCCTAACTGCCCAAGAGAGTGTGGGAAAATAGCCAGCTCACCAAAGCTGTCAAGAGAAGAGTGTACAGAGCTTGCTTACTGAGCATCCTTTCTATGGCAGCAGGAGCTACACAACTTACGTGCACCAAGAGCACTGCCTCAATAGCTTCCACCTGTGCTGTTTCCGCCGGATCCTTGGAATTTCCAGGAAAACCCATGTGCTAAACAAAAACCGTCTTGAACCAGGCCAGCATACCAAGCATGTTTGCTTTCTTCAGTCGGAGGCAAATACCCGGGCATGGCCATGTCTGCTGCATGTAAGATGGCACCATTTCAAAAGATATCCTGTGTGAAGAACTTGCTGTGAGATCCCAGCCCACAGGACCCACACTGCCACAATATAGAGACGTTTGCAAATGTGACCAATGTCCATTGATTGATATAATTATGGACACCAGGGAAGAGACTGATATAAATCACAGTGTTGACAACAGGCTGTGCATGCAGGCATCGCTATTATAGATAATAAACAAATTCGACTTTGATCAGACACAAGACAGAAAAAGAAAGCTGTGGCAGCAGCCACCCTGCCACAGCCACAGTCTTCATGTGTGGTGGCTGTACCAAGGACTGCAATTCAACAATCGATTTGTTCAGCCACAGCCTATGCTGTTCCACATCGAACTGAATCCTTAACTGCACGTAACTACTGTCTTCTTCTTCTTCTTGTTCTCCCTTAGCTCTGTAAAGGGCCACTGGGGCGCTGCACTAAAGAAGTGTTCACCAGATTCCTTTAGTTGTGTTGGTTGTGTGCCAAAGCCAAGGGCTCCACACAAGGTTTCTGTCCATTCTGCAATACTGTCAGTCCCTCGCGGTTTGTTGTTGTTGTAGTTGTTGTTTGTTTTTGTTGTTTTGTTTTGTTTTTTTTGTCTTTTCTCTCCTCTCCATCCCTCTCTAAGGGATTGATTCAGCAAGGCCATTGGATCTTACTACATGGCTATGCCAACGTAATTTTGTTTTCTTAACTAATGTGAGCAACTCGTCATATGACCTATGTGTTGCTTGATGGTTTGGCGCACTTGCTTATTGTTGATATGATCAGTGCAGTTCATATTTAGTATCTTCCGATTTCATTTCCATAGCGTGGGTTTGTCTTTCTTAAATCTGCTTTGAAGGTTCATGTCTGGCATGCACACGGGGAGATGCAATATGATCTTGTGTTTCATGATGATATTCAGGTCATCCCATACAGGTTTCCAGTGCTGATATTGTCTTTACTGCCATTGCGATGAATTTCTGGTTTGGATCTTCCATCGCTAACAATGGATCCCAGGTAAGGGAATAATAGTTGAACAGTTCCTAGCTTCAGTCCATAGCCAGTTACATCAACAGTGACAGCAGTGTTGTTGCTGGAAATCAGCATTGTCTTCTCAACGCTCAATTCCATGCCATATCTTGTCCATGTTTCATCTTATCTTTTTACAAGCTTAGCCAGTTCTTGCTCACTGCCTGCAAGACCATCAATGTCATCAGTGAAACAAAGATTTGTAACAGTTCTTACTCCAGTGCTGATTGTGCTGACATGATCTTCAAGGGTCTCAGTCATGATGCGTTTCAGGAATGAGTGCTTACGCCCTAATGACGGCTAATCCATATTATGTCGAAAAAGTCTTCAATGAAGAGCTGAACTGTTTTATTGCCACTGTCAACCACAAAGACATTGCCACTTTCAATCATTCTTGGAGCTTCAGCACGTGTAGGAGTGAACTACTCCACTTAGCCAAACAGTCCTCTTACGCCATGGTACCAGACAGTGCAGCTCTAATGGACTGATGTTGTTGTCACAGTGTACTAAACATAAGTTTCAGTTTCAGTTTCAATTCATCAAGATGGCATCTCCACACTCGAAATAAATTTGATATGCATTGGCGCCAATGAACCCATGCGTATAAATTGTACTCACTGGCAAGGTCTTGGGGTTCTACTCAACATTGTTTTCTTTGTCTACCCTATAGAATACAAACTCCAGCGTATCATCAGCTTGATAAGTCATGTAACAAAAGTTATATTAAGAATAATCATGATGAGGACAACAGACATATCAGAAGAACAATGTGGGTTCGTCAATGGTAAAGGAACTATTAATACCATTCACATCCTAAGAACTATCATAGAGAGGTCAGTTGAGTTGAATAAGGATTTATATTATGCTTCGTTGATTACACCAAGGCTTTCAATCGGGTATGAAAAGAAGAATAGATCAACCAACTAGAAAGGCTCAATACTAATGGAAAAGATCTAAGAATAATCAGAAATACGCATTGGGAACAAACAGCAGCAATGAAGATAGAAAACGATATAAGCTCTTTCCATAATATTATAAAAGGGTCAAGCAGGGTTTTGTTCTGTCACCAGATTTGTTTTCACATTACAGCGAAACCATCATGAGAAACCTAGAAGAATGCCTGGGATAAAGGCTGGAGGAAAACGGATAGACAACATTCGTTGCGCAGATGACACAGTGTTAATTGCACAAAATGAAAAAGCCCTAGAAAACCATGTGAATGTAATGGAAATAGAAAGGAAAACTATACGCTGGAGCTAAATAGCAACAAGACTGAAGTCGTGGTAAAACAACAACAAAACAAAAACAACAACAAAACCGAATAAAGAAATCCCCTTATGCAAAATAACAGCAAACTGCACAACTTTGAGACAGGTTGATAAGTTTAAATATCTGGGAACGGTCATCTCACCAGACAGCAGATGCACATCAGAAATCGGCCGAGCCAAAACAGCATTCAAGAAGATGAAAACCGTTCTTACCAACAAGTGCGTATCAGTTAACATCAGGAGGAGATATCTTCTTATATAGAACCGATGCTGTTGTATGGTTGTGCTGTGTGGACGTTCAAACACGCAAAGTCAGAACAAAATTGGGGCAACTGATATGTGGTTTCTAAGAAGAATATTGAGAGTTCCATGGACAGTAAAGAAAACAAACGAGACAGTCTTGAGGAAGGCAGACACAAGAAGATAATTAATAAAGATTAAGCAAAGACAACCAACATCTACAAGACATTTTACGAGGAAAAGAGAATGAAAGCACCTAGTCATAGCAGGAACACTAGAGGGAAAGAAAACACCAGGTAGACCCAGGGAGAAAAGATTGGATGGACTTGTGGAGTGGCTGAAGACAGAGAGGGAGGGAGATGTACTTGCAGCGACAAGGGATAGATTCGAATGGAGGGCCATGATCGCCAGCACCATGTGGCCGGGCACATAATGATGATGATGATGTCTATCCTACTAAAAACTAGACTACACTGTACAAACGCCCCTACAGATCAAAGTCATAGAAACCCAGGAAGACTCTTTATCATTGACAGTTGTTTCACTATCTTCTAGTTTCAAAGAGGATACCACTTTCAAATTCAGTCTCTTAGCATAACGTCTCGAATGCTCAGAATGAATTCCATATGCATTGACGCCACTCAAGCTGTGTTTCAGTTTCAGTTCTTCAAGATGATGTCTCCACACTCAGAATGAATTCCATAAGCACTTACATCACAGGTGTCATATGATAGTGAACATGGCACAATCCTTAAGCCAACGCATAAATCCATGAGCTTGCCTCGTCCTGAGGTCCTACCTAGCCTTTGCTTTACCTAGCTTACATTTTTACACTAGTATTGTATCAGTCTATCATAGGTGCAATCTTGGCTACATGTAAATGACATTTGTGTATCTATCTTCAAAGAAAAGAACAGATAAATGAATTTATAGTTAAAGGTCCGAATCACAACACAACTAGCCACTTCTCTCATGTCACAGAAACCTCCTCTAATCAATACACAAAGCCTCCACTGCCTATCAACAAGATGAAAACATATTTCTTTAATTCAATAATACATTAATAGCCCCGCCAGTCTATCGTCCACTTTTGAGGAAGGAAATAAAAAAATTAATTAATAACATTACCAGGAGTTGACAAGCCTCTGGAGACCAGACTGTGTGAGATTTCAAAATGGCATCGTTAGTGAAAAATATATTCTGGATTAGAAATTGTCGTATTTTGCTATGAAGCGTGCAAAGTTGAAGAGCTTTCTGTGGGACCTAATGTATAGTACACTCCATCATCAGGTTCCCCGAAAGTGTAAGACAATACAGGGCAGAAGAAAATTCTGAAGAGCATTGCAGCAAGGCCGTGCTTCAATCTGCTTTGAACAAGGAATAGATGAGTGGCTGATCCGTCAAAATGCACTGTCCCCTGCAAATCATCATGAAGAGACATGATGAGATCCACCAACTTTGATGAGCATCCAGTTTTCTCCAGGGATGTAAAGAGGCCTCTTCTGCTAACCAGGTCAAAAGCTTTGGTCAGGTCGATGCAGGCAACTATAAAGGCTGTCTTTGTTACCAGTTCTTCTCCTATCGCTGCCTGAGAGAGAAAATCACGTCGATGGTGGATGTCTCTGCCACAAAGCCACACTAGGACATAGGATGGACGTGATCAGCCAGTTCCCACAACCTCTTGAGAACTTCAGCATCTTCAGTTTCTTCAAAACCACCCAGGCAAAATCTTTGTCAATGGTGCTGAGCAGTAATATACTGCTGTAATGTCACAGATGCAAATGATGTTCGACGCGATTCTAATTTTCTTTTATGGGTTGGTTTTAGAACAGTTGAACCAACCACAATTGCTCCCCTTTCCCTCTATCCACATCTCTGATGGGTCCGTTCACTACATTTACCTCAAAATTCCACGTGCAGATTCAGCCTTGTAAACCACATATATGTGTACATTATGGATTCCTGTGTGTTAGTGTGTTTATGTTAGGTGCATTTGTGCGTATTTGTTTGTATGTGGACACCCTCATAGAACTTGTCATATGTTTGCCTGTTTTTGTTTCTTGTGGTCTTTGTGTACCACCTCTAACCTTATTTTATGATATCCCAGTTCATGTCCAGCTAATGCCAATATCTGGATCTTGGGTGTCTCCAGGAGACTTCATGGCAAGGCTTTTCGTTTAAAACGTGTTGATGATGCACAGTTTGCAGTAGGACGAGAGCCCCGGCAATCTGTGGCCATTGTCATTTATCTTGCAAATGCTGAGGTGTCCAAGACCCGTGGTCTGATCTGACTAAAGCACTGAAATCACCAGGTAGAACATTCTCACGTTTTGAAATATGCTGATGGTAGTGTCAAGGTTCTAACAGAACTGATATGTTTGTTAAGGTGAACACAGTGTTAGGGCATAGACATTCAGGATGTTCATTCTGCTGCACAGTATTGAAAGACTGAGGGATCGGATTAGATCTGAACCTCTGTAGGGAAGAATTGACATGAGAAGCAGACTGCTCGTTACTACCAGGTCGATGTCATCCAGGCAGGAT
>CM060305.1:4862747-4892747 GCA_030674185.1 Monoplex corrugatus
CTGCTTTCTTGAATTTTAATTTAGTTAAGAGAACGAGAAGTACTTTTCTGTCTCAGTCAGATATTCTTATTTCTAAACACATTAGTAATATGATTGCTTAGTTACAGTTACTTGAATCAGAATCAGTTCACATTAAATTTTGTAATATGGAAACATTCCTCCTGTGTTGTCTGTGTCAGTGTGGAAACTGGCATGTGTCACTGTAAAGAGTTGATCTTTATTCTAATTTAGTAGAAGGCCATGCTGCTAGCTTTTTTATAATTTAATTTATTTAAACCATTAGGCCAAAAAATCACTTGGGAAAACAAAATACCGAGTCTTTGCATCGGTGGCTCATACCCCCAGAAATTTTGGCAAAGGGTATGAAAACCCCCTAAAAAAAATTATTGGGGGTATGAAAACCCTCAAGTTTTTTTAGTGGGGGTATGAAAACCCTTGACTTTTAGAAGGATCTGCACCACTGAACATATCTACTGAAGTTGTAACAAAGATCACGTCTCGCTATGCTACTTCTACTATGGCTCTCTTCAGTGCTCAGTTTTTTAGCACTAGGAAGGACAAACGCTTGGACAGCAGTTGTTTTGTCCATGACACATTGTTGACGTGTTTGCCATCTGTGAGACCTGGTGATGTAGCTAAATGTTGTGACATTGCTCCTCTTGCCCTGTGTTGCCTCAAAAGCAGATGTCACTTTTCAGCATTTGCCATTTGAATACGCTCAGTTATTACTTGCTGTTCCATATCAGTCATTCCATCTTTTATATTTGCATCGTCCTCCTCCTCATACCAAAAATGGTCTCAAACAGTTATCAAGTTCTTTTCCACGTAAATCATTCCACCTTTTGTATTTGCATCGTCCTCCTCCTGGTACCAAAATTGTCTCAAAAATTCATTTTTACTGGTGACTTTCCTGAACTACTAACTTACTGCGACACGCTGAAAGGATCCTGTAATTTTGTAGTGGTTCAATTTTCACTATGCACAGCTACCCGTACGTAACATACATGGAAACCATTTCCAAAGACTCAAACTACTCAAAGACTTTCGCACACAACTGACAGAGCTGGATGATTACAGTAAACAGTTTTTCAGTGCAGCGCCCCAGTGACTTTTCAAAGAAGTTCTTACTCTAAAATGGAAATTGTAATTACTATGGCAACTCGTCAACGACCTTGTTCCTGAATTATTATGAAATTTTAACATTTGTAATTCTCTCATGTACGCATATTATATCGAAGTCGAATACATATATATTTTTCCGAGAGCTGAAACTCCTTTCTTCGCGTTAGCTCAGTTCCACAGATATATGTACACACACACACACACACACACAGACACACACATACACATTTATATGTAGACACACACACACACACATTTATATGTACACACACACACACATTTATATGTACACACACACACACACACACACACACACACACACACACACACACACACACACACACACATTTCACATTTATATGCAGACACACACATACCAGGTGGTGGTGGTTATACTTTTTAAAGTTATATTTGTCTTAAATTTCCTCTCATTTAAATATAATGATACAAATTGTTTGAAATGTGCAAAGGCAATAAATCACAGCGATAAAACTCTGTTGTCTTTCAAGTAAGAACAGCGCACAGCCATACATCATGAGGAGAGAGCTGAAGCTGTGATGCAACTTGATCTTGGTGGTAGTTATATATGGCAAACGTTCCTAGCATATAGGCTGACAGTCAGATCGATTAATCAATTGTTACACTGCTCTTTTTTTTCCAGTAGACCTTTGACTCTCACTGTGTGCTCCAAAGCGTTAAATGGCAATGTTTTCTCACTTGGTATTCTTGTATCGCTTCAGTGGTCTTCCAAGTTCATGGTGTCCTGGCTGTAGCTCTTCAGACTTCAGATTTTAGAATACTTTATTACTCATGAATAGTAACATTAAGTCCCGTTGGACCTGTCTTACACAAGTCCTTGCTACTCTAATTTTATCTATGTAGGGGCGGTCGCATGACAATGGTGATCACGGCCCACTATATGATTTTATCTTTTGTCGCTGCAAGCATATCTCCTACCTTTTTGTCTCCACCCACTCCACAGAACTGGTGCTCTTTTTCGCTCTAGCTTTCCTGTTGCGTTTAATTGTTCAAATTCCTGTTGCCTCATAAATTGCCCTGTAAATGTTGTTTGACTGTTCGTAATTTTTTTCATTGACGTTCTTTTCGTGTTTGCTTCTCTCAAGATTGACTAGTTTGGTTTCTTTGCTATCCATGGCATTCTTAACATTCTTCTTAGAAACCACATTTCAGTTACCTGACTGTCCAAGAGAGTGTGCGAAAATAGCCAGCTCACCAAAGCTGTCAAGAGAAGAGTGTACAGAGTCTGCTTACTGAGCATCCTTCTATACGGCAGCACACAATTTACGTGTACCAAGAGCACTGACTCAATACCTTCCACCTGTGCTGTTTCTGCTGGATCCTTGGAATTTCCTGGAAAATCCATGTGCTAAACAAAAACCGTCCTGAACCAGGCCATCTTCAGTCGAAGGCAAATACCCTGGCGTGACCATGTCTGCTGCATGTAAGATGGCTGCATTTCAAAAGATATCCTACGTGAAGAACTTGCTGTGAGATACCAGTCCACAGGACCCACACTGCCACAATATAGAGACGTTTGCAAATATGACCAATGTCCATTGATTGATATAATTATGGACACCAGGGAAGAGACTGATATAAATCACAGTGTTGACAACAGGCTGTGCATGCAGGCATCGCTATCATAGATAAGAAACGAATTCGACTTTGATCAGACACAAGACAGAAAAAGAAAGCTGTGGCAGCAGCCACCCTGCCACAGCCACAGTCTTCATGTGTGGTGATTGTACCAAGGACTGCCGTTCAACAATCGATTTGTTCAGCCACAGCCGATACTGTTCCACATCCAACTGAACCCTTAACTGCACGTATCTTCTGTCTTTTTCTTCTTCTTGTTCTCCCTTAGCTCTGTAAAGGGCCACTGGGGCGCTGCACTAAAGAAGTGTTCACCAGATTCCTTTAGCTGTGTCGGTTGTGTGCCAAAGCCAAGGTCTCTACACAAATTTTCTCTGTCCATTCCATAATACTGTCAGTCCCTCGGATTTGTTGTTGTTGTAGTTGTTGTTTGTTTGTTTTTGTTTTGTTTTGTTTTTTGTCTTTTCTCTCCTCTCCATCCCTCTCTAAGGGATTGATTTTGCAAGGCCATTGGATCTTACTACATGGCTATGCCAATGTAATTTTGTTTTCTTAACTAATATGAGCAAATCGTCATATGACCCATGTGTTGCTTGATGGTTTGGCGCACTTGCTTATTGTTGATTTGATCAGTGCAGTTCATATTTAGTATCTTCCGATAACATTTCATTTCCATAGCGTGGGTTTGTCTTTCTTAAATCTGCTGTGAAGGTTCATGTCTGGCATGCACACGGGGAGATGCAATATGATCTTGTGTTTCATGATGATATTCAGGTAATCCCATACAGGTTTCCAGTGCTGATATTGTCTTTACTGCCATTGCAATGAATTGTTGGTTTGGATCTTCCATCACTAACAATGGATCCCAGGTAAGGGAATAATAGTTGAACAGTTCCTAGCTTCAGTCCATAGTCAGGTACATCAACAGTGACAGCAGTGTTGTTGCTGGCTATCAGTATTGTCTTCTCAACGCTCAATTCCATGCCATATCTTGTCCATGTTTCATCTTATCTTTTTACATGCTTAGCCAGTTCTTGCTCACTGCCTGCAAGACCATCAATGTCATCAGTGAAACAAAGATTTGTAACAGTTCTTACTCCAGTGCTGATTGTGCTGACATGATCTTCAAGGGTCTCAGTCATGATGCGTTTCAGGAATCAGTGCTTACGCCCTAATGACGGCTAATCCATATTATGTCGAAAAAGTCTTCAATGAAGAGCTGAACTGTTTTATTGCCACTGTCAACCACAAAGACATTGCCATTTTCAATCATTCTTGGAGCTTCAGCACGTGTAGGAGTGAACTACTCCACTTAGCCAAACATTCCTCTTACGCCATGGTACCAGAAAGTGCAGCTCTAATGGACTGATGTTGTTGTCACTGTATACTAAATATAAGTTTCAGTTTCAGTTTCAATTCATCAAGATGGCATCTCTGTGCTCAGAATAAATTTGATATGCATAGGCGCTAATGAACCCACGCGTATGAATTGTACTCAATGGCAAGGTATTGGGGTTCTACTCAACATTATTTCTACCTTATAGAATACAAACTCCATCGTATAATCAGCTTGATGAGTCAAGTAACAAAAGTTATATTAAGAATAATCATGATGAGGACAAGGAACAGAATCAAAAGAGACATATCAGAAGAACAGTGTGGGTTTGTCAATGGTAAAGGAACTATTAATACCATTCACATCCTAAGAACTATCATAGAGAGGTCAGTTGAGTTGAATAAGGATTTATATTATGCTTCGTTGATTACACCAAGGCTTTCAATAGGGTAAGACAAGAAGAATTGATCAACCAACTAGAATGGCTCAATACTAATGAAAAAAGACCTAAGAATAATCAGATATACGTATTGGGAACAAACAGCAGCAATAAGAGTAGAAAACGATATAAGCTCTTTCCATAATATTAAAAGAGGGTCAAGCAGGGTTGTGTTTTGTCACCAGATTTGTTTTCACATTACAGCGAAACCATCATGAGAAACCTAGAAGAATGCCTGGGATAAAGGCTGGAGGAAAACGGATAGACAACATTCGTTGCGCAGATGACACAGTGTTAATTGCACAAAATGAAAAAGGCCTACAAAACATTGTGAATGTAATAGAGATAGAAAGGAAAACTATAGGCTGGAGCTAAATACCAACAAGACTGAAGTCGTCGTAAAAAACAAAACAAAAACAACAACAAAAAAGCAAACAAAGAAATCCCCTCATGCAAAATAACAACAAACTGCACAACTTTGAGACAGGTTGATAAGTTTAAATATCTGGGAATGATCATCTCACCAGACGGCAGATGCACATCAGGAATCAGCCGAGCCAAAACAGCATTCAAGAAGATGAAAACCGTTCTTACCAACAAATGCGTATCAGTTAACATCAGGAAGAGAGTTCTTGTTATATAGAACCGATGCTGTTGTATGGTTGTGCGGTGTGGACGTTCAACACGCAAAGTCAGAACAAAATTGAAGCAACTGATATGTGGTTTCTAAGAAGAATGTTGAGAGTTCCATGGACAGTAAAGAAAACAAACGAGACAGTCTTGAGGGAGGCAGACACAAGATAACTGATAAAGATTAAGCAAAGACAACCAACATCTACAAGACATTTTTACGAGGAAAAGAGAATGAAAGCACTAGTCATAACAGGAAAGCTGGAGGGAAAGAAAACACTAGATAGACCCAGGGAGAAAAGATTGGATGGACTTGTGGAGTGGCTGAGGACAGAGAGGGTGGGAGATGTACTTGCAGCGACAAGGGATAGATTCGTGTGGAGGGCCATGATCGCCAGCACCATGTGGCCAGGCACATAATGATGATGATGATGTCTATCTTACTAAAAACTAGACTACACTGTACAAACGCCCCTACAGATCAAAGTCATAGAATCCCAGGAAGACTCTTTATCATTGACAGTTGTTTCACTATCTTCTAGTTTCAAAGAGGATACCAGTTTCAATTTCAGTCTCTTTGCATAACGTCTCTAATGCTCAGAATGAACTCCATATGCATTGATGCCACTCAAGCTGTGTTTCAGTTTCAGTTCCTCAAGATGATGTCTCCACGCTCAGAATGAATTCCATAAGCACTTACATCACAGGTGTCATATGATGGTGAAAATGGCACAATCCTTAAGCCAACGCATAAATCCATGAGCTTGCCACGTCCTGAGGTCATACCTAGCCTTTGCTTTACCTAGCTTACATTTTTACACTAGTATTGTATCAGTCTAACATAGGAGCAATCTTGGCTACATGTAAATTACATTTGTGTATCTATCTTCAAAGAAAAGAACAGATAAATAAATCTATAGTTAAAGGTCCGAATCACAACACAACTAGCCACTTCTCTCATGTCACAGAAACCTCCTCTAATCAATACACAAAGCCTCCACTGCCTATCAACAGGATGAAAACAATATTTCTTTAATAATAGCCCCTCCAGTCTATTGTCCACTTTTGAGGAAGGAAATAAATCAATTAATTAATTAATTAACTCTTGGCAAGCATTACCAGGAGTTGACAAACCTCTGGAGACCAGACTTGTGAGATTTCAAAATGGCATCGTTAGTGAAAAATATCTTCTGGATTAGAAACTGTCGTATTTTGCTATGAAGCGTGCAAAGTTGAAGAGCTTTCTGTGGGACCTAATGTGTAGTACACTCCATCATCAGGTTCCCCGAAAGCGTAAGACAATACAGGGCAGAAGAAGATTCTGAAGAGCATTGCAGCAAGGCCCTGCTTTAGTATGCTTTGAACGAGGAATGGATGTGTGGCTGATCCGTCAAAATGCACTGTCCCTGCAAATCATCATGAAGAGACATGATGAGATCCGCCAACTTTGATGAGCATCCAGTCTTCTCCAGGGATGTGAAGAGGCCTCTTCTGCTAACCAGGTCAAAAGCTTTGGTCAGGTCGATGCAGGCAACTATAAAGGCTGTCTTTGTTTCCAGTTCTTCTCCTATAGCTGCCTGAGTGAAAAAATCACGTCAATGGTCAATGCCACAAAGCCACACTAGGACACAGGATGGACGTGATCAGCCAGTTCCCATAGCCTCTTGAGAACTTCAGCGTCTTCTGTTTCTTCAAAACCACCCAGGCAAAATCTCTGTCAATAGTGCTGAGCAGTAATATGCTGCTGTAAATGTCACAGATGCACATGATGTTCGACGCGATTCGAATTTTCTTTTATGGGTTGGTTTTAGAACAGTTGAACCACAACTGCTCCCCTTTCCCTCTGACACATCTCTCATGGGTCCGTTCACTACGTTTACCTCAAAATTCAAAGTGCAGATTCAGCCTTGTAAACCACATGTATGTGTACATTATGGATTCCCGCGTGTTAGTGTGTTTATGTTAGGTGCGTTTGTGCGTATTTGTTTGTATGTGGACACCCTCATAGAACTTGTCATATGTTTGCCTGTCTTTGTTCATGTAGTCTTTGTGTACCACCTCTAACCTTATTTTATTATATACTCCTAATCATAATTTAAGGGCCACTTCTTCCTTCCTCTCTAATTTTAATTTGAAATAATTGACAATGTTTAGAATTGATTCTATGTTTTATTTCATCATTTCCACACCTGTTTTGGAAAAAGAAATTAGCACAATGACCCATTAGTGAACAGCACATGCATTTAAAGGAACATCCCCCCCTTTTCAAAAAACAGAAAGTGTCAGATTTGGCCAATCTGTTTTCAATATCGCGTGTGTCCGCCCCGAGCCTGGATGCATGCTTCACAGCGCCGATGCATCGACCCCACAAGGGTACGGAGTGTGTCCTGAGGGATGGCCGCCCACTCGATCTGCAGGATGTCGACCAGCCTGGCCAGGGTGCCCGGTGGGGGGTGGTGTCCCTGATGCGCCTCCCGAGCACATCCCAGAGGTGTTCAATTGGGTTCAGGTCAGGTGAGCACGCTGGCCAGGCCATACGGACGACTTCATGCTGCTCCAGGAAGTCGGTCACAAGGCGTGCTCGATGCGCAGGTGCATTGTCGTCCTGGAAGATGGCGCCTTGACCAAGGTCCACAAGCGCAGGCAGTGCCACGGCCGCCAGAACCTCGTCCCGGTACCGGACCCCGTTCAGGATGCCGTCAATGGGGAGCAGGGGGGTCCGGGTACCACGGCTCATGCCACCCCACACCATCACCGACCCGCCGCCGTACCGGTTATGCTCTTGGACAGTGGCGTCAGCGAACCTCTCCCCTTGACGTCGCCACACCCGAGCCCGGCCATCGTTAAAGGTCAGGGTGAACCTGGACTCATCCGAAAACAAGACCCGGGCCCACTGTTGTCTTGTCCAGGTCACGTGCTCCCTGGCCCAGGTCATGCGGCGCACTCTGTTGACCGGTGACAGCACGGGTCGGACGGCCGGTCTCCGTGACCTCAAGTTTGCCTCATGTAGCCGTCTTCTCACCGTGCTGCAGCTGATGTTAGCACCTGTTGCGTCCCTCAGCTGACCCCTCAAGGTCACCGCAGTGGATGCCCTTTCCCTCAGGACGGAGAGGGCAAGGTAGCGGTCTTGCTGTCTTGTCGTTACTCTGGGTCGACCCGTGTGACGCCTTTCCTGGACTGCTCCAGTCTCATTGAAGCGCTCCAGCAGTCTCTGGATTGTGGAATGCGACACTTCAAGTCGTCTAGCAACTTCCCGCTGCGCTAGGCCTTCATCAAGCAGAGCGAGGGCTCTCCCCCGCTGCTCATCCGTCATCCGTCGTCTTGCAAGCATGGTTAAACGAACCAAGAACGGGTCCTTTTTATCCTCGTCTGCGGGCAACTTTGGCTGGAGTAGTGTTCAAAAAGGGCTTGCCTTGCACGTGCAAAGCGAATTTTGTCGCTACCTTGCCTGCGTCGTCAGAGAGACCCTGCTGAAGATTCGACAATTTCGTGTGGAAATTGTCTTCCTTGGGCCGCCCATTGCAAATCGGCAAATCCCCAAACACGTGCCAAAAGGAAACTGCAATGTTGTCTGAGCTCTTATCCATTCAGTTACGGCAACGAATTGGAGAAAAGAGTAAGAGAAAATAGGTTATTTCTCCTTTCAAAAATTGACTCAAAAACGTTCCTGGCCCTTCAATAATGACGTGTAGTATATCTCAGTTCATGTCCAGCTGATGCCAATATCTCCAGGAGACTTCATGGCAAGGCTTTTCGTTTAAAACGTGTTGATGATGCACAGTTTGCAGTAGGACGAGAGCCCCGGCAATCTGTGGCTATTATCGTTTATCTTGCAAATGCTGAGGTGTCCAAGACCCGTGGTCTGATCTGACTGAAGCACTGAAATCACCAGGTAGAACATTCTCACGTTTTGAAATATGCTGATGGTAGTGGCAAGGTTCTCACAGAACTGATAGATTTGTTTGTTAAGGTGAACACAGTGTTAGGGCATAGACATTCAGGATGTTCATTCTGCTGCACAGTATTGAAAGACTGAGGGATCGGATTAGATCTGAACCTCTGTAGGGAAGAATTGTCATGAGAAGCAGACTGCTCTTGACTACCAGTCGATGTCATTCAGGCAAGATTTCTAAAGGATTCTGCCCTGTCAGATGAAGATATAGTCTTCTTGCATTTTGCTGCCTGCAGCATGCATGGTCTCTTGCAGTGCTGCTATGTCGATGTCTATCCTTCTCAGATCAGTGTTGATGACTGCTGTTTTCCTGCTGCTGTTCATCTGCTACATCATCCAAGAGCCCAAGCCCATGGTCTTGATGTGTCAAGTGGCCAGTTGCACGACTGGTGGTTTCTCCTGTATTTTCTGTTGTTTGCCTCGTGCAGATAAAGCTGTAAACTTTTGTAAACTCCAAAACACCACTGACACAGCCAGAGACAGATGAGTGTCCTATTTTCCAGAGACTGCTCAGATTGAGGTTAATTACAATATTTATATAGCGCAAAATCTTGATAAAATCAAATCTAAGCGCTGAAGCAGACACACACGCAAGCACGCACGCACGAACGCACGCACACACACGCACGCACACACACACACACACACACACACACACACACACACACACACTCACACACACGCATGGCTACAAATGGGGAGAAAGAATAAAAGCAATAAAAGCAAGAATAAAATCAATGGAAAACTATAGAGAGCATAGTATATACAATTATTATTATAACCATGTGATTCCCCTCCGAGCGGAGACAGGCTGCAGAGGGGGGGGGGGGGGGGGGGTTGAGTGAGGTTAGGATTTTATGCGGAGGAGAAAAGGTGAGTTTTGAGAGTGGACTTGAAGGAGACAAAAGTAGGTTGCTGACGGACTGAGAGAGGAAGTTTGTTCCAGGAGAGTGGACCAGAAACAGAGAAGGCTCGTGGACCATAGGTATTGATCTTAGTGCGTGGAAAGCGAAAAGTCAGAGGATCGGAGGCAGAGCGGAGGGTACGTGAGGGAACATAGATCTCAAGTAGGCTTGACAGGTAATCGGGGGCTGCGTTATTGAGGCTTTTGTAGCACATGGTGTCTAGTTTGTACTGTATGCGCTTTGATACAGGGAGCCAGTGAAGTTGTGCCAGGAGAGGAGATATGTGGTCAGCTTTTTTCTTTTTGAGTACAAGGCGTACAGCATTGTCTTGAATGCGCTGTAGGATGTGAATGGTGGAGGCAGGAAGACCAGACAGGAGTGAATTGCAATAGTCAATGCGAGACATTATGAAGGAGAGAACGAGTTTTGCAGTTGTTTCGACAGAGAGATACTTCCTGATCAGCCTTATACGATGGAGATGATAGTAGCAGGATCTGGCAGTTTGAGAAACAAAGTTTTCATGGAGAGGGTAGATCAATGCAGACACCAAGGTTTTTAGCTGAATCAGAAATTGGGACTGATGTTTTACATAATGGGAGAGAAAGAGGAGGCAGCTGAGAAAGTTTCTGACGGGTGCCAATGAGGATAGCTTCTGTCTTGTCGTCATTAAGCTGAAGTTTGTTGAACATCATCCAGTTCTTAATGTCTGAGTAACACTCAGTGGTGCGAGTCAACAGGCGCTGTATATTATCAGGTGAGTCACTGTCTTGAAGTTGGGTGTCATCAGCATAGAAGTGGTGTTTTATAGAGTGGGAGTTGATGATGGTGGACAGGGGGGAGGTGTCAAGATTGAAAAGAACAGGGCCAAGGACAGATCCTTGTGGAACACCACAGGTCAGGTATGCAGGTTGAGAGTAAGTGCCATTGATGAGAACGGTTTGTTTTCTGTCTGATAGGTATGAAGTGAACCAAGACAGAGCAATGTCAGAGATGCCAAAAGTATGATGAAGTCTAGAAAGGAGAATACCATGATCAATGGTATCAAAGGCTGCAGACAGATCAAGGAGTGTGAGGAGAGAGACTTTGCCAGTATCAGTTGCAAGGAGGAGATTGTTGAGAATGTGTAGTAGGGCAGTTTCAGTGCTATGGCACTGGCGGTAGGCTGACTGGAAAGGATTGAGGAGATTGTTGGCAGACAGGTGAGAGTTCAGCTGGTTGAGGACGACTTTTTCAAGGAGTTTTGACAAGAAAGAGAGATTAGAGATAGGCCGGTAATTTTTCAGTTCATTTGGGTCTAAATTGTGTTTCTTGAGGAGAGGGTGAACAATAGCAGACTTGAAAGAATCTGGGACAGTTCCAGTTTGAAGAGAAGTGTTGATGATGTCAGTGATGAATGGGAGGAGAGTAGGGAGACAGTCGGCAGTAGAGAGAACCTGGAAGAGGATCCAGTTCGCAGGTTTTGAACGACATGGATCTGATTGTGTTGAAAATTTCTTCTTGTGAGACTGGGGTAAAAGTAGTAAGAGGTGTGCCAGAGAAGGAAGGGTCAGGTGGGCATGGTTGACAGGGTGTCCTGTCAAGCCTGTCACGAAGAGTTTGTATTTTGGTGGTGAAATAGTTGGAGAATACAGATGGGAGTTCTTCATTTGTATGTTTTGTTGGGAGAGGTAAATCTTTTCGTGTGCCAAGGAGATGATTCATGGTTGTAAAGAGTTCTTTTGAAGAAGAGGCATTCAGGATTTTGGTTTGGAAATAGCTTGTTTTTGCTGATGCAATGAGGGTGGATACTTTTGTTTTAGAGGCTTTAAAAAGTTGCCTGTGTACAGTGAGTTTGGATTTGCGCCAACGGCGCTTCGCTCTGCGGCGGGCACGTTTTGCACAGGCGATCTCATGAGTGAGCCAGGGGGTAGGGGGGCGGTCAGGTAAAAGACGGGTTGTGGCTGGAGCATGAGTGTCCAGAAGATGGTGGAGAGTAGTATAGAATTCATCGGCAAGGTTATGTGACTTTTCAGAAAGGAGACGGGAGGCATCAGATGAAAATGTGGATAGGTCGATAGATTTGAGATTGCGTCGAGTCACTGTGCGCATGGTACGGGAAGGAGGAGAAATGTCGAGAGAACAGAGAATTGCAGAGTGGTCAGATGGAAGGGCTGAAGTTAGACGGGTAGAAAGAACTAAGCAGTTGTCAGTAGCGGAATTGTGGTGATCACGAGAAATGATCCAGTCAAGAATGTGACCTTTTTGATGGTTGGTTCAGAAATGTGTTGAGTCATATTGTGATTGGACAGAGAGTTGATGATATGTCTTGTGTCATAACGGTGAGTGTTGTCATAGTGGACATTGATGTCACCTAGAATGATAAGATTTCCAGGTAAGAGGCAGTAGTGGTCAAGCAATTGGTCAAAGTCAGAGAGAAACGTGGATGTGGTGAGTTTGTTGGCAGAGCTAGGTGGGGGTCGATAGACACAGGAGAAGGTGATGGGGTGAGGGGTGGATTGGAAGGATACTTCAACGTGCTCGAAAGAAGGATGGGAGAAAGGCAGAGACTGCGAGAAAGATAGGCGGGAATGGAGTGAGTCGTTGTAGAGGATAGCGATACCGCCACCTCGGGATGAGCGATGGAAAGAAGCAAGCCTGTAACCACTCGGAGTGAGGCTAGCATGTATAGGTTCGTGACCAAGGGGGTTAAGCCATGTCTCTGTGATAAAAGCAATGTCAACATGCTCATCTGCGATAAAATCAGCAATGACTTCGGCTTTGCCATCAGTGCATGTTGACTGAGCATTAAAAAGGCATAGTTTCAGCCTATCACAGTCATATGGTGGCGGCCGAGGTGGCGACGAAGGCGGCACCGACGGGACAGAAGGCGAAAGCGGCACCGGCGGGACAGAAGGCGAAGGCGGCACCATCAGGACAGAAGGTGAAGGCGAAGACGGCAGAGGAGGAGACGAAGCTTGCAGCATCGAGGTCGAGGGCAGGGGCAGTGGAGGAGAAGAAGAAGCAGGAGACGAAAAGTGGCGTCGGGCAGGAGGCAGGTTGTGCCAAAGACGGTGGAGACGTCCACCACGACAAGATCGCGCAATGCGGGGCTTAGGACACAGCCCCAGTGTTCGTATTCGCTGGTAGACGCCTCCACCGAGGTAGCATTTGCTGTGTTTAAAATGTGTCAGTCCAATTTGTTTTATAAAGACGGGTCCATAATTGCGAGCCAGGCAGGAGAGGAAGATACTTGCAGGTTGGTGTGTGGGTTGGTCAGTTCACAACACTTAAATCCAGAGAACGCAGAACACAAAGGTTTGGAAGCTGTAGCGTTGGGCGAACACAGTAGGCTAAGATGTAAACACAGTTCACAGATAAAATGTCCGACTTGAGCGGCTGAATTAAAATGATGAAAAGTAGGTATAAAAACTTTAAAATCAGATTATCTGGTAAAATATTCAAAATTTAAAAAAAAAAAATTTACATCACCGTGTGTCAGGATTTCAAAGCAACAAACTGATACAAAATTCAATGCATAAAACCAAATAGAACCATGATAAAATCACTGTAAAACACCACACACACTTTTGCTGCCTGCTGGCGCGACATCTACTCATTGGTAGTAGCTCGTGAGTGAAATGCAGCGACCTTTTTCACCATCGAAGACAATCCATTGTACCCATACCTTACTCCAATCCTGTTGAACTTTATAACTCAATACTGCAGCCTCTTTAATAATTTTGCTTGCTTACCACCGAGATCAGAGTGACCTCTCTAGGGCGTAGACTTGAATAAAGAGTATGGAGGTCCTGCTCTGCCCAGATACCAGGATAACCCTCTCAATCTCGCTGACGTGGTTCAATATAATGCACAGCGGTACATTTGGCATCTGCCTTCACAGCCATTGAGAACTTATCGTCATTAACATGGCCTTTTTCTAGGATGTCCATTCCTTGTAGTTGCCAATACATACATAGGGGCTGGTCCACAGGCACTTTCATACCAAACGATGCTCGGCCACGTCATGACATTACAAACTCTCTGAGAACTGATGATGCAAGAAGGTTGTGTCGAAGGCACAGTACATGTAATGTTGGAGAAACCGTACAAAAGTGAACACCTGCCTGGTAAGCCTGGCAATCCAGACAGAGGTCCATGGCAATCACTTTAAATGGAAGGAGAGGCCCTAGTACATGTGATACGTTCCTTTGAGTGAGTGGAAGTTATAGCACCAGGCCTCACATAATTTATGTCATTAATAAAGATTATAATCTGTTATAAAGGACGTATTCAATTTGTCATAACTATTATAATCTGTATTAGTATAGACTCATTATAATTATTGTCTTTGTCACTATTCTCGAAAATCAAACAAAATTATGTTCTTGTTCTGCACATAATCATTTGGGAGCTTTGTCCTTTTCCTTTATATCTATATGTATATCTATCTATCTATCTACTATCTATCTATTCCTATCTACTACTATCTATCTATCTATCTAACTATCTATCTATTTCTGTATCTATCTATCTATCTATCTACTATCTATCTATCTACTATCTACTATCTATCTATCTACTAGCTATCTATCTATCTACTGTCTATCTATCTATTGTCTTCTACCTAGCTATCTATCTATCTACTATTATCTACTAGCTATCTATCTATCTGTCATTATCTATCTTATCTACTATCTATCTATCTATATCTATCTATCTATCTTCTATCTATCTATCTATCTATCTGTCTATCTATCTATCTATTATCTATCTATTCTTACTATTCTATCTATCTACTATCTATCTATCTATCTATCTATCTACTATTCTATCTATATATATTATTATTATATTATATATATTATATATCGATCCTGTATAAATAAATGTATGTATATATTTCCTGGCATGTTGTTTCTCTGGTGTCTTGATGGTTTTTGTATATGGTTGTCAGTTTGATTATATGTGTTTCTTATGGAAATGGGATCCTCCAGTCAGACGAAAAATTCGTCCCCAGACTTATTTTTTAGAATGATATCACCGACATCTGGGTACATCACAATGAACCCTAATTTGATGATGTTGCGTATATTGGAGCGCATTATAAATATCCCAACTGGAAATGCCGTCATGATTACTTTAGATAAAATTTCAATTTTTGATTGTATCAGACTGTATGCTGCTGACAACAAGGGTTCTCCAACTAAAGTGTGGGAGAATACAATGACAACTATAAAACAGTTTACATCCCAGAGCTGCAAGATTCGGTGTTAAAATTTTGAGAATATTAGATATGGAGTTTTTATTCAGCTCTTCTTTTCTTTTCATTCAGAAAAAAAAACACCCATAAAGTTACCTAGTGGCTTATTCAATTGTTCTGTAAATCACTATTCTGGTTTTCAACACCACCTGGACTGTAACCTGAAAACAGAGTGTGAAGATGGGCAGGATGAAACAGAACACTGTCCCTTCAGCAGTCCTGACTGTCACGGGTTGGTGGCATTGTGTAACAAATGCTATAAATTCGTTGGTTATGACACTCTAGAAAGATTTCACAATAGTAAAAGACATGATGAAAGAAGAGCCAAGATGTACTGTCATTCTTTGGGGGGCATAGTGGGGATACCTACATGTGAGTTTGATTGGCAGGTCACTCTTCAATATTTGACCAAACGACATTCCTTCATTTTTGGTGTGTTTGGGCTAGTTCATATGGGTAATATGTTGTTCCAATATGTATAGAAAAAGCTTATGTGACCAAAGACAGGACCGTTTTATTCATTCTCTTCCATTAAAGTTCACATCTGGACAGGTATTAACACGACAACATACATTACGTTCGATGGGGATTTCTTTTCCGCCATGATGATATAAGTCTACTTGGTTCAGTTTGCGAATTAAAAAAAATACAACTACCGCCAAATCTACTCTTTCAGAAGCATTGCCACTGAACAGCGCACAAACTTCATTGCCAGTGTGGTTACATCGTTTCCTTTACTGTTTGTCCTAATGGCCATATCACACACACATTTCTCTTGTGTGGTCATATCAGTATAATGTTTGTGGTCAAGTTCACACATTTCTTTGTAGTTTTTTCAATAAACTGTTACATATACATGGCCTGTCTGGTTCGACTGATCAGGACATCATTGCGTTCCTCTGTTTGTTTGTGACAACGTCGTGACTACACTGTCATACACGTTGGTTGTGACTTCATACCTGACTGTCCTGATAATAGTGACGAATCTTTCTGTAAACACCCCTTGTGTCGACATGTTTACCTGCACTAATGGTCAGTGTGTATCTTATGACAATGTGGCTGACCGACTGTCTCATTGCATCGACGAATCAGATGAAAAGAATTCTAGAGAATCAGAATAAATTTGGGACACGACACCAGATCATTTTCCATCTCCAGCTTTCATCGACTTTAATAGTTATTAAAACGTTTACGTCAATGCCAATGAAGGCCAATGCGTCCTGTCCTGAGACACACTATCGTTGTCCAGGTAATTTTAATGACTGTCTACCTGTATACACACGATGCAATGGTATGTATGACTGTATAGACCACGAGGACGAAACGGATGTGAGGAATCAGTGTGTCCAGGATTCTTCCGATGCAGAGTTTCTAGAACATGTGTACATAGTGACCACCTGTGTGATGGTTGGCCTCAATGCCCACTGCATGATGATGAAATGTCATGTAATGTAACCTGTCCTGAGGGCTGTCTGTGTCAGGGTCACACATTTCTATGTATTCAATCTTTTGTTGCAGCACTCTATCCTCACCTCCGTTACCTGGATGCCACAGATACAGAGATGACTTTGTCAGATGTGACTTATAATTTCTATCTTATTCATCTGGTTCTTGCCCAGTGTTCATTGACCTTCTTATCTGACATGAAGTTGTTCAATCTGAGATTTCTTGATCTCTCTAATAACAAACTGAGAAATGTCAACATGAGCCACTTTGTTAAGTTAGTCAATCTACAAACATTGTTTCTGTCCAACAATCTCTCACCTCACTCTATGTTGATTCCTCGTCTGTTACCCAGCAAAGTGCACTGACAACATTAGATCTGTCACACACTACACTGACAGTGTTTGATTCTAACGTTTTATCAAAGTTTTTACGCTTGCAGAAACTTAATTTGACTTTTACTGATATTCGAACAGTCGGCTCTGGTGGATTTAAGTTCACGCCAAAATTAGTTGAACTGTACATGGATGGTAGTCCTATGGAAACTTTCCCCCCTGACGTATTCAAAGACCTGTTTCATCTTCAGGTTATATCAACACAGAACTATAAGTTCTGTTGTAGGGAAGTACTTCCAACTGATGGAGCATCCTGCTACGCTCCCAAGGACGACGTTTCATCATGCAAAGATCTACTGCAATCAGTAATGTATCGAGTGTTTCTCTGGTGATCAGCAGTCTGTCAGTGACTGGTAACGTCTTCTGTTTTGTCGCACGTTTGTGCGCGGGAAAAATGTCATCTTCAAGTGGTTTCAGTGTGTTTGTCACCAACCTGACCACGGCTGACTTTCTAATGGGTGTCTACATTGCTATCATTGGAGTGGCTGATGAACTGCTCCGTGGTAGATATCTCCATTATGATGATACATGGACAAGCAGTGTGGCCTGCAAGGTAGCAGGTTTTCTGTCTCTGTTGTCCAGTGAAGTATCAGCGCTGATGATCTGGTTTATCACGCTGGATCGTTTTATTGTCCTTCGTTTTCCCTTCAGCTCCTTGCGATTTGAAAGAAGGTCAGCATCTATGGCTTGTTTGTTAACTTGGTTGCTTGGTTGTATTATTGCATTGATACCTTTACTTCCAGTGACATCACATTGGGAGTTTTACAGCCAGACAGGTATCTGTATTCCACTGCCAGTAACGACACGGGAGTTTAAAGGAAGAATGTACTCTTTCGGTATATTAATAATATTTAACTTTGTTCTGTTTTTACTCATTTCTGGTGGTCAAGCGTTTGTCTACTGGTCAATACAGAAGAATTCCTTGACCACCAACACGACCAAAGTGTCACATGACATGACTATTGCTAGAAGGTTGATCACTGTGGCTGTCACAGATTTCATGTGCTGGTTTCCTATTGGACTGTGTGGGTTTCTGGCATTGGCTGGTACTCCCATTCCTGGAGAGGTAAATGTGGCCTTGGCAGTCTTTGTCCTGCCCTTGAACTCTGCTCTCAATCCTTTTGTGTACACATTCAACACGTTGATGGAAAAGCAAAGAAAATCAAATGAAGCTAAGTTGTTGAAATGGTTGGAATCCAATGCCAACTTGCTTGATAGTTAACATTTTGCCTAATCTCAGGTGTATCAAACACACACACACACACACACACACACACACACACACACACACACACACACACACACCACAACACACACACACACACACACACACACAAACACGTTTATCTAAGGAAATGGTTTCTGTGTATGCATCAGTATAAACGAACATTGTCATGTGTGTGTGTGTGTGTGTGTGTGTGTTGTGTGTGTGTGTGTGTGTGTGTGTGTGTGTGTGTGTGTTGTGTGTGTGTGTGTGTGTGTGTGTGTGTACGTGCGTGTGTGTGTATGTGGTGTGTGTGTGTGTGTGTGCATGCATGTTTCATGCGTCTGTGCGGTTTTTCCCCATTGCCTTGTAAAAATTAGAGAATAATAAGATTGTTCTCTCTCTGTCTCTCTCTCTCTCTGTCTCTCTCTCTCTGTCTCTCTCTCTCTGCCTCCTGACTTTCTGTGTGCACGTGCATGCGAGTATGTGTTCGTGCACACGTGCATACATGCTCACGTTTGTGGGCTTTTTTCCACTGTCCATTTTAAAATCATGAGAATAGTAAGACTGACCATACACATGCATGAAGATAAATTATGGACTGTCTCTGTGAGCTATAGTGGAGCAGATACCTGTGATAATCGTTCAGTTCTGGAAAGAAGCACCAAAATTGGCACACATACTCCTTGGGCGTTGCTCTTTTGAGAAAACCACCTAAAAATTCAAAATGGCGGCCATTTTTCAAGATGGACCCACTTAATATACAGAAATATTGCATTTCGCAATAAAATCGCAAAGACTTGTCCTATTTGAATGATCTTGGTGTCGAATCATACATTTTTCACTACGCAGAATCTGATTTTGGAACTATGTACCTACTCACTAGCTTCCTTGTACCATAATACCAGTCCCGGACATATTAGGGTAAATAGTGCCCATATCATAGGCACCATCAGTCCGATATATTATTGGATGTACATGTAGGCAGCACGCCTATACTTGTTTGCCACTTATTGTCTTGCTGCCTGGATGAGCATACTATAACGCTTCTAAACATCGCATCTGCAGCTGCACAGTGCCGTGCAGGTCAGACCAAAGCAGTAGCATTTGCATCGATCGCAGCATTCCGACTTGCATCCACACTTGGTCAGCTACTGGCAACTCTCTGCAATGGGTGGGAGCTCTGTCCAAACGATCTGCCACAGATCTCCTTTCTTGGTCCAGCCCCAGTTGGCAGCAGTCTGCGTTTCTGGCTGACGTACTGTTGACTGACTCCAGATGCAGCCCGCCTGGTAGGCAGCACGTTTTACATGCTGCTTCAGCGCTGATCGGTTGGAGGAATGGCTTTGCACGGCCTCTGCTTCCGAGCAAACATGTCCAACCTGGCATCATCGACACCTTCAGCTGTGCTGGATCTGTCATACATCATGACCACGAACTTCTCCAAGGTCTCCAGGTCTTCATCATCCACTACCGGTGGGTACTGGCTGAGTTTGCTGAAGACACCGGAAGCCTCATCACAAACATCCCAGGTTTATCATGCAGACTTCTTCCCTTTGCCACGGAATGCTGAAACGACATCGCAGCCAGTGAAGGCATGGAAGAAGAGCATCCCTTTGCTCTTTTCTGCAAGAGTGCAACACAAGTCATGTACAGGAACCCACCTCAGGTTCTGTCCTTGGCCAAAGGCAACCCACAACTGCTGCAGACCTAGCTCCTGAAATGCCTGCAGAACACTGACTGTGATGATGACAACATCTGTGTCGCTGGCTTTGACCATGATGACTTTGCTTCTGTTGCATGCCTGGCATGCACAAAGATCCGCGTGTCAGCTTCTTCATGACTGCATGGTGCCACCCCAGCCAGATTGATAGTGTGGTCACTGACAGCATCTTCTTCCTTGGTCACAATGACCACATTTGGTGTGGCCACACGTGCAATCTTATCAGCCAGAAAGTTGAACAGCTCGGCTTTGTTGTCATTTTTTCTCAGGAAGTTTCGCCAGTTTGAGGGAATTTTGCCCTTCCTTGTCACCCTGCGTCTCACCCCGCGTCCTCGCTTTCATCTAGTTTCAGCTTTCAGACTAGATGGCCAGTAGACATCAAACACAATGTCTGTTCTCTTGTACTTGGCAGGGTATGCTTGTATTGTAGGAAGGACATCGAGCATTGCGTACTCTTCGAACGTCTTTGAACTCCGTGGGGGCACTGTTCACCAATGCTGCACTATCAATGATGATGGTGTCAGCATCTGGCTCTGCCTCAGGGGTTGTAACTTGGCTCTCAAGAATGGTAGTGAGGTGGGATTTCTGACAGGTGTGGAGCTTTCCACCATCACTGAGGCCAGCAGGATGTGACTGGTTCTCACGACGGAAAAACTCCTCCAAGTCACACTCTCTGCTCTGGCATGATATGAACAGCTTGGAGAACAGTTGACAGTCTGCCTTCAGCACTTTTTGACTTGAAGAGTCAACAGACGCTGGTACCTGTCGGAAAAAGTCAACCCTGTTCTTCTAGATTGGTTCATAGAAGGTGGATTCTTCTTCCCCTTCCAGTCCCTTCATAAACTCCTGGAAAAGGACCTTGCCTTTCTCAAGGTGTGTGCCAATCAGCTCGGCGGCAGTTTGGTGAGCAATATCCTTTGTATCAAGCGAAAACAGGTCCCGACTCTCCTCTTGGAAAGGATTGCCCATACCTTGCATGGCTGTGAGAGCTTTTCTACTTTCTCAAGGAACACTCTTTGTGCTCATTCTGTCTCCTCATGGTGGCTGGTGTGTTCAGTACCTCTTTGGTCCCACATGCTGCCTCATACTGTGCAACCAAGTGGCTGACTTCAGGACCAGCTATCATCCATCTTCGCAGTGCTGATGGGTCTTCAGTCACGCCGATCATACCCCCGTCTGCCTTGATGACAGCGTTGGCCTGCTCGTGAGCTTGGTCAATAGCCACTGCTGAGAACTGTCAGCTCGATTTGTGTACACCAAAGTTTCCACTCTGGAACTCCTGAGCCAGCTGAGGATGCTTCTGTTCCAGGGTCACCATGTCTCTGTAGTGGATCAGAAGCCACCGTGCATAGTTTACATTGTTGTTGGCAAAGAAGTGCGGTATCAGCTGAGCCAGTGACTGACAATACAGTAAGACGTTGATTTCCCTGAATGATCAGATCAACAAGAGGATCACCAGTTCCATTGACAGCACCATATACCAGAAATGAAACTGGAGACTTTGCAGTTTGCAATGCTCACAGCAAGCTTCGAAGCTAGGCACCTCTTTCGGGTTGTTCATCTGTCTCTTTCGAGTGGTCCATGTGGGCTGCCTTCAGAAGCTTGTACAGACTGCATGCTGTTATCTGGTGCATATGTCGCGTCCTAGTGATGCTCGAAGCTGTCAGAAATGAATCTGCTGTCCCAGGAAATGCTATTTCTGCCTCCACGTGGGCTCCTGTCCATCCACTGTCCTGGAGTAGAGTTCCGATGGACTTCAGTGCCACCATCTCAATATGCAAGCCTTCGAACATTATGACGAACTTGTCCTGACCATAGACTTCAGGCCAGAGTCACTGGACCTGATTGGCTACTGCATATATTGGCTGGTCAGCAGCAATGACTGGCACCTGACCGGGGTTCAGAAATGCCACTATCTCCTTGATCTTGTCCATCACATGCTTGACTGTAACAACCGAGTGGGCCTGATCTCACACCAGAGGCAAAAGTGATGTAATGCTGAACTCACATGGCTTTCCTCTCTTCTGTGAAGCATGGTGGGCTGACCAAGTCACATCCACTGGCCCATCTGTCACAATGACCTTCTCCAGCCACTCATAATCCATTGCCAGTTGTGGCCTCAGCAAACTGGTGTCTGGGTGTGTCACACCACTCTGGGGAGGAGAGGGTTTCTTCTTGGTGAAGAAGGCAGACCGGACATTGGTGAAGGAGTCAGGAAGTTCTGGAACTGTCTTCACTTTCTCCTCTCCAAACTTCAGCTGTACACGCTCTTCACCTTTGTCTTCTTTGGTTGGGTGCTGGAAAACAGACGCTGGTCCCATGGAAAGAAGTGGTCGCTGTCGTTGCAGTGGGATTGTAGTCTATGTTGTCCATGGCTGATGTGGTGAACAGCCCTTTTCGCAGAACTGGTGGACAGACCACCCCATCCTCCACGCACTTGCTGACGGTTGCATCTCCCAGCTGTGCAGATTCCTCTAGTGGGACTTATTAGACAGCATTTGGGACACTAAACTAATTATTTAGCTACACTGAATAATTATTCAGCTGATACTGAACCCCATGCTGAGTTTCACAGCAGTGGTGCCACCAGTATGCCATGGTTGTGCGTTGACATCCGCTCTGTTGGTACAAGAAAGCCAGTGAGTAAGTCCATGGTTCCAAATTCGGATTCTACATAGTGAAAAAATGTATGATTTGACACAAAGATGATTTAAATAGGACAAGTCGTTGCGATTTTATTGCAAAATGCAATATTTCTGTATATTTAATGGCGTCCATCTTGAAAAATGGCCGCCATTTTGAATTTTTAGGTGGCTAACGAGTTTTATCAAAAGTTTTGTCCCCAAGGAGTATGTGTGCCAATTTTGGTGCATCTTTCCAGAAGTGAACGATTCGCCTAAAAATTTGCTGTTATCTGCTCCGCTATTAGTGATCAAGACATTCCAGCTTTTTGTTTGTCAGAGCGCTAATACTGTCTGTAATGTAAATGTAACTGCTCATATTGTCATGTATAAAGTACACGTGACTGTCTACCAGTTAGTCAATCTGTCAATCTGACTATACCAGAATTTCGTCAGCGAAATGTTCTCTGGAGATATAGATGGTTTGGGAGGAATTTGACAAAAATAGGCATAAAAGGTTTGGGATGTAAAATGTTTTCTGTACAACACTAGCTAAGCTGACAAAACTTTGAATTTTTGAGTTTGTTGCGGAGAGTGTTAGTGCACTCGGAAAAAAATCCATATGCGTTTCATCCAAATCCGCTGGCTTTTATCTAACAGACTGGCTGAGCGCACGCGGGAATATTATGTGCTGGCAAACAGGAACAGGGGTGGGGATGGAGAGGTAACCTATCAAACGGTTAGCTGATAGCACCAGAATGATGGAAGCATTAAGATGGGCAGCAGACAGGCCAGATTTTAATGTTGTGGGCTGAGACTACATGAGATATCAGATCGTGAGTCCACACCTCTATCAAAAGAGCCAACCAGACCACGAAAAAAATTGTTTTCAAACTCTTACAAACATTTAGCCTTTCCACAACACTTGAACAGTGGGAAAGTCTGCAGTGCTTAGACGCATTAAATCGTACCTTCGCAAACAAAATGTGAGTCGTCATATCATCGAACATCTTACCCAAATAGGAATATTTTCAGGAAGTGGCCGGAAATCTACTATGAAAGGAAAAACAAAAGAAATCATTAATCAGACTAACATTGGTACCATCTCAAAAGCAACACTACACCGATTCTTACAACGAGAAATGGAAAGTGTTTGGGCTTTTTCTGAAACAGAGACAAAGGAAAAGTGAAGAAAGGGAAAAGATTACCGGAGAACAAGCAAGTTTGACAAATTGTTTGTGTGTGTGTGTGTATTTGTGGATTGTTTATTGATTGTTGTCCAGATATGTCTGTAAGTTCGTCAAGATAGTACATATGTGTTTCCTCTTTGCTGTTGTTGTTGTTGCTGTTGTTGTCAGCCATCATGCTGTGTGGATATGGGTGTGTATGTATGAATGTATATACGTGTGTATGTCTGTGTGCGAGGATGTGGGTATGTCCATGTATTTACTATTTGTTAGTTTCACTTGTTTGTTTATCTACATACTGATTTGTTTTGTATTTATTTATTTATTATCTTGTATTTATTCATTTGTCTATTTACGTACGTACTTACTTACTATCTTACTTACTTACTTACATATATTTCTCTCCTCGGAAGTGAACGACAGACTGGCAAGGCTATGATTAAGAAAATTTGTCTTCACCTAGTTGATAGACAGCTGAGGCTTTGTGATGACTGGTGATGGGGGGGGGGGGGGACTTTTCTGTCATGTGAAACGAGTTTATACGAGTAGCTTTAGTTATTACCGGTTAGGACCTTATGGTTGTATTTACTTTTGGAACTAAAATAACAGGGAAGGTTATAGATTGCTCGAGTCCCTGTAAAGGGTTCGCCCCGAGGTTCGTACAATGACTCTCAAGGGCTCCAGGATTCTTTTGCAGGCCGATGTAAAGTTCTCAGGTTTTACTTCGTGTGAGAGTTTCATGTCCTTAACCATGTAAATGGTAGCATGCAACAGATTTCATGTGGCTGATGCAATACTAGTATAAATATAGACTAGGTAAAATGTAGGCTAGGTAGGGCCTCAGGACCTGGCCAGCACATAAGTTTATGTGCAGTCTCAAGGCTTGTGCCATGATCACCATACACATGGCACCTGTGACGTTAGTGTATATGGAATTCTTTCCGAGCGCGGAGACGTCGTCTTGGGAAACTGAAACTGAAATTGACAGTGTCACACCCAAAACGTATCGTCACCAGTGGCATGATCAACTCCGATATATGTCTGAGGTCATGGAGGTGTAAGGCAAAAACACAGCGATGAGCTCAACTTTTCTTGGGGCCAGCATAATAAGAGATACACCCATCTCCACTTCTTACGTGTTTTACCTTCGTGAACCCTGCACAGTCAGACATCTATTCACAACTGGGTGGAATGGAGACCACACCCCAAAGATTCTCTTGGACATAACCGGTGCTTAAGTAAACATATGCCGTGTGTATAGAGGACGGGTGCTGAGCTCCTACATTTACATTATGCCGCTACAAAGGACGTGGATGGATAACGGGACACAACACATCTTTACGAAGGTATGATCTGGCAAAGTCATGGGTTGTGTCTCTTGAACCGTTTTTGACCCCCTCCTCCGGCGATAATCCCAAAATGAGGGATCAAGGTAATCGAATCCATGTTTGCTTGCTGATTTTTTTCCTTGTCTGTCTGTCTGTCACGTGCATAACTGTCTCTGCTTGCGTGTCTGTCATTGTCATTTTCTATCAATCTCTCTCTGTCTCTGTCTGTCTGTCTCTGTCTGTCTGTCTGTCTCTCTCTGTCTCTCTCTCTCAGATAAACAAGCCATCGTTCGAAATGAATATTCTGGCTACTTAGATATAATAAATATTTCGTATTGAGAAACATTTTTGAAAATTTGATTTACAGCATTAGAAGATATTAGCTAAGAGCCATTTTTCAAACTTGCTCTTGCTAATTTACACTTATGCTTTGAATCAGAAATACAGGTGAAGAAATACATCAATAAATCAATGAGAAACAGGTGAAGAAATAAATCAATGACAAACAGGTTTAGAAATAAATCAATAAATCAATGACATTATAAATAATACACAAGGAAATCAAAGAGCAGCAGTGTCTGTTTTTGTTTGAGACAGATCGAAGGAGAAAAGCAGGCAAGAAAAGCTTTGAGTGTGTGTGTGTGTGTGTGTGTGTGTGTGTGTGTGTGTGTGTGTGTGTGTGTGTGTGTGTGTGTGTATGTGTACATGTATGTGTGTGTGTGTGTGTGTGTGCTTGACTGGATGAAAAAGTCTCCAAGATATGTGTGCGTGTGTGTGTGTGTGTTAAAGGAGACTGGACTGGGAAAGGACGCTGGATGAGATATTAATAAAACATTACAATACACACTTGAAACAATTAATTATTATCTTGAGAAGGTTTTCCTCAAAATATTTTTTGGCCAATTTTCGAGCAATGGCAGCAGCTTCCAGACTGGTGCTAGGTATGAGAGCAAGACACTGGTCCCACAGATACATACCACGTGAGTCTGACGTGCAGTTAGAGAGGCATCAGTGTCTGCTACAATAAGGGCCATAGGTGGCAAATATGTGCCTTGTGTGGTACTCGTGGATTTGGAGTAGGGCTCTATGGATTGTGTCTAATCCGAGTATTTCATGTTTGGCAAATCAGAAGCCAGCATCAACTGGGCCAAAGGTCACAATACAGAGGGTTCCAATTTGGTAGATACCGTTCTGAATACGATGAGGAAGGAGGCTGAGAACTGTGACTACAAAGATTGCATCTGACACATTTACAGGGCTGTGACACTGGCTCTGGCATGGGCACACTCCTCAACTCCAAGATCAGTGAGGAACACCCTGATAGAATTATGAGCACCTTCTCTGTCACATCTTCCCCAGCTGGTGGAGAACACAGACGAAAATTACTGCATTGATAACGATACTCTGTGTGACATCTGATTCTGTACGCTGAAACTAATCACCCCCACCAAAGAGATCTGAACCATCTGGTCTCCATCACCATGTCAGGTGTAACCACTTGCCTGCGTTTCCCTGTTCAGCTAAATGCCAATCGGTGTAAAACATCTCTCAACACGATCCCCTTCCTCCCTCTGTGCTTCTTCATACCTGACTTCCCCCTGACCTCCTGTGGTTCCCAGCAGGACAGGGCCCTCACAGTGCCTGAGCTGACCCAGCAGATGTGTAACGCTGAGAATATGATGGCTGCCTGCAATCCTCGCCATGAACGATACCTCACTATGGCTGTCACGTTCCATGGTCGCATGTCCATGACGGAGATGGACTAGCACATGCTGAACGTACTCAACGAGAACAGCAGTTACCTACCTCCCCAACAATGTAAAGATCTGTGTGTGACATCCCTCTCCATGATCTGCAGATGTCTTCAACGTTCAACGGATACTCCACTGCCATCTGAAAACTCTAATTTTAGAGCGGTTCATTGCCATGTTCTACCCATTGCCCTTCAGCTTAACACAACTTGTGTTGAACGGCGTGCAATCCTTGATGTCAGACGGTGAAAAATTGAAATAAGCAGTAAAAAATTGACATAAGCGAGCATCATGTGTAACGTGGCAGACACGTCATAAGACAGCAGCAATAACCTTGATTCTGGCTGTGACCTTTGTGATCACGAAGATCACGCCTGGCACTCTGCGCGAGGTTGTGAGCTAATTGCGCTACCAGTAGACCTATGCACCACTGACTTAAATAGATCTGCTTTTCAATCTGAAACCTGTAAATCTGCATGTACACACACAAACTCACACAGCGTGTAAGTGCCAAAAAATTAATTTAAACAATACTGATAATAAAACGAGGAAGAGAGAAATGAACTGAAATGAAATTTTAAAAAAAGGAAATGAAATGAATCTGTTTTCCGACGGTATAGATCTACATACCTGCACACTGGCCAACTTCCACAGATCTCCCTACCGTTGCTGACTCTCACAAACCGCTAGCTTAATACGGTCTAGGGATTGCTAGTGGCTGGACATACTAAACAAACTTAGTATGAGCACTTCACATTTAGGTTTTGCATACAGGGTTGGAATCATTCACACACACTAATACCAACACCATACCACCATTACACAACCAAACCACCTACCATTCATCCCATACACCATTAACCAACCTACCAAAACAGATCCATCAACCCACCGTATAACTAAACTGTACAAAAAGATCAGTCTAAATGTTCAAGTCCCAACATTTATTTCTAATCAACAACAACAACAAAAAAACTAAGGCAAAAAATCCAACATTTTCCTTTCACTCACTCTTCCACACTCACGCACAAAGTCTACTTAAATTAAAAAAAAAACGGCTTCCCTACAACACATTCAACATGGCCCTACAAATCATCATTGCCAGCTTCAATGACGTAATGGCCCTGTAATGTCAGTCAGCTTCACTTAGCTCGGTTGCTGCCCGGAAACCCCGGTGATCGCCACCGCTACACTGCCTCCCCTGGTGCCCCTCCGGTCATACGCCTCAGCTCTTGCCCATTGAAGACTGGTACTGGACACTGGGGAATACTGGACACTACTGGTCCACTCCTGGGGAATACTGGACACTGCTGGATATTGCTGGAGTATACTGGACACTGCTCAGACTGGTTCACTCCCATCCACACCTGTTGAACGAAACCGTTCCTTGGCAGAATCCTGCCCCTTGCTGAATCTACATTCAGCACACAGTACTAAATGTACTAAACAGTTAAATCAAATGTGGCCTATCCACATCTGTTGAACGAATCCGTTCCTTGGCAGAACCCTGCCCCTAGCTGAATCTACATTCAGCACACAGTACTAAACAGTACAAACATTTAGTACAAACAGTTAAATCAATTGCGGCCTATCCACACATTGTTGAACGAATCCGTTCCTTGGCAGAACCCTGCCCCTAGGCCTAGCTGAATCTACATTCAGCACACTGTACTAAACAGTACAAACATTTAGGACAAACAGTTAAATCAACTGCGGCCTATCCACACACTGTTGAACGAATCCGTTCCTTGGCAGAACCCTGCCCCTAGGCCTAGCTGAATCTACATTCAGCACACAGTACTAAACAGTACAAACATTTAGTACAAACAGTTAAATCAATTGCGGCCTATCCACACATTGTTGAACGAATCCGTTCCTTGGCAGAACCCTGCCCCTAGGCCTAGCTGAATCTACATTCAGCACACAGTACTCAAACGTACTAAACAGTTAAATCAAATGTGGCTTATCCACACACTGTTGAACGAATCCGTTCCTTGGCAGAACCCTGCCCCTAGGCCTAGCTGAATCTACATTCAGCATAACAGTACTAAAACGTACTAAACAGTTAAATCAACTGTGGCCTATCCCCACACTGGCTGTGGCGAGACTCCCGTCACCGGAACAATTCCCCAAAAACAATTTCCTTGGCTAGTCCAAAGCGCTAGATGAAAAGGGGAAAATCTTAACTTTTTGCATAAGAACGATCGATCTCGACCGTCGTTCTATACCTATGCAAATTAGGTAGATGGACCACTCCATCTAAGATTTTGACGTCACAGGCGTCACACCTTCCCCTTGGCTAGCTACTCTCTAAACCAAAAAAGGAAACCCGTAAACAAAACGGGAGGTAATTAACTCCTAACAGTCCCTGCTGTACAAGAGTTGCAACCCTTAAATACCATTGTCACAGTCTGCTCGTGACAATCTCCCCCCAACTCAAGATGAAACTACAGTTTCACTCAGAAACCAACAAATGACTGGTTCTTAAACTAATTCACCCGACTCAAAAAGTCGGCTCTTACATTCAATCCCGGACGAGCCCCCAATCTGTCACAAACCGCTAGCTTAATACGGTCTAGGGATTGCTAGCAGCTGGACATACTAAACAAACTTAGTATGAGCACTTCACATTTAGGTTTTGCATACAGGGTTGGAATCATTCACACACACTAATACCAACACCATACCACCATTACACAACCAAACCACCTACCATTCATCCCATACACCATTAACCAACCTACCAAAACAGATCCATCAACCCACTCTATAACTAAACTGTACAAAAAGACCAGTCTAAATGTTCAAGTCCCAACATTTATTTCTAATCAACAACAACAACAAAAAAACTAAGGCAAAAAATCCAACATTTTCCTTTCACTCACTCTTCCACACTCACGCACAATGTCTACTTAAATTAAAAAAAAACGGCTTCCCTACAACACATTCAACATGGCCCTACAAATCATCATTGCCAGCTTCAATGACGTAATGGCCCTATAATGTCAGTCAGCTTCACTTAGCTCGGTTGCTGCACGGAAACCCGGTGATCACCACTGCTACACTGCCTCCCCTGGTGCCCCTCCGGTCATACACCTCAGCTCTTTCCCA
>CM060305.1:4909296-4924296 GCA_030674185.1 Monoplex corrugatus
CAGCCCATCTAGACATTAGAACGGATGTACTTTGTCCATGGTCAGTCATGACCGAAGGGGGCCTACTACTACTACTGTTCAGGTGTGTGTGTGTGTGTGTATGTGTGTATTTGTGTGTATGTGTGTGTATGTGTGTGTGTGTATGTGTGTGTTTGTGTGGTGTGTGTGTGTGTGTGTGTGTGTGTGTGTGTGTGTGTGTGTGTGTGTGTGTGTGTGTTCCACAGCTCACTTTAAGGTAGCTATAATTCACAAGTGGAGAGAGCGGATATGAGTTGTCAGCATGCTATAGATGGAAAACGGCAGTAGAACACATCCGAGTTGAGCACAATTTGAAACAAGGTCTCTGTCATACAGATAAACAGTTCTAAACAACAAACTAACGAACAAACACAAACAAACAAAACAAACACACATAAACAAACACAAAACAAACACACACAAAACAAACAACAAACAAACACACACACTAAACAAACAAACAAACCAACACACACAAAACAAACAAAACAAAAACACACAACAAACAACAAACAAACACACATAAACAAACAAAACAAACACACACAAACAAACAAAACAAACACACAACAAAACAAACAAAAACAACAACAAACACAAAACAAACAAACAAACACACATAAACAAACAAAACAAACACACATACAACAAACAAACAACAAACACACAAAAACACAAACAACAAACAAAACACAACAAACACAAACAAAACAAACACACAACAACAAAAACAAACACAAAAACACACATAAACAAACAAAACAACACCACAAACAACAACACACAAACAAACAAAACAAACACACACAAACAAACAAACAACACACAAACAAACAAACAACACAAACAAAACAAACACACACAAACAAACAAACACAACACAAAACAAACAAACAACACACACAAACAAACAAACACACAAAACAAACAAAACAAACACACAAACAAACAAAACAACAAAACAAACAAACAAACAACAAACAAACAAACAAACCACACAACAAACAAAACAAACAACAAACAAACAAACACACAAACAACAAAACAACACAATAACAAACAAACAAACACACAACAAACAAAACAAACACACAAAACAAACAAAACAAACAAACAAAACACAACAAAACAAACACAACAAACAAACAAAACAAACACAAAACAAACAAAACAAACACACAAAACAAACAAACAAACACACAAAACAAACAAAACAAACAAAACAACACACAAACAAACAAAACAAACACAATAAACAAACAAAACAAACAACACAAACAAACAAAACAAACACACAAACAACAAACACACAAACAAACAAAACAAACACACACAACAAACACAAACAAACACAAACACACAAAACAAACACAAACAAAACAACAAAACAAACACACAACAAAACAAACAAACACCAAACACACAACACCAACAAACAAAACAAACACACACAAACAAACAAAACAAACACACAAAACAAACAAAACAAAACACACAAACAAACAAAACAAACACACATAAACAAACAAAACAAACACACAAACAAACAAAACAAACACACATAAACAACAAAACAAAACACAAACAAACAAAACAAACACACAAACAAACAAAACAAACACACAAAACAAACAAACAAACAAAACAAACAAACAAACACACATAACAAACAAAACAAACAAAAACAAACAAAACAACACACATAACAACAAACAAACCACAAAACAAACAAAACAAAAAACAAACACAACACAAACAAAAACAAAAACAACAAACAAACACAAAACAAACAAAACAAACCAAACACAACAAACAAAAACAAACACAACAAACAAACAAAACAAACACACACAAAACAAAACAAACACACACAAAACAAAAACAAACACACACAAACAAAACAAACAACAAAACAAACAAACACACACAAACAAAACAAACAACACAAACAAAACAAAACACACACAACAAAACAAACACACACAAAACAAAACAAACACACCAAAAAACAAACACAACAAACAAAACAACACACACAAACAAAACAAACACACACAAACAAAACAAACACACACAAACAAAACAAAGACACACAAACAAAACAAAAACACAACACAAAACAAAACACACAAACAAAACAAACACACACAAACAAAACAAACACACACAAACAAAACAAACACACACAAACAAAACAAACACACACAAACAAAATAAAGACACACAAACAAACAAAAACACTCACACAAACAAAAGCACACACAAACAAACAAAAACATACACACAACAACAACAAAACACAACAACAACAAAACACAACAACAACAAAACACAACAACAACAACAAAACACAACAACAACAAAACACAACAACAACAAAACACAACAACAACAAAACACAACAACAACAAAACACAACAACAACAAAACACAAAAACAAAGACACAACTCCTCTAAAAGCACATATGTAAATAGACGTTAAAAGAAATAAGGAAAAAACACACAAAGAAGTAAACGCACACACAAAGGTCTTGGGTCCATATGAAGAATGATACCTAAAGGGCCGATAGTTCAGTTGGTTACAAAGGGCCGATAGTTCAGTTGGTTACAGTGCCATGCTGATGACACAGAGATCGTGGGTTCGATCCTCAACCTAACCATATTCTTACAGTTGGCTGGCTGCCCATTGTAACAGCGCCATGGACTGAACATCCGGTATTTCGGGTTCAATTCCAGCCCATCATCATCATGTGCCCTGTCGCTTGGCGTTGGCGATCATGGCCGTCCATATGTATCTATCCCTTGTTGCTGCAAGTACATCTTCCACCCTCTCTGTGCTCAGCCACCCTGCAAGTCTGTCCAATATTTTCTCCCTTGGTCTACCTGGTGTTCTCTTTCCCTTCAGCTTTCCTGTTGTAACCAGGTGCTCAAATTCCGCTTTCCTCATAAAATGGCCTTTAATGTTGCTCCCAGCCCGTGACGTTAAAAACTGGCCTGTCGGCTGCCCATCTCTATGCTTCCATCATTGTGGTGGTGTCAGCTTACTGTTTGATAGGTCCACTGGCCTGTTGGCTGCCCATTTCTATGCTTCCATCATTCTGCTGGTGTCAGCTTAGTGTTTTATACGTTCTTCTCCCTTTCTCCTTTCCTCCTTCCCATTTCTAAACCTTACCAGCGCCTAGGATTTTGCGCAGGGTCAAGGAGTCTGCGACAAAACAGATGGCAGATTGGGTAGAACGTATATGAAATTGTCCGCTTGTAATAATGAATCCCTCTCGAACAAACTCTGAGGAACAAAAAACATTTCACAGAGGAGGTGCAGTGGTTAAAACGCCCACAATGAATACAGGAAGTCCTTGGTTTAAATCTCCGATTTGACAGGGATTTTGTCCTGTCCCGTCCGTCCCACCCATACGGCTACCATTAAGTTCTGGGCCTTTGTGTTTTTCACAGGAGACGGTAAGCAGAGGTCTTGTGTGGAGCAGGCACTTACTGCATTGTGTCTGTACTACGTGTGCTGGTTGGCTGTTGTGGTAGACCCGACCATTCAGGGTCTGATGTCTTGAGTTCAATCCCAGCCCACAACGTTGGCCTGTTCGCTGCCCATCTTAATGTTTCCATCATTGTGGTGGTGGCAGTTTAATGTTTCCATCATTGTGGTGGTGGTAGTTTTTTGTTTCCATCATTGTGGTGGTGACAGTTTAATGTTTCCATCATTGTGGTGGTGGTAGTTTAATATTTCCATCATTGTGGTGGTGGCAGTTTAATGTTCCCATCATTGTGGTGGTGGCAGTTTAATGTTTCCATCATTGTGGTGGTGGCACTTAATGTTTCTCTCATTGTGGTGGTGGCAGTTTAATGTTTCCATCATTGTGGTGGTGGCACTTAATGTTTCCATCATTGTGGTGGTGGCAGTTTAATGTTTCCATCATTGTGGTGGTGGCACTTAATGTTTCCATCATTGTGGTGGTGGCAGTTTAATGCTTCCATCATTGTGGTGGTGGCAGTTTAATGTTTCCATCATTGTGGTGGTGGCAGTTTAATGTTTCCATCATTGTGGTGGTGGCAGTTTAATGTTTCCATCATTGTGGTGGTGGTAGTTTAATGTTTCCATCATTGTGGTGGTGGCAGTTTAATGTTTCCATCATTGTGGTGGTGGCAGTTTAATGTTTCCATCATTGTGGTGGTGGCAGTTTAATATTTCCATCATTGTGGTGGTGGTAGTTTAATGTTTCCACCATTGTGGTGGTGGCAGTTTAATGTTTCCATCATTGTGGTGGTGGTAGTTTAATATTTCCATCATTGTGGTGGTGGTAGTTTAATGTTTCCATCATTGTGGTGGTGGCAGTTTAATGTTTCCATCATTGTGGTGGTGGCAGTTTAATGTTTCTATCATTGTGGTGGTGGCAGTTTAATGTTTCTATCATTGTGGTGGTGGCAGTTTAATGTTTCTATCATTGTGGTGGTGGCACTTAATGTTTCCATCATTGTGGTGTGGCAGTTTAATATTTCCATCATTGTGGTGGTGGCAGTTTAATGTTTCCATCATTGTGGTGGTGGCAGTTTAATGTTTCCATCATTGTGGTGGTGGCAGTTTAATATTTCCATCATTGTGGTGGTGGCAGTTTAATGTTTCCATCATTGTGGTGGTGGCAGTTTAATATTTCCATCATTGTGGTGGTGGCAGTTTAATATTTCCATCATTGTGGTGGTGGCAGTTTAATGTTTCCATCATTGTGGTGGTGGCAGTTTAATGTTTCCATCATTGTGGTGGTGGCAGTTTAATGTTTCCATCATTGTGGTGGTGGCACTTAATGTTTCCATCATTGTGGTGGTGGCAGTTTAATGTTTCCATCATTGTGGTGGTGGCAGTTTAATATTTCCATCATTGTGGTGGTGGCAGTTTAATGTTTCCATCATTGTGGTGGTGGCACTTAATATTTCCATCATTGTGGTGGTGGCAGTTTAATGTTTCCATCATTGTGGTGGTGGCAGTTTAATGTTTCCATCATTGTGGTGGTGGCAGTTTAATGTTTCCATCATTGTGGTGGTGGCAGTTTAATGTTTCCATCATTGTGGTGGTGGCAGTTTAATGTTTCCATCATTGTGGTGGTGACAGTTTAATGTTTCCATCATTGTGGTGGTGACAGTTTAATGTTTCCATCATTGTGGTAGTGGCAGTTTAATGTTTCCATCATTGTGGTGGTGGCACTTAATGTTTCCATCATTGTGGTGGTGGCAGTTTAATGTTTCCATCATTGTGGTGGTGACAGTTTAATGTTTCCATCATTGTGGTGGTGGCAGTTTAATGTTTCCATCATTGTGGTGGTGGCACTTAATGTTTCCATCATTGTGGTGGTGGCACTTAATGTTTCCATCATTGTGGTGGTGGCAGTTTAATGTTTCATAGGTCCCTCGCATCCTCTCCCCACCCAGTCCCTCTTTCCATCCCTCAGTTCAAGACCTCGCCAGCGCATATGGTTTTGCTCAGGCTCAGACAGTCTGCTAGACATGACCGTCCGTATGAATCTATCTGTTGTGGCTGCGAGTATATCTCCTTCACTTCTTGTTCCCACCCACTGTGCAAAACTGCGTGATAGGGTCAACTAGTAACATCACAACTGGCCTGTACACACGGCCCTTCTCCATGATCCACTACATTGATAGATCCTGTTCTGTCCCCTACCTACCTGTTTCAACACCTTGCATGTGAGCGGGGCTTTGCACAGACTCAAGGAGTATTCCAGATAGCACACGGGGTGTAGCGCATATGGAATTGCCCGAGTACGATGAATTCTTTTTTGCCTGCACTCCAAGCTTTACATTCACTGACGTAGGGTAAAAAACAACAACAACAACAACAACAACAAACTCCACAGCAACAAAAGAGATGATTCGGGCAAATTTCTGTAAAAACAAACAAACAAACAAACAAAAACCTCACGTTTCTCTATGACACCCAAACAAAAACCTCACGTTTCTCTATGACACCCAAACAAAAACCTCACGTTTCTCTATGGCACCCAAACAAAAACCTCACGTTTCTCTATGGCACCCAAACAAAAACCTCACGTTTCTCTATGGCACCCAAACAAAAACCTCACGTTTCTCTATGGCACCCAAACAAAAACCTCACGTTTCTCTATGACACCCAAACAAAAACCTCACGTTTCTCTATGACACCTAAACAAAAACCTCACGTTTCTCTATGACACCTAAACAAAAACCTCACGTTTCTCTATGACACCCAAACAAAAACCTCACGTTTCTCTATGACACCCAAACAAAAACCTCACATTTCTCTATGACACCCAAACAAAAACCTCACGTTTCTCTATGACACCCAAACAAAAACCTCACGTTTCTCTATGACACCCAAACAAAAACCTCACATTTCTCTATGACACCCAAACAAAAACCTCACGTTTCTCTATGACACCCAAACAAAAACCTCACGTTTCTCTATGGCACCCAAACAAAAACAAAAGAACAGCGAAAGCAGGGTGACACAGGGTGACCATTATCCTTCCTCGCTAACCACACATCACTTATCGGTGAATACACCTTTAACTACATGTACCTATTTACCTGCAGTGCAAGCAAATCTGCCTGTAATTAGCATACCAACCTGTGAAACAGTTGTTGCACAAACACCACACTATACTAGTATCAACGAACTGTTATAAATCTATCACACCTCACAATACCAGCATTATCTGAAAATTACTGGTGGTGGTGTCAGCCAAGCTGTCAGCGGGCGCCAAGACCTGTCTGCAAGCGCTGAGGGTGGTCCCCCAGAATAACTTTTTTTTTCAAAGCTCTTAAAAAGAAATGAACTGAAATATATAAAAACCAAAACAAGTGTGACTGCCCCCGTTCAAGCAAACAGGAACCAGAAGAAAAAAAAACACGAAAAAAGAATAAGAACGCGTATTTAATACAACCAGACAAGACAATATATAAAATCATTTTTGTCTAGATTTCTTCTCCAAATTCATTTTTTTTAAGGATCATTGCACTCGGGGAGGTTACCTTTGTGCTCACCTTTTTTGTTGTCCCATTTTCTACGCCACTTTCATGGCCACAGAAGCTGAAACAGTTTTTATTATGCGATGATGATGATGTCGATGTAGATGATAATCATGATGCTATGGAGTTCCATCTAGGATTGAGACTGTGTGATAGGGTTGTACTCTACGCTTACTATTATAATATATCCTCGAGTCAACCAGGCCCGAGAGATACAGACACCTGCAGTGTTGGTCAGAAGATTTGAGCAACACCCTCAATGACGCATCCGCGAAGAGGATGAGACTCGACTGTGTGGTTCCAGTCTTCCCAACGAGCCCATAGCACGCCCAACTCTGGGTAGGAGCCGGTTAGAGCCGAAAATGAATGTTAAAGGTACTGATGGGGATTCGAACCCACAACCTTCCAGTCGATAGTCCGTTGCGTTAACCACTACACCACGGCGACTGGTAAATTCATTTGATCTCACTGGGCTTTACACATAAGCAGACTGTTTAGTGGAGCACAGAGAACTCCAAGCTGTATGGCGAGGTGACCACACTCTTTGTTGCTGCACAGCGTTTTGACATAAACTCTTTGATTTATAAACAAACTGTTTACTTTATCTATTCACAGAAACAGTGACAGCACAGGGGCATCCGGTAGTTATGACCTGGATGTGGTCAGGCAATGTAAGAGTGTGGGCAGTTAAGGACCCAACATCAGCTAGAGAGGGGTGGGGGTGGGGGTGGAGGCTTCTCCTCTGAGGACCTTTTGCAGGACGGTTATCCTCACAGTTTGATGCTTATTCAGTTATTTATTTTCACGCACACACACACACACACACACACACACACACACACACACACACACACACCACACACACACACACACACACACACACACACACACACACAACACACACACACACACACACACACACACACACACACACACACACACACACACACACACACACACACACACACACAATACACAATATGCCGTATGGCGTTGGCGATCATGGCCCTCCATATCCATGTATCTCCTGTCATCGCAAGTACATCTTCCACCCTCTCTGTCCTCAGCCACCCTGCAAGTCCGTCCAGCATTCTCTCCCTGGGTCTACCTGGTGCTCTCTTTCCCTCCAGCTTTCCCGTTGTGACCAGGTGCTCCAAATCCCCCTTCCTCATAAAATGGCCTATAAATGTTGCCTGTCTTTTCCTAATCTTCCTTATGAGTGATCTACTTGTGTCTGCCTCCATCAAGACTGTCTCATTTGTTTTCTTTGCTGTCCATGGACCTCTCAACATTCTTCTTAGAAACCACACCTCAGCTGCCTCAATCTTGTTCTGGCTTTGTTTGCTGACTGTCCACGCCTCGCATCCGTACAACAGTATTGGTTCTATATAACATACAAGGACTCTCTTTCTGATGTTAATTAATAGGCATTTGTTGGTAAGAATGCTTGTCATCTTCTTGAATGCTGTTTTGGTTTGGCCGATTCTGCCGGCTATTTCCGATGTGCATTTGCCGTCTGATGAAATGACCGTTCCCGTATAACTTGATTTGACTACGTTCCGCGTATATATCTATCTATCTACACACATACACACACACACACACACACACACACACACACACACACACACACACATACACACACATACACACATATATATATATACATATATGTATATATATATATACATATATGCATACATACATATATATATTGTATACATGTACATATGTATATATATGTATATATATATACATGTATATATATCATGTATGTATGTATATGTATATATACATACATACATACATACGTACGTACGTACGTACATACATACATACATACATACATACGTATCATCAATATCATCATCATGTGCCCTGCCACATGGCGTTGTTGGCGATCATGAACCTCCATACGAATCTGTTCCTTGCCACTGCAAGTACATCTCCCACCCTCTCTGTCTTCATCCAATCCGCAAGTCCAATATTTTCTCCCTGGGTCTACCTGGTGCTCTTTTTCCCTCCGGCTTTCTGTTTTGACTAAATTCTCTAGCCTTATAAAATGTCCTATAAATGTTGCTTGTCTTTTCGTAATCTTCTTGAATTATGTTTTCTTTGTGTCTAATATATTATATATATATATATATATATATATATATATATATATACATATATATATACATGTATATATTTATACATAGGCCTACATACATATATATACATTATAAAAGAACACATTATAAAAAAGAACTTTGAAGGACCACCCATAATGAAAGATGAAGTTAGAGCGGCACTAAAAAAAGATGAAACCAGGAAAGCCCCAGGACCAGACAACATTACTACCGAGATGATTGAAGCCCTGGAGGAATTTGGCATAGAAAAAATAACAGTCCTCCTAAATGAAATTTATGACACTGGAAAAATCCCCAAAGATATGTCAAAATCAATTTTCATTGCACTTCCAAAGAAGACAGGGGCTATAGAATGCGAACTCCATCGCACAATCAGTTTGATGAGTCATGTAACAAAACTCCTGTTAAGAATAATCATGATGAGGACAAGGAATAGAATCAAAAGAGAAATAGCAGAACAACACTGTGGATTTGTGGAAGGGAAAGGAACTATTAATGCCATATACATCCTAAGAACTATCATAGAGAGGTCAAATGAAATGAATAAGGATTTGTATTTATGCTTTGTTGACTACACCAAGGCTTTCGATCCGGTAAGACATGATGAATTGATCAACCAACTCGAGAGACTCAATGTTGATGGAAAAGATCTACGAATAATCAGGAATATGTACTGGGAACAAATAGCTGCAATGACAATAGAAAACAATGTAAGCTCTTTCCAAAACATCAAAATAGGAGTCAGACAGGGTTGTGTTTTGTCACCACTACTGTTTTCACTTTACAGCCAAAACTTTATGAGAAACCTAGAAGAAGACCCTGGATTAAAGGTTGGAAGGAAAATGATAAACAACATTCGATACGCAGACGACACCGTGCTAATTGCAGAAAGTGAAAGGGACCTACAAAACCTTGTGAATATACTAGAAAGTGAAAGCAAAGGTAAGGGGCTGGAATTAACAGCAGGAAGACTGAAGTCATGGTGGTCAGTAAAAAACATGAAATCCCCTCAAGCAAAATAACAGCAAATGGCACAACCTTGACACAGGTTGATAAATTCAAATACCTGGGAACGATCATTTCATCAGATGGCAGATGCACATCGGAAATAGCCGGCAGAATCGGCCAAGCCAAAACAGCATTCGGGTAGATGACAGGCATTCTCACCAACAAATGCCTGTCAATTAACACCAGGAAGAGAGTTCTTGAATGTTATATAGAACCAATAATGTTGTGCGGATGTGAGGCGTGGACAGTCAACAAACAAAAGCCAGAACAAGATTGAGGCAGCCGAGATGTGGTTTCTAAGAAGAATGTTGAGAGTTCCATGGACAGCAAAGAAAACAAACGAGACAGTCTTGATGGAGGCAGACACAAGTAGATCACTCATAAGGAAGATTAGGAAAAGACAGGCAACATTTATAGGCCATTTTATGAGGAAGGGGGATTGGAGCACCTGGTCACAACGGGAAAGCTGGAGGGAAAGAGAGCACCAGGTAAATCCAGGGAGAAAATACTGGACGGACTTGCAGAGTGGCTGGGGACGAGGGGGGTTGGGAGAGATGCTAGGGGCAACGAGAGATAGAGACAGATGGAAGTTCATGATCGCCAACGTCATGCGGCAGGGCGCCTGATGATGATAATGATATATATATGCCGGTATATGTATATATGTGTGTATGTATAAGTATATGTATATGTATATATATATATATATATATATATATGTATAGGCAGATAGACAGATAGACAGATAGATAGATAGATAGATAGATAGATAGATAGATAGATAGATAGATAGATAGACAGATAGATAATAGATAGATAGATAGATAGATAGATAGATAGATAGATAGATAGATAGATAGATAGATAGATAGATAGATAAATAGATAATGTAGATATCGATATATACATACATATATTAATAACTGTTTTCATTCATATTTTTACAATAAACAGATATCAACTCAACATACAACATGGTAACGGAAAATGATATCACTTCATATACATAGGAAAAAGTATTGTTGACATGTGACCAACATATAGCATGCAGAATATACATAATGATATTTTATACATTCAAGGAAATAAGTACTTGTCAATAAATTTTACACTTTTTTATTATATATTTTTGCTGTACGATAATCAAACGTCAGCAAACATTATGGTATATATATATATATATATATATATATATATATATATATATATATATATATATATATATATATGTGTGTGTGTCATGTGTGCCCTCCATATGCATCTATCCCCTGTCATCGCAAGCACATCTTCCACCGTCTCTGTCCTCAGCCACCCTGCAAGTACGCCCAATATTTTCTCCCTGGGTCTATCAGGTGCGCTCTTTCCCTCCAGCTTTCCCGTTGTGACCAGGTGCTCTAATTCCCCTTTCCTCATAAAATGGCCGATAAATGTTGCTTGTCTTTTCCTAATCTTCCTTGTCAATAATCTTTTTGTGTCTGCCTCCATCAAGACTGTCTCGTTTGTTTTCTTTGCTGTCCATGAAACTCTCAACATTCTTCTTAGACACCACATCTCGGTTGCCTCAATGTTGTTCTGTCTTTACGTGTTGACTGCCTAAGCCTCACAACCATTTAACATTATCGGTTCTATATAACATTCAAGAACTCTCTTCCTGATGTTAATTGACACGCGTACCGCAGTTCTGAAGCGCAGAATCGCCCAGGTTCGATCCCCGGCGTGGGGAAAAAAAAAAAAAAAAAAATAGACAACAGCAGAATAGCATCCAGGAGTCATGACCTGGATGTGGCCCGGCCCCCCGAGAGTGTAAGGAATTCAGGGCCGAAACACTTGTCTAAAGGGGGTTACTTCTCTGAAGACCTTCTGTTGTCTAGCTCTCCCTAGAGTTTCTTTCTACCAGGCATTTGTTGGTAAGAATGCTTGTCATCTTCTTGAATGCAGTTTTGGTTCGACCGATTCTGCTGGCTATTTCTGATGTGTATCTGCCGTCTGGTGAGATGACTGTTCCTAGATATTTAAACTTATCAACCTGTCTCAAGGTTGTGCCGTTTGCTGTTATTTTGCAACAGGGGATTTCATGTATTTTACTGATTACCATGACTTCAGTCTTCGTGCTATTTAGCTCCAACCCTTTATTTTTATTTTCTATTTCTGTTATATTCGGAGGTTTTATAGGTTCTTTTCATTTTCTGCAATTAGCACGGTGTCATCTGCGTAATGAATGTTGTTTATCATTTTTCCTCCAACCTTTATCCCAGTGCATTCTTCCAGGTTTCGCTGTAAAGTGAAAACAAATCTAGTGACAGAACGCAACCTTGCCTGCCTCCTCTTTTGATATTTTGGTATGGTGACAGTAGCAGTCAATGGGAAGCAGTCGGTACATCATCACTGTGACCGACACAGACCCTCTGCCAGTAGGGCCACTGCCACCATCAATGAACTTTCCAGTGTATAAATTGTACTGGTTTTATTTTCACCAGTGAACTTTCCAGTGTATTAATTGTATTGGTTTATTTTCACCAGTGAACTTTCCAGTCTACTTATTGTATTGGTTTCTTTCTTCAGTAAAGTTTCCAGTATATTAATTGTATTTGTTTCTATCACCAGTCAACTTTCCAGTGTATTACATGTTGTTTTTTCACAAGTCAGCTTTCCAGTGTATTAATTGTATTGGGGGGTTTTCACCAGTAAACTTTCCAGTGTATTACTTTTTTTTTCACAAGGCAACTTTCCAGTGTGTCAATTGTATTTTTTCTTTCACCAGACAGCTTTCCAGTGCATTATTTGTTTTCACCAGAGAAGTTTATAGTGTATTAATTGTATTGGTTTCTTTCACCAGTGACCTTTCCAGTGTATAAATTGTATTGGTTTCTTTCACCAGTGACCTTTCCAGTGTATAAATTGTATTGGTTTCTTTCACCAGTCAACTTTTCAGTGTATAAATTGTATTGGTTTCTTTCACCAGTGACCTTTCCAGTGTATTAATTGTATTGGTTTCTTTCACCAGTCAACTTTCCAGTGTATAAATTGTATTGGTTTCTTTCACCAGTGACCTTTCCCGTGTATAAACTGTACTGGTGTCTTTCACCAGTGACCTTTCCCGTGTATAAACTGTACTGGTGTCTTTCACCAGTGACCTTTCCAGTGTATAAACTGTACTGGTGTCTTTCACCAGTGGCCTTTCCCGTGTATAAACTGTACTGGTGTCTTTCACCAGTGACCTTTCCCGTGTATAAACTGTACTGGTGTCTTTCACCAGTGACCTTTCCCGTGTATAAACTGTACTGGTGTCTTTCACCAGTGGCCTTTCCAGTGCATAAACTGTACTGGTGTCTTTCACCAGTGCCTTTCCAGTGCATAAACTGTACTGATGTCTTTCACCAGTGACCTTTCCAGTGCATAAACTGTACTGGTGTCTTTCACCAGTGACCTTTCCAGTGCATAAACTGTACTGGTGTCTTTCACCAGTGACCTTTCCAGTGTATAAACTGTACTGGTGTCTTTCACCAGTGACCTTTCCAGTGTATAAACTGTACTGGTGTCTTTCACCAGTGACCTTTCCAGTGTATAAACTGTACTGGTGTCTTTCACCAGTGACTTCCAGTGTATAAATTGTATTGGTTTCTTTCACCAGTGACCTTTCCAGTGTATAAATTGTATTGGTTTCTTTCACCAGTGAACTTTCCAGTGTATTAATTGTATTGGTTTATTTTCACCAGAACTTTCCAGTGTATTAATTGTACTGGTTTTATTTTCACCAATGAACTTTCCAGTGTATTAATTGTACTGGTTTTATTTTCACCAGTGAACTTTCCAGTGTATTAATTGTATTGGTTTATTTTCACCAGTGAACTTTCCAGTGTATTAATTGTATTGGTTTATTTTCACCAGTGAACTTTCCAGTGTATTAATTGTATTTGTTTGTTTTCACCAGTGAACTTTCCAGTGTATTAATTGTATTTGTTTGTTTTCACCAGTGAACTTTCCAGTGTATTAATTGCATTGGTTTATTTTCACCAGTGAACTTTCCAGTGTATTAATTGTATGGTTTGTTTTTTTCCAGTGAACTTTCCAGTGTATTAATTGTATTTGTTTGTTTTCACCAGTGAACATTCCAGTGTATTAATTGTATTGGTTTGTTTTTACCAGTGAACTTTCCAGTGTATTAATTGTATTGGTTTGTTTTCACCAGTGAACTTTCCAGTGTATTAATTGTATTGGTTTGTTTTCACCACTGAACTTTCCAGTGTATTAATTGTATTGGTTTGTTTTCACCAGTGAACTTCCAGTGTATTAATTGTATTGGTTTATTTTCTCCAGTCAACTTTCCAGTGTATTAATTGTATTGGTTTATTTTCACCAGTCAACTTTCCAGTGTATTAATTGTATTGGTTTATTTTCACCAGTCAACTTTCCAGTGGATTAATTGTTGGTTTTTTTACAGGTCATCTTTCCAATGTATTAATTGTATTGGTTTCTTTCACCAGTCAACTTTCCAGTGTATTACTTGTTGTTGTTTTTCACAAGGCAACTTTCCAGTGTATTACTTGTTGTTGTTGTTTTTTCACAAGGCAACTTTCCAGAGTATCAATTGTATTTTTTCTTTCACCAGTCAGATTTCCGGTGCATTATTTGTTTTCACCAGAGAAGTTTATGGTGTATTAATTGTATTGGTTTCTTTCACCAGTGACCTTTCCAGTGTATAAATTGTATTGGTTTCTTTCACCAGTGACCTTTCCAGTGTATTAATTGTATTGGTTTCTTTCACCAGTGACCTTATTGGTTTCTTTCACCAATCAACTTTTCAGTGTATTAA
>CM060305.1:4926796-4931796 GCA_030674185.1 Monoplex corrugatus
TGTATATATATGTATATATATATATACATGTATATATATCATGTATGTATGTATATGTATATATACATACATACATACATACGTACGTACGTACGTACATACATACATACATACATACATACGTATCATCAATATCATCATCATGTGCCCTGCCACATGGCGTTGTTGGCGATCATGAACCTCCATACGAATCTGTTCCTTGCCACTGCAAGTACATCTCCCACCCTCTCTGTCTTCATCCAATCCGCAAGTCCAATATTTTCTCCCTGGGTCTACCTGGTGCTCTTTTTCCCTCCGGCTTTCTGTTTTGACTAAATTCTCTAGCCTTATAAAATGTCCTATAAATGTTGCTTGTCTTTTCGTAATCTTCTTGAATTATGTTTTCTTTGTGTCTAATATATATATATATATATATATATATATATATATATATACATATATATATACATGTATATATTTATACATAGGCCTACATACATATATATACATTATAAAAGAACACATTATAAAAAAGAACTTTGAAGGACCACCCATAATGAAAGATGAAGTTAGAGCGGCACTAAAAAAAGATGAAACCAGGAAAGCCCCAGGACCAGACAACATTACTACCGAGATGATTGAAGCCCTGGAGGAATTTGGCATAGAAAAAATAACAGTCCTCCTAAATGAAATTTATGACACTGGAAAAATCCCCAAAGATATGTCAAAATCAATTTTCATTGCACTTCCAAAGAAGACAGGGGCTATAGAATGCGAACTCCATCGCACAATCAGTTTGATGAGTCATGTAACAAAACTCCTGTTAAGAATAATCATGATGAGGACAAGGAATAGAATCAAAAGAGAAATAGCAGAACAACACTGTGGATTTGTGGAAGGGAAAGGAACTATTAATGCCATATACATCCTAAGAACTATCATAGAGAGGTCAAATGAAATGAATAAGGATTTGTATTTATGCTTTGTTGACTACACCAAGGCTTTCGATCCGGTAAGACATGATGAATTGATCAACCAACTCGAGAGACTCAATGTTGATGGAAAAGATCTACGAATAATCAGGAATATGTACTGGGAACAAATAGCTGCAATGACAATAGAAAACAATGTAAGCTCTTTCCAAAACATCAAAATAGGAGTCAGACAGGGTTGTGTTTTGTCACCACTACTGTTTTCACTTTACAGCCAAAACTTTATGAGAAACCTAGAAGAAGACCCTGGATTAAAGGTTGGAAGGAAAATGATAAACAACATTCGATACGCAGACGACACCGTGCTAATTGCAGAAAGTGAAAGGGACCTACAAAACCTTGTGAATATACTAGAAAGTGAAAGCAAAGGTAAGGGGCTGGAATTAACAGCAGGAAGACTGAAGTCATGGTGGTCAGTAAAAAACATGAAATCCCCTCAAGCAAAATAACAGCAAATGGCACAACCTTGACACAGGTTGATAAATTCAAATACCTGGGAACGATCATTTCATCAGATGGCAGATGCACATCGGAAATAGCCGGCAGAATCGGCCAAGCCAAAACAGCATTCGGGTAGATGACAGGCATTCTCACCAACAAATGCCTGTCAATTAACACCAGGAAGAGAGTTCTTGAATGTTATATAGAACCAATAATGTTGTGCGGATGTGAGGCGTGGACAGTCAACAAACAAAAGCCAGAACAAGATTGAGGCAGCCGAGATGTGGTTTCTAAGAAGAATGTTGAGAGTTCCATGGACAGCAAAGAAAACAAACGAGACAGTCTTGATGGAGGCAGACACAAGTAGATCACTCATAAGGAAGATTAGGAAAAGACAGGCAACATTTATAGGCCATTTTATGAGGAAGGGGGATTGGAGCACCTGGTCACAACGGGAAAGCTGGAGGGAAAGAGAGCACCAGGTAAATCCAGGGAGAAAATACTGGACGGACTTGCAGAGTGGCTGGGGACGAGGGGGGTTGGGAGAGATGCTAGGGGCAACGAGAGATAGAGACAGATGGAAGTTCATGATCGCCAACGTCATGCGGCAGGGCGCCTGATGATGATAATGATATATATATGCCGGTATATGTATATATGTGTGTATGTATAAGTATATGTATATGTATATATATATATATATATATATATATGTATAGGCAGATAGACAGATAGACAGATAGATAGATAGATAGATAGATAGATAGATAGATAGATAGATAGATAGATAGACAGATAGATAATAGATAGATAGATAGATAGATAGATAGATAGATAGATAGATAGATAGATAGATAGATAGATAGATAGATAAATAGATAATGTAGATATCGATATATACATACATATATTAATAACTGTTTTCATTCATATTTTTACAATAAACAGATATCAACTCAACATACAACATGGTAACGGAAAATGATATCACTTCATATACATAGGAAAAAGTATTGTTGACATGTGACCAACATATAGCATGCAGAATATACATAATGATATTTTATACATTCAAGGAAATAAGTACTTGTCAATAAATTTTACACTTTTTTATTATATATTTTTGCTGTACGATAATCAAACGTCAGCAAACATTATGGTATATATATATATATATATATAATATATATATAATATATATATATATATATAATATATATATGTGTGTGTGTCATGTGTGCCCTCCATATGCATCTATCCCCTGTCATCGCAAGCACATCTTCCACCGTCTCTGTCCTCAGCCACCCTGCAAGTACGCCCAATATTTTCTCCCTGGGTCTATCAGGTGCGCTCTTTCCCTCCAGCTTTCCCGTTGTGACCAGGTGCTCTAATTCCCCTTTCCTCATAAAATGGCCGATAAATGTTGCTTGTCTTTTCCTAATCTTCCTTGTCAATAATCTTTTTGTGTCTGCCTCCATCAAGACTGTCTCGTTTGTTTTCTTTGCTGTCCATGAAACTCTCAACATTCTTCTTAGACACCACATCTCGGTTGCCTCAATGTTGTTCTGTCTTTACGTGTTGACTGCCTAAGCCTCACAACCATTTAACATTATCGGTTCTATATAACATTCAAGAACTCTCTTCCTGATGTTAATTGACACGCGTACCGCAGTTCTGAAGCGCAGAATCGCCCAGGTTCGATCCCCGGCGTGGGGAAAAAAAAAAAAAAAAAAATAGACAACAGCAGAATAGCATCCAGGAGTCATGACCTGGATGTGGCCCGGCCCCCCGAGAGTGTAAGGAATTCAGGGCCGAAACACTTGTCTAAAGGGGGTTACTTCTCTGAAGACCTTCTGTTGTCTAGCTCTCCCTAGAGTTTCTTTCTACCAGGCATTTGTTGGTAAGAATGCTTGTCATCTTCTTGAATGCAGTTTTGGTTCGACCGATTCTGCTGGCTATTTCTGATGTGTATCTGCCGTCTGGTGAGATGACTGTTCCTAGATATTTAAACTTATCAACCTGTCTCAAGGTTGTGCCGTTTGCTGTTATTTTGCAACAGGGGATTTCATGTATTTTACTGATTACCATGACTTCAGTCTTCGTGCTATTTAGCTCCAACCCTTTATTTTTATTTTCTATTTCTGTTATATTCGGAGGTTTTATAGGTTCTTTTCATTTTCTGCAATTAGCACGGTGTCATCTGCGTAATGAATGTTGTTTATCATTTTTCCTCCAACCTTTATCCCAGTGCATTCTTCCAGGTTTCGCTGTAAAGTGAAAACAAATCTAGTGACAGAACGCAACCTTGCCTGCCTCCTCTTTTGATATTTTGGTATGGTGACAGTAGCAGTCAATGGGAAGCAGTCGGTACATCATCACTGTGACCGACACAGACCCTCTGCCAGTAGGGCCACTGCCACCATCAATGAACTTTCCAGTGTATAAATTGTACTGGTTTTATTTTCACCAGTGAACTTTCCAGTGTATTAATTGTATTGGTTTATTTTCACCAGTGAACTTTCCAGTCTACTTATTGTATTGGTTTCTTTCTTCAGTAAAGTTTCCAGTATATTAATTGTATTTGTTTCTATCACCAGTCAACTTTCCAGTGTATTACATGTTGTTTTTTCACAAGTCAGCTTTCCAGTGTATTAATTGTATTGGGGGGTTTTCACCAGTAAACTTTCCAGTGTATTACTTTTTTTTTCACAAGGCAACTTTCCAGTGTGTCAATTGTATTTTTTCTTTCACCAGACAGCTTTCCAGTGCATTATTTGTTTTCACCAGAGAAGTTTATAGTGTATTAATTGTATTGGTTTCTTTCACCAGTGACCTTTCCAGTGTATAAATTGTATTGGTTTCTTTCACCAGTGACCTTTCCAGTGTATAAATTGTATTGGTTTCTTTCACCAGTCAACTTTTCAGTGTATAAATTGTATTGGTTTCTTTCACCAGTGACCTTTCCAGTGTATTAATTGTATTGGTTTCTTTCACCAGTCAACTTTCCAGTGTATAAATTGTATTGGTTTCTTTCACCAGTGACCTTTCCCGTGTATAAACTGTACTGGTGTCTTTCACCAGTGACCTTTCCCGTGTATAAACTGTACTGGTGTCTTTCACCAGTGACCTTTCCAGTGTATAAACTGTACTGGTGTCTTTCACCAGTGGCCTTTCCCGTGTATAAACTGTACTGGTGTCTTTCACCAGTGACCTTTCCCGTGTATAAACTGTACTGGTGTCTTTCACCAGTGACCTTTCCCGTGTATAAACTGTACTGGTGTCTTTCACCAGTGGCCTTTCCAGTGCATAAACTGTACTGATGTCTTTCACCAGTGACCTTTCCAGTGCATAAACTGTACTGATGTCTTTCACCAGTGACCTTTCCAGTGCATAAACAGTACTGGTGTCTTTCACCAGTGACCTTTCCAGTGCATAAACTGTACTGGTGTCTTTCACCAGTGACCTTTCCAGTGTATAAACTGTACTGGTGTCTTTCATCAGTGACCTTTCCAGTGTATAAACTGTACTGGTGTCTTTCACCAGTGATCTTTCCAGTGTATAAACTGTACTGGTGTCTTTCACCAGTGA
>CM060305.1:4954296-5011796 GCA_030674185.1 Monoplex corrugatus
CTTGTTGGATCTTTGATTAATTGTTTTAGGCCAACCAGGGTGGTCGTTGACTGCCATGCGGGTTGTGGAGTGAGTAGGTCAAAATTAAAGTCACCTAACATTAGAATGTCCGTATGTCGTTGACACAATTTGTCCATCATCTTTAGAAAGTGGTCATGACATTCGTATGTGCTCCTGGGATTTCTATATAAAATACCGATAAGTAAAGGTGGAGTTGTTGCAGAAGGCTTTAGCTCCACCCAGATACATTCAACTTCTTTGGTTTCTAAGTCATAACGTCTGTTGGTCATTTGTTGAATATCTCGGTGGATGTAAAGCGCAACTCCAGTTTCTCCATGGCATGATGGATCTCGCCTGACTACTGAATAGTTTGGAATCACTATAGCTTCATCTGTAATATGAGGTGCTAGTCGTGTCTCGGTCACACCATGCGAATGGAAACAATTTTGTTTGTGTAAGAACACGCTCAGATCTGGTACTTTGTTTTCGAGATGATAGACATTAACATGACCAACACGCAGATCATGTATTTTTCGAATGAATGTGGTCATCGGTGATTTCAGCACTGCGTCTGCACGCAGAAATGAAATATGTAAAGAGAAGATAGAAAAGTTGGTCTATACCTAATACAAAGTGTAAACAATGATAACATTATACACTGATGAAAAAATATTATAACAGTGCAGAGAGTGTGTTTTCTCAACAGTTCAGCCAACACTGACTACGGGTGTACACACTGCCGGTCTTCAGAAAAAAACTCAGAAAGACATCAAAAAAGGTAAATAAGTAAAATAAAATAAAAAATAAAAGCCGCGCTGAGGATATACTGAGCGTCTCTCGCAGTGCAATATTTGAATCCTGAGAGAGATAGAGAGACTACGGTAAAGCTGGCTTGATTAATTCAGAGACTTTGACAGGAAATGCGTACATCTACTTCCACTCTGACGAAAAGTTCTTCAATGTGGGCAGAGTGCAAATGAAGACCAAAGCTTTCTGTGGGAATTTATCTTCGCAGATGACTGAGCACTAGCTGAACACTGACACGAGGACACGCCCGATCTTTCATTGATCAATTTGCTGTGGACTACAAATGCTTGGGCCTCACAATCTCACAATCAGCCTTAGCAAGATAGGGGTTAGGTTTCAGCCAACATCACGTCTGGTTTCCAAGGCGATCACTACCTCTGATTGACATCAACAACTGGAACATTTCTCTCTTTGGCGTCCGCACCCCTGTCAAAAATCTCTAGATGGATTAATCACCACTTGCCACAAAGACGACAGAGAAGAGTGTTGGTGCTAGAGAGATCATCCATATTACAAGCACAACCACTTAACCATTTGCTGATGAACATACTGTAATGGTTCACGGATGTTAATCTTATCATTTCTTTGATATTGATATTCTGACACGTACATATTAGATTAAAAGAAAAGAAAGAAAGAAAGAATGAAAGAAAAAAAGAAAGACATAAAGAAAGAAAGATATAAAGAAATAAAGAAAGAAAGAAAGAAGAAAGAAAGAAAGAAAGAGAAAGAAAGAAAGAAAGAAAGAAAAGATAGAAATAAAGAAAGAAGAACAGAAAATTTTATACAGCCAGACAGACAGAGTGTGTCGTACCATAATTCAGTTTCAGGTAGCTGCTGATGTTAGCAATACGGTCTGATGGGCCCATGGCAAAGTTCATGGCCGCCACTTCTCTGGCGTTGATCTCATTGTTTGTTTGAATTATGTTCTGCAACATCACACTTTTCATGTTGTTGTATGATTGAAAAATATGTAAATAAATCAACACTCACACACACACACACACACAACACACACATATATATATATATATATATATATATATATATATATATATATATATATATATATCCATATATGTATATATGTAAATGATAGCAAACGTAATAACCAACTAATGCTACTGATGATAATAATAAGAATAATATCACATCATCACATCCTAATGGTACCTCAGTGTCATGTTGTTTCCTCACATCATGTTGTTACCTCTGTCTTGTTGTTACATCACTTCCTGTTGTTTCATCACTTCCTGTTGTTACCTCTGTCCTGTTGTTACCTCACTTTCTGTTGTTACCTCACTTTCTGTTGTTACCTCTGTACTATTGTTACCTCTGTCCTTTTGTTACATCACTTCCTGTTGTTTCATCACTTCCTGTTTTTACCTCTGTCCTGTTGTTACCTCACTTTCTGTTGTTACCTCACTTTCTGTTGTTACCTCTGTACTATTGTTACCTCTGTCCTGTTGTTACCTCTGTCCGTTTGTTACCCCACTTCCTGTTGTTACCTCACTTCCTGTTGTTACCTCACTTCCTGTTGTTACCTCTGTCCTGTTGTTACCTCACTTTCTGTTGTTACCTCACTTCCTGTTGTTACCCCACTTCCTGTTGTTACCTCACTTCCTGTTGTTACCTCTGTCCTGTTGTTACCTCTGTCCTGTTGTTACCTCACTTCCTGTTGTTACCTCTGTTCTGTTGTTACCTCTGTCCTGTTGTTACCTCTGTCCTGTTGTTACCTCTGTCCTGTTGTTACCTCTGTCCTGTTGTTACCTCTGTCCTGTTGTTACTTCTGTCCTGTTGTTACCTCTGTCCTGTTGTTACCTCTGTCCGTTTGTTACCTCTGTCCGTTTGTTACCGCACTTCCTGTTGTTACCTCTGTCCTGTTGTTACCTCACTTCCTGTTGTTACCTCACTTCCTGTTGTTACCTCACTTCCTGTTGTTACCTCACTTCCTGTTGTTACCTCACTTCCTGTTGTTACCTCACTTTCTGTTGTTACCTCTGTTCTCTTGTTACCTCTGTCCGTTTGTTACCTCTGTCCTGTTGTTACCCCACTTCCTGTTGTTACCCCACTTCCTGTTGTTACCCCACTTCCTGTTGTTACCTCTGTCCGTTTGTTACTTCACTTTCTGTTGTAACCTCTGTCCTGTTGTTACCTCTGTCCTGTTGTTACCTCACTTTCTGTTGTAACCTCTGTCCTGTTGTTACCCTCACTTCCTGTTGTTACCTCACTTCCTGTTGTTACCTCTGTCCTGTTGTTACCTCACTTTCTGTTGTTACCTCTGTTCTGTTGTTACCTCTGTCCGTTTGTTACCTCTGTCCTGTTGTTACCCCACTTCCTGTTGTTACCACCACTTCCTGTTGTTACCTCTGTCCTGTTGTTACCTCTGTCCGTTTGTTACCTCTGTCCTGTTGTTACCTCTGTCCTGTTGTTACCTCTGTCCTGTTGTTACCCCACTTCCTGTTGTTACCTCTGTCCGTTTGTTACCTCACTTTCTGTTGTAACCTCTGTCCTGTTGTTACCTCACTTTCTGTTGTAACCTCTGTCCTGTTGTTACCTCTGTCCGTTTGTTACCTCACTTTCTGTTGTTACCTCTGTCCTGTTGTTACCTCACTTCCTGTTGTTACCTCTGTCCTGTTGTTACCTCTGTCCTGTTGTTACCTCTGTCCTGTTGTTACCTCTGTCCTGTTGTTACCTCACTTCCTGTTGTTACCTCTGTCCGTTTGTTACCTCTGTACTATTGTTACCTCTGTCCTGTTGTTACCTCTGTCCTGTTGTTATCTCTGTCCTGTTGTTACCTCTGTCCTGTTGCTACCTCTGTCCGTTTGTTACCTCACTTTCTGTTGTAACCTCTGTCCTGTTGTTACCTCACTTTCTGTTGTAACCTCTGTCCTGTTGTTACCTCTGTCCGTTTGTTACCTCACTTTCTGTTGTTACCTCTGTCCTGTTGTTACCTCTGTCCTGTTGTTACCTCTGTCCTGTTGTTACCTCTGTCCTGTTGTTACCTCACTTCCTGTTGTTACCTCTGTCCGTTTGTTACCTCTGTCCTGTTGTTACCTCTGTCCTGTTGTTACCTCTGTCCTGTTGTTACCTCTCTACTTTCTGTTGTTACCTCTGTCCTGTTGTTACCTCTGTCCTGTTGTTACCCCTCTGTTCCTGTTGTTACCTACTGTCTGTTGTTACCTCTGTCCTGTTGTTACCTCTGTCCTGTTGTTACCTCTGTCCTGTTGTTACCTCTGTCCTGTTGTTACCTCTGTCCTGTTGTTACCTCTGTCCTGTTGTTACTTCTGTACTATTGTTACTTCTGTCCTGTTGTTACCTCTGTCCTATTGTTATCTCTGTCCTGTTGTTACCTCTGTCCTGTTGTTACCTCTGTCCTGTTGTTACTTCTGTCCTGTTGTTACTTCTGTCCTATTGTTACTTCTGTCCTGTTGTTACCTCTGTCCTGTTGTTACCTCTGTCCTGTTGTTACCTCTGTCCTGTTGTTACCTCTGTCCTGTTGTTACCTCTGTCCTGTTGTTACCTCTGTCCTGTTGTTACCTCTGTCCTGTTGTTACCTCTGTACTATTGTTACTTCTGTCCTGTTGTTACCTCTGTCCTGTTGTTACCTCTGTTCTGTTGTTACCTCTGTCCTGTTGTTACCTCTGTACTATTGTTACTTCTGTCCTGTTGTTACCTCTGTCCTATTGTTATCTCTGTCCTGTTGTTACCTCTGTCCTGTTGTTACTTCTGTACTATTGTTACTTCTGTCCTGTTGTTACCTCTGTCCTATTGTTATCTCTGTCCTGTTGTTACCTCTGTCCTGTTGTTACCTCTGTCCTGTTGTTACTTCTGTCCTGTTGTTACTTCTGTCCTATTGTTACTTCTGTCCTGTTGTTACCTCTGTCCTGTTGTTACCTCTGTCCTGTTGTTACCTCTGTCCTGTTGTTACCTCTGTCCTGTTGTTACTTCTGTCCTGTTGTTACCTCTGTCCTGTTGTTACCTCTGTACTATTGTTACTTCTGTCCTGTTGTTACCTCTGTCCTGTTGTTACCTCACTTCCTGTTGTTGCCTCTGTCCTGTTGTTACCTCTGTCCTGTTGTTACCTCTGTCCTGTTGTTATCTCTGTCCTGTTGTTACCTCTGTCCTGTTGTTACCTCTGTCCTGTTTGTTACCTCACTTCCTGTTGTTGCCTCTGTACTATTGTTACTTCTGTCCTGTTGTTACCTCTGTCCTGTTGTTATCTCTGTCCTGTTGTTACCTCTGTCCTGTTGTTACCTCTGTCCTGTTGTTACCTCTGTACTATTGTTACCTCACTTCCTGTTGTTGCCTCTGCCCTGTTGTTACCTCTGTACTATTGTTACCTCACTTCCTGTTGTGCCTTACTTCCTATTGCTACCTCTATCCTGATGTTCCTCTCTTCTTCTTCTTGTTACTTCGTTTCGTTTTGTACCTCACTTCCTGTTGTTATCTCAGGTCTTGTTGTTATCTCAAGTCCTGTTGTTTGTTACTTTGTTTATGGTTTTACCTCACGTCCTGTTGTTACCTCACTACTTGTTGTTACCTCATGTCCTGTTGTTACCTCACGTCCTGTTGTTACCTCATTTCCAGTTGTTACTCTGTTTCCTGTTGTTGCCTCTCATCCTGTTGTTACTTTATCTCATGTCGCTATCTTGTTTCCTGTTGTTACCTCACTTCCTGTTGTTACCTCACTTCCTGTTGCTACCTCACTTCCTGCTGTTACCTTATTTATTGCTGTTACCTCATTTTCTAGTATTATCTCACTTCCTGTTGTTATCTCACGTCCTCTGTCATTTCACATTCTGTTGTTGCTCCACTGTCTGTTGTTATTTTGTTTCCTGCTGTCACCTCACTTCCTGTTATTAGCCTACTTCTTGTTGTAATCTTAGTTCCTGTTTTTACCTCATTTTCTGTTTTCATCTGACTTCCCTAACTTCCTGTTATTACCTCATTTCTTGTTGTTGTATTACTTCCTGTTGTCACCTTACTTCCTTTTATTATTACGCTTCCTTTTGCTATCTCCGTGTTATTTCCTAACCTCATGTAGGTTGTTATTTCAGTTTCTGTTGTTTCTTCACTTCCTGTTATCCTTTAGTTTAACTTCCTTCGTAACCTAACTTCCTGTTGTGATATCATTTTCCCTTGTCACCTCACTTCCTGTAGTTACATCAATTCCTGTTGTTACATCACTTCCTGTTGCTACCTCACTTCCTGCTGTTACCTTATTTATTGCTGTTACCTCATTTTCAGGTGCTACCTCATTGTGTAGAGGCCCTCCCTCTTCCATGCGTCCTTCCAACATGGCTGCATGGGTTTGGACAAGTGGAATCCCACCCAAACCTGGTTGTGAGTACCTTACACTGTTCAGGTCAGGAAGGTAAAGCAACAGAGAGAGGAGGATGTCACTACCTTCATAATGCTGCCCGAACAGTGGAGTTCTCTACCACCTTATTCACTTGCAGTCTCAAGGTTATAAAACAATTGTTACCTTTACTTCACCTTACTTCTGACTGTTACCTCATTTCCTGTTGTTGTTGGTTTTTTCCACTTCCCTTCCTGTTGTTAGCCTATTTTCTGTTGGTACACCACTTCCGGTTTTTATGTCATCGTTTATTGTTACACTGCTTCCTGTTGTTGAATCATTTCCTGAATTAATTTCCTGATGCTACATTACTTCCTGTCGTTACATCACTTCCTGTTTCTCACTTTTCTTTCTAATCCTCTATTTTCTGTATCAGAATAAACGTGTACGTCGTTAGTTATGTTTCTGTTGGTATAAATCAAATTGGAAACCCCTTGAAATAATGCTCACAGAAGCCTTTATGATTGCAAGTAAATTATTCTCAATCATGCCTGTTTACTACAACAGAAATATTCAAATGTTCACATTTATGTATTGGAGGAGGAGGGGGTGTCTCTTTCCTGCATGTTTCTCTCCCAGTGTTACATCGTATCCAATGAGAAAATGTGTAGGGCATCATACAAATGAATGCTGACAAATGTAAAATGTCTGTATGTTTCTACACATCCAACCAAACGCACATACATACACAAACACACAAACAAATCACAACTTGGTCAACTGATAGAGCTCTGAACTAAAGATGCAATATCTAGACTTCAGTCCCAACCCACAACATGAAAAGTGATCTGTTCACTACCCATCTTAATGTTCTAATCATTGTGGTAGTGTCCACTTGGTGTTCCATGTAAGTCTTGTGCTTCCTGCCCATTTCATGGCCTTGCTAGTGTATATGGGTTTTGTACAGGCTCAAAGAAAAGAGTTTGTCTGCAAGTGTTGTCAGATTTGGGTGGACCGCATATGGAATTGTCCGATCAGTGCCCCTTCAAAAGAAACAAAGTCTTAACAGCAGGCCCCAATCTAAATTCTGAACATGTGCACAAAGACGAAAGCGTTGGTGTAGTCAGTCAATTCAAGTACCCACAGTCTGCAAAACAATGATTCATATTACACAGTGTGTGTAGTGTGTGTGTGTGTGTGTGGTGTGTGTGTGGTGTGTGTGTGTGTGTGTGTGTGTGTGTGTGTGTGTGTGTGTGTTTTGTATGTGTGTGGTGTGTGTGTGTGTGTGTGATAACCTGATGGTTCAGTCTCCCATTGATCTGATGGATGACTAGGCATATTGTTATTTTACCGTCTGGTATGGATCTTCACATGGGATACAAGACCTATCCTGAAGGCAAATATTCATCCATGGACACTGCATGAGAAGCAGTCCTGAGGTTTTTGTTTTTGCTTCTGTCGGTTTCTCATCTTCTAGATAGCAACTAGTCAAACGTGATTGTTCCCTGCATACACGTGCGTGCAATGTCTTCCCAGTCAATAGTGTTGATGCTACAGCTTATGGCCTTCAGAGCGTCCTTGTATCGTTTTAGTGGTCTTCCCTGGTCACAGATCCTTGCTTCAACTTTCTGTACACAAGTATTGGGATGCGGTTTTCTTCTATATGACAGTGTCCTGTCCAACAAAGCTGACATTTGATCAGTTGACACTCTAGGACTTGGCAAGCCACACCTCAGAACTTGAAGGTTGGACAGTGGATCTGATCATGTAATGATGTAGACTTTCTGCAGACATTTTTGGTAGAACTGTTTCAGCTGTTGAATACGGCGTTTGTAGCTAGTCCAGGTCTCGCAACAGTACAACAAGGCACTCAAGACTACTGCATGTTATCTATTACCTGTAATATGCAACATGCATGCTTTGACATGGAATGTATACAACACATAAATGGAATGATTACTATTATTATTATCATTATCATTACCATTACCATCATCATCATTATTATTATTGTTGTTGTTGTTGTTATCAGTAGTAGTAGTAGTAGTAGTAATAATAGTAGTAGTTGTTGTTGTTGTTGTTTTAGTAGAAGTAGTAGTAGTAGTATCAACATTGTTGTTATTATTGTTATTGTTATTATTATTATCATCATCATTACCATTATCATTATCTTTATCATCATCATTACCATTACCGTTACCATTATCATTTATGTGGTCAGTCAATTCAAAGACTTACAGTCCGCAGACTATTGATTCGGGTCATCAAGTTTTCGGCTCTTTTGTTCGTTTGGTACCTCAGCATCTGGCAGAGGTGGACATACTTGGACAGTAAATTCTCGTCGTGATAGGTTTCTGCACAGGCTGACGACGCCATCAAAACAACCACCACGCCCGTCCACAGCCCGAGGGTGGACAGAGAAGGAGAACGCGCCATGTTGCTTGATCAGCTGGGTGGATAGGGAAAGGTGTGGACAGTGAAGGAGAAACGTCTGGATCTGAAGGTGGCAGAGAGAGGGGTCTGATCCATGGGAGGAATCAGAATCACAGTCAGTTGTAAGTGTCATAGTAATCACAGGGTTTATAAACATGACAAGGTAAAAGTCAACTTGCTCTACTTGAAATAGTGTACGTGTGTTTGTCCTGTGTACGAATAGTCCATGTATGTTTATCCTGTGTACAAATAGTCCACGTGCGTTTATCCTGTGTACGAATAGTCCATGTATGTTTATCCTGTGTACAAATAGTCCATGTATGTATATCCTGTGTACAAATAGTCCATGTATGTTTATCCTGTGTACAAATAGTCCATGTATGTTTATCCTGTGTACAAATAGTCCATGTATGTTTATCCTGTGTACAAATAGTCCATGTATGTTTATCCTGTGTACAAATAGTCCAGGTATGTTTATCCTGTGTACAAATAGTCCACGTATATTTATCCTGTGTACAAATAGTCCATGTATGTTTATCCTGTGTACAAATAGTCCAGGTATGTTTATCCTGTGTACAAATAGTCCACGTATATTTATCCTGTGTACAAATAGTCCATGTATATTTATCCTGTGTACAGATAGTCCATGTATGTTTATCCTGTGTACAAATAGTCCATGTATGTTTATCCTGTGTACAAATAGTCCATGTATATTTATCCTGTGTGCAAATAGTCCACGTGTGTTTATCCTGTGTACAAATAGTCCACGTGTGTTTATCCTGTGTACAAATAGTCCATGTATGTTTATCCTGTGTACAAATAGTCCATGTATATTTATCCTGTGTACAAATAGTCCATGTATGTTTATCCTGTGTACAAATAGTCCATGTATATTTATCCTGTGTACAAATAGTCCAGTGTGTTTATCCTGTGTACAAATAGTCCATGTATATTTATCTTGTGTACAGATAGTCCATGTATGTTTATCCTGTGTACAAATAGTCCACGTGTGTTTATCCTGTGTACAAATAGTCCATGTATATTTATCCTGTGTACAAATAGTCCACGTATATTTATCCTGTGTACAAATAGTCCATGTATATTTATCCTGTGTACAAATAGTCCATGTATGTTTATCCTGTGTACAAATAGTCCATGTATGTTTATCCTGTGTACAAGTAGTCCATGTATATTTATCCTGTGTACAAATAGTCCATGTATGTTTATGCTGTGCACAAATAGTCCATGTATATTTATCCTGTGTACAAATAGTCCACGTGTGTTTATCCTGTGTACAAATAGTCCATGTAATTTATCTTGTGTACAATAGTCCATGTATGTTTATCCTGTGTACAATAGTCCATGTATGTTTATCCTGTGTACAAATAGTCCATGTATGTTTATCCTGTGTACAAGAAGTCCATGTATGTTTATCCTGTGTACAAATAGTCCATGTATGTTTATGCTGTGCACAAATAGTCCATGTATGTTTATCCTGTGTACAAATAGTCCATGTATGCTTATCCTGTGTACAATTGCTTGAAGTGATGATACACAAATGTTTATTGTGAGCTACATGAAATATGCGCTGTATTTCATTGTTGTGAATTCGTCTGTTTACTCGGGCTGGATGATTTGTTTGTTTGTTTGTTTGTTTGTTTGTTTGTTTGTTTGTTTGTTTGTTTTTTTGTTTGTTTTGTCTGGACAGAGCTGTGGACTCAATATTCATGTCTTGAGTTCAAACCCACCCCGACACATAAAAGTTGGTGCTTTCTCTGCCCATTTTAGTGGTGCAGACCCAGTCCAGTTTGCTTGCAAGCCAAATAGATCTACAGATGATACCACGCTCATACTATTCCATCATGCATATGCACATTTGGACAGAATTGGCTGCTGTGTACGAATGGTATACTGCATTGTACGAATTTTATTTAGTGATCTCCCTTCAGTTTTTGATACCATTTGGCCACATCTAATGGCAACTAAGCTTGTGGAGATAAATGTAAGCACCAGGCTTTTTTTATGAATACTAAATGTTCTGATAAACCAAACCCGAAAATGTCCAAACTGCGTTTTCCTTTCCCAGAAATATTTCACCTAGCTCTCCTCAATATGCTGTTCCTTACCCTCGTTTTATCTGCAGTGCATACAAATGGCTACCAAGGCAGCAAGTCAGCTCTTCTTATCAAATACTCTGACGACTTAGCAATAGAAGATATTTTTCATTTCCGATGTAACTTATTTTCAAGAAGTTCGACAGTTTGTAGAGTGGTATGGAATGGAATCTTTATTTAATGTCTGTTCACAATAGTGATTTTAGACACACATACACACACATACACACACACACACACACACACACACACACACACACACACACACACACACACACACACACACACACACACACACACACACACACACACACCCACACACACACACACACACACACACACACACACACACACACACACACACACACATAGGGAAAAAAAGGGTGGGGGACGGGGATGGGAAGGGGTAGTGATAGTTTGAATGTAAGAAGGGGAACAATAACAATTAAGAATTCAGAACATTAAGTTAACAGTGTCAATCGAAAACTACAGAAACGATTACTAACTTCTGTAAATCTCTAGAGTTTGTGACTGGTCTTTGTACCAAAGGTATAACAGTTGAACGTGTGGCGTAAGTCAGGTATTTAGGTACAATTTAAGACAAGTTTGCTTTCATACTGAATGCATCAACAGAAAGTGTCAGTCCAGATTTACCCTCTTTAAAATCTGAGATATTTTCATATCAGTTCTTATGTTCTTCGCTCTTGTTATTGTTGCTCTTTGGATTTTTGTTTTAATGTATTCATTTATGTGCTGTTATATAGGATTGAATGTAAAGTGTAAGGATGATCTGGACAGACTGGTGAATGTCTGTGGAAAGATCGTGAGTGAAAGATTAGTATCAGTTGCACAGATGAAGTTAGTGTAGTATGTTAGGCTAGGATGTTTGTGTGTGACTATATGCATGTTCTTTAAAAGCAGTATCAAGTGTTGTGGTCAGGGAGACTGTGGTATGTTAGGCTAGGATGTTTGTGTGTGACTATACGCATGTTCTTTTAAAGCAGTATCAAGTGTTGTCGTCAGGGAGACTTTCATTCCTTCACATGTAGAATAGTGATATGTACACAGTGTTCCTCCCTAAATCAAATTTCTTAATCAAGACTTAATCAGACACACACACAGACACACACAGAGACACACACACACACACAGACGTGCACACACACACACACACACACACACACACACACACACACACACACACATATATATATATATATATATATTATATATGTATATTTATATGTATATATATGTGTGTGTGTATATATATATATGTATGTATGTATGTAGGTACATGTATGTATGTATGTATGTATGTATGTATGTATGTATGTATTAGTCATGTAACAAAAATCCTATTAAGAATAATCATGATGTGGACAAGCAACAGAACCAAAAGAGAAAAAGCAGAAGAACGGTGTGGATTTGTCGAAGGGAAAGGAATTGTTAATGCCATCTGTATCCTAAGAACAATCATAGAGAGGTCAATCGAGTTGAATAATGATTTATATTTATGCTTTGTTAATTATACCTAGGCTTTCGACTGGGTAAGACATGAAGAATTGATCAACCAACTAGAATGACTCAATGTTGATGGAAAAGATCTACGAATAATCAGATATATGTATTGGGAACAAACAGCTGCAACGAGAGCAGAAAACAATGTAAGCTCTTTTCAAAACATCAAAAGAGGAGTCAGACAGGGTTGTCTTTTGTCATCAGATCTGTTTTCACTTCACAACGAAAACATCATGAGAAACCTAGAAGAAGACCCTGGATTAAAGGTTGGAGGAAAAATGATAAACAACATTCGTTATGCAGATGACACCGTGCTAATTGCAGAAAATGAAAGGGACCTACAAAACCTTGTGAATATAATAGAAATAGAAAGTAGAAATAAAAGGTTTGAGCTAAATAGCAAGAAGACTGAAGTCATAGGTAAGCAATAAGAAACATGTAATCCCCTCATGCAAAATAACAGCAAACTGCACAACCTTGAGACAGGTTGACAAGTTTAAATATCTGGGAACCATCATCTCACCAGACAGCAGATGCATATCAGAAATAGCCAGCAGAATCGGCCAAGCCAAAACAACATTCAAGAAGATGGAAAGCATTCTTACCAACAAATGCCTATCAATTAACATCAGGAAGAGAGTCCTTGAATGTTATATAGAACCGATAATGCTATACGGTTGTGAGGCGTGGACAGTCAACAAGCAAAGCCAGAACAAGGTTGAGGCAGCCGAGATGTGGTTTCTAAGAAGAATGTTGAGAGTTCCATGGATAGCAAAGAAAACAAACGAGACAATCTTGTCGGAGGCAGACACAAGAAGACCATTGATAAGGAAGATTAGGAAAAGACAGGCAACATTTATAGGCTATTTTAGGAGGAAAGGGGAATTAGAGCACCGGGTCACAACAGGAAAGCTGAAGGGAAAGAGAGCACCAGGTAGACCCAGGGAGACGGGCTTGCAGGATGGCTGAGGACGGAGAGGGTGGAAGATGTGCATGCGGCAACAAGGGATAGATACATATGGAGCGCCATGATCGCCAACGCCATGTGGCAGGGCTGTTGATGACGACGATGATGATGATGATACATACATATATATATGTGTGTGTGTGTGTGTGTGTGTGTGTGTGTGTGTGTGTGTGTGTGTGTGTGTGTGTGTGTGTGTGTGTGTGTGTGTGTGTGTGTGTCTGTGTATACACATATATATGTGTGTGTTCGTTCGTTATTTCTTTTAACGTCTATTCACATATGTGCTTTTAGACGGGGAGAAAAAAAAAAAAAAAAAAAAAAGGTGCGTAAGGAATAAATGAATCTATGTAATCATGAAGGCATTGTATCAATTAAGGTAACAATTAATGTAACATCAAACAAATTAACGAACAAAAGAAAAACAATCAGAACATTATATCAGTCAGGCTTCATCGGATTTCTCGGGGCTGTGTGGGAGTTACAAGTATAAAACAATTGGGCTGAATCAAAGGAAACGACCTACAGGACTGTGCAGTAAACGTCTAGCAATGTGTAAATACAGAGTGAAATCAGTATGTTTCTGTTTAAAGTTTGTAAATGACGCAGGGAAATAAGGTCGCATTCGCTGACAACACAAAAAACTGTAATAAAATCATCACAGATACATTTGATGGTTTTACTAAATTTAGTTCGAAGTGAATTGAGAGTTAATCTGTAAGCTAAAGTTATCTCTTGTCTTGTAAAACCCTGGTAATTTACCGAGAAGGGGCGAAGTTCACATTGCGCTTTTACTTTGTTTTCTAATATAGCATTCATTTCATGTTCAGAGAGTGGTAAATCAAGTTTAGTACTGCCAGCCCTATTCATTGCTGCATTTTTTGCTATTCTGTCGACCCGATCGTTAAAAAGGATACCACAATGTGATGGGATCCAACAAAAAGTAACCTGTGTATTATTTGTTATTAAACAATGAATTAGAAATTTTATCTCAAATATTAACGAACTATTTACTTTATGTTCGCAACATTTTAAGGATAGTAATACAGATTTCGAATCTACACATAATAGGATACTAAACAAAGTTGTGGTAGATCTACTATATATTTCAGTGCCATTAAGATGGCAACTAATTCAGAAGTGAAGATTGAATGTCCCTGTCCTAAAGAGTAAGCCTTTTCTACTTTAAATTTAGGAATTAGAAAGCCAGCGCCTGCTTTACCATCATCTAGAACAGAGCCATCTGTAAAGATTTTTAAGTAATGTGAATATTTTTTGTGTAGATGTGACAGAACATCAATTGCTAACAAGTGTGGATTAACATCTTTTGTCAGGTCAGTATCAGTGTAGTTGATATCAAAAATAGCATTGGACAGTTCCCAGGGGGGTAGAGGACAACATATCATTTTATGTGAAACTTTGTTAGGTAATACGTGAGAAAGTTTGAAGAGCTCATTTGTGTAAGTGGATATTGTTTCTTGTGACTTTATTGTTCTTGCTCTCTTGGGGAAATGGATGTCAGACCGAATTTTAAGTTCCGTACTGGCATAATTAGCTACTGCATTTGCTCTAACTATATATTAAGCAGTTGATAACTTCCTCCAATCTTCCAAGGGAAGGATGCCGGCTGTTTTATATACTTCTTGTGTTTTTGTATACACCGGTACCCCAAGAGCACATTTAATAGCTTTACTATCTAAGCTTTGAAGTTTTTTCAAATAGCATTTTGGAGCTGAAAAATAGACCTCTTGACCATAAGCCAACTTAGATCTGACTAAAGCTGTGACAAGATGTAACAACGTTTTAGTGTCCTGTCCCCAGGCCTGTTTACTAATAATTCTTATTAAATTATAGCTTTTCATAGCTTTACATAACAAGGCATCAATAGGTTCTTTCCACTGTAAACTAGAAGTCAATTGTACTCCCAGAAATTTCACGTGAGTAGTATATTTCAGTTCCTCATCACCAATTTTTTAACAACGGTACTTCTTTCGGACTTAGACCATTATTAAAAAGCATCATGTGTGTTTTTTCATTGGATATTTCCAGGCCGTTAACTGTCAAGTAAGTGGAAATATTATTAATTTCATGTTGATAGACCTTTTTAATGTATTTTATTTCTCTCAAGGAAGTCTTCCTTTTTAACGAAACATTCATCCAGATTGCTATATCATCAGCGTACTGAGCAACGTTTACATTATTTGAGACTTGAGTTGGTAGCTCATAGATCAAAATATTAAATAATAGAGGAGATATTACGGAACCCTGAGGAATTCCCATGTTTACAGATCGTTTTTCAGAGTATGTATTACCTATTTTAGTGACTATACTTCGGTCACTTATAAATGTTTTGATAAAATTATAAAGATTACCGTTGAGACCAATATGTTTAAATTTCAACAAAAGTCTCGCATGCCAGACTTGATCGTATGCTTTTTTAAGATCAAAGAAGGTAGCTAAGACATTTTTCCTTTTAGCAAACTGATTTTTTATTTGAGTTGTTAACTTAACTAAATGGTCTGATGTTGATCTACCTTTTCGAAACCCAGATTGATTGATAGGTATTATATTATTTTTCTCACAAAAGTAACTCAGTCTATTCACTATAATTTTTTCCATTAGTTTTGAAACATGGGATGTAAATGAGATAGGTCTGTAACTACCTGGATCTGAAAGGGGTTTACTAGGTTTTGGTATTGGTAACACAATCGAAGTCTTCCAAATGTCAGGTAAGCGACCACTTTCCCAGCATTTTAGTATGATATTGTGTAAGTATTCAATCCATTTCTCTGGTAAATGATTTAAAAGGGTATATGAAATGCCATCCAGTCCTACAGCCGATTTTTTGTTGTTCAACGAGAGAAGGGCATCTTTAAGTTCTTTTAATGTAATTTTTTAATTTATGTACATGTGACTATCAGGGGCAGGATCTGAGTATGCGTCGGACTCTTCAATTTTCCGTCTTTCCTCCCTTAATGGAGTAGACAAGCTACTGGAATTACTTGTTCTTGAAAAGAACTGTACAAATTCTTCAGCTTTCTCAGATAATAATAATAATAATATTGGACATTTGTTGAGCGCCTTCCTCCCTCACAAGGAGGGAGCACAAGGCGCTTCACATAATAGACGCACAGAACAGCCACAAATAGTGTACACATATAACATAAGACATATGGACAGATATGTCACACTTCATACTGCAAAACACATCATACCGCATAATACCACATGATAACATAATAACACATCTCATACCACATCACTACACACAAATATGGAAAGGAAAACAGAACTATGCATGACAACAAAACACCCACACACACACACACACACACACACACACACACACACACACACACACACACAGCATGCACCCTCTTCAACAATGGGATAAGGAGGAATGATAGAATCAAGAGTGAATATGGAGTGTTGTCTCAAAAGCATTTTTGAACAGGTAGGTCTTGAGACCGGTTTTGAAAGATGTGAGAGAAGGAGCATGGCGAAGGTCATATGGGAGACTGTTCCAAAAGAGAGGAGCTGAGAAAGAGAAAGAGCGTTCACCAAACGACTGAGTTTTTACACGAGGTACAATTAGCAAACGGGTGTCAGAACTTGATCGGAGCTGTCGTGATGGCAGGTATGTTGAAATCATTTCTGAAACATAAGGGGGAGCTGTGCCTGTAAGAGACGAGAAAGTCAGAGTAGCTATTTTGTATTGTATCCGTGCAGATACTGGTAACCAGTGAAGAGACTGCAGAAGTGGTGTAATATGATCTCTCCTTTTAGCCCTACAGACCAGTCTAGCTGCCGCATTTTGGACTTTCTGTAGTTTTTGGATCAAGTAGTGTGGACAGCCAACAAGGAGGGAATTACAGTAATCAAGTCTTGACAGTACCAAAGAACAAACCAGGGTTTGTGCTGCCTGAGTAGTGAGAAGATGCCGAATGGAACTGATTTTCCGGAGTTGGAGATATGCGGCTTTGCAAATATTATTTACATGCTGCTTCATGGAAAGATTGCAATCAAGAGTGACACCTAGATTTTTCACTGAGGAAATGAAATTGACATCAGATTGTCCAATGCGAAGAGAAGAAGGTAAAGTGCTGTTTACAGATTGTCTGCCAGAAGAAATGATAATAGCTTCTGTTTTACTGTCGTTTAACTGCAGTTTGTTTTCATTCATCCATATCTTTACATCTTCAGTACAGTTTTGGATAGAATCAGTACAAGAATCGATGTCACGAGGATGCGTTTCTTTGTAAAGCTGATTATCATCAGCAAAAGCGTGATGATTGACCGAATGTTTTCTGATCACATCAAAAAGCGGTTGGGTGTACAAGATGAACAAAACCGGTCCAAGCACAGATCCCTGGGGAACGCCATACTGAATGTTTGAAGGAAGAGAGTGGTTGCCATTTACGGAAATTGTTTCTGTTCTCTCTGTGAGATAAGACTGAAACCATGAGAGTGCAGAGGCTGAAATACCAAAAGTGTTTTGTAGCCTGTCTAGAAGAACATCGTGGTCTATGGTGTCAAACGCAGCAGATAAATCAAGGAGTGTGAGAATGAACATGTTGCCGTTATCTAGACCTGTCAAAAGATCGTTCAAGATGACGAAGGAAAGTCTTTATCTTTAATCTTAATAGGAAACTGTGGTAAATTAAAACCATTTTTCATTTCTTTGATCTTATTCCAAATTTTAGGAAGATCTTTAGGCCCGGAAATTTGTTCAGAGCAAAAATCTTACCAATAGCGCTTTTTGGCTTGGGCTATAACTTTGTTTGAGTGAATCTTAGCCATTTTCATATTGTAATGGTCTTCTGGAGATTTAGTTTTTAAATAGAGTTTATACATTTTCTTTTTTTCATTCTTTGCTTCTTCACATAATTGATTCCACCAACTATTTCCAACATGAGTACCTTTGTTTACATTTTTCCTTTTTGGAATGGAATTGTTTGCTGCCTCATGTAGCGCGTCGGTGAAATGGGAATACATATCATTAATATTGACGCATTCATTAAACGTGCAATTTTTTCCCATTAAAATCTTCCGGTATTTTACCCAGTTAGCACGTTTGTACATATATCGATGTATAACGTCGTCTTGTTCTGGTGTGTTATCAAACGGTTCATTTATAACTGTAACAATTGGCAGGTGATCACTTCCGAGGGAGTCAGATGTAACATCCCACATGCTATTAATGACAAGGTCAGGTGATATGTGTGTGTGTCTGTGTCTGTGTGTATACACACACACACACACACACACACACACACACACACACACACACACACACACACACACACACACACACACACACAGAGAGAGAGAGAGAAAATCAAAGTATTCATTATTATCGACCATAAATAACAGTTAATAGAAAGTTGGAGATTAACCAATATCAGCAATGCGACAACAATCCCAAGTCAAGTTTTTGCAATGGAATTGTAGATCCCTTTCCACCAATTCGGCTTACTTGGAGCATTTCCTAGCATCAAATAGGTGTGAAATTTTGATTCTACAGTCGATGAATGTTGTCGCTACCAAGCTTCCCAATTTCCCCAATTATTATTATCCTCCAGTCTATGAATGTGGGAATCACGGGAAGAAGGTATCCACCGCGATATATATACTCAAAGAGTTACAATACTGCTTACTTACTTCCCCAGTTTTGAAATCAAGCGAAGATTTGCATGCTTGTGCTGCCACTGTCCAATTAAGCAATTCTTTAAACATTAACGTTTTGTCAGTCTACCTGCCAACAGGTCCAAATGACCACAACACAGAATGGCTGCGCACTATCCAAGATCAGCAGCGTGGTAAATGGATAATAGATGGAGACTTTAATTCCCACTCCCCATTTTGGGAAAAGAACTGTTCTACTGTTACGAGCAATCGTTTGGTAGAAAATATCGTTGATAGTTCGCTTTACCTTCTAAATGATGGTAGTGTCACTAGGATCCCTGATGTTTCCAAACACAGGGCGACAGCCATCGATTTGTCTCTAATCTCACCAGAATTAGTACCATCCTGTACCTGGGAAACTCACAGAGACACTTTGGGAAGCGATCACCTACCTATCATCATAACCATAACTGACAAAAACATCAGGATGGTAGAAAGAAACTCTAGGGAGAGCTAGACAACAGAAGGTCTTCAGAGAAGTAACCCCCTTTAGACAAGTGTTTCGGCCCTGAATTCCTTACACTCTCGGGGGGCCGGGCCACATCCAGGTCATGACTCCTGGATGCCCTTCTGCTGTTGTCTATTTTTTTTTTTTTTTTTCCCACGCCGGGGATCGAACCTGGGCGATTCTGCGCTTCAGAACTGCGGTACGCGGTTTTACCAATGTGCTAACGGGGCACACATCATCTGTAGGGAATTTAATCCTTATGAAGTTCACTTTTTTGGTTCCTCCTTGCCCAGATCCAGCTTGAGCTCCTTTCTGCTGCCTCTGCCATCGCTTTAAGGGCTCTAGTCCTCTTCTTCCCAGAAATGGCGAGTTGTTTCATGAGATCATAAGCGGAGGTGCCCACAAACCCTCTTGCCCCGACCTCTATGGCGAAGATTTTGACCCGCAGACCTGCTTTCTTCAGGGTGCTGGCAAGACCGGCGTATTTTTCGGTCTTGTAGATATGTGCTTCTTCCATTCTGCTTTCGTATGGCACAGTGAGTTCTATCAGAATCACTTGTTTCGAGGAGTCAGAGTGGAGAGCGATGTCTGGTCTCATGCCTGTCTTGCTGATGACATCTGGGTAATTTCTCCACTCTGGGAGGTCTGCTGTACACTCCCAGTCGACTGCTCCATCCAGAAGACCCTTTGGCAATGTGCTGGTTGTCATAGCCCTTTCGGGCCAGACCTGTTTCCCTCCTGCTTTGTAGAACGTTGTCATAGCAATTGGTGCGTTTGGGGTCATGGTTTTTTCGCTAACCACATCTGTGATCACTTTCAGAACTTGGTTGTGCCTCCATGTATACCTTCCTTGGGCTAGCGCTACTTTGCAAGAGCTTAGGACATGTTCCACTGTTTGTTTCTTCTGACAGAGCGGACATGCTGGGTCGTCTGCTTTCCCCCATTTCACTAAGTTTGCATTCGAGGGGAGCAGGTCATATACAGATCTGAGGAGGAAGCTTATCCTTAGAGGAGCCATGTGCCACATATCGTTCCAGCTGAGACTTCTTTGGAGTGCACTGTCCCATGTTGTCCATTGCCCCTGTTGACCTTGCTGGACTGCCTTCTGCACTCTTTTGACATCTTCTTCTTCCTTCAACTCCTGTATGATCATGTCTCTTTTTTCCTTCCCTTTGGCTTTGGACCACCACTGCATTTTTGTTGCTCCCAGTCCCTGTCTGTTGGTTTGCGTGTGTCCAATTATTTCTTTGATGCTGAGGTTTCTCTTGGCATTGTTTACAGCCTCTTGGACTTTCCACTTTCTGCCAGTTCTCAGCTTTGGATGAACTGCTCTCACGATATTGTCCTCCGATTCCTCCAGCATGCTCAACAGTCTTGCTTTTCCAACTTTGTATTCCTCCACTATGGATTTCAGAGGTAGCTTCAGCATTGCTTGACGACAGTAGAATGCAACATCAGTGAGACCAGGTGGGACACCGAGCCATTTTCTTGTGTATTTGTTGATTTTGGCTTCCATTGCTTCGACTGTGCTGGTGCAAATGTCATAGATTAGCAGTGGCCACAGCAGCTTTGGTATCAACATGAACTGTAGACACCAGACTTTGTATTTGCCTAGCAGTCCGCAGTTATCTATTTTCTTCAGGCCTTCTTCTGCTGTTTGCTTGGTTTCACATCCCCTTTGTGTGTCTTTCAGGGAGTCATCATACCATCTTCCGAGACTTTTTACTGGCTCTTCTGTGACAGTGGGGATGGCTTGGTTGGCTACCATGAATTTGACTGAATCTGCCACTTTTCCTTTTCGCAGTGAGAGACTTCGGGATTTCTTAGGTTTGAACCTCATTCTTGAAGAGGCCACCAGCTCATCCAGCTGCTTTAAGATTTGGTGTGTCTCTTCCACATCCGTGGACAAGACTGTTGTGTCATCCATGAAAGCTTTCAGAGGAGGCATCTGGTATCCATCTCCCAGATTCACTGGACCTGAACTCTTCATTGCAGCTTTCAAGATGACTTCCATTGCCAACACGAACAGTATGGGAGAGATTGCACAGCCCATTGCAATGCCCACCTCTAGGTCTATCCAGTCCGTGGTGTATTCTTTGGTAGAGAACCGCATTGAGAACCCTTGGAAATACTTCCTCAGCATTGTTCGGATGTTTTCTGGGATGTGATACATTTCAAGAGCCAGCTGGATCATATCGTGTGGAACTGATCCATATGCATTCGCCAGATCAAGCCAAACTACGTCAATGTCTCTCTTCTCTGTTCTTGCTTTTTGGATGGCATCCCAAATCAACGTGACATGTTCCAAGCATCCAGGCATTCCTGGTATGCCTCCCTTTTGGACTGACATATCCAGATACTTGTTTTCAGTCAGGTATTTTGTCAATCTTGCTGCCATAACAGAGAAGAAGATTTTCCCCTCGACGTTCAGAAGTGATATTGGCCTGAACTGATTGATGCTGCTGGAGTTCTGCTCCTTCGGAATGTACACTCCTTCAGCTCTCATCCATTGGTCGCTGATCTTCTGGTTCCTCCATGCTGATCGAATCATCTTGTGGAGCCACTCGAGCACTTTTGGGCATTTCTTGTAGAGCAGGTATGGTATTCCGTTTGGTCCAGGTGCTGACTTGGCTCTGGCTTTCTTTACTACGTTCTTCACTTCATCCAGTGTTGGTGGTTTGTTATTGAATTTTCCTTCTGGCGCTGCAGGCCAAACCAGATTTTGGATTTCAAGTGGTGCCTCGCGCTGAGAATCGGAATATGTTTCCCTGAGATGCTGCTCTAGGGTTTCCTTGCTCACTGTGAGAGTCCCTGATTTGGGTTGTTCAAACAGCTTTCTTGCAAAGTCAAAGGGATCTTTGAAGAAACGATCTTGAGTCTTCTTCTTTTTGCTCTTTCTTCGCCTTGCTGATTCCACTTTGCTGAGAGCATTGTGTTTGGCCTTCAGATCTTTCCAGAGTTCCAGGAGCCCTTGCTTCTCGAATTCTGAGGCAGTTTTCATTCGCTTTTTAAGCTTCCTTTTCTCCCTCCGGATGCTCTCCATCTGTTGCTGTCTTCTGGATTTCTGGGGAGGCGTTTTTGTCTTTGGCTGCTTCACTCCATAAGTGTCCCTGCAGATAGAGTATATGATGTCTCCGTATGTGTCAAGTTTGTGTTCCAGCGTACTGTTCCCTATTAGCGCATTCAGCTTAAGGACAAGTTCCTCATCTAATTTCTCCCATTGTTCTTTTGCACCGGCAGGCGGCAAATTGAGTTTTCCACGTTTGGCGTTAAGAGCTTGTGCAAAATCCGCATCAGAACCGTCAGCGTGGATGTCCTCGGCACTATGGTTTAATTCCTGGCCTTGGTCATCCAACGTCTCACCTGCTATCGCAGTGCGCTGCTGCTGGTTCGTATGTGTCTTCAAACAGCCCATTTTTGTCCTGTGGATCTTCATGCCGCGTTTGGTGGTGAATCTCCTTCCACACGCACACGGAAATTCCAACTGGTCATTAATCATGGTCCGTTGTGCGTTTCCAGTCGTGATGGAGTCAGTGCCGATGGATTCATCATTCTCTCCCCCTTTCGGTGAATCCTGGGAGCATCTTTCATTTGGAAAACTCGTGGCATGTTATCAAAGGCAAGGTGGGAAGCCAACCCACAAAGCCCGCAGATCTAGTCTTTCCCAGTGTCCTTCGGTCTTTCCCGAATGTCCTCCGAACTATTCCCGGAAGTCAATGGACTGACCATGTGCAGGTAGAAAGAAACTCTAGGGAGAGCTAGACAACAGAAGGTCTTCAGAGAAGTAACCCCCTTTAGACAAGTGTTTCGGCCCTGAATTCCTTACACTCTCGGGGGGCCGGGCCACATCCAGGTCATGACTCCTGGATGCCCTTCTGCTGTTGTCTATTTTTTTTTGAAAGACAGCTCTCCTGAAATTATTCCAAAATATAATTACAAGCGTGCTGACTGGTCCTTATTTCGAACTGCTCTAGCTAATCAAGATTACAGACATTATGAAAGTGAAAATGTAGACATTATGTTTTCTAAATTCCAAGAGTCAATTTTAGCCGCTGCAGACCTATCGATTCCGAAACTCAAATCTTCTAGATCAAATAATCTATTGGGTAATGTTTGGTGGACAGAGGCATGTGAGAAAGCAGTTCAATATAAAAGGGAGAAATTCAAAATCTACATCAAAAGCCGGAAACCTGAGGATCATGTCGAAATGAAAAAAGCTAACATCCAATGTAACAAAATCATTGCTGAAGCAAAGAAAGATTATTGGGCATCATTCTGCACAAAAGAAATTTCAGATTTCAAAGATTTCCATAAAGTCTGGACGAAAATGAAACAAATGAAGGATGGAACCAACTTACCTAGGTGTCCGATAATGATTGAAACATGTAACACATTTCCTTCAGACATGGACAAAGCAGAAACTTTTGTGGATCTGTTCGCCAAAAACAGTAAAGTTGAAGGTTTATCTCCTGACTGCAAACATCACAGAGAAATGGAAGATTACAACCCAATCTACACTGATCCAGTACCACAGAATGATCTCTGGTTTAATTCTCCAATCACCTTAGAAGAGCTAAAAAACACAGTACTGTCTCTACACAACAAAAAGAGTTCGGTAGGTGTTGATGCAGTTTCGACTGAAATGATTAAACATCTAATAATAATAATAATAATAATAATATATTTTATTTATATAGCGCAAAATCTTGACAAAATCAAATCTAAGCGCTGAGCGTATACATGCATACATACCTACATACATATGAGCGTATACATGCATACATACATGCTTACATACTTACATACATAAATCTAAGCTGAGCGTATACATGCATACATACATACATACATGAATCTAAGCGTATACATACATACATACATACATACATACATACATACATACATACGCACATGCATACATAATAATTACAATATTTATATAGCGCAAATCTCGACAAAATCAAATCCAAGCGCCGAAAAGACACACACGCACACACGCACGCACGCACGCACACACACACACACACACACACACACACACACACACACACACACACACACACACACATGCATGGCCACAAATGGGGAGAAAAGAATAAAAGCAATAAAAACAAGAATAAAACCAATGGAAAACCACAGAGAGCACATCATATACAATTATATATTAAAACAAAGTGATTCCCCTCCGAGCGGAGACAGGCTGCAGAGGGGGGTTGAGTGAGGTTAGGATTTTATGCAGAGGAGAAAAGGTGAGTTTTGAGAGCGGACTTGAAGGAGGCAAAAGTAGGTTCCCTGAAAACTACCTTATTTTCCTACACAAAATATTGCAGAAATGCTGGGTTATCGGAACTGTGCCACAAATCTGGCAAAAGTCTATAGTTATACCAATCTTAAAAACAGGAAAATCGAAAACCGATGAAAACAGTTACAGACCTATTGCTTTGACGTCCCACACAAGCAAACTAATGGAAAGATTGGTCTTAAACAGACTTTTACACTACTGTGATAAAAATAACGTTATTCCGGTAAACCAGGTAGGTTTTAGAAAAGGAAGATCCGCAGTTGAGCACCTACTTAAACTTACAACTCAGATCAAACAACAGTTTGCCCGCAGAAAAAGTGTTTTAGCTACTTTTTTTTATGTGAAAAAAGCTTACGATCAAGTTTGGCATAAACGTTTATTGTTCAAGCTAAAATCTGTTGGTTTATCGGGCAATATGTTCAATTACATTAAATCTTTTTTAGCTAATAGAACAATTCAGGCAAGAGTGGGAGCTATATAAATATTGTAATTATTATTATTCTTCTTCACGATGCCTCGACATGGGATTCCACAAGGTTCAGTGATAGCACCTATTTTATTTAATATCCTTATACAGGATCTTCCTAAACCTCTTTCAAATCGTGTTGTTTTAGTACAGTACGCTGATGATATATGCACTTGGATGAATATCACTTTAAAAAAGACAACTCCACAGAGAACGCGAAATTACATCAGGAAGTTGCATCAAATTGATCTTGATAATCTTGGAAACTATATGTTAGAAAATGGGCTGTCGTTGTCAGCAGAAAAAACTAACATGATGCTGTTTGATCCTGGTGGTAACTCAAATAACTTGCCTACTTTCAAATTGCTTGGTGAAGTGTTAAATTACAAACAGGTCGTAAAATTCCTGGGAGTTTACATCACGTCCAAATTAAGCTGGAATGTCCATTTTGATTTTATTTTAACAAAAGCGCGAAAAACCTTAAATTTTCTAAAGATAATAAGCAAATTACCCTGGGGAATGGATACAAATGTACTGATTCATCTGTCAACAGCGCTGGTCAGGTCTAAATTATCCTACGCGCAAGAGGTTTTCTTCAATGCACCCAAATATTTACTAAAAAAGATTCAGAGCTTGGACTGCAAAAGTCTTAAAATTGCACTAGGTGTACCAACTCATGCTTCTACTCTGGAAACGTACAAAGTTGCTGGAATTCTACCTTTAAACAACCATCGTGAGTTAGCTACAGCAAAGTTTGCAATTAGAACTACTTCACAAGTGGATAATTTTGTGAGCAAAGAAATTAAGATCAGGTCTGATACTGACTTTCCAAAACGAGCAAAAAACATTTCATCACAAATTACAGCCGCAACTTACATATCTGGCCTGATCAAACAGTCCAACATAACAATGGATGAAATAGCCGAGAAACCAACGATAACGCCTATCCCTACATGGGAAATGCTAAAGGCCACATTTGATCTCGATTATGCAAAAGTTAAAAAAGATGATAATGTCAACATTACGCTATCCACAGCTTGTGAACACATCGATGAAAAGTACCGTACCCACCTCCACATTTTTACCGATGGGTCAGTCTTAGCAAACCAGAGCGCTGGAGCAGCCTTTTATGTTCCAAAATTTAACATTAAAAAGTCTTTTTTCATTGGGGCAAATGTATCTATATATACAGCAGAATTGGTCGCTGTTGTTCAAGTGTTGCATTATTTAATAAGCCTTCGGCCTGTGTCATTCAAAGTAGTTCTCTTTGTTGATTCAAAATCTGTATTATATGCCTTACAGTCTTTTGATACAGACACAAGACCTGACTTAATTATTGAGGCAAATCATCTAATACATTGTTTAAAGATAAATGGTTCGGAAATCAATTTATGCTGGGTGCCTTCTCATGTTGGTCTTCATGGCAACAACGTAGTTGACAGAGCAGCTAAATCCGGTGCCCTCCATTCTGAAAATTCCATAGAATTACATGTTAACACCTCGGTAAAAGAAACTTACAACTCGCTAGAATTAGCATCATGGATTCGATTTCATGAACATTTAAAAGAAAAATTTGTGTATCAAAAAAGAATCAAACTTTCAGTTCAAAATATCTGTAAAAATGTGCAGTATTCCTCGTTATATCATTTGAGATTAATTGTTATGACATATTTTCGCATTCAACTGAACGCTTTGAAAACAAAATATTGTAACAACGTTTTATGTATTTGTGGCGAACAATTCACATTGTATCACTGTTTGTTTTACTGCAGAAAGCTTCGTTCCTTTTTACCAAAGACGTTTACACAAGGAAACTATCTTGAAACGCATTTTAAAGAATAGTATCGGATCAAGTTTTGTTAGTTAAAATTTCAGAATCATTGGTTCACAGTCCTGTTAATGCGTTACTTTAAGATTATTATTATAATTATGATTATTTTTGTTTTGTTTTGTTTTTATGACGATTTTTCTTTTACATTATTGATGTTAGCGTTGTTCTAGTTTCATTTTTCTGTTCATCCATATCCTTTTTCTTAAGACCTTGCCGCTTCCTTTTAATGTTTTTACGTCCCTTACTCTGTTCCCCTCTCCCCTCCACACACCCCCCCCCCCCTTATTTCATCCTCCATGCCATTTTTCCCCGTCTAATATCACTTATAGTGAAAAGACGTTAAATCAAGCAACGAACGAACACACACACACACACACACACACACACACACACACACACACACACACACACACACACACACACACACACACACACACACACACACACACGACTTAAAACCACAAAGGTCAACAAACTTTGTTTGTCTGTTCTGTCTGGTTTTATTCAATGGTTGGTCGGAAATTCTGGTGTAAGTTTGTTTTCATAAAATGTAAAAAAAATATCTACAATATTTGTTTTTGATGATCGATGGTTTTATGCGCTTGCAGTGTATTTGTTTGATGTGTAGTTCGATTTCTGCATCAGTTTTACCTTCTGGACATTTACGGCAGTGTCCTATATCTTTTGGTCTGATTGTTTTGTATAGGACTTTGAGACGATGTGGACATTTTCCAGTCAAATGACCCAACAACCAAACAACACTGTTCTTATGTATGGTGTGGTTGTGGAGGAGGGGGTTTTGTCAATGATAATGATGATAGCAGTTTGTGGATTAAGGAAACCTTCTGCAAAACTTCAGGAGTTTCTTCATTGCCAAAAATCACTACAGTGCAAGCTTTTAAGAATCGTACAGCGTAGAAACAGTGCCATATAAATTGTGAATTACCTAACTTGAAATGTTTTGTTACATGATGTAAACAGTGAAATAAACTGGCAGGCTAAAATTATTTGGTGAAATGACATTATTATAAATATATTACCTCACATGAATTCGTTACCTAACAAGAAGTGCATACGTATGTCAGACGACCTAATCTGAATTAATTTAAAAGGGATTCTGAAACTTACGATTTACTGTGATCCAAGACTGATCCAAAAGCAGGCCACTCCTGTAGCAGGTTGTCAGTAGATTGGAGTTACTGTCCCAGAGTTGAGCTGGACTCCGGTAGCAGTAATCTATGCCGTAAATTGACTTGAGGTTCTGGTTTTATCTGTCATTGGACACCAGTACGGCGCTGGGCGCTTAGCCAGCTGTAAAAGGTGCCGTCACCTTCTTTCACTCTGGCATGTCTTGGGTCTTCTTCTTCTTCTTTTTCTTCTACTTTTTCTTTTTCTTCTTTTTCTTCTTTTTCTTCTTCTTCATCTTCATCTTCATCTTCTTCTTCTTCTTCTTCTTCTTCTTCTTCTTCTTCTTCTTCTTCTTCTTCTTCTTCTTCTTCTTCGTCATCATCATCATCTTCTTCTTCTTCTTCTTCTTCTTCTTCTTCTTCTTCTTCTTCTTCGTTGCCTTCTTCTTCTTCGTTGCCTTCTTCTTCTTCGTTGCCTTCTCCTCCTCTTTCTCCTCCTTCTCCTCCTTTTGTTCTGTGAAGATCTAGAATCATTGGAGCGACACACCAATTATCGTTTACCAGATTCCTCCAGTTCTGTAGTTGTGTGCCAGAGTCTGGGTCTCTGCAAATGATTTCTCTTTCCAGTTCACAAAGGCGTCAGTCCATAGTTGTTCTGTCTCCCTCAATAGTTCCCTGAAGGACTGATTTAACAAGCCAGTGGATATGAATACAGGCTGTGTTTTGCTGTTGTTGACAACACCAATAGCTGTTTCAACACTAACAGTAATGCTAATTTTCCTAGATCCTCTGTCACTGATGCTTTATAAGTTATGACACTAATACTAGTTAGCTGTAACTTTAACATTAATACTGTTCAACTCTAACACTAATGCTAATTAACCCTAACACTGTTCAACTCAAACACTAGCGCTAATTAACCCTACCACTGTTCAATTCTAACACTAATGCTAATTAACCCTAACTCTAATACTAGTTAGGCATAACTTTAACATTAACACTGTTCAACTCTAACACTAATTCTAATTAACCCTAGCACTGTTCAACTCAAATACTAATTAACCCTAACACTGTCCAACTCAAACACTAACGCTAATTAACCTAACACTGTTCAACTCTAACACTAATGCTAATTAACCCTAACTCTAACACTAATACTAATTCAGTCCTAACTCTGACATCAATACTAATTGAGTCACAACTCCAACACTAACGCTAATTTCACACTAAGCTGATTAATCTTAGATCTAACATTAATACAAATATAATTTTAACTCTACGCCAATTTAAGTGAACATCAATGTCTATTTAACCTTAGCGCTGATGCTAATGCTAAATCAACTTTAGTTCTGACACCAATGCTAATTCTACCCTAACTCCTGGCACAACTTCACTGGCTCCCTGTATCAAAGCGCATACAGTACAAACTAGACACCATGTGCTACAAAAGCCTCAATAACGTAGCCCCCGATTACCTGTCAAGCCTACTTGAGATCTATCTTCCCTCACATACCCTCCGCTCTGCCTCCGATCCTCTGACTTTTCGCTTTCCACGCACTAAGCTCAATACCTATGGTCCACGAGCCTTCTCTGTTTCTGGTCCACTCTCCTGGAACAAACTTCCTCTCTCAGTCCGTCAGCAACCTACTTTTGTTTCCTTCAAGTCCGCTCTCAAAACACCTTTTCTCCTCCGCATAAAATCCTAACCTCACTCAACCCCCCCCCCCCGCCCCCCCCCCCCCTCTGCAGCCTGTCTCCGCTCAGAGAGGAATCACATGGTTATAATATATAATTGTATATGCTATGCTCTCTATAATTTTCCATTGCTTTTATTCTTGCTTTTATTGCTTTTATTCTTTCTCCCCATTTATAGCCATGCGTGTGTGTGTGTGTGTGTGTGTGTGTGTGTGTGTGTGTGTGTGTGTGTGTGTGTGTGTGTGTGTGTGTGTGTGTGTGTCTGTGTGTGCGTGCGTGCGTGTGTGTGCGTGCGTGCGTGCGTGTGTGTCTGCTTCAGCGCTTAGATTTGATTTTATCAAGATTTTGCGCTATATAAATATTGTAATCATTATTATTATTATTAACGCTATTTTAACACTAAGAAAGTGCTAATTCAATTCTTCCTCTAATAGTAATGCTAACTTAACCATAACTCTAACACTAATTCTGATTCAATGTTAACCTAACACTCATGCTAATTTCATCTTAACTCTAATGCTAATGATAATTTAAACCTAACTTTAATAATTATGTTATAATAATAATAACAATAATCAATAATAATAATCATGCTAATTTCATCCTCACTCTAACTCTAACACTAAGCTGATTTAATCCTGACTCTAATACCCATGCTAATTTAATTCTAATTCTGATACTAATGCCAAGTTATTCATAACCCTAATACCAATGCTGATTTATTCATAATCCTAATACTAATGCTGATTTATTCCTAACCCTAATACTAATGCTATTTTAATCCTAATTCTAATACTACTGCTGACTATAGCCTAACCCTAATACTAATGCCAGTCTAATCCTAATTCTAGTACTAATATTAATTTAATCCTCATTGTAATACGAATGCTGATTTAATCCTCACTTTGATACTAACTCTAATGTAATTCTTATCCTAATACTAATGCTAATTTAATGCTAACTCCAATACTAAGGTTCATCAATCTTAATTTAACGCTAACTCCAATGCTCATTTTACATTAACACTAATACTAACTCATCCCTAACACCAATGCTAACTTAACCATACATAACACTAATGCTGATTTTACCCTAAAACTAATGCTAATGTAAAACCTAACTCCAACGCTAATTTAATGTTAATTTTATGCTGATTTGCTCTGATGCCAATGCTATCTTCACCCTAACTCCATTGCTAATCTAATCCTAAATCCAATATGACTTTAACTATAACTCCAAAGCTAATTCAACACTAGCGTTAATTTAACCCTAACACTAATACTAATTAACCCTAACACAAATGCTAATTTAACCTTAACTCAAATGTTAATTTCATTCTGACACTAACACAGCCGCTAATTTAACATTAACACTAATGCTAATGTAGTCTTAACGCCAATGCTTATTTAACCCTAACATTTATGCTGATTTAACCCTAACATTAATGCTTATTTCACCCAAACACAGTGCTAATTGAATCCTAACATAATTCTAATCAAATTATAATCCTAACTCTAATATAATGCTAATTTAATCCTAACCCTAATTCTAATGCTGATTTAACACTGACTTCAATGCTAATTTAACTTTAACTCTGATGCTAATTTGACCCTAACACCAACGTTAATTTAACCCTAAGACCAATCCTAATTAACCTCTAACACTAATGCTAATATAGCCCTAACACCAACATCGATTTAACGCTAACACTTGGGCCAATATAACCCTAACACTAACACTAACACTAATCTAACTCTAACACTAATGCTAATTTAACCCTAACACCAACTCTCATTAAAGCCTTGCACTAATGCTAATTTACCCCTTACACAACCACTAATTTAACACAACACAAACGTTAATCTAACTCTACAACCAACACTAATTTAACCCTAACATAATGCTAATATAACCTTACACTAACACTGATATAATCCTAATAGAAGCAGTAATATAACCTTAACATCAACACTAATTTAATCCTTGCAATAACGTTAACTTAACTCTAAAAACCAACACTAATTCAACCTTAATGATAGCACCACCTCAAGATGGGCGATCACAAAGAACATACATGATCCTAGGAAAAGGATATGGGGTTGGGTAATATAGTGGTGTCAATGTTTTCAAGGTCCCCATTTCAAGATATTGCGAATGCTCATTGTTCTGAGCTGGCTTAAGGAGTCTGCCAGTTCAGACAAGTACTGGTAGATTTGTGGTGAGTGTGTACATGGAATTGTCTGATAAATCCCTCTCAAAGATTCTTCAGACAAACTCCAGACTCTAAGGTCTGGACTGGCACCAATTATGTTGTACCTTTATTATAAAAAACTACATACACAAACAATAAGTTTAAATATCTGGAAATGTTCATCTCACCAGATTGCAGATGCACATCAGAAATAGCCAGCAGTTGAAAAGCGTTCTTACCAACAAATGCCATCAAAGAACATCAGGAAGAATGTTCTTGAATGTTATATAGAACCGATAATGTTATACGGTTATGAGGTGTGGACAGTCAGCACGCAAGGCCGGAACAAGGTTGAGGCAGCCGAGATGTGGTTTTTTAGAAGAATTTTGAGAGTTCCATGGATAGCAAAGAAAACAACGAGACAGTCTTGATGGAAGCAGACACAAGAAGATCATTGATAAAGAAGATTAGGAAAAGACAGGCAACATTTATAGGCCATTTTATGAGGGAACGAGAATTACAGCACCTGGTCACAACAGGAAAGCTGGAGGGGAAGAGAACACCAGGTAGATCCAGGAACAAAATATTGGACGGACTTGCAGGGTGGCTGAGGACAGAGGGGGTGGAAGATGTGCTTACGGCGACAAGGGATAGATACATATGGAGCGCCAGGATCGCCAACGCCATGCGGCAAGGCAAATGATGAAGATGATGATGATTGTATATGTGTGTCATGAATCATCTTGGCTACTCATGATGGTTATCTGTGTATCATTTTCAAAATACAATTATTAATATTATAATATTGATAGAAATAAATAGAGGCGTGAATAAACACATAGCCATCGTTATGTACTTGTTACATCAAGAAAGCGCCCATCAATATACACACAGTTCTCTGTATCAACATTGACATTTTGACACATCGTATCTAACCTAATAGTCACATATAACACCAGCGTATCCTAACCCACAATGTCACATCATACACCATCGTACCCTAACCCCTACTATGTCCACATCATAACCATAGATCCTACCCCACATATGTCCAATCATAACTCCATTGTACCTACCAACATATGTCCACACATGACACCATCGTATCCTAACCCCACATATGTCCACATCATAACACCATCGTACCCAACCCCACATATGTCCACATCATAACACCATCGTACCCTAATCCCACATATGTCCACATCATAACACCATCGTACCCTAATCCCACATATGTCCACATCATAACACCATCGTACCTAACCCCACATATGTCCACATCATAACACCATGTACCCAACCCACATATGTCCACATCATAACACCATCGTACCCTAACCCACATATGTCCACATCATAACACCATTGTACCCTAATCCCACATAGTCCACATCATAACACCATCGTACCCTAACCCCACATATGTCCACATCATAACACCATTGTACCCCAACCCCACATAGTCCACATCATAACACCATCGTACCCTAACCCCACATATGTCCACATCATAACACCATTGTATCCTAACCCCACATATGTCCAATCATAAACATCGTATCAACCCACATATGTCCACATCATAACCATCGTACCCTAATTCACATATGTCCACATCATAACACCATCGTACCCTAACCCCACATATGTCCACATCAGACAGACAATACACAAAGTGATGGCAGCTTCAACTTACCCGGTCCACAGATATCAATAGTAACATAGATTAGCGATTTGGGGCAACGTGGACCGCAGTAGCCCAGTTGTCTGAACGTCGGGTTTATACACTATGGTTGTGGGTTCGAACTATGGCTTGGCTTCTTATGCACATCTTAACGTAATTGTTGTTCTGGTGATATCACTATAGAATCAGATACCCCTGTACCCACTTTCCTGGGATAGTTATCCCCAGCGGTCATAATCACTTGAGGTGGGTGCTGGCGTAAAATTGAAATAAATAATCAGCCAGGTTTGGGGCATCATGCTCAACGGGCACTCGATCTGTTTAAAAGAATATTAAGGGTAATAAAGAGCTTAGACAGAAAATCATACGAACAAAAAAGCCCCTCCCTACTAACAATACATGTAACATCAACTGCACACATACACATAAACACACGCGCCCGCGCGCACACACAAGTATACCAAAAAATGAAGAGAAAGAAAGATTTAATGCAAACCACGATTACTTTATACATTTTCATATCCCTACATTTTTTTCATCTGTTTTTTTTGTTTTTTTTTTTGTTTTTTTTTTGCCTCAGGGAATATAGTTTGGCCAGTGCAAAATGTGCACACTGCGGACATTGCTTTGGTCACACTCATATAAACACACATGCACACATACGCGCGCGCATACACACACGTACGCGTACACGTACGCGCATATACTTACACACATATGCACGCACACACGCACGTACTCACACTCACACACACACACACACACACACACACACACACACACACACACACACACACACACACACACACACACACACACACGCACGAACACGCACATACACACACAAACACAAACACAAACTCACAAATACACGCACACACACGCATTCACAGACACTCACACATACCCATGCACGCACACACATTCACCCACATTCATGTCTATGTTCATATCACAGAGTGTGACAGAGCTAATTGCCTGTCTCCCTATCCATGTCTGTGATCATATCACATAGTGTTACAGAGCTAGTTGCCTGTCTCCCTATCCATGTCTATGATCATATCACACAGTGTGACAGAGCTAATTGCCTGTCTCCCTATCCATGTCTGTGATCATATCACACAGTGTGACAGAGCTAGTTGTCTGTCTCCCTATCCATGTCTGTGATCATTTCACAGAGTGTGACAGAGCTAATTGCCTGTCTCCCTATCCATGTCTGTGATCATATCACACAGTGTGACAGAGCTAGTTGCCTGTCTCCCTATCCATGTCTGTGATCATATCACACAGTGTGACAGAGCTAGTTGTCTGTCTCCCTATCCATGTCTGTGATCATATCACACAGTGTGACAGAGCTAGTTGTCTGTCTCCCTATCCATGTCTGTGATCATTTCACAGAGTGTGACAGAGCTAATTGCCTGTCTCCCTATCCATGTCTGTGATCATTTCACAGAGTGTGACAGAGCTAATTGCCTGTCTCCCTATCCATGTCTGTGATCATATTACACAGTTGACAGAGCTAGTTGCCTGTCTCCCTATCCATGTCTGTGATCATTTCACAGAGTGTGACAGAGCTAGTTGCCTGTCTCCCTATCCATGTCAATGATCATATCACACAGTGTGACAGAGCTAGTTGTCTGTCTCCCTATCCATGTCTGTGATCATATCACACAGTGTGACAGAGCTAGTTGTCTGTCTCCCTATCTATGTCTGTGATCATATCACACAGTGTGACAGAGTTAGTTGTTTGTCTCCCTATCCATGTCTGTGATCATATCACACAGTGTGACAGAGCTAGTTGTCTGTCTCCCTATCCATGTCTGTGATCATTTCACAGAGTGTGACAGAGCTAATTGCCTATCTCCCTATCCATGTCTGTGATCATATTACACAGTGTGACAGAGCTAATTGCCTATCTCCCTATCCATGTCTGTGATCATATTACACAGTGTGACAGAGTTAGTTGCCTGTCTCCCTGTCCATGTCTGTGATCATTTCACACAGTGTGACAGAGCTAGTTGCCTGTCTCCCTATCTATGTCTGTGATCATTTCACAGAGTGTGACAGAGCTAGTTGTCTGTCTCCCTATCCATGTCTGTGATCATTTCACAGAGTGTGACAGAGCTAGTTGCCTGTCTCCCTATCCATGTCTGTGATCATTTCACAGAGTGTGACAGAGCTAGTTGCCTGTCTCCCTATCTATGTCTGTGATCATATTAGTGTGACAGAGCTAGTTGTCTGTCTCCCTATCCATGTCTGTGATCATTTCACAGAGTGTGACAGTGCTAATTGCCTATCTCCCTATCCATGTCTATGATCATTTCACACAGTGTGACACAGCTAATTGCCTGTCTCCCTATCCATGTCTGTGATCATTCACAGAGTGTGACAGAGCTAGTTGCCTGTCTCCCTATCCATGTCTGTGATCATTTCACAGAGTGTGACAGAGCTAGTTGCCTGTCTCCCGATCCATGTCTATGATCATTTCACAGAGTGTGACAGAGCACGCTTTCTGTCCTCTATCCATGTCCATGATCATCTCACAGAGTTGTCTGTCTGCCTGTCTATGTCTATGATCAAATCACAGTGACAGAGCTAGTTGCTTGTCCCCCTGCCCATGTCTATGATTATATCACATAGTGTGACGGAGAACGTTGCCTGTCTCCCTATCCATGTCTATGATCATCTCACAGAAAGTGACAGAGCTAGTTGCCTGTCCCCATATCCATGTCTATGATCATATCAGAGTGTAACAGATCTGATTCGAGTTTTTCTTCATAGTGCTTATAGCCCAGCCGACCACAAAAGCCATATCAGAGCTAACAATTTTATACACAACTCCAGGTTTAAGGCAATAAAAGCCTAACATATGATCAGCCTTTCAAGTCTGAAATGCATGTAAAAATCTTTTGCTATTTATGAAAGATGAAATCTGTTGACATCTTGTGTAAACTTGAAATTTACATATGAAGGAACATTTTTAACAGGTTCTTTACAGAGTCTGTAGTGTTTCACATCGTGCAAGTCTACGCATTCAATAAGAAGGCCTTTAGTGCTGAGTGGCTTGCCACAGGACAGAGAAACACTGGCCGCCCACAGCTGAGATACAAAGACGTTTGCAAACGTGACATGAAGGCGCTTGAGATCAACATGAGTCCTGGGAGGACCTCGCAGATGACCACAACAGCTGGAGAACCACTTTCAAGAAACAGCTGCGGATTGGTGAGGACAAACTGTCAGCTGCTGAAGCAGAAAAGCGAGTTCGCAGAAAAGGGATGACAGCCAATAGACTGCCTCTCTCGCATTGGTCTCTACAGTCACAGGCGACGCTGCTTGGACCAAGCAGACAGCCCAACTAGACATTAGGTCGGATGTACTTTGTCCATGGTCAGCCATGACCGAAGGAGGCCTACTACTAATGCTGAGTGGATCATCACAAAGTATGTAGGCCTACCACGGTGCTTCTTCATTTTATCAAAGGACTGAGTGAGTGTAGAATGTGTGACTCGTGTGTAACCTGCGTAACACTGCCTCTTTCCTGCAGTTCTCAAAAACAGGTGGGAGGAACTGTGTAGGATGGAGGCAGGTTTGGAAAAGTTTGTTCTTGTCGTTCCAATCCTCTTGCCAGAGATGTACTTTTATACATGTTTATGCTTAAGGTTTCAGATCTGTGGAAGAGATGAAGGAGTTTTCCATTGTGGCATTCTTGGCAAGGCAAACAGGTTGTTGCCTGTCATCCTCCCTATCCGTGTCTACAATTGAACCCAACATGGTGAGCTGGCGCTGACGTGTGATTTTTGTGTCAGTGTCTGTCTAGACACTGGTATTAAGGCGTGTTGACGTTACAGATCCCATGCAGTTGACAAGCATATCAACAACACTGGGTCGCACCCTGCATGTCTCTGTTGGTGTAATTACGTAATATATAACACCAGCCTGGCAGCATGATAGACCCTTACGTTTGCCCCAGTCAGTTTGATTTACAAAAAAGGTCAACTGGGTCTTGTAAGTCTGTTATCTACAAGTATTGATGTCAGTAGGGTCTTCTTAGTCTGTTGTGTACTATTAATTCGTCTGTCCTACTTTGTGTGTTTAAAAACAAAAACAGAAATAAAGAAAGACAGAACAAGAGAGTCAAGCCATTCTATAAAGTCCATTTTTGGACCAAAAGTAAAAAATATTCATTTCTAACACCCACTTTTCCAACTGTAAATATCTGCGCAGCTGAAAATCTAGAAGAGCACAGCTATCAAAAATCACATTGTTATCATATTATGTACATAAATAAACATGATATCATACGTATTGTGCATGATAAAAATCAACATACTATCCGTATAAGTTACTATTGATGATTATTTCATGCTTTCCGTTTGTAACTATGTTTTCATGCAAATACACATGACATATTTGTAGATATAATGTATACATGTATTGATTTTGTGCAGTATTCGTATTGATATTGTTATCAAACTTTGCCTTTTCTGATCTTGTACTTAATCAAAAACGAATGAAAGTCAAGTTTGTAAAAAAAAGAAAAAAGTACCACCAATCTTGTGTACCCAGGTACGTATGTAAGATTTGTCGTAGTTATGCCTATGAAAAAAACTGAAATAATAAAATGAGGAGAAATAATGGATGGAATGTAGTTACGAGTGACAAATATCATTCTTGATATTTCAGACAGACAAAGGGTTAAAGTCAGGTGCCAAGAAAAAAGATCAGACAAACAAAGGATTAAAAGTCAGTTGCCAAGATAAAAGATTATACAAACAAAGGGTTAAAGATCAGTTGCCAAGATAAAGGGTCAGACAGACAAACGGTTAAAAACAGGTGCCAAGATAAAAGATCAGACAGACAAAGGGTTAAAACTCAGGTGCCAAGATAAAGGATCAGATAGACAAAGGGTTAAAGTCTGGTGCCAAGATAAAAGATCAGACAGACAAATGGTTAAAATCAGGTGCCAAGATAAAAGATTATACAGACAAAGGGTTAAAAGTCAGGTGCCATGATAAAAGATCAGACAGACAAAGGGTTACAAGTCAGGTACCAAGATAAAAGATCAGATAGACAAAGGGTTAAAGTCAGGTGCCATGATAAAGGATCAGACAGACAAACAAGATGACTAAAATCAGCATTTTGTGGGGAAACTGTATGTGTAAACAGCGCTTCCCCGTACATTTCGGACAATATTTAGGTTCTGTGTGCATTGTTGGGACAATCTGCCATTGTTTTTCACTTCTCGTGGATTTCTGACAATAGTTACATTCTGTGTGCATTGTTGGAACAATCTGCCATTGTTCTTCACTTCTCGTGGATTTCTGACAATAGTTACATTATGTGCATTGTTGGGACAATCTGCCATTGTTCTTCACTTCTCGTGGATTTCTGACAATAGTTACATTGGATTTATTCTTGCTTTTTTTGCTTTTATTCTTTCTCCCCATTTGTGGCCATGCGTGTGTGTGTGTGTGTGTGTGTGTGTGTGTGTGTGTGTGTGTGTGTGTGTGTGTGTGTGTGTGTGTGTGTGTGTGCGTGCGTGTGTGTGCGTGCGTGCGTGTGTGCGTGTGTGTCTTTTCGGCGCTTGGATTTGATTTTGTCGAGATTTTGCGCTATATAAATATTGTAACTATTATGTATGCATGTGCGTACGTATGTATGTATGTATGTATACGCTTAGATTTATGTATGTATGTATGTATGCATGTATACGCTCAGCATAGATTTATGTATGTAAGTATGTATGCATGTATGTATGCATGTATACGCTCATATGTATGTAGGTATGTATGCATGTATACGCTCAGCGCTTAGATTTGATTTTATCAAGATTTTGCGCTATATAAATAAAATATATTATTATTATTATTATTATTGGAACAATCTGCTATTGTTCTTCACTTTCTCGTGGATTTCTGACAATATTTACATTGTGTGCATTGTTGGGACAATCTATCATTGTTCTTCACTTCCTCGTGGATTTCTGACAATATTTAGGTTCTGTGTGCATTGTTGGGACAATCTGCCATTGTTCTTCACTTTCTCGTGGATTTCTGACAATATTTACATTGTGTGCATTGTTGGAACAATCTACTATTGTTCTTCACTTTCTCGTGGATTTCTGACAATATTTACATTGTGTGCATTGTTGGGACAATCTATCATTGTTCTTCACTTCCTCGTGGATTTCTGACAATAGTTACATTCTGTGTGTACTGTTGGAACAATCTGCCATTGTTCTTCACTTCCTCATGGATTTCTGACAATAGTTACATTCTGTGTGCATTGTTTGAACAATCTGCCATTGTTCTTCACTTCCTCGTGGATTTCTGACAATAGTTATTCTGTGTGCATTGTTTGAACAATCTGCCATTGTTCTTCACTTCCTCGTGGATTTCTGACAATTGTTACATTCTGTGTGCATTGTTTGAACAATCTGCCATTGTTCTTCACTTCTCGTGGATTTCTGACAATAGTTACATTCTGTGGTCATTGTTGGAACAATCTGCCATTGTTCTTTACTTCTCGTGGATTTCTGGCAATAGTTATTCTGTGTGCATTGTTTGAACAATATACCATTGTTCTTTACTTCCTCGTGGATTTCTGACGATAGTTACATTCTGTGGTCATTGTTGGAACAATCTGCCATTGTTCTTCACTTCTCGTGGATTTCTGACAATAGTTATTCTGTGTGCATTGTTTGAACAATATACCATTGTTTTTTACTTCCTCGTGGATTTCTGACAATATTTACATTGTGTGCACTGTTGGGACAATCTATCATTGTTCTTCACTTCCTCGTGGATTTCTGACAATATTTAGGTTCTTTGTGCATTGTTGAAACAATCTGCCATTGTTCTTCACTTCTCGTGGATTTCTGACAATAGTTACATTCTGTGGTCATTGTTGGAACAATCTACCATTGTTCTTTACTTCCTCGTGGATTTCTGACAATTGTTACATTCTGTGTGCATTGTTTGAACAATCTGCCATTGTTCTTCACTTCTCGTGGATTTCTGACAATAGTTACATTCTGTGGTCATTGTTGGAACAATCTATTATTGTTCTTCACTTCTCGTGGATTTCTGACAATAGTTATTCTGTGTGCATTGTTTGAACAATATACCATTGTTCTTTACTTCCTCGTGGATTTCTGACAATATTTACATTGTGTGCACTGTTGGACAATCTATCATTGTTCTTCACTTCCTCGTGGATTTCTGACAATATTTAGGTTCTTTGTGCATTGTTGAAACAATCTGCCATTGTTCTTCACTTCTCGTGGATTTCTGACAATAGTTACATTCTGTGTGCATTGTTGGGACAATCTATTATTGTTCTATTCTTCGTGGATTTCTGACAATATTTATATTCTGTGGTCATTGTTGGAACAGTCTACTATTGTTCTTCTATTCCTCGTGGTTTTCTGACAATAGTTACATTCTGTGTGAACTGTTGGAACAATCTGCCATTGTTTTTCACTTCTCGTGGATTTCTGACAATAGTCACATTGTGTGCATTGTTGGGACAATCTGTCATTGTTCTTCACTTCCTCGTGGATTTCTGACAATAGTTACATTCTGTGTGTACTGTTGGAACAATCTGCCATTGTTTTTCACTTCCTTGTGGATTTCTGACAATATTTACATTGTGTGCATTGTTGGGACAATCTGCCATTGTTCTTCACTTCCTCATGGATTTCTGACAATATTTACTTTGTGAGTGAATTGTTGGGACTACATGTACTAAACAATGTTCTTCATTTCTTCGTGGATTTCTGACAAGGTTTACTTTCTGTGTCCATTGTTGGGACAATCTGCCATTGTTCTTCACCTCCTCGTGGATTTCTGACAATAGTTTACATTCTGTGTGCATTGTTGGGACAAACCATTGTTCTTCACTTCCTAGAGCATTTCTGACAATAGTTACATTCTGTGTGCATTGTTGGGACAATCTACCATTGTTCTTCACTTCCTAGAGCATTTCTGACAATATTTACATTCTGTGCGTGTTACTGGGATAATCTACCATTGTTCGTCACTTCCTAGTGCATTTCTGACAATATTTACATTCTGTGTGTGTTACTGGGATAATCTACCATTGTTCTTCACTTCCTAATGCATTTCTGACAATATTTACATTCTGTGTATGTTACTGGGATAATCTGCCATTGTTCGTCACTTCCTAGAGCATTTCTGACAATATTTACATTCTGTGTATGTTACTGGATACTGCGTATTAACTTCTGCATTTATTTGGTTTATTTTGCTTCTTCACTTCCTAGAGCATTTCTGACAATATTTACATTCTGTGTATGTTACTGGGATAATCTGCCATTGTTCTTCACTTCCTAGAGCATTTCTGACAATATTTACATTCTGTGTATGTTACTGGGATAATCTGCCATTGTTCTTCACTTCCTAGAGCATTTCTGACAATATTTACATTCTGTGTATGTTACTGGGATAATCTGCCATTGTTCTTCACTTCCTAGAGCATTTCTGACAATATTTACATTCTGTGTGTGTTACTGGGATAATCTGCCATTGTTCTTCACTTCCTAGAGCATTTCTGACAATATTTACATTCTGTGTGTGTTACTGGGATAATCTACTGTTGTCCTTCCTTTACATGAACTTTAGTTTTATCTGATACATCTTCCAGGTCACACTGACCTTGAGAAATCCAACATCTGGATTTTCTGTGGTAATTCTATAAAAAGGGAGATTGTTAGAATGGTTTGACCATCCTGTTTTCTTATTTTTTGAGGTTTTTGTTTTGTTTTGTTTTGTTTGTTTGTTTTCTTTGTTTTGTTAGATTTGCTTTGTCTTAGTTCCTTCGTTTCAATTGTCCTATTTCCATTCAGCGGGATTGGTGGGTCTAAGTTATTAGAAAAGTTCTGGTTTTGTTCAAGAGGAACTTCATGGCAATCGGACAATTCCATCTGCGCTCCATCCAAATATGCATGCAAATATGTGGCAGATCCCCTGAGCCTGCGGAAAAACCCTACGTGTTGGCGAGGTCTTGAAATGGGGAGGGACAGAAGTGAAAAATGAAGCAGTAAGCTGACACCACCAGAATGATGGAGACATTAAGATGGGCAGCCAACAGGCCAGTGGACCTATGAAACAGTAAGCTGACACCACCAGAATGATGGAGACATTAAGATGGGCAGCGAACAGGCCAGTGGACCTAGCAAACAGTAAGCTGACACCACCAGAATGATGGAAGCATTAAGATGGGCAGCGAACAGGCCAGTGGACCTAGCAAACAGTAAGCTGACACCACCAGAATGATGGAAGCATTAAAATGGGCAGCCAACAGGCCAGTGGACCTAGCAAACAGTAAGCTGACACCACCAGAATGATGGAAGCATTAAAATGGGCAGCGAACAGGCCAGTGGACCTAGCAAACAGTAAGCTGACACCACCAGAATGATGGAAACACTAAGATGGGCAGCCAACAGGCCAGTGGACCTAGCAAACAGTAAGCTGACACCACCAGAATGATGGAAGCATTAAGATGGGCAGTGAACAGGCCAGTGGACCTAGCAAACAGTAAGCTGACACCACCAGAATGATGGAAGCATTAAGATGGGCAGTGAACAGGCCAGTGGACCTAGCAAACAGTAAGCTGACACCACCAGAATGATGGAAGCATTAAGATGGGCAGTGAACAGGCCAGTGGACCTAGCAAACAGTAAGCTGACACCACCAGAATGATGGAAGCATTAAGATGGGCAGCCAACAGGCCAGTGGACCTAGCAAACAGTAAGCTGACACCACCAGAATGATGGAAGCATTAAAATGGGCAGCCAACAGGCCAGTGGACCTAGCAAACAGTAAGCTGACACCACCAGAATGATGGAAGCATTAAAATGGGCAGCCAACAGGCCAGTGGACCTAGCAAACAGTAAGCTGACACCACCAGAATGATGGAAGCATTAAAATGGGCAGTGAACAGGCCAGTGGACCTAGCAAACAGTAAGCTGACACCACCAGAATGATGGAAGCATTAAGATGGGCAGTGAACAGGCCAGTGGACCTAGCAAACAGTAAGCTGACACCACCAGAATGATGGAAGCATTAAGATGGGCAGCAACAGGCCAGTGGACCTAGCAAACATAAGCTGACACCCAGAATGATGGAAGCATAGATGGCATGACAGCCAGGGACCCTATCAAACAAAGCTACACCACCAGAATGATGGAAGAATTAAATGGCAGCAAAACAGCCAGTGTTCAATTCAGCTGACAACTCAAGACACAATCTTGATCACGGCTCACAAACAAAGCCAACACAGCTCATAGAATACATCAAAGTAAACATGTCATGCTATCTATACACACACAACACACCATACAACGAGCACACACACATACACACAGCACAACACACAACACACACACACACACACACACACACATAATATACACACACACAACACACACACACACACACACATACACACACCATACACACACCATACACACACATACAACACACCACACACACACACACACATAATTATACACTCACACACACACACACACACACACACACACACACACACTCATACTCACATACATATACATAAGAGAAATACAGATGCAGTATTTATTGTATTAGCTGCACAGAGCATGACCTACACATACACACCCACAACACAGCGTGTGTGTACATGTACAGCCGTATAACAATCTGTTGTCATCACCGGTCAAACACAGCACAAGCAACACGGGACCCTCGTCCACACTGCATCATCACTAACACGAGATTAACCCACTCCGTATGACGTCTTAACTATGACGTAATGAGCTCCACTGCGTATTTCGTCATAATTATGACGTCATAACTTCCCTTTCCCCCCACATTGCGTCATAGTCTTGACGTCACCAATTTACAAATTGAAATACGGTAAGCGGTATCATACAAATATTTGTGTAGATTCTTTATCTATCTCTGCAACATCACGACTGAACTGCATGTGTTGTCTGCCCATCAGCATAACCTGTTTTCAGCATAACCATGTAATTTAGCTCCATTGAAGGATTTGGAACATCGATTGATGTGTTTATACCCCTGCCACCGTTCTTTTCAAATGGCGATAGCAGAAGGGCATCCAGGAGCCATGACCTGGTTGAGGCCCGGCCCCCTTAGAATATAAATTCGAAACACTTGGTTGAGAGGGGTTTTTTTTCTCTCTGAGCAGTTTCTGATGTGCATTTCTCTCCCAAAGTTTCTTGCTACTATCGATGGATTTGAAACAACGATTAAGCTTTAATTTTTAATTCCAGCCACCATTCAGAAAAATTTTCATGTCGAAAACAAAAACCCTAGAAACTATTTTATTTCATGTATGTTTTTGAAGCTTTTAAATCATAAACTAATCCCAAATCATAACCCCGACTTCTTTTTATTTTCTAAACTGTTATAGGAGGCAAACACGATAGCATCTTTTCTAAAACAGAAGCACAATCACTACATGAGTTTTCGTCAGAAAATGACTGCCCACGTTTACAATGCAGTAATACGAAGACGTCTTGCTTCATAGTGAAACAATGAAAATATCATGGGGAAGAGGGGGGGGGGGTGAAGAGACTAACATCTTACAGACACTGATGAACAACAGACAAGACACTCAAAAAGCTTCTGGATGACAATGGCGAAAATAATAAAAGTGCTGATGTAAGCAGACGAGACTGAAGCTAGTTTTAACGGATTCAGTTCGTGATAACGCCAATAATGTCGATTTGTGTGTGACCTAAACTTTTCCCCTACCCGCAACACATACGAACACACACACACGCACACAACAACAACATAACAACAACAACAACAACACAACACACACACACACACACACACACCACACACAACACACACACACACACACACGAACACACACACACACACACACACACACACGAACACACACACACACACACACACACGAACACACAGTCCTCTCTACAGACACTGTCGTTGTTATACAGGTTGTCTTTACTCCCCAAACAGCTGCCTTCGTTGTTTACCATCCAGGTGTTAACCCTTTGTCCAGTAACTACAACTTGGTTATCATTTTGACGTTATGCTGGCCATTAACTGCCTTTTGGTTATCACCATGACGTTATTCTGTCCATTAACTGCCTTTTGGGTATCACCATGACGTTATTCTGTCCATTAACTGCCTTTTGGGTATCACTATGACGTTATTCTGTCCATTAACTGCCTTTGGGTATCACCATGACGTTATTCTGTCCATTAACTGCCTTTTGGGTATCACCATTACGTTATAATGTCCATTAACTGCCTTTGGGTATCACCATGACGTTATATGTCCATTAACTGCCTTTTGGGTATCACCATGACGTTATTCTGTCCATTAACTGCCTTTGGGTATCACGATGACGTTATTCTGTCCATTAACTGCCTTTTGGTATCACCATGACGTTATTCTGTCCATTAATTGCCTTTTGGATAGCATGTTGGCGTTATTCTGTCCATTAAATGCCTTTTGGGTATCACTATGACGTTATTCTGTCCATTAACTGCCTTTGGGTATCACGATGACGTTATTCTGTCCATTAACTGCCTTTGGGTATCACTATGACGTTATTCTGTCCATTAACTGCCTTGATTATCACATGACGTTATTCTATCCATAAACTGCCTTTTGGTTATCACTATGACGTTATTCTGTCCATTAACTGCCTTTGGGTAGTATCTTGACGTTATTCTGTCCATTAACTGCCTTTGGGTGGTATCTTGACGTTATTCTGTCCATTAACTGCCTTTGGGTAGTATCTTGACGTTATTCTGTCCATTAACTGCCTTTGGGTAGTATCTTGACGTCAGTCTGTCCATTAACTGCCTTTGGGTAGTATCTTGACGTTAGTCTGTCCATTAACTGCCTTTGGGTGGTATCTTGACGTTATTCTGTCCATTAACTGCCTTTGGGTAGTATCTTGACGTTACTCTGTCCATTAACTACCTTTGGGTGGTATCTTGACGTCAGTCTGTCCATTAACTGCCTTTGGGTGTAGTATCTTGACGTCAGTCTGTCCATTAACTGTCTTTGGATAGCATCTTGGCGTTATTCTGTCCATTAACTGCCTTTGGGTAGTATCTTGACGTCAGTCTGTCCATTAACTGTCTTTGGGTAGTATCTTGGCGTTACTCTCTGTCCAATAACTGTTTGTGTATCATTTACCCAGCGTTCCTCTTTATTCAATGACTGTTTTGGTGGGTTGAATCCAGAATTCTCTTCCTCCCCCCTCACCTCTCCTACCCCATTTATATGGCTTGTTTTCAGTATTTCTGTGTTGACATATGAATGACGTTTAGTTGATGCTACTGTTGCTACTTCTTCTTCGTGTTGGTCTTGTTGCTGCTGCTGTTTTTGTTGTTGCTGCTGTTGTTGTTGCTGTTGTTGTTGTCGTTGTTGTTGTTGCTTTTGGCTTTGGTTTTCTTGCTACCGCTGTTGTTGATGTTGTTACTCTCGTTATTGTTGTTGTATTTGTTATGGATTTAGTTGTTACCGATATTGCTGACGTTGTTGCTGTTGTTGCTGTTGTTGTCGTTGTTGTTGTTGCTGCTGTTGTTGTTGTTGTTGCTGTTTTTGTTGTTGTAGTTATTGTTGTTGTTGTTGCTTTTGGCTTTCATTTTGTTGCTACCGCTGTTGTTGATGTTGTTGCTTTCGTTAGTGTTTTTGTATTTGGTATGGATTTTGTTGTTACCGATATTGCTGATGTTGTTGCTGGTGGTGGTGGTGGTGGTGGTGGTGGTGGTGGTGGTGGTGGTGATGTTTTGAAATAACAAAACCAAACAAAACACCCAGCACTGAACTGTCGAAATGCTTAATTTCTTTTTCACTTACGACACAGACAAAGTGAGAAGAGCGTCAGACGTAACAGTTTTGATACACTGACTTCAAAGGTTGTAGTGTAGCCGTTGTTTCTTCTTGTTGTTGTTGGTTGTTATTGTTTGTTGTTCTTGTTGTTCTTGTTGTTTTGATTGCTGTTATTTACTACCGACGGTGTTTGCCCTTAATTGTCCTGAGAAGGCCTGTATGCATGGCCGGGCCACAAGAACGATATAAAGTGATTTCGAACTGACACAAAGGATCAATAATTGTGCGTCTCGACTCTTAGTCCCAGTGAAAGTCTGAATCAGCATTCAAAATGTCCCTGTCTTTTTCTAGTGTTTATGACGAACACACGAACGAACGAAAAAATACACACACAAAAATATATGACAAAAGTCCTTCATTATCAGGCTGGCAGTGATTAGATGTAGATGTGTGAGTCACCGTATCGCTTGACCTGTCCCTTCATCCGTGGAACATGTCTACGGACGTCTATAGGGTCTCCTCCGGGCAATGCGGAAATTCACCGGGTTTCGGCCGCCTGGCCGGTTGCCGCTGCTTGGCTCTTCCTTCTTGCACATGTTCTCTTCGATTTTGTAGCTGTGGCAGAAGTCTTGGGCAGCGGCGAAGTACTTGTTTCGGTCCTCAGGGCCCACCATTTCCTTGGTCAGCTGACCATCATAATTCCCGCAAATACCGCACAATTTGTGTTTGTACACTGGTGATACCTGTGGGAACAGACAGTATACATAGTGTATTATGTACTACTCACAGGCTGTATGTATATCGTATTATACACACGAGATACCCATATCATAGAGAGATTTTATGTATGTGTATAATCATAAGACAGCAAAAGAAATCAAACTGATTGCATCCTGATAAATAAGAGATTTTAGACATTATTTATTGATAGCAAATACATTGTCAGGGTCAGATTGCAACAGTGACTACAGTCTTGTAACGGCTGAAACTAGCTCTAGAGAGGAAAACAAACCAAAAATAGCATCAAACTCAATCTCGGACTCTTAAAGACAGACAACTCTACAAGTACAAAATTTACCGTATCAGAGCAAAACAAATTCAGTGCTCTGAAAAATATTGGGGACAGTGAGGAACAATGGGCGAATTTGAAAAAAAAAAACACTCAATAAATGAAGTTTGTGAAGAAATCCCTAGAGTTGGAAAAAAAAACACTCAATAAATGAAGTTTGTGAAGAAATCCCTAGAGTTGGAAAAAAAAAACACTCAATAAATGAAGTTTGTGAAGAAATCCCTAGAGTTGGAAAAAAAAAACACTCAATAAATGAAGTTTGTGAAGAAATCCCTAGAGTTGGAAAAAAAAACACTCAATAAATAAAGTTTGTGAAGAAATCCCTAGAGTTGGAAAAAAAAAACACTCAATAAATGAAGTTTGTGAAGAAATCCCTAGAGTTGGAAAAAAAAAACACTCAATAAATGAAGTTTGTGAAGAAATCCCTAGAGTTGGAAAAAAAAAAAACTCAATAAATGAAGTTTGTGAAGAAATCCCTAGAGTTGGAAAAAAAAAACACTCAATAAATGAAGTTGTGAAGAAATCCCTAGAGTTGGAAAAAAAAAGGCAAAGAAGAATTCGATGACAAGACAAAGTTAGACTTGATAGATAAACACAGGAAGATAAAAGAGAAAGAGGAAGAATACAAAAGCGCAGATAAGGATATCAGAAATAAGTTCAATGAAGCTAAGGAAGTTTGGCTAGAAACAAAGTGCAAAGAACTAGAAGACCGACACAAAACCGACACTATGCGTGCAGAATGCATTTAGCGCAGGTTACATATCCCACGGCAACAGAATTGCCTCAAGGAAAGTTCTATAGAATATCCTTTTTTTTTTTAAAGATAAACGAAAATACACGCGTGCAGGAAAAAGAATAAAAGTGGCGCCCAACCATGGCGAGGTGTCTTTTCCGGGAACAGCGTCCCCATTTTGTGTGAAAAGATTACCGTGTGACCGAAAAAAAGAAAACCAAATCAGCCCGTTTCTTGTGATAATAATCAGACAAAACTTTTCGGTAGCGTGAAAAACACACACACACACACACACACACACAACACACACACACACACACACACACACACACACACACACACACACACACACACACACACACACACACACACACACACACCACCACCACCACAACACAAACACCACCACCACCACATACACACACATACATAATCTCACACACATACATATACATACACACATACACACACATACACATACATACTTATAAACCACACACGCATACACATACATATACACACATACACATACATACATTCCGTCTAATATCACTTATAGTGAAAAGACGTTAAATCAAGCAACGAACGAACGAACATACATACACATAAACAGAGAAAGAGAGAGGGGAGAAAGAGAGAGGAGAGAGAGAGAGAGAGAGATGGAGAACGAGAAAGAGAGAGAGAGAGAGACGCACACATACAGACAAACCTTTAAGCGAGACAATGCTGACAATCATCAGCACGCCAAGTCAGTACAATCATACTTATCATTAATCTTGTCAAGTCAACATGGTGTTTAATTGGTGTTTGACTGACTGCTTCAGGGAGTGGGGGCGGGGGAGGGGACGCAGGAGGGGAGGGTAGGAGGGTTTTATGAAGTTTGCTCAATACAGATTCACCGCGCTGGGACAATTCCAGATGCGCTCTTCTCAAATCTGCCGGCAATGATCTAATGGATTCTCCAAGTCTGCGAAAAACCGTAAACGCTAACAAGATCTTGACATGAGGAAAGAGGAATAAGGAAAAGAGATCTATCAAACACTAAGCTGACACCACCACAATGAGGGAAACATTAAGACGGGCAGCAAACAGGCCAATTGGAACCAGAAAAAAAAAACACCACGAAAACAGAATCAAAACGCGTATTTAATATAACCAGACAAGACAGGCGCAAATTTTCGGCCTACTGACCTTTGTCAGACGTAGACGTAAGATCACAAACGAACAAACACCAAATACAAAAATTAGGAGAAAAAGACCAAAACGTCCCTGTTGCTTCGTCCAGTGGGAGAAAAGGACTCAAAAGGAGTCAGAAAAAGACCAAGTGTTTAAAATTGCGAGCTGGGATTGAACTCGAGATATCAGATCTTGAGTCCACGGCTCTATCAATAGAACCAATCAGTCCAAAACAAACAAAGAAACAAACAAACTGAGAAAAAAATAGATAAAAAAAAAATCCGGGGCCTGTCTGAGAATTGAACTCACAGCCCCTACGTTCTGAGCATGATGCTGTAACCACTGAGCTAATGGTCCCCCTGAGCTAGCGGGGACGACTGACCTGGATGGACACATAGCTGTAGTCAAAGGTGACCAGAAGGCCCACCAATGGATACTCCGCCTGGATCGGTCCGTAGGCATAAGGCCGGCTGATCTTCAGGGCTACTGCCTCTCTGCAACACCACACCCGCGCATGCGGACATACACAAACACACGCACAAGCATGCACATTCACACACACGCACACTCCCACCCACGCGCACACACAGACACACACATACACACAGACAGACACACACACACACACACACACACACACCGCGCGCACACACACACACACACACACACACACACACACACACATACACACACACACACACACACACACACACACACACACACACACACACACACACACACACACACACACACACACACCACACGCACGAGTAAGTTATCATCACATTCTGTAACACCACATCTTCTGATATTACTTTTCATGACGTCATACCACATCACGGCATATTCTATTTCGTCACACCACATCGTGACGCCACGCCACATCGTAGTTCTTTCTGGCGTCACACCACATTATGGTGTCTATCTCAGATCACACCACATTGTGGCGTATTTCTGACGTCACACCACATCGTCGCGTATTTCAGACGCCACGCCACATCGCAGTTGTTTCTGGCGTCACACCACATCACTGTGTCTATCTTAGGACATCCCACATCGTGGCGTATTTCTGACGTCACGGCACATCGAAGTTTATTTCTGACGTCACACCACATGGTGGTGTATTTCTGACGCCACGCCACATCGTGGTTATTTCTGACGTCACCCTACATCATGTCGTATTTCTGACGTCTCACCACATCGTGGTTACATCTGACGTCAAGCCACATCGTGGCATATTTCTGACGTCACGCCACATGGTGGTTATTTCTGACGTTACACCACATCATGGCGATTTCTGTCGTCACACCACGTCGTGGCATACTTGTTGATGTCTAAGGACCCGTGACGTCAGGTGACATCATCAGAATGTCCACTGGCAGTGGTACGTCAATACAATGAAGTCATCATGATTCCTGTGACAAAGAGATACAACAAATACAAGACAGAAAAAAAAGATAAGCTAGTTAGGACCTCAGGTTATTATAATTATTATTATTATTATATTACTATCATTATTATCATTATTATTATTATTATCATTATTATTGTTATTATCATCATCATCATCATCATCATTATTATTATTATTATTGTTGTTACTATTATTGTCATCATCATCATCATTGTTACTATTATTATTATTATTATTATTATTATTATTATTATTATTATTATTATTATTAAATTTTTATCATTATTATTGTTATTATTATTGTTGTTATTATTATTGTTATTATTATCATCACCATCATCATCATCATTGTTATTATTATCATCATCATCATTATTATTATTGTTATATTGTTATTATCATTACTTTATTCTATATGAAGTTTTGTGCGAGTTTGGAAGTTGGGGAGGGAGGGAGGGGTGTGTTACTCACTGTCCGTAAGCGACCTGCTTGGTGAAAACGATGCTGTCAGGGTAAGGTACACTGTCGTTGTCGCCACTATCGACCTTCACCTCGTCTTCAAGCAGGCCAGGGATCAGCTCCACCACGTGTTGTTCCGCCAGGATCTCGATCATCTGCCAACACACCATCACAACGACTCACTGCCAGGATCTGAGGGATCGGCTCACCTTTTTCGCCTCTCAGGCCACAATTAACCCTTTGGTTCCCGCGCCTTGTCCACCAGCATCTTGCGTTACCAACCATGCTACCACGCTCAAGGAGAAGAGTGGCAGAATGGTTCAGACGTTCGCCTGCCAATAACTAAACTCGTCTAGTCCTTCGGAAGGGGACGAAAAACGAGTCAGACCCGTAGTGCCTTCTGGTTACGCACGCTAAAGATCCCATGGCAGTTGAAAATCGTGAAAAGCAGGGCATTTCCCAGCTGCCTTGGAAAAAAACATTGGAGGCATAGGTTGATTTCCCAGATCCCATCCCTTGAAGACCAATTAGCCTTCTTGTCTTCTGAAGTCTTGGCCACATTATATTTAACGAAATATTCATCTCATCATCATGTGCCCTGCCGCACGGCGTTGGCGGTCATGGCCCTCATATGTATATATCCCTTACTGATTACCATGACTTCAGTCTTCTTGCTATTTAGCTCCAGACCTTTAATTTCCTTTTTATTTCTATTACATTCACAAAGTTTTGTAGGTCCCTTTCATTTTCTGCAATTAGCACGGTGTCATCTGCATGACGAACGTTATCATTTTTCTTCCAAACTTTATCCTATGGCACTCTTCTGGTTTTCTCATGATGGTTTCGTTGTAAAGTGAAAACAAATCTGGTGACGGAACACAACCCTGCCTGACCCCTCTTTTGATATTCTGGAAAGAGTTTATATAGTTTTCTATTCTCAGTGTAGCTGTTAGTTCCCAGTAGATATTTCTGATTATTCTTAAATCTTTCCCATCAATGTTAAGCCTTTCTAGTTGGTTGATCAATTCTTCATGTCTTACCCGATCGAAAACCTTGGTATAATCAAAAAGCATAAATATAAATCCGTATTCAACTCGAGTGACCTCTCGTGATAGTACTTAGGATGTATATGGCATTAATAGTTCCTTTCCCTTGGACAAATCCACACTAATCTTCTGCTATTTCTCTTTTGATTCTGTTCCTTGTCCTCATCATGGTTATTCTTAATAGGATTTTTTGCCATGACTCATCAAGCTGATTGTACGATGAAGTCGCATTCTATAGCCCTGTTTTCCTTGGATGTGCAATGAAAATTGACTTTGACATATCTTTGGGGATTTTTCCGGTATCATAAATTTCACTTAGGAGGACTGGGGTTTTTTTGTTTGTTGTTGTTGTTTTTTATCTACCGAATACCTAATTCCTCCATGAATCATCTCTGTAGTAATATTGTCTGGTCCTGGGATTTTTCCGGTTTCATCTTTTTAGTGCTGCTCTGACTTCATCTTTCCAAATGGGTGGTCCTTCAACGTTCTTTCTTATGTGTGTTCTTCGTTTCTGTCATCGTTAAAAAGGTCTTTAATATACTCTTCCTATCTAATTCATATTTTGTGTTTTTCCATGATAAACATACCATCTTTCGATTTTAAATAACCAGTTGATGTGCAGGTCTTTCTCCTGTGGGCAATTTCTTCAGTGTTTCTGTACATACTTTGAGGATCTGTTTTGTGTCGGTCTTCTATTTCTTTTTAGGAGTATTACGAGGAAGTAATAGCTCGTATTCTACCAAATATGAAGCTGTGTTATTGCTTCTGCGTCGAACTACTTGAGAGAACGTTGGAGAGATATGAAGTCTCTGTTATAAGGGCTAGAAATGAAAGCTGACCCTTCGGGCATACGGCGCTTTGTATAGTCCTGCCGTTGCTTTAAGAATGTCAGAGAATGCTGTGAAACTGTTTCAGATACAGATTTAAAGTAGAATGAGCAGAGTTTTATAATTGATTCTAGCTGAAAAGGAAACCAGTCCAATGATTTGAAAAAAAGGGGAAGTTGTGATTATATTTAGAAAATTTGAAAACTAGCTAAGCAGTATGAAGATTATGACGCGTTATGGGTAAGGCATTTGGAAGAGCAGCTCACAGTGTTGTGTATCAATTCCAGACAGAACAAATGAACACAAAGTGAGTTACTAGCGTCAGTCTATAGGTAGCCATGAACAGTACACAAGCAAGCACTTTAGTGGCGTCACATCTCGTCACATTCGTTACATAGTTCATAATTACAGTTCGCTAGTTTATTGCTTCAATAGTTTCTGTAGTACACTTCTTCATTTGTTATCTTTTCTTTCAATATTTATAATTCGTTTACACTCTCTGTTCATAGTTACAGTTAACTAGTAGTTTATTGTTTAAATAGTTATTGTAGTACGCTGCTTCGTTTGTTATCTGTTCGCTCCCCTCTTCCTCTGCCCCTCGTGCATCTACATTCCTTCCCCACATCGTTTTCTTGTCTATTTTATATATTATTTTAATACTTTTTTTCTTTTTTCTTTTTTTTTTTTTTTTTTTTTTCTTTTTTGATCTAAAATCATTTAAGTGAATAGACATTAAACCAATGACCACCACCACCATATCTCAGCCGTCCATCATTCGCACCCCCACCCCAGCCACCCCCAAACAGGTAACAGAGACAATTACCTGGGAGTGTATCAGTGGTCCATGGACAGGAGTGCCAGTGATGGCAAAGGTTTTGTCAGAGGAACAGTCCATGGCCAGCAGACTGCGACATTCGCGCTTGGGGGCTTTCTGTTTGTTGTAGAAAGGCAGACCAAACACCGCACCGTCCACTGTCCTCATCACTCCATCCTCCAGGACGCACGTGGCTGCACGTGCACATACACATGTGACCATCAGCACCAAATCAGTGATAACTCGATTTTGGGGCAGTTGGAGACATACAATTTTCTTACAGCAACAGTCTTTTCTTCATCATTTTCTTATAGATTCATGTGTCACAGAGCGAGCGAAAAATGTGGAAACACAGAAATCAGAAGTAACATATTCTCTACATCGTGGTTTCTACAGATTTCACACACGTGCAGGCCACTTGTTTACATCTGATCATTGGACTTTGGCAGCTATCTTTGTAATCGCTTACCTCCCCCCTCACCCTCTGTTTTCTACGTCACCTTAATGACCGTAGAAGTTGGCACAGTGTTTACAGCGCGATGATGATGTGGATGATAATCAGGATGCTATGGAGTTCCATGTAGGATGGAGACTGTGTGACAGGTCTGCACTCTACGCTTACTGTCATAATATATCCTAGTGTCAACCAGGCCCAAGAGATGCAGACATCTGCGGTGTGGGTCAGAAGATTTGAGCAACCCCCTCAATGAAACGTCCGTGAAATAGATGATACAGTACTGTGTCTGCCCAGCGAGCCCACAGCACGCTATACTCAAAACATAGCTGCCTGCTAGGAAGCAAACAGACTGAAACTGAATAAAGAAAAAAAAACGAGAACTAATGTACACTGGTACAAAATCAAACCTAAAGAAAGTAACCTCAAAGACCATGGTCATTTCAAACTGTACTGTGGCCTTCAGCAAATCTGTAAGAACTCTTGGTGCTTTTCTTGATGAATCCCTATCCATGGAGTAAAATCCTGTAACTCCAACTCCGCTCTGCCTCCGATCCTCTGACTTTTCGTTTTCCACGCACTAAGCTCAATACCTATGGTCCACGAGCCTTCTCTGTTTCTGGTCCGCTCTCTTGGAACAAACTTCCTCTCTCAGTCCGTCAGCAACCTACTTTTGTCTCCTTCAAGTCCGCTCTCAAAACTCACCTTTTCTCCTCTGCATAAAATCTTGACCTCACTCAATCCCCTCTGCAGCCTGTCTCCACTCGGAGGGGAATCACATTGCAATATATGTATAATTGTATATAATAATATGCTCTCTATAATTTTCCATTGTTTTTATTCTTTCTCCCCATTTATAGCCGTGTGTGTGTGTGTGTGTGTGTGTGTGTGTGTGTGTGTGTGTGTGTGTGTGTGTGTGTGTGTGTGTATGTGTGTGCGTGGGTGCGTGTGTGTGCGTGCTTGCGTGCGTGTGTGTGCGTGCGTACGTGTGTGTGTGTTTCAGCGCTTAGATTTGATTTTATCAAGATTTTGCACTATATAAATATTGTAATTATTATTATTATTATAGAATAAGTAAAATCCATGGATTTCTCACTGCTGCTGCCATAAACAAGCTGTGTGTTTCTTTCATTCTATCCAGACTAGACGATGTAACTCTGTCTCAGCTGGACTTTTTGATGATAAGCCATCAAACTCTAACAAACCTAAAACAGTGCAGCTTGACTTTCCCTGTGGGACAGCAAACAGAGCAACGCCAAAGTACTCTTACAAAAGCTACACTGGCTACCAGTCTAAGCAAGAATTGAGTATAAAATTACCACACTCTGCTTTCAGTATCTGAGTTCGAAAACAGTGCCAACATACATATCTGAACTTCTCCTGCCATACAAACCTTCCAAAGCTCTCGGTTCTCAAGAGCCTTCTCTCTTAACTGTACTTAGGTTCTCACTAACAACTTGTGGACAGAAATCTTTCTCTGTTTTGGTCCCAGCAACATGGAACGCCCTCCCAGTATCTTTAAGACAAGGCTGTTGTCTGCTTACTTTCAAAAAACAACTCTGAACACATCTCTTTCAGAAATATCTCCAAAAATCATAAGTTAATGCTTGTGTCTTTTTAAAATTCAGTGGTAATGCAATTTGTCTAATGTGTGCGCGTGTGTGTATGCATGTGATGTGTGGGGGGGGAGGGGGGAGTGTGTGTGTGTCTGTGTCTGTGTATGCACAAAGTATGTGTTTGTGTGTGCACAAAGTATGTGTTTGTATGTATATACGTGTGTATGTGTATTTATGTGTGTGAGTGTTCTGTTTTTAATGTGTGTGTGTGTGCATAAAATGTGTGCGTGCACAAAGTGAGTGTTTGTATGTATATATGTGTGCAGGTGTATATAAATAAATTCGTGTGGGTGTCCTGTTTTTAATGTTGCGGTTTAGAACTGGATTGGAGACATCAGAATCTTAAGTGTACGGTTCCAGCGACAGAGCAAGGCAGACATCTTCCAAATTCACGTCACGCATTCGTTCTTGCTTACGTGGCACGTGTCGCTTGGAGGCTTTATAGATGGCGGCCTGGGGTAGGGGGGC
>CM060305.1:5016796-5019296 GCA_030674185.1 Monoplex corrugatus
CCATGGCCATCAACAACAACAACTACAAGATCATCAAGATGGGAGTACTTACCGCAGTGATAAGCGGAGTGACGTCCACGACAGCGACAACGGAGTTCTCAGGGATGGACTGGTCAGCGTCAAGGTCAGTGGCATGGTCCAGGTAGTGATGGTGAAGCTTCCTGATCACTTTGTCCATGAAGTTGAACACCTTTGTCAAGTTCTAAAAACACAGGCACCCTACATGTGTCATTTTGCTCATTATTATGTTTTGTCGGTTTGGTAGAACAATTTTGTCAAGTTCTGAAAACACAGGCACACTACAGATGTCATTTTTCTCATTGTGTTTTGTCCAATTGCTAGAACACTTTTGTCAAAGTTCAAAAACACAGGGCACACTACATGTGTCATATTGCTTATTATGTTTAGTCCACTTGCTAGAACACTTTTGTCAAGTTCTGAAAACACAGGCACACTACAGGTGTCATATTGCTCATTATGTTTAGTCCATTTGGTAGAACACTTTTGTCAAGTTCTGAAAACACAGGCACACTACAGGTGTCATTTTGTTCATTATTTTTTTTCCTTTTGGTACATGCAGAATACTTTTGTCAAATTCTGAAAACACAGGCACCCTACAGGGGAATCACATGGTTATAATATATAATTGTATATGCTATGCTCTCTATAATTTTCCATTGCTTTTATTCTTGCTTTTATTGCTTTTATTCTTTCTCCCCATTTATAGCCATGCGTGTGTGTGAGTGTGAGTGTGGTGTGTGTGTGTGTGTGTGTGTGTGTGTGGTGTGTGTGTGTGCGTGCGTGTGTGTTTTGGCGTGCTTGCTTTGCGTGTGTGTCTGCTTAGCGCTTAGATTTGATTTTATCAAGATTTTGCGCTATATAAATATTGTAATTATTATTATTATTATTATTTTTCATTATTTGTCCCTGTAAGTTTTGTCAATTGAACACGAACGAATTCATTTGTTCTTATTTTTCGTCCACTTGGTAGAACGGTTTTGTCAAGTTCTGAAAACACAGGCACACGACAGATGTCATTTTGTTCATTATGTTTCGTCCACTTGGTAGAACGGTTTTGTCAAGTTCTGAAAACACAGGCACACGACAGATGTCATTTTGCTCATTATGTTTCGTCCACTTGGTAGAACGGTTTTGTCAAGTTCTGAAAACACAGGCACACGACAGATGTCATTTTGTTATTCCCATTGTAAGTTTTCGTTCAACACTGCACACGGTTATTGTATTATGCACTGGTAACGTTTGTCAAGTTCTGAAAACACAGGCACACGACAGATGTCATTTTGTTCATTATGTTTCGTCCACTTGGTAGAACGGTTTTGTCAAGTTCTGAAAACACAGGCACACGACAGATGTCATTTTGCTCATTATGTTTTATCCACTAGCTAGAACACTCAAATTCTGAAAACAAAGGACACTACTGGTGTTACTTTGTTTTCTTTGTGTGTGTGTTTTGTTGTTGTTGTTGTCGTCATCGTCGTCGTCGTCGTTATTATTGTTGTGGTAGCAGCAGTAGTAGTAGTAGAAGTAGTAGTAGCAATAGTAGTAGTAGTAGAAGTAGTAGAAGTATTATGCAAACACTCACCCCGTTAGCTTTCATGGTCATGTAGACATTGTTGTAGGAGTTCAACCTGGCTTCTGTCTCGGCTGCGCATTTCTCCTGTTCCGGCCTCGAAGCCACTATGCCGGCCACGGCACGTGACACGCAATCGTCACGTGACTCGGGGAAGAACTGGGAGTTCTCCCACAGATTCTGTGCCAGCGACTTCCTGCTGATAACCTGACAACACAAGGTCATGGCCGTTTGCTTACAATGGTCGTTGGTAAAAAAGAAAGAAAGACAAACAGAAAGAAATGAATAAACAAACAAACAATGACAGGCAGACCGACAAAAACAAAGAAAGACAGACGGGCAGACAGACAGAAAAGACAGACAGACAGAAATAAAGACAGAAAGGAAGAAACAAACAAAGACAGGCAGAGAAAAAGAAAGACAGACAAAAAGAAAGAAACAGAGAAACAAAGACAAAAAGACACACTGACAGATAAACAGACAGAAGACAGACAGACAGACAACAGACAGACAGACAGAAAGACAGACAGAGAAAAAGAAAAAGTATTTCCAATGAGCCCATAGCACGCCCAACTCTGGGTAGGAGCCGGTTAGAGCCGAAAAATCCCACAATAATTTTTGAAGGGACTGATGGGGATTCGAACCCACAACCTTCCAGTCGGTAGTCCGTTACGTTAACCACTACACCACGACGACTGGTCTTTTTCATCATTTCTCTGATCATTTCACGTCTGATCCTGTTGACAGGTGTTCTAAAACAACACACCTCGCAGGCGGTAATTTTGTGCCCAACAGGTTTGGTCAGGGTCCAGGTCTGGCACTGGTATGTCAGGGTTGGGGATGAAAATGGAACTGAAGACTTTGGCTCTTTGTTTTAATAAGAAAGTTGTTGTTTTTTCAGTGATGGCA
>CM060305.1:5024296-5026796 GCA_030674185.1 Monoplex corrugatus
ACAAACAAACAGTGGAACAAACAAACAAACAGTGGAACAAACAAACAAACAAAAGACACAAGACGAACCAGATCAGACTCCATGCTCTCGTCGTCATCAAAGATGGGGAGACTGAAGTCTGTGACGTCACGGATGGGGGCGTTGGTATAGGAAGGGGAGGGGTGGTGGGGATGAGGGCGGCGTTACTGACGGCCGTCATCAATCCGATTACCTTCTGCTGTTTCTCTCGTATCTGACACACACACACACAGCAAATAAATAATGAATATACAGACAGATAGATGAATAAAGGGCAAAATAGACAGAAATAAATAAATGAATAAAAACGAAAGAGATGAAAGAAGGAAGGAAGGAAGGAAGGAAGATAGGAATGGGGGAACGGAGGAATGACTGAAGGAAGGAAGGAAAGAAGGTATAATGGAAGGAATTGATTATTTGATTGATTGATTGATTGATTGATTGTTTGGTTGGTTGGTTGGTTGGTTGATTGATTGATTCATTCATTCATTCATTCATTCATTCATTTATTCATTGATTCATTCATTCATTGATCGATTGATCGATCGATCGATTGATTGATGAGTGAGTGAGTGTGATTGATTGATTGATTGAGTGAGTGAGTGAGTGATTGATTGATTGATTAATGAAACGATAACGATGGGGGGGGGGGGTACGTTTTGTGCATTTTTTTAGTTGTTTTTTGTTTGTTTCTTTCTTTATTGTGTGTGTGTGTGCGTGTATATGTATGTGTGTGTATGTGTGTGTATATATATATATATATATGTGTGTGTGTGTGGTGTGTGGTGTGTGTGTGTGTGTGTGTGTGTGTGGTGTGTGTGTGTGTGTGTGTGTGTGTGTGTGTGTGTGTGTGTGTTCGTGTGTATGTGTGTGTATACCTTATCGGCAAACTCGGGCATGAAGACTTGCTGTCTGCTGTGGCGGCTGTTTCTGTCCTGGTAGTCACGATACTGGCTGAGCATCTGTTTGTAGATGTCGTTCAGGTCGTTCAGGGCATCCACATAGTACACGTACAGCCGATTGACCATTTCTGAATTCTGCATTTTCATCTCGCTCTCCACCTCCGTCAGCACCGCTGTCAACTGCTTCAGTATACGCTGAAACACACAACAGTCGTCGTCGTCGTCATCATCATCATCATCATCATCATCATCACCACCTCATCATCACCACCATCACCATCACCATCACCATCATCATCATCACCACCATCACCATCATCGTCATTAGCGTCATCACCATCATCATCATCACCATCATCGTCATTATCATCATCACCGCCATCATCATCATCATCATCGTCATCAGTATCAGCAGCAGCAGCACCATGTACTTTGCCGCATGGCGTTGGCGATATAATCCTCCATACGAATCTACCTTTTGCCTCATGAAAGACATACCACACCATACCACACAACACAATACCAAACAACACCACACCACACCATACCACACAACACAATACCAAACAACACCACACCACACCATACCACACAACACAATACCAAACAACACCACACCACACCACATACCACACCACACTACACCAAACAACACCACACCACACCACGCCACACAACACAGTACCAAGCAACACCACACCACACCACATACCACACCACACTACACCAAACAATACCACACCACACCACACCACGCCACCACAACACAATACCAAGCAACACCACACTACACCACATACCACACCACACCAAACAATACCACACAACACCATACCACACAATACCACACAACACCACACACACAGTACCACACAACACCACACCACACAATATCACACAACACCACACCACACAGTACCACACAACACCACACACACAGTACCACACAACACCACACCACACAGTACCACACAACACACCACACCAACACAATACCACACAACACCACACACACAGTACCACACAACACCACACCACACAATACCACACAACACCGCACCACACAGTACCACACAACACCCACACACACAGTACCACACAACACCACACTACACAATACCACACACACACCACACCACACACACAATACCACACAATGTATGTAAAAAATTGCACACACACATATACACACACACATACACACACATGCATATACACGCACACACAAAAAAAGAAAAATTGCAGTTTTCTTCCATATATCATTTGAGAACGATTGTTGCTGTTCATTTTCGTATTCAGCTAAACGCATTGAAAACAAAATACTGTAAAAATGTCAAGTGTATTTGCGGTGAACAATTCACACTGTTTAACTGTCTATTTTACTGCAAAATGCTACGTTCTTTTTTACGAAAAATGTTTACACAAGAAAATTATTCTGAAACTCATTTTAAAGAAGTAACTTCCGATCAATTTTTGTCAGTTAAAATTTCAGAATCGTTGATTCACAGTCCTGTTAATGCATTACTTTAAGTTTATGAAGTTTGTACTTTAGAGTTAAATTTTCCATACACATTGTTGAT
>CM060305.1:5031796-5036796 GCA_030674185.1 Monoplex corrugatus
TATTTTAATTCAATTCAGTTAATTTCAATACTGTTTTGATCATCCACATTTGGAAATTAAAACGTGCATTCACGCTACTCGTGCATTATTATCGCGTCTACTTAAAACACAAGCACAAATCTATTATGACACATGAAAATTAAAACACCTAAACGTATCGATCATCTGTATGCATGCGTGCACGCGCATCTTATATGCACACACACGTGCACAAAACACACACACACTCGTACAGGCAGGCTTGAAGGCGAGTGCTTTATCTCTGCGCTAACAAGAAAACACCTTGGTCTTAATATTGGACAGAATGTTTTTTCTGCCCTATCTTTTGCATTGGATTGTCAATTAAGATAAGGAAGAGAGTTCTTGAATGTTATATAGAACCAATAATGATGTACGGATGTGAGGCGTGGACAGTCAACAAGCAAAGCCAGAGCAAGATTGAGGCAGCCAAGATGTGGTTTCTAAGAAGAATGTTGACAGTTCCATGGACAGTAAACAAAACAAACGAGACAGTCTTGATGGAGGCAGACACAAGAAGATCATTCATAAGGAAGATTAGGAAAAGATAGGCTACATTTATAGGCCATTTTATAAGGAAAGGGAAATTGGAGCACCTGGTCACAACAGGAAAGCTGGAGGGAAAGAGAACACCAGGTAGACCCAGGGAGAAGATATTGGACGGACTTGCAGAGTGGCTGAAGAGAAAGAGGGTGGAGGTGGTGCTTGAGGCAACAAGGGATTGAAACAAATGGAAGTCCATGATCGCCAACGCCATGTGGCAAGACACGTGATGATGATGATGATCTTTTGTTTTGCCTGTGTGACTATCCCCACCCCCACTGCTCACTTGGGTTCTCCAATACACATCCAGACTGAGATCCCCACGATAGCAGGACGGGAAAGGCCACAGGCTGTAGGACATTTTTGACATTGCTCTCGTGATGACAATGGGGGTGACAATGATGATGCTTTCCAAGAAGAATGTTAAGAGTTCCATGGACATGCTGTCCAAAGAAAACAAACGAGACAGTGTTGAAAGAGGCAAACAAAAAACAACATCAATGAAGAAGATTAGGAAAAGACAAGCAACATTATAGTACATTTATTTAATGAGGCAATAGAAAGTTGAACGGATTTGTGTAATGGATGAAGACAAAAAGGGTGGGAGATTTTCTTGCAGCGACAAAAGATAGATTCCTGTGAAGGGTTATATGATCGCCAACGGCATGCGGCGGGGCATGATGATGATGATGATAATGATGATGATGATGACGACGACGACGACGATATGGAGTTCCAGTTCGGATTGAGACTGCGTGACAGGGCTGTACTCTACGTTTACATTCATAATATATCCTGGGATCAACCAGGCCTGAGAGATACAGAAACCTGTGATGCTGGTCACGAAATTCAAACACCACCATCAATGACGCATGTGTGAAGTGGATGAGACTGGCTGTGTGGTCCCAGTGATCCCAGTGATCCCAACAAGTCCACAGGACACCTAGCTGTGGATAGGAGCCGCTGCGGGGTATAGACATCCCCGCAATGCCTTTGTGGACGGGGAGCGGGATCCACACATCCACGACCTCCCAGTCAGTAGTTCCTTATCTTAACCACTCGGCCACTGTGACCATGGACGCCAAGTCATCTGAACAACTGGAGTCCGGAATGTGTTCGAGAGAGATTTATCGCACTCTGACAATTCCATATGCGCTCCAGCAGTTATCTAGCAGACTCCCTGAGCCTGTGCAAAACCCTATGAGCGGGCAAGATCTTGAAATGTTGGAGGGGGGGGGGGAGAGGGAGGGATCCACGAAACTCTAAGCTGACACCACCAGAGGGATGGAAATCATTAAGATGGGCAGCGAACCCATCACTGATTAGAATATTGTCTTACGTGTTTTGTAAGTTATAGATTATTTTATGTGAACAATGTTTGTCTTATACATATAAATTGATATCATTTCTGTTACCACAGTGTTCGTTAATGCTTGATTGTCGTTCAGCAAAGGGATGTGGATTGTGAAACGGGTTCATAGGGGAAATGTTCGAGGCAGCCGAGATGTGGTTTCTCAGAAGAATGTTGAGAGTTCCATGGACAGCAAAGAAAACAAACGAGACAGTCTTGATGGAGGCAGACACAAATAGATCACTCATAAGGAAGATTAGGGAAAGACAAGCAACATTTATAGGCCATTTTATGAGGAAGGGGGATTTGGAGCACCTGGTCACAACGGGAAAGCTGGAGGGAAAGAGAGCACCAGGTAAACCCAGGGAGAGAATGCTGGACGGACTTGCAGAGTGGCTGGGGATGAAGGGGGTGGGGGAGATGCTGGGGGCAACGAGAGATAGAGATGGTTGGAAGTCCATGGTCGCCAACGCCATACGGCAGGGCACCTGATGATGATGATGAGGGGAAATGTTGACATGTGCTAAATCTTAATGTTCATTTTTAAACTTCCAATGTATAAAATATCATTATGTATATTCTGTATACTATGTATAGTTCATGTGCCAACATTGCCCTTTCGTCTGTGTAAAATTTGTTGTTGTTGTCATTCTTCGTTGCCACATTGTATGTTAGATGTCTGTTTGTTGTGAAACAAAGGATGAATAAAAAAAAGTTTTAAAAAAAAAGATGGGCAGCGAACAGGCCAGTTTTTATCATTGTAGGCTGGAACTGAACTCGAAATACGAGATCTTGAGTCTACGGCTTGATGACAAGAAAAGACAAACGTGTGTTCCATGTATAACCACTGCCAAAAGACTACTAAATATGAGAACCAAAACTAAGCAGTATAATGCCAAAATATTCAAAACTGAGCAGTAGTATGCCAAAATGTCCAAAATTGAGCAGTATAATGGCAAAATATTCAAAATTCAGCAGCGTAATGTCAAAATATTCAAAACTGAGCAGTGTAATGCCAAAATAAATTTTCACGTTTGTATCTTCAATGCTCAATGGAACATCTACGTACCGATGTTTTCTCAATAGAAAAATTCATTTTCATGATAAGTGTCTAATTCTTCGTGTACATAGTGAAACCTTCACCGCTGAAAATATCGTTATATATGTCTTGTATGTTCTGTGTCGTTCATATTTCAACAATACTTTTTTTCTATCTGTTTGAATTGATATCATGTTCCGTCACTACATTGTTTGTTGATGTCTGTTTATCATAAAACAAAGAAGAACTCATTTTAAAAAGTTTGTTTTTTTTTAAACCACACCACCTGGCCTTAAGGGTGCCATGATCTCGACGTTCGCCTTCCAAAAAATAAATTCGAGGTTCCAGGGAACAGAACGTCCAGACTATGACCATGAATATCTCGTCCTGTTTGATGTGAATCCATTGTGACACAATGACTATGATTGTGAATATCTCGTCCTGTTTGATGTGAATCCATTGTGACAAAATGACTATGACTATGAATATCTCGTCCTGATTGATGTAAATCCATTGTGACACAATGACTATGATTGTGAATATCTCGTCCTGTTTGATGTGAATCCATTGTGACACAATGACTATGATTATAAATATCTCGTCCTGTTTGATGTGAATCCATTGTGACAAAATGACTATGACTATGAATATCTCGTCCTGATTGATGTGAATCCATTGTGACACAATGACTATGATTATGAATATCTCGTCCTGTTTGATGTGAATCCATTGTGACAAAATGACTATGACTATGAATATCTCGTCCTGTTTGATGTAAATCCATTGTCACACAATGACTATGGCTATGACTGACTATGACTATGACTGACTATGACTACGACTGACTATGACTATGACTGACTATGACTGACTATGACTATGACTGACTATGACTATGACTATGACTGACTATGACTGACTTGACTGACTATGACTATGACTATGACTGACTATGACTATGACTGACTATGACTGACTATGACTATGACTGACTATGACTATGACTGACTATGACTATGACTGACTATGACTATGACTGACTATGACTATGACTGACTATGACTATGACTGACTATGACTGACTGTGACTATGACTGACTATGACTATGACTGACTATGACTATGACTGACTATGACCATGACTGACTATGACTATGACTGACTATGATCTGACTATGACTGATTATGACTATGACTGACTATGACTGACTATGACTGACTATGATTGACTATGACTGTGACTGACTATGACTATGACTGACTATGACTGTGACTGACTATGACTGACTATGACTGACTATGATTGACTATGACTGACTATGACTATGACTGACTATGACTATGACTGACTATGACTATGATGACTATGACTGACTATGACTGTGACTGACTATGACTGACTATGACTATGACTGACTATGACTGACTATGACTATGATTGACTATGACTATGACTGACTATGACTGTGACTGACTATGACTGACTATGACTATGACTGACTATGACTGTGACTGACTATGACTGACTATGACTATGACTGACTATGACTATGACTGACTATGACTGACTATGACTATGACTGACTATGACTGACTATGACTGTGACTGACTATGACTGACTATGACTATGACTGACTATGACTGTGACTGACTATGACTGACTATGACTGACTATGACTATGACTGACTATGACTATGACTGACTATGACTATGACTGACTATGACTATGACTGACTATGACTGTGACTGACTATGACTGACTATGACTATGACTGACTATGACTGTGACTGACTATGACTGACTATGACTGACTATGACTATGACTGACTATGACTATGACTGACTATGACTATGACTGACTATGACTATGACTGACTATGACTGTGACTGACTATGACTGACTATGACTATGACTGACTATGACTATGATTGACTATGACTATGATTGACTATGACTGACTATGACTATGACTGACTATGACTGACTATGACTATGACTGACTATGACTGACTATGACTGACTATGACTGACTATGACTATGACTG
>CM060305.1:5041796-5086796 GCA_030674185.1 Monoplex corrugatus
CATAGATGGAAGATGGATAGATAGATAGATTGACAGACAGATACATACATACTATACATCATACATACATACATACATACATACATACATACATACATATACATACATGGATAGATAGATAGACAGACAGATAAATAGATAGATAGATAAATAGATATTACTTGCACTTTTGGCTGTAAGGAAACATAAGCTCTATTAGAATCACTTTTTGGATGAATGGGAGTGGAGAACTACATCCGGTCTCATGCCACTTTTGCTGATGATTTCTGGGTATATTTTCCATTGTGGGAGACCTGCTGTGCATTCCCAGTCATCTGCGTTACCCAGCAGACCTGCTTCCCTGCTCAGGGTGTCACATCATTTTCAGGCCACATGTTCTTGCCTCCTGCTGTGTAGAAGGTTGCTGGAGCTTCTAGTGACGAGTTTTTTCCTCTGGTCGCAGTGCTGATTGCTTGTGCGATCTCTTGAAGCACTTGATTGTGCCTCCATGTGTACCTTACTTGAGTTAGTGCTACTTGAATGAGCTCAGGACACGTTTCACTGTCTGTTTGTCCTGGCAGAGCGGACAAGCAGGGTTTTCTGATTTCCCTGTTTATTCAGATCAGCATTCAAGGGCAGGAGGTCATACGTAGATCTGAGGACGAAACTGATTCTGAGAGGGGCCATATGCCACAAGTCATTCCAGCTGTGACTTCTTTGGAGTGCATTATCCCAAGTCGTCCACTGCCCCTGTTGATCTTGCTGAACTGCCTTCTGAAGTCTTGTGTATCCTCTTCTTTCTTCATCTCTTGTATTACCACATCTCTTTTTGCTCTTCCCGTTGGCCTTTGACCACCATTCCATTTTGTTGATCCCAGTCCTGCCTGTTGGTCTGCGTGTGCCCTGTTATTTCTCTGACCATGAGATTTTCTTTCGCTGCGACCAGCGCCTCCTGGACATTCCATTTCCTAAAAGTCTTCAGCTTGGGCTGGATTGAGTTCACGACCTTATCTCCAGAGTCTTCATGCATGCTAACAAGCCTGACCTTTCCTGCCTTGTACTCCTCAACGCTGGATTTTAGGGGTAGCTTTACCTAGCGACAATAGATCACAACGTCAGTGAGACTGAGTGAGACACCAAGCCATTTCCGTGAGTATTTCTTGGTTTTGGCTTCCATTGCTTCAACTGTGCTAGTGCAGATGTCGCATGTCAAAAGAGGCCAGAGGAGCTTTGCAATCAACATAAACCATGGGCACCATACTTTGCATTTGCCAAGAAGGCCACAGCGATCTTATCATCATCATCATCATGTGCCCTACCGCATGGCGTTGGCGATCATGGCCCTCCACACGAATATATCCCCTGTCGCTGCAAATACATCTCCCACCCTCTCTGTCTTCAGCCACCCTGCAAGTTCGTGCAGTATTTTCTCCCTGGGTCTACCTGGTCTTTCCCTCAGTATACGAGCAGGCATCTCAAGTTATCAAAAACACACCCACCGACACCACCACCACCACCAACAACAACAACAGCAACAAGCAATAAAATTCCATCTGAGTGTTGAAAATGATATGCATGTTGTTGTATGCTAATTGATATTGTTTAGTGTATGGGAACGGTAAATGAAATTTAACAAAGAAAAAAAACTTCACCTCGGGCCTGCACCCCACTGTTCCCTCGCAATTGAGGACAATGTTGGCCAAGACCTTGCTGTCTACGTAGATTTTGCTCTGCTCTTTGTTCACGAAAGCCATCTTCTTCTTCAGAGGGCTGCTAGCCACCAAGCGGTTCACAATGTCGTTGAGGTCCATGGTAGCTTGGGCTGATTTGAGAAGGGTACACCCCGTGGACATGGACAAATGACTGGTCAGGTTGGCCATGTTGGAAACGTACTCTAGCACCTTTAAAATTTTGAATTGCAAGTGAAGATTCTGTGTCAGCAGGTCGTCCAGCAAAGGTTCCTGTATAGCGAAGGAATTCTTGTAGCGGTCCTTCAACTCACGCAGTTGGAAGGGACAGTGGCAGCGCCGTCTTCTGCAGGTTTTTGATGAACAGGGCGAGGGTCTGGTTATCGTGCAGCACGAACTCAGGGACCATACGGTCAATGATGACCTGAGGTTCCAGTGACGGCAGACGCTGCATGGCGTAATTGCTGACTTGAGTGGTCAGGCGCTGCTCAAAGAACCGGGTTGCCCTTGTGACGTTTCGCCATGGTCAAGGCTTCCCTGACCACCATCTTCTGGTACTCCTTATTGACCAGGTCTTTCACCACGTGCTTCTCGCCCGGGAACTGGGTCATAGATTTCGCTGACATCTGAAACACACCACAAGGTGACGTCATCATCATCATCAGAGGAACAATGGACAAAATTGACAAACTCGATAAATGAAGCTTGTAAAGAAATCCCTAGAGTTGGAAGAAAAGCAACAACAACAAATGACAAAGAAATTATAGGCTTGATGGAATAACGGACAAAAGCAAAGGGAAAAGAGGGAGAAGACAAGAGCATAAACAGGGAAATCTATCTGTACATATATATGTATGTATGTATGTCAGGTGTGTGTGTGTGTGTGTGTGTGTGTGTGTGTGTGTGTGTGTGTGTGTTTTGTGTGTGTGTATATATGTATGTGTGTGTGTGTCTGTGTGTGTGTATGTGTATGTGTGTCTGTGTTGTGTCTGTGTGTGTGTATGTGTATGTGTGTTGTCGTTGTGTGTATGTATGTGTGTGTGTGTGTGTGTCTTGTTGCTGTACGACAATCAAATTTCAACGACCAATATGGTAACAGAAATGACGTCAGCCTATACATACAAAACAAGTATTGTTCACATACAAACATCTATATAACACAAAACGTATATGACAATATTCTAAACAATGAAGATTGTAGAATAAACACACACACATACACACACACATATACACACACATATATATATACGTTTATGTATACATATATATATACACACACACACACATATATATATACACAGACACAAATACATATTAAAATAAATACACATCACAATGCCAGAAAGCAATACAATAAATCACGCACGTAAATAAATAAAGCTTAACAAAACAACACACAAAACAAGAACATAAACAACAAAAGGTAAACACAACACACACACATCAAACACCACTAACACACACACACACCACACAGCGTGTCAAACACACACACACAACCACACACACAGACACACACACACACACACAAAACAACACACCACACACACACACACACACACAGACACACACACACACACACACACACACACACACACACACACACACACACACACACACACACACACACACACACACACACACACTACGCAAAAAAAAAGAGCATACAAACTATAAAAATGTATAAAAAAAAAATTTAAACGACAACAATAGCATAACTCTAATAGCTATGCTTTGTAGTCGACATTGAGTTTTTGATAAGATTAAAGTCGAAAATTTGACCGCTCCACAAGGTGTTCGGGTGTTGTGTACAGTAAGAACATTAAAGACTACACAGAACTGACAGCAAATAAACCACAAACAAAGTGTAACAACCTTCACTGTTCTTCAGCTGCCTTTGCCATTTCTGCACATTTCCATCATCATCATCATCAACATCATCATCATCATCAATCTCATCATCATCATCATTATCATCACCTTTTGCCCCGCGGCATAGCGTTGGTGATCATGGCCCTCCATACGAATCTATCCCTTGTCGCCGCAAGTACATCTCCCACCCTCTCTGTCTTCATCCACTCTGCAAATCCGTCGAATCTTTTCTCCCTGGGTCTAGCTGGTGCTCTTTTTCCCTCCAGTTTCCTGTTGTGACTAGGTGCTCAAATTTCTCTTGTCTCATACAATGTCCGACATTGATTGTCTTTTCCTAATGATCTTCTTCATTAATGTCCTTTTCGTGTTTGCATCTTTGAGCAGTACGACGTCAAGGGCCAGCTGCTAGACAACATTCGGGCCATCTATGCCAACAGCAGGAGTGCAGTCCGCACCGCCAGTGGAACATCTGACTGGTTCCCAGTGACATCGGGAGTAAGGCAGGGCTGTAATCTCTCCCCTCTTCTCTTCGTGATCTATATGGATCAGATTACGAAGGAGGCAAACACAGACCCTGAGGCACTCAATGAACTCATGTTTGCGGACGACCAGGCAATGGTGAACAATGACAAGGTACAGCTACAGGAGCACACAGACCAGTTCAATGAAAGCTGCGAGACATACGGCATGAAGATCAGCGTCAGCAAGACCGAGGTCATGACTGTCAGTAAGAGACCAAACAAACTGGATATCAACATCAACGGAACCCAGTTGAAGCAAGCCAGTGAATTTAAATACCTGGGCAGCATCTTCACTGAAAATGGCAAACTAGACAGAGAAATTGAGACCAGATGCCAGAAAGCCAACGCAGTCAGCTACCAACTTGCCCCGCTCCTGAAACACCCCAGCTTTCCCACCAGCACTAAGGCGAAACTCATCAACGCCATTTTTCTACCAACGCTGACATACCAGTGCCAGACATGGTCCTTAACCAAAGTCCTCTGGAGGACTGGTCACCTGTGAAATGAAATGCCTGGGGAAAGCAGTAAACAAGACAAGACGGGACAAGATCAGAAATGAGGTGATACGAGACATGGTAGGAGCAACACCAATCCTACAACACATCGAACATATGAGGATCAAGTGGTTCGGACACCTCACACGTATACCCCTAAACCATCCAGCTCTTCGGACATACAACACCAGATACTTTGGCTGGAGAGCCAGAGGAAGACCAAGACGACGATGGAGCGACTCCGTGGCAGACACCCTCAGAGCTCACGAGATGTCCCTTCTCCAGGCCACCCGCCTTGCTGCTGACAGACGACTGTATCTCCCCGCGACGCCCACCGGTACAAGCGGAAGGAAAAAGTAAAAGTAAAGTAAGATCTTTGAAGCCTGTCCATGGAACTCTCAACATTCTTCTTTAAAACCACATTTCAGCAGCCTCAATCTTGTTCTGACTTTGCGTGTTGACTGCCCAGGCCTCGCATCCGTACAATAGTATCAGTTCTATGTAACACTGAAATGGTCTGGGCTGGACCTGGTTGGTGCGTGTTGTGTGGCTATGTCCCGGGGTTTGTCATCTTCCCACCTTGCCATTCGGTTTGTAAACAAGGTGACTGATGACTGAATCTGAATAGGTCATTCAACGTACGGACAGTCCCACTTTGTTTGAAGAAATTATTGTCGAGTGGCGTCGGTAGCTTTGGAGGTGAGTGTCTCGAAAGTAGCTGGGTGTCGGTGCTCCAGGTTCCTTCCACACCCTCGTGGCGTTTGTTGTTAACACTGAAAGACTCTTTTCCTGATGTTAATTGATAGGGATTTGTTGGTAAGAACGCCATATATCCATCATCATCATCATCATGTGCCCACCCGCATGGCGTTGGCGATCATGGCGCTCCATATGCATCTATCCCTTGTCGTCGCAAGGACATCTTTCACCCTCTCTGTCCTCAGCCACCCTGAAAGTCCGTCCAATATTTTCTCCCTGGGTCTACCTGGTATCTCTTTCCCTCCAGCTTTCCCGTCGTGACCATGTGCTCTATTTCCCTTTCCTCATAAAATGGCCTATAAATGTCGCCTGTCTTTTCCTAATCTTCTTATCTATGATCTTCTTGTGTTTGCCTCCATCAAGACTGTCTTGTTTGTTTTCTTTGCTGGCCATGGAACTCTCAACATTCTTCTTAGACACCTCATCTCGGCTGCCTCAATCTTGTTCTGGCTCTCCGTGTTGACTGTCCACGCCTCACAATCGTACAACATTATTGGTTCTATATAACATTCAAGAACTCTCTTCCTGATGTTAACTGATAGGCATTTCTTGGAAAGAATGCTTTTCATTTTCTTGAATGCTATTTTGACTTGGCCGATTCTGCTGGCTATTTCTGATGTGCATCTGTCGCCTGATGAGATGATCGTTCCCAGATATTCAAACTTATCAACCGATCTCAATGTTGTGCCGTTGTGCCGTTTGCTGCTATTTTGCAAGAGGGGATTTCATGGGGTTTTTTGTTGTTTTTTTTTACTGATTACCATGACTTCCGTCTTCTTGTTATTTATCTTCAACCCTTTATTTTTGCTTTCTATTTCTATTATATTCACAAGGTTTTGTAGGTCCCTTTCATTTTCTGCAACACAAACACATTTCAGACTAACCTCCAAGGTTTAGGGTCATGGTCAGGCAGCGGAGAGCGGTACACAGTCATATATCCGCGATGGATACGACCGTGCACCCAAGCCTGCAGCAGCAGTTTCAGCGACACGTAACGCTGGGCATCGTTGGTGCTGGTGTTGAGCACGGCCACCACGGCCCATTGTGAGGCAGATGGAGTCAGCAACACGTTATGGCCCAGGTCTTCTGCAAACACATACATAATGACACAATTATCTCAACAGTCTACTGACCATATACATACATAATGACACAATTATCTCAACAGTCTACTGACCACACAACATATGACACAATTATCTCAACAGTCTACTGACCACACAACATAGTGACACAATTATCTCAACAGTCTACTGACCACACATACATAATGACACAATTATCTCAACAGTCTACTGACCACACACACATACATAATGACACAATTATCTCAACAGTCTACTGACCACACACTACATATGACACAATTATCCAACAGTCTACTGACCACACAACATAATGACACAATTATCCAACAGTCTACTGACCACACATACATAATGACACAATTATCCAACAGTCTACTGACCACATACACATAATGACACAATTATCTCAACAGTCTACTGACCAATACATACACATAATGACACAATTATCCCAACAGTCTACTGACCACATACATACACATAATGACACAATTATCCCAACAGTCTACTGACCACATACATACACACATAATGCACAATTATCCAACAGTCTACTGACCACATCACACACATAATGACACAATTATCTCAACAGTCTACTGACCACACACACACATAATGACACAATTATCCCAACAGTCTACTGACCCAATACACATAATGACACAATTATCTCAACAGTCTACTGACCACACACACACATAATGACACAATTATCCCAACAGTCTACTGACCCAAACACATAATGACACAATTATCCCAACAGTCTACTGACCACACACACACATAATGACACAATTATCCCAACAGTCTACTGACCACACACACACACATAATGACACAATTATCCCAACAGTCTACTGACCACACACACACACATAATGACACAATTATCCCACAGTCTACTGACCACATACACACATAATGACACAATTATCCAACAGTCTACTGACCACACACACATATATAATGACACAATTATCCAACAGTCTACTGACCACACTACACACACTAATGACACAATTATCTCAACAGTCTACTGACCACACACACACATAATGACACAATTATCCCAACAGTCTACTGACCACACACACACATAATGACACAATTATCTCAACAGTCTACTGACCACACACACACATAATGACACAATTATCCAACAGTCTACTGACCACACACACATAATGACACAATTATCCAACAGTCTACTGACCACACACACACATAATGACACAATTATCCCAACAGTCTACTGACCACATACATACACATAATGACACAATTATCCAACAGTCTACTGACCACATACACACATAATGACACAATTATCCAACAGTCTACTGACCACATACATACACATAATGACACAATTATCCAACAGTCTACTGACCACATACAACACATAATGACACAATTATCACAACAGTCTACTGACCACATACATACACATAATGACACAATTATCCAACAGTCTACTGACCACATACTACACACATAAGACACAATTATCTCAACAGTCTACTGATCCACACACACATAATGACACAATTATCCCAACAGTCTACTGATCACACACACACAAATGACACAATTATCCAACAGTCTACTGACCACAACACACAAATGACACAATATCAACAGTCTACTGACTACACATAGTGACAGAATTATCCAGTCTACTGAGTACACACAATTATTCCAACGTCTAGTGACGGTTGCCTAGATCTTGTAAAAAAAAAAACACAAAAATGCTGCAGTCAAGGTCATCAGGTAATCGAACAAACACAATGCCTGATTCACATCAGGAACCTGCTCTGTAAATTGGCAGGAACTTCCAGAGAAAGATATACACTCCTACCTTTTGTCTTCCTGATTTTTTTCTCACCCAGAACAAAAAAAAGTTCTAAGCTACCTAAAGATTGTTCAGTAAATGTACATTCCTTCCCCACATCTCCACTCTGCTTCTGATACTACTTGTTGGCAAATTCCTTTATACATGTACAGATGTGCTACAACCAGTCGCCGTTCATTTTCCCTGTCTGGTCCATACAACTGGATCTCCCTTTCCCTGCTACTTTGACGAGCACAAACTCTTTCTTTCTTCAATCCTGACTTAAAAATTCATATTTTTGACTAGCAATGATTTCCGCCTCCTCAAGCCTCTCCCATCCCGGTCCTGTCCTTCCTACTTTTTCCATTATACATGAGACACGTCCCTTTAAAGTTGTTCATGTCACTATGTGTTAACCTGGTTGTCGTTTATGACGTGGTGTTAGCCCTGATATGGCTCTTGTAGTCGGCTGGGCTATAAGTAATATGAACCGTAACCTGTCACTATGTGTGAACGATTGAATGAATGAACGAGAGTAAGTATTTTGCTATGATTCAGACATCTCGATATACTGCCTTATGAATATCAAAGGTGCGACTCCCGCACCCTATCCACAAACTTCAAAAACTTCCGTGAAGCTGGTGGATAAGGAGGGAGTCAAAGGGTTACGTTTTTGCTTTGCTAGCATAGTTGACAATGCAGGATGCTGGTGGACAGGGTTTGGGAGTTTCATGGACTTTATAACCCTAGAGTCCACGTTGAGGAGCTTCTCTCAAATATTTGACGATTTCAAGTGATCCTGGAGTCCGTATTCAGGGGGATTAGATTTACCTCAAATCTCTGGTTAATGGACTTAATGGTGATTTTAGGAGTTCATATTGAAGGACTTAACTCAAACCTCTATTCAATGGATTTTATGGTGGTCCTGAAATCCATATTGGGGGAGCTTACCTCAAACTTCTGTTTGATGGACTCTATGGGATCTGGGCGTCCATATTGAGGGGATAACCTCAAACTTCTGTTTGATGACTCTATGGGATCTGGTGTCTATGGGGATACTCAATTTGTTTGATTGACTCTAAGGTCTGGGCGTCCATATTGAGGGGATAACCTCAAACTTCTGTTTGATGGACTCTAAGGGGATCTGGGCGTCCATATTGAGGGGATAACCTCTTGATTTTTTATCAAGATTTTGCGCTATATATAAATAAATATTGTAATTATTATTATAACCTCAAATTTCTGTTTGATGGACTCTATGGGGATCTGGGCGTCCATATTGAGAGGATTACCTCAAAATTCTGTTTAATGGACTTTATGTGAGTCCATGTTGATTACTTCAACATTCTTATTCTGTTTAAAGGAATGTGAGATGATCCTGGAGTCCATATTGAGGAGACTTACCTCAAACTTCTGCTTGACGGATTCGACGGTGATCTTGGCGTCCATATTTGGGGGCTCCGTGAGGGGAGGGGCCTGGGAGTCGTCCACCTGGATGTTCTTGTCTATTGCGTTGGACTCGTCTGTGGAGTAGCACCAGAAGACCCACCAGCTGTCGCAGGCGCCCATCTTCACTGGCTTACTGTCTGTGGGCCGCATCACTGTCGCCCTGGATATCATCGTTCTCGTCGTTATCATCGTTATCATCGTCACCATCACCATCATCGTTGTCGTCGTCATTGTTATCGTCGACGTCATCATCATTATTATCACTATCATCTTAATCGTCGTCGTTTGTCGTCGTCATTATCATCATCATTGTCGTCGTCGTCATCATCATCATCGTCATCATCATCGTCGTCGTCGTCATCATCATCATCGTCGTCATCATCTATCACAGGCCCCCACCTTTACTGACTTACTGCCTCATTGCTGTCATCCTGAATATCATTGTTATCGTCGTCGTCGTCGTCGTCGTCGTCGTCGTCGTCGTCGTCGCCGTCATCAGCAGCAGCAGCAGCAGTAGCATCGTCATCATCACCACCACCATCGTCATCATCACCACCACTATCGTCATCATCAACTGTCATGGGCCCCGACTTTCACTGGTTTGCTCTGTGCGTGAGTTGTGTGTGTGTGTGTGTGTGTGTGTGTGTGTGTGTGTGTGTGTGTTGTGTGTGGTGTGTGTTGTGTGTGTGTGTCCGTGTGTGTGTGCAGTGTGTGTGTGTTTGTGTGTGTGTTTGTGTGTGTGTGTGTGGTGTGTGTGTGTGTGTGCGCGCGCGTGTTTGTGCGTGCGTGCGTGCGTGTGTGTGTGTGTTTTTTTTTGTGAGTGTGTGTATGTGTGTGTGCGTGCGTGTGTGTGAGTGTGTGTGAGTGTTATTATCTTTTTTTTTTTATTATTATTATGATTATCATCATCTTCATTATCAATATTAATATTATTATTATTATTATTATTATATTATTGTTGTTGTTGTTTGTTGTTATTATTATTATCATTATTGTTGTTGTTGTTGTTATTATCATTATTATCATTATTATTATTATTATTATGATTATCATCTTCATTATTATTATTATTATTGTTGTTGTTGTTGTTATTATCATTATTATTATTATTATTATCATGATTACTATTATCACTATTACATTATCATCGTCGTCATCATCATTATCATCGTTATCATAATTATTATCATTGAATATATGGTGGTTGTAGTAAGAGTAGTAGTACTTGTAGTAGTAGTAGTAGTAGCAGTAGTAGTGGTAGTAGTAGTGATGGTGGTGGTGGTGGTAGTAACAGCCGCAATAGTAGCAGCAGTACTACTAGTAGTAGTAGTAGTTTTAGCCGTAACAGTACCGAACAGAACAATGAGACTGACATCAGTTCAGCACAACTGATTCAGTCAGCCAATACAGTAATAGACCCTCTCTCCACACACTACCACCTCACCCACCACAAACCCGACCCGTACCCCCCCCACCCCCCCCCACCCCCCCCATCGAATCCCATTCCCCCGACAAGAAAAGCTCCGTAAAGCAAAGCCACGTACTTGTAGCGAGGCTGAGCGGTGTATTTGACGTCCAACACGATAGCATCAGGTTGTCGAATCCCGGGCCTGATGTACACTGCAAAGTTGGATCGCCCCAGCAGAGGGGTGGCGGTAGCGATGGGCAGAGCGCGCCACGGGTACTGGGCTTGATAGGTGACGTCATAACCCAGCAGGTACTTGCCAAACGATTGCTGGTACTGTGAAAAGGGATTTTTCTTATTCAATACACGAATGATTTGAAAAATTATAGGATAGTAATACTTGACTTGGTCGGTTAACTCAGCCGCTCTGGTCCTATCCATCTATCCATCCATCCGTCCTTATGAAGGTTTGTCTGTCAATCCATTATCTATCCATCCATCCATCCTTATGAAGGTTCACCTGTCAATCCATTATCTATCCATCCATCCATTCTTATGAAGGGTTACCTGTCAATCCATTATCTATCCATCTATCCATTCTTATGAAGGTTTACCTGTCAATCCATTATCATATCATGTCAATCCTGATCTAATCCATCCTTATGAAGGTTTGTCTGTCAATCCATTATCTATCCATCCATCCATCCTTATGAAGGTTCACCTGTCAATCCATTATCTATCCATCCATCCATAATTATGAAGGTTTACTTGTCAATCCATCCATCCATCTTTATGAAGATTTACCTGTCAATCCTTTATCTATCCATCCATCCATTCTTATGAAAGTTTACCTGTCAATCCATTATCTATCCATCCATCCATTCTTATGAAGGTTTACCTGTCAATCCATCCATCCATCCTTATGAAGGTTTGCCTGTCAATCCATTATCTATCCATCCATCCATTTTATGAAGGTTTACCTGTCAATCCATTATCTATCCATCCTTATGAAGGTTTGTCTGTCAATCCATTATCTATCCATCCTTATGAAGGTTTACCTGTCAATCCATTATCTATCCATCCTTATGAAGGTTTGCCTGTCAATCCATTATCTATCCAACCATCCATTCTTACGAAGGGTTGTCTGTCAATCCATTATCTATCCATCCATCCATCCTTATGAAGGTTTACCTGTCAATCCATCCATCCATCCTTATGAAGGTTTGCCTGTCAATCCATTATCTATCCATCCATCCATTCTTATGAAGGGTTACCTGTCAATCCATTATTAATCCATCCATCCATTCTTATGAAAGTTTACCTGTCAATCCATCCATCCATTCTTATGAATGTTTGCCTGTCAATCCATTATCTATCCATCCATCCATTCTTATGAAGGTTTTCCTGTCAATCCATTATGTATCATCTATCCATTCTTATGAAGGTTTACCTGTCAATCCATTATCTATCCATCCATCCATTCTTATGAAGGTTTACCTGTCAATCTCATCCATCCATCCTTATGAAGGTTCACTGTCATCCATTATCTATCCATCCATCCATTCTTATGAAGGTTTACCTGTCAATCCATCCATCCATCCTTATGAAGGTTTGCCTGATCAAATCCATTATCTATCCATCCATCCATTCTTATGAAGGTTTACCTGTCAATCCATCCATCCATCCTTATGAAGGGTTTGCCTTTCAATCCATTATCTATCCATCCATCCATTATTATGAAAGTTTGCCTGTCAATGCTTATCTATCCATCCATCCATTCTTATGAAGGTTTACCTGTCAATCCATCCATCCATCCTTATGAAGGTTTGCCTGTCAATCCATTATCTATCCATCCATCCATTCTTATGAAGGTTTACCTGTCAATCCATCCATCCATCCTTATGAAGGTTTGCCTGTCAATCCATTATCTATCCATCCATCCATTCTTGAAGGTTTACCTGTCAATCCATTATCTATCCATCCATCCATTCTTATGAAGGTTTACCTGTCAATCCATCCATCCATCCTTATGAAGGTTTGCCTTTCAATCCATTTATCTATCATCCATCATATTATGAGGTTTACTGTCAATCCATCCATCATCTTTATGAAGGTTTACCTGTCAATCCTTTATCTATCCATCCATCCATTCTTATGAAGGTTTACCTGTCAATCCTTTATCTATCCATCCATCCATTCTTATGAAGGTTTACCTGTCAATCCTTTATCTATCCATCCATCCATTCTTATGAAGGTTTACCTGTCAATCCTTTATCTATCCATCCATCCATTCTTATGAAGGTTTACAGTCAATCCATCATCTATCCATCCATGTGAAGGTTTACAGTCAATCCATCGTCTATCCATCCATATGAAGGTTTATAGTCAATCTGTCATCTATCCACCCACATGAAGACATACCTATTAATCTGTCGATCTACCTATCTGTGATGTGGTCTACCTGTCAATCTATCTATCTATCCATCTGTGTAATAACCTACCTGTCAATCTATCCATCAGTCTATCTACATATCTGTGTAATAACCTACCCATCAATTTATCATTTACCCATCTGTGTAATAACGTATCTGTTAATCTATCCATCTACCTATCGATGTAGATACCTCCCTGTCAATCTATCCATCTACCTATCCATGTGGATACCTACCTGTCAATCTGTCCATCTACCTATCGATGTGGATGCCTCCCTGTCAATCTATCCATCTATCTACCTGTGTAATAAAAATCATGTCAATCTACGCATCTACCCATCTGAGTAATAAAAAAAACTGTCAATCTATCCATCTACCTATCTGTGTAATAACCTTCCTGTCAATCTATCCATCCACCTATCGGGTTGGATACCTACCTGTCAATCTATCCAACTACCTATCTGTGAAATAACCTACCTGTCAATTTATCCAATACCTGTCGATGTGGGCATCTATCTGTCCATCTATCCATTCATCTGTCGATGTGGATACCTACCTGTCAATCTAGCCAAGTACCTATTCATGTGGGCATCTACCTGTCAGTCTATCCATCTACCTATGATGTGGATTGCTACCTGTCAATCTATCCAACAACCTATTCCTGTGGTAGCCTACCTGCTTGAGCCTGGCACCATTGGAGATCATGACAGGCTGTTTGGTGATGAAGATGGGTCTCTGGTTGACGTTCTGATCGATGGCGTTTTCCTTGGGGATTTCCTTGGCCACAGCTTGGCTGTATATGTACGGTTTCATCTCCATTTGGAAGATTGGGGATGACTGCAATAATCGTCGCCATCATCATTGTTATCGTCGTCGTCGTTACCATCTTATCATCGTCATTACATCATTACCATCCTAGCGTATCTATGTCATCCTCGTCATCATTACCATCGTGTCGTCATCATTGTCGACACTGTCATCATCTATGCCATCATAACCATTGTATGATCATCATTGTCATCATCGTCATCATTATCATCGTATGGTCATCATCGTCATCATCATTATCCACCTTATCATCATCACTGTCATCATTACCATGCATTGTATGATCATCGTTATCATCATCGTCATCATTATCATCTTACGGTCATCATTGTCAGCATCGTCAACATCATTACCATCCTATCAATCATCGCTGTCATCATTTCCATTGTGAGATCATTATCGTCATTACTATTGTCATCGTTACATTGTAACATCATTTTCATTGTATCGTCATCATTATCATTGTTGTCATCATCATCATCATTATTTTTTCCTGTCCTAACATCTTCGCCATCTCAGCAGTACGGCACAACACCAGCCTTAAGTTCATTCAGTCAAAATTTCAGTGCCAGAAAACCCACGGGAGACAAAGATATCGAGCTGTAGTGAGGACACCCACTACGGCGAGAGAGACAGAGAGAGAGAGAGACATATACAGAGAGAGAGACACAGAGAGAGAAAGAGAGAGAGAGAGACACACACACACAGACACAGAGAGACAGAGAGAGACATACACACACATACACACACACACACACACACACACACACACACACACACAGACGAGACAGACGAGAGAAAGAAGAGAGACAAACACACACATACACACACACACACACAAACATACACACACACACACACACACACATATATATTATATATATAGACATAGATAGACACACAGACAGACGGACAGGCGGACAGACAGACAGATGAGGAAAGAGAGAGGATCGGAGTAGGGAGAGAGAGAGATAAAGAGAGAGGTGGTAGGTAGAGTGAGAGATGAAGAGAGGGGGGTAGGAAGAGAGTGAGAGAGACAAAGAGAGAGGACAGGGAGAGAGAGAGAGAGAGGAGAGAGAGATGTACAAAAAGACAGAGTAGAGCGAGATAACAAGAAAGAGGGGATAGAAAGAGAGTTAAAGGGAGAGAAGAAAGATAGAAAGAAAGGGGGATAAAAAGAAATAGAGGGAAGGGAGAGATAGCCACACATACAGAGAGAGTGGGTAGAGAGAGACGAAGAGGGAGAGAATATAAAAGAGAGAGGGAGGGGGAGAAGAAAAAAAGACAAAGACAGAGACAGACTGGACCAGAAGGATGGAGAGCCAGAGAGTTGCAGAAAACAAGAAGACTTACGCTGACAGGCGGGGTGAAGGAGACAGTGAATCGCGAGTCAGTGATGTTGACGGTGACTTGATGATGAAGGGAGCCTCGATGTTGGTCAGCCCGCTGGCCCAGTAGCCCGTCTGGTACAGGTAGGCGTCCACCGACATCTTACCTGTCAGTGCTGCCACCACCCTGTGCACACGCAAATCATCCTCATCGTCATCTCACCCTCATCTTCAGTGTTATCGGCATCTCCAGCTTCAGCTTCAGCCTCAGCCTCATCATCCTCGACCTCATCGTCGTTCTCATCCTTCACCTCTTCCTTTCATCATCCTCAACACCATTATCCTCAACACTTCATCCTCAACACCATTATCCTCAATACCGTTATCCTCAACACCATCATCCTCAACCGATCATCCTCAACACTTCATCCTCAACACTGTCCATCCTCAATACCGTCATCCTCAACACTGTCATCCTCAACATGTCATCCTCAACACTATCATCATCATCATCCATCATCAACAACAACACTGTCATCCTCAACACTATCATCCTCAACACTGTCATCATCAACACCATCATCATCAACACCGTCATCCTCAACAGCGTCATCCTCAACAGTGTCATCCTCAACATTGTCATCCTAAATCTCATCAACATTATCATCCTTCAACACCGTCATCCTCAACACTATCATCCTCAACACTGTCATTTTCAACCTATCATCCTCAACACCATCGTCCCAACACTGTCATCCTCAACACCATCATCCTCAACACCGTCATCCTCAACACTATCATCCTCAACACTGTCATCCTCAACACCATCATCCTCAACCGTATCATCCTCAACACCATCGTCCTCAACACCATCATCCTCAACACCATCATTCTCAACACTGTCAGCCTCGAATCTCATCAACATCATCATCCTCAATCACATTCTCGACCTCATCATCTTCAATTTCGTCATCCTCAACGTTATCATCATCAACCTCGTCAATTGTATCATCATCATCATCATTAGATTCAACCACATCCTCTTCATCCTCATCGTGACCCTCAACGTTATCATCATCAACCTCACAACCTTATCAATTGAATCATCATCATCATCATCATTAGATTCGACCACATCCTCCTCATCCTCATCGTCACCCTCAACGTTATCATCATCAACTCATCAACCTTATCAATTGTATCATCATCATCATCATCATTAGATTCAACCACATCCTCCTCATCCTCATCGTCAAGCTCACAGTGGTCAGTGATGAGCCAGATACACAACCACATGCATCAGGCCACAATGGTTTATCCTGCTGTCTGTATTCTTACTTAAGTACTCCATTCTGCCAGGTATGCCTTCAAATGGTATACATCTGGTTGGTTGGTGTTGGTTGTGTTGGTTGGTTGGTTGGTTGGTTGGTTGGTTGGTTGGTTGGTTGGTTGGTTGGTTGGTTGGTTGGTTGGTAGGTTGGTTGGCTTGTTCGTTGCTTGCTTGCTTGTTTGCTTGCTTGCTTGTTTGCTTGCTTTTCTCATTTCGTTGAATCTTTGTATTACCTTGTTTCCTGGTGTCGGTGTGTGTGTGTGCGTCTGTATGTACGTGTGTGTATGTTTGTGCGTCTGTGTGTATGCGTTAGAGCTTGTGTATTTTGCGTATGTGTGTTTGTGCGTGTGTTCGTGCGCGCGTGCGTGTGTGTATGTGTATGTGTGTCTGTGTGTGCATGTGTCTGTGTGTATGTGTGTATTTGTGCATGAGTATGTTCGTTCTTTGATTTAACGTCTTTTCACTATAAGTATGTATGTGTGTATATGTGTGTATGTGTGTGCGCTCGGGCATGTGTGTGTGTGTGTGAGTGTGTGTGTGTGTGTGTGTGTGTGTGTGTGTGTGTGTGTGTGTGTGTGTGTGTGTGTGTGTGTGTTGATATTTTAATCGGGGATAGAGGGTGGTGTGGAGGAGCTGCGGTAATGGAGACAAGTTAATCATGCTGACAGGCAGATGGGCTGTGTGTCGAATTGATTGGGGTGCTTTCGGTGATTGGGGTGATTTCGGTGATTGGGGTGATTTCGGTGATTGGGGTGCTTTCGGTGATTGGGTGATTGGTGCTTTCGGTGATTGGGGTGATTGGGGGTGATTGGGGTGATTGGGGTGATTGGGGGGGTGATTGGGCGGTGATTGGGGTGATTGGGGGGGGGGTGATTGGGGTGGTTGGGGGGTGATTGGGGCGATTGGGTGATTGGGGTGAATGGGGGGGGTGATTGGGGTGAATGCGGGGGTGATTGGGGTGATTGGGTGATTTCGGTGATTGGGGTGATTTCGGTGATATGATTACACAGGACGTTGGTGAGGTTACGTTTATTCTAAATGGCTAGTTGTATTTTCATCTGTGTCTGTGTGTGGTTTTGTTTGTTTTTGTTGTTTTTTTGCTTTGTTGTTGTTGCTGTTGTTGTTGTCGTTGTTGTTGTTTCTTTGTTTTTGTGTTTGGGGGAGTTGTTTGTTTGGTTTGTTTGTTTGTTTGTTTGTTTGTTTGTTTGTTTGTTTGTTTTGTTTGTTTGTTTTTGTTTGTTTTTTCGAGAGTGTGTTTTATTTTTGTTTAATCTAACACATTACAGATTCCAGATATTCATTCCATTACAATAAACCCTAGATGAACATGTTGGCGTAAACATCATACTACAAAGAAAAGGTAATGTTTCACATTTGCTCTCTTTTGCTACCCTAGATCCACTGACAGACTGATACATCCCAGCATACAAAATCCATACGCTAAGTAGGACCTCAACTTTGACCTTGCCAACGTGCAGGGTTCATGGGCAGCTTCTCCCTCACGCGGCATCTGTGGCGTCAGTGAGTATGGATCTTTTTCCGAGCGCGGAGACGTTATGTTCAGAAACAGAAACTGAAACTTACCACTTGCCACTTGCCACTTGCCACATACATGTTTAAACCCAAACGTATATCCCAGTGTAAGTGGCAGTTGCAAAGCGCGAACGAAAAGACGAAGAAGAAGAGAAAGACACAGAACAAGAACAAGAAGAAAAAGAAGAAGTAGTAGTAGTAGTAGTAGTAATAGTAGTAGTAGTGGTAGTATTTGTTGTTGTTGTAGTAAGTAGTAGTAGTAAGTAGTAGTAGTAGAAGAAGAATTAGGATGAGGAGAAGAAGAAGAAAAAGTAGTAGTAGTAGTAGTAGTGGTGGTGGTGGTGGTAGTAGAAAGTAGTAGTAGTGTTGTTGTTGTTGTTGTTGTTGTTGTTGTTGTTGTTGTTGTTGCAAGTAGTAGTAGTAAGTAGTAGTAGTAGAAGAAGAAGAAGAATTAGGAGGAGGAGAAGAAGAAGAAAAAGTAGTAGTAGTAGTAGTATAATAGTTGTTGTTGTTGTTGTTGTTGTAAGTAGTAGTAGTAAGTAGTAGTAGTAGAAGAAGAAAAACTAGTAGTAGTAGTAGTAGTAGTGTGGTGGTGGTGGTGATGGTGGTGGTGGTGGTGGTAGTAGTAGTAGTAGTAGTAGTAGTAGCAGTAGTAGTAATAGAGGTAGTAGAAGATGAAGATGAAATAGTAGAAGAAGAAAAAAGATGATGATGATGATGAAGATGATGATGATGACGATGACGACGACGACGATGACGATGATGACGATGATGAAGAAAAGCACTTACTGTGGCTTGCCAGCCAGTCTGACAGTAACAACGTCTGGGGGCTGGTTACCACGTTCATCTTTATACAGACTGGGCCACACTTTGGTGGACAGTTCACCTGTGCTGTTGATGCTGTAGAGAACGCCCGCCTGCATGTTGATGGGCCACCCTGCCTCTGTACGCATCTCCATGTAGAAGGGACTGCTGAGACCAGACATCTCGTACTGCATGGACGCGCCCTCGCTCCACTTCTCTTCGTCTATGTCCAGGGAGATGGCCACTGTGGCGACCAGAAAAAGAGAAAAAACAAATTAGATAAATCAAGACAGTCTAGCCATTCTAACATTCTTTCTTTTTATACAAAAATTATTCTAGAAAATCCCAAAAGGTAAAATAACACACTCTAAGATAAAACAAGACAGTTCAGCCATTCTAACGTTCTTTCTTTTGATACAAAAATTATTATGAAAAATTTCTAAATGACAAAACAACACAGTCTAACCATTCTAACAAGCTTTCTGTTTATACAAAAATATTATGAAAAATTTCAAAATGACAAAAACAACACAGTCTAACCATTCTAACAAGCTTTCTGTTTATACAAAAATTATTATGAAAAATTTCAAAATGACAAAACAACACAGTCTAACCATTCTAACAAGCTTTCTGTTTATACAAAAATTATTATGAAAAATTTCAAAATGACAAAAACAACACAGTCTAACCATTCTAACAAGCTTTCTGTTTATACAAAAATTATTATGAAAAATTTCAAAATGACAAAAACAACACAGTCTAACCATTCTAACAAGCTTTCTGTTTATACAAAAATTATTATGAAAAATTTCAAATGACAAAAACAACACAGTCTAACCATTCTAACAAGCTTTCTGTTTATACAAAAATTATTATGAAAATTTCAAAATGACAAAACAACACAGTCTAACCATTCTAACAAGCTTTCTGTTTATACAAAAATTATTACAGAAAATAACATCCAGTGTTTGTCTTTCTTGCGTTCACTGTATCGTTGAAGAAGCTTCGCTTGAATTAACCTTGTCATACATTCACAACAATGACTACTGAAAAGAAATTAAAATTTTGTCAGACGTTCCTGAAAAATGCCTTTCACGTATTTCCTCAAAAAAGGGGTGATCTGAGGCTTCTTTTGTTTGTTTGTTTTTGTTTTTGTCATTGTCATCTGGATCGTGACGTTTTGGCTTCCAGGGATTTCCTTTCGTGCTTCTTCAACAATCCCCAGCTTTGACCTAAGTTTAGTAATGATTCACCCATACAGAGCTGAGGACATGTTGTTCACATATTTTGGTGATACACACACCACGCCACGCCCCGCCCCCCGCAACATAGGCATTCACAAACACACACGCACACTCACACACACACACACACACACACACACACACACACGACACACGCACACACACTGACACACACTGACACACACACACAACTACACACACACACACACACACTGACACATACACACATACACACACACACTGACACACACACTGACACACACACACATACACACACACACACACTGACACACACACACATAACACACACACACACTGACACACGCACACACACTGACACACACACATATACACACCACACACACTGACACACACAACATACACACAACACACGCTCACACACATACAAATACACAAACAACACACACACAACAACATGCACACATTACACACACACACTACACACACACATACATACACTCACTCACATAAATACACATATACACACACAAACACACATACATACACTCACTCACATAAATACACATATACACACAAAAACACACACGCACGTACGCCTTCAGTCGATATGATTTTTTTTCATCAGGAATAAGTCGAATATTTCTCTAATTAGATATTGTCATAAGTGCACATATCCAATCAAAATATGATGATGATGATGATGATGATGATGATGATGATGATGATGATGATGATGATGACGACGACGACGACGACGATAATGATGATGGTGATCATGATGAGGAGGAGGAAGAGGAGGAGGAGGAGGATTATGACATTATATTGACGATGATGATAATGATGATAATGATGATAATGACAGTAGTACTGATAAAGAATAGGAACAGTTATATAGATGGTTATGAATCGTACCACTTCTTAAACGGAAAACCAGCGATTAGAAGAACAAGAACACGAACAAGAAGAACACGAACAACAACAACAAAAAGAAGAAGAAGAACAAGAAGAAAAACAAGAACAAGAAAAACAAAAAAAGAAGAACAAGAAGAAGAACAAGAATGGCTATAACGATCACGATGATGACGACAAAGACATTGATGACGACCATGATGACGACGTGAACGGGAAATGAAGACGATGAGACGACGTGAACGACAAATGATGACGACGTGAACAAGGACGTGTGACGTCACTCACGGAGCTCCTCCAGATTGGTCAGGGCGGTGGTGAGATCATACGAGCGAACGATCTTGTTGAGGACCTGGACGGCGACTCGCATCTGGGTATTGGGCAGGTCACGCGCTTGGATCTTCAGCTGTGAGAAAAGACACCACCACCTCACTCAATGGGATGGGGGAGGAGATGGAAGGGAACAGGGAAGGGGGTTAGGGTCACTCAGTGACAAACTCCACTTGACACTGAAACACAGTCACACCCTGTGAACCGACAACGATGCTCTCGGCTGGACACTCCATCCAGACCAACTAACAACAAACACCGAACAGCGCGCTCAACCGGAACACGCTGAGTGAGGTTTCGACACCACGCTCAATGAGAACTCAGCAACTACTACACTTAACGAGTCGCGCTGCTCAAGAATGCACTCGACGAGCGCTCGACAACACACGTATTGAGCGCTCAACGACTATTGCTACACTGTACAAGGCACACGACAAGAATACACCCCATGAGCACTCAACACACACTCAACGACCATTCAACAATTACACAGAACGGAACACTCAACAGTGACGGAGCCAATGAGCACTCAACATCGCTCTCAACTGCACACTCAACGACATTCTCGTTGAGGCACTCTAAACATAGCAAACGACCACTTAACAACATATATAATGAACACTCAACAACATACTTGTGGAGTATTCAATAAAAACTCAATGAGCACTCAACAGCATACCCAAAGAGTGCTCAACAAAATACTCAATAAGCACTCAACGAGCAATCGACAACAAAACTAAATGAATATTCAACACCAAACTCAATGAGTACTCAGCAACGTGTTCAATGTGCACTCAACAGCATAATGAGCATTCAACACCGCACTCAATGAGCATTCAACACCACTCTCAATGAGCACACAACACCACACTCAATGAGCACTCAACACCACTCTCAACGAGCACACAACACCACTCTCAATGAGCACTCAACACCACTCTCAACGAGCACTCAACACCACTCTCAACGAGCATTCAACACCGCACTCAATGAGCACTCAACACCACACTCAACGAGCACTCAACACCACTTTCAATGAGCACTCAACACCACACTCGACGAGCGCTCAACACCACTCTCAATGAGCACTCAACACCGCACTCTCAATGAGCACTCGACACCGCACTCGACGAGCACTCAACACCACACTCAATGAGCACTCAACTCCGCACTCTACGAGCATTCAACACCGCATTCAACGAGCACTCAACACCACACTCAATGAGCACTCAACGCCGCACTCGACGAGCACTCAACACCACACTCAATGAGCAATCAGCATCACTTGATGAGCACTCAACACCACACTCAATGAGCAATCAGCATCACTTGATGAGCACTCAACACCACACTCAATGAGCATTCAGCATCACTTGATGAGCACTCAACACCACACTTAATGACCATTCAACACCACTCTCAATGAGCACTCAACACCACACTCAATGAGCACTCAACACCGCACTCAACGAGCACTCAACACCACTCTCAATGAGCACTCAACAACACCCTCCGCGATTAATGCTACACGTCAATGCCTCCATTAGTGTGGCCCTCCAGCCCAGGTGGTCAAGTCACGGTGCTGACAACACAGGGGTCGTGAGTTCGATCCTCATAGGGACTATAGCATTTATCTGCGGGCTGCTTGCTTCTTTAGATACGGCCGTGGACTCGGGATCTGACATCTCGAGTTCAATCCCAGACCGTAACATTAGGCACTGGTCTGTTCGGTGCCCATCTTAGTGTTTCCATCATTCTGGTGATGTCAGCCTAGTGGTTCCATCATTCTGGTGATGTCAGCTTAGTGTTTCCATCATTCTGGTGATGTCAGCTTACTGTTTCCATCATTCTGGTGATGTCAGCTTAGTGTTTCCATCATTCTGGTGGTGTCAGCTTAGTGGTTCCATCATTCTGGTGGTGTCAGCTTAGTGGTTCCATCATTCTGGTGATGTCAGCCTAGTGGTTCCATCATTCTGGTGATGTCAGCTTACTGTTTCCATCATTCTGGTGATGTCAGCTTACTGTTTCCATCATTCTGGTGATGTCAGCTTAGTGTTTCCATCATTCTGGTGATGTCAGCTTACTGTTTCCATCATTCTGGTGACGTCAGCTTAGTGTTTCCATCATTCTGGTGATGTCAGCTTAGTGTTTCCATCATTCTGGTGATGTCAGCTTTAGTGTTTCCATCATTCTGGTGATGTCAGCTTAGTGTTTCCATCATTCTGGTGGTGTCAGCTTACTGTTTCCATCATTCTGGTGACGTCAGCTTACTGTTTCCATCATTCTGGTGATGTCAGCTTAGTGTTTCCATCATTATGATGATGTCAGCTTTAATGTTTCCATCATTCTGGTGATGTCAGCTTAGTGTTTCCGTCATTCTGGTGATGTCAGCTTAGTGTTTCCATCATTCTGGTGATGTCAGCTTAGTGTTTCCATCATTATGGTGATGTCAGCTTAATGTTTCAAAGGTCTCCCCCTCCTCCCCCCCCCCCCCCCACACCTCCTCTCACTCTTTCTTTCCGATCCTCAGTTCTAGACCTTGCAAGCTCATAGAGTTTTTCCGCAAGGTGGGGAGTGTGCCAGGTAATTGCTGGCAGACTTGGGTGGAGCACATATGGAATTATCTGAGTGTGATGACTCCCTCTTGAACCAAGTCCAGACTCCAGAACTTCCTGTCCTTAGTGCAGATATCTGTAAACGATCCCAGTTCTACTTTCTTACATACTTTCTCTGTGTATTGATAATTGGGTACATGTATTATGTGCATTTGGGGCTCTAGGAAAATGAGATATGCGAAAGCAATTTCAGGTAATTTAGGCCTGTTCTTGTATTCTATTTCTTCCTATCATTTTCTACCTTGCTGGTCCATTCACCTGTATGTGTTCGATAAAGTCTTACATACGTTGCTCTTAGGGTTGCTAATTGGGTACATGTATTAAGTGTACTTTTGGCTCTAGAGAAATGAGATATGCGAAACAATTTCAGGTAATTTAGGCCTGTTCTTGTATTCTATTTCTTCCTATCATTTTCTACCTTGCTGGTCCATTCACCTGTATGTGTTCGATAAAGTCTTACATACGTTGCTCTTAGGGTTGCTAATTGGGTACATGTATTAAGTGTACTTTGGCTCTAGAGAAATGAGATATGCGAAACAATTTCAGGTAATTTAGGCCTGTTCTTGTATTCTATTTCTTCCTATCATTTTCTACCTTGCTGGTCCATTCACCTGTATGTGTTCGATAAAGTCTTACATATGTTGCTCTTAGGGTTGCTAATTGGGTACATGTATTAAGTGTACTTTTGGCTCTAGAGAAATGAGATATGCGAAACAATTTCAGGTAATTTAGGCCTGTTCTTGTATTCTATTTCTTCCTATCATTTTCTACCTTGCTGGTCCATTCACCTGTATGTGTTCGATAAAGTCTTACATACGTTGCTCTTAGGGTTGCTAATTGGGTACATGTATTAAGTGTACTTTTGGCTCTAGAGAAATGAGATATGCGAAACAATTTCAGGTAATTTAGGCCTGTTCTTGTATTCTATTTCTTCCTATCATTTTCTACCTTGCTGGTCCATTCACCTGTATGTGTTCGATAAAGTCTTACATACGTTGCTCTTAGGGTTGCTAATTGGGTACATGTATTAAGTGTACTTTTGGCTCTAGAGAAATGAGATATGCGAAACAATTTCAGGTAATTTAGGCCTGTTCTTGTATTCTATTTCTTCCTATCATTTTCTACCTTGCTGGTCCATTCACCTGTATGTGTTCGATAAAGTCTTACATACGTTGCTCTTAGGGTTGCTAATTGGGTACATGTATTAAGTGTACTTTTGGCTCTAGAGAAATGAGATATGCGAAACAATTTCAGGTAATTTAGGCCTGTTTTATTTATGTTTTAGTGTCCTTAGTTATGTTTAGCTTTGTATTCAGGTTTGTTTTTCTAATCCCTTGTGTGATAAATTAGAGGGAGTAGTCAACGCCGGGGGCATCTCCTCAGATTGTGTGCGCGAATGCATTGACATGTGTACTTAATTTTCTTTTTTTTTTTCCTGTTGAAGTATTGTACATGTTTTGAAACTGTTATAGCTCTCAGCTTGTCAGGTCGGATAGATGTATCCGCTACTGGTAACCTGGAACCCAGTACTACCTGTCACAGGGTCAAATTGCTGGCGACTAAACCAGCACTCCCACCAGTCCTCTCAGGAGGAGGGTGGCTAGAAACCCTGGTGGAAATAAATTAGATCCATCAAAGGGCGCCATCTCTGAAGAGCTACCCGCGGCCATCTAGCTAAGGGAGTAAACCCTGACAGTAAATCCGGTGTAGGGCCCCTAAGGCGGTTGGATGGCAAACTTTGTCACTTTCCGGCAGCTCCTGCGGCCGCGTTGGCACCAAAACGTAACAGCCCTGCTGTCCTTTTGGATCTGTCAGCGAGGTGGAGAGGGGGGACAAGTTGCATGGGCAACAGCCTGACTTCCATGTTACACTGCCCAGGCTTACATCCGTCCATTCATCCACAAACTCTGCACCTACGACCTGGAGAGGACACTCCAGCCTCGCTACTAACACTAGTGTTGACATAACACGGGAAGCAACAGATACCGGTGATAAGTCATTGCTCAACTGGCGTACAGCTGACGCCAGGGGTTGCTTTTGACGGTGGGAGAGACCTTCGTGTCTTACTGGACAGCTACCGCCCGCCTAAGCTGGGGAGCCCCCAGCCAATCAGGTGCTGTCCCGCTGGCTGAACGCGTCTACCCGGAATCACAGTGTGGTTTTCGAGCAGAGAGATCCACGGTAGACATGGTCTTTTCCCTTCGTCAAATCCAGGAGAAGTGCAGAGAGCAGCGGATGCCCCTGTATGTGGCATTCATTGACCTCAGCAAGGCCTTTGACCTAGTCAGCAGAGATGGCCTTTTCAGGGCTCTCCGAAAAATCGGCTGCCCCCCAAAACTGCACAGCTTAATTGAGTCCTTCCACTCCAACATAAAAGGGACGGTGCAGTTCAACGGAAACCTCTCCAAGCCCTTCGACGTACGCAGCGGTGTGAAACAAGGCTGCGTCCTGGCCCCAACCCTCTTTAGAATCTTCTTCGCTCTCGTCCTGAGGCATGCGTTCAGCACAGCGCAAGAAGGAATCCACCTGCGGACCAGATCAGATGGCAGGCTCTTCAACCTCGCCCGCCTCAGAGCAAGGACAAAGGTCCGTGAAGCCCTCATCAGAGACATGCTATTTGCCGACGATGCCGCAGTTGTGACCCATACTCAGCGGGACTTGCAGTCACTAATGGACCGCTTCTCCCAGGCCTGCAAAGATTTTGGTTTGACCATTAGTCTTAAGAAGACAAACGTCCTGGGCCAAGACACGCCATCTCCACCAGCCATCACCATTGATGACTACGAGCTTGAAGCCATCCATCAATTCACATATCTTGGGTCCACCATCACCGATTACCTCTCCCTTGACACAGAGATCGACAAGAGGATCGGGAAGGAAGCCCCAACACTAGCCCGCCTCACACAAAGGGTGTGGACAAATCCCAAGCTGACCACGAAGACAAAGATGGCTGTATACAACGCCTGTGTCCTCAGCACATTGCTGTATGGCAGCGAGGCGTGGACCACGCATGCTCATCAGGAGAAAAGGCTCAATACTTTCCACCTGAGAAGCCTACGGCGCATACTCGGCATTTCCTGGCAAGACAAGGTGACCAACACCAAAGTCCTGACCCGCGCTGGCCTCCCAACCATGCATACCATGCTGAGACAGCGTCGGCTGCGCTGGTTGGGCCACGTTCGCCGCATGGAAGATGGTCGCATTTCAAAAGACATCCTTTATGGTGAGCTTGCCAGAGGGCAGAGAAACATTGGCCGCCCACAGCTGAGATACAAAGACGTTTGCAAACGTGACATGAAGGCACTTGAGATAGACACTGAGTCCTGGGAGGACCTCGCAGACGACCGCAACAGCTGGAGAACCACTCTCAAGAAACAGCTGCGGATTGGTGAGGACAAACTGTCAGCTGCTGCAGCAGAAAAGCGAGTTCGCAGAAAAGGGATGACAGCCAACAGACCAGCATCAGCATACACATGCGACCGCTGCGACAGAGACTGCCTCTCTCGCATTGGTCTCTACAGTCACAGGTGACGCTGCTTGGACCAAGCAGACAGCCCATCTAGACGTTAGAATGGATGTACTTTGTCCATGGTCAGCCATGACCGAGGGAGGCCTACTATATATAGCCCTCATATAGCTGTACGCAGCCGGCGGGGTTTTAAACAAAAACAACAATACAATGACAATAACTTTCTCGGTGATGTCATGAATGAGATCCCTGACGTTAGTGTCATATCTTAGGGTGACGTCGTGAATGAGATCCCTGACGTTAGTGTTCTACCTTCTGGGTGATGTCATGAATGAGGTCCCTGACGTTAGTGTCCTACCTTCTGGGCGATATTACGAATGAGATCCCTGACGTTTGTGTCCTACCTTCTGGGTGATGTCATGAATGAGGTCCCTGACGTTAGTGTCCTACCTTCTGGGCGATGTTACGAATGAGATCCCTGACGTTAGTGTTCTACCTTCTGGGTGATGTCATGAATGAGGTCCCTGACGTTAGTGTCCTACCTTCTGGGTGATGTCATGAATGAGATCCCTGACTTAGTGTCCTACCTTTTGAGCGATATCATGAATGAGGTCCCTGACGTTAGTGTCCTACCTTCTGGGCGATGTCAAGAATGCGGTCCCTGACGCTGACGTCTCGTTTGGACCTCTTGAGAAGGTCAAAAAGCGAGCTTCGACCTGTCAGGACGCCTTTGGCACCAAACAATGCTGTCACCACGTTCTGCAGGCCCTCAGACACCATTGAGATCTGTAGATAATAGTAATCGTCGTCATCATCAACATCGTCATCATCGTCATCATCATCGTCGTCGTCGTCGTCGTTATCACAATCATCATCATCATCACATCATCGTCATCATCAACATCATCATCGTCGTCGTCACAAACACAATCGTTGTCCTTTTCTCAATCATTATCATCATCATCACCACAATCATCATCATCATCATAATCATCGTCATCATCGTCGTCGTCGTTATCACAATCATCATCATCATCGTCGTCGTCGTCGTCGTTATCACAATCATCATCATCATCACCACAATTATCATCATCATCACATCATCGTCATCATCAACATCATCATCGTCGTCGTCGTCGTCGTTATCACAATCACAATCATCATCATCACCATCACCATCATCATCATTATCATCGTCGTCGTCGTCATCGTCGTCGTCGTCGTTATCACAATCATCATAATCATCACAATCACAATCATCATCATCATCATCATCACCATTATCATCATCATCTTCATCAAGTAACTGATGACTAGGTCCGATTGGGTCATGCAGCACGTGGATAGCCCCCGTTTGCCAGTAAAATGGCTGCCGAGTGAGGCCGGGAGCTTGGGAGGTGATTGTCCAGAAAGTGGTGAAACGTTGGTGCTCCGGGTCCCATTCAACACCCTCGTGTGTTACTTGTTAACTTTGTTAATGATAATATAAAGTGTATGTTTATATAGACATGTTAATGATATATAAAAGTGTATGTTTATATAGACATGTTAATGATAATATAAAAGTGTATGTTTATATACATGTTAATGATAATATAAAAGTGTATGTTTATATAGACATGTTAATGATAATATAAAGTGTATGTTTATATAGACATGTTAATGATAATATAAAGTGTATGTTTATATAGACATGTTAATGATAATATAAAAGTGTATGTTTATATAGACATGTTAATGATAATATAAAGTGTATGTTTATATAGATATGTTAATGATAATATAAAGTGTATTATTTATATAGACATGTTAATGATAATATAAAGTGTATGTTTATATAGATATGTTAATGATAATATAAAAGTGTATGTTTATATAGACATGTTAATGATAATATAAAGTGTATGTTTATATAGATATGTTAATGATAATATAAAAGTGTATGTTTATATAGACATGTTAATGATAATATAAAGTGTATGTTTATATAGACATGTTAATGATAATATAAAGTGTATGTTTATATAGACATGTTAATGATAATATAAAGTGTATGTTTATATAGACATGTTAATGATAATATAAAGTGTATGTTTATATAGACATGTTAATGATAATATAAAAGTGTATGTTTATATAGATATGTTAATGATAATATAAAAGTGTATGTTTATATAGATATGTTAATGATGATATAAAAGTGTATGTTTATATAGATATGTTAATGATAATATAAAAGTGTATGTTTATATAGATATGTTAATGATAATATAAAAGTGTATGTTTATATAGATATGTTAATGATAATATAAAAGTGTATGTTTATATAGATATGTTAATGATAATATAAAAGTGTATATTTATATAGATATGTTAATGATAATATAAAAGTGTATGTTTATATAGACATGTTAATGATAATGTAAAAGTGTATGTTTATATAGATATGTTAATGATAATATAAAAGTGTATGTTTATATAGATATGTTAATGATAATATAAAAGTGTATGTTTATATAGATATGTTAATGATAATATAAAAGTGTATGTTTATATAGACATGTTAATGATAATATAAAAGTGTATGTTTATATAGATATGTTAATGATAGTATAAAAGTGTATGTTTATATAGATATGTTAATGATAATATAAAAGTGTATGTTTATATAGATATGTTAATGATAATATAAAAGTGTATGTTTATATAGATATGTTAATGATAATATAAAAGTGTATGTTTATATAGATATGTTAATGATAATATAAAGTGTATGTTTATATAGATATGTTAATGATAATATAAAGTGTATGTTTATATAGATATGTTAATGATAATATAAAAGTGTATGTTTATATAGATATGTTAATGATAATATAAAAGTGTATGTTTATATAGATATGTTAATGATAATATAAAAGTGTATGTTTATATAGACATGTTAATGATAATATAAAGTGTATGTTTATATAGATATGTTAATGATAATATAAAAGTGTATGTTTATATAGATATGTTAATGATAATATAAAAGTGTATGTTTATATAGATATGTTAATGATAATATAAAAGTGTATGTTTATATAGATATGTTAATGATAATATAAAGTGTATGTTTATATAGATATGTTAATGATAATATAAAAGTGTATGTTTATATAGATATGTTAATGATAATATAAAAGTGTATGTTTATATAGATATGTTAATGATAATATAAAAGTGTATGTTTATATAGATATGTTAATGATAATATAAAAGTGTATGTTTATATAGACATGTTAATGATAATATAAAGTGTATGTTTATATAGATATGTTAATGATAATGTAAAAGTGTATGTTTATATAGACATGTTAATGATAATATAAAGTGTATGTTTATATAGATATGTTAATGATAATATAAAAGTGTATGTTTATATAGATATGTTAATGATAATATAAAAGTGTATGTTTATATAGATATGTTAATGATAATATAAAAGTGTATGTTTATATAGATATGTTAATGATAATATAAAAGTGTATGTTTATATAGATATGTTAATGATAATATAAAAGTGTATGTTTATATAGATATGTTAATGATAATATAAAGTGTATGTTTATATAGATATGTTAATGATAATATAAAGTGTATGTTTATATAGATATGTTAATGATAATATAAAGTGTATGTTTATATAGACATGTTAATGATAATATAAAGTGTATGTTTATATAGATATGTTAATGATAATGTAAAAGTGTATGTTTATATAGACATGTTAATGATAATATAAAGTGTATGTTTATATAGATATGTTAATGATAATATAAAAGTGTATGTTTATATAGATATGTTAATGATAATATAAAAGTGTATGTTTATATAGATATGTTAATGATAATATAAAAGTGTATGTTTATATAGATATGTTAATGATAATATAAAAGTGTATGTTTATATAGATATGTTAATGATAATATAAAAGTGTATGTTTATATAGATATGTTAATGATAATATAAAAGTGTATGTTTATATAGATATGTTAATGATAATATAAAAGTGTATGTTTATATAGATATGTTAATGATAATATAAAAGTGTATGTTTATATAGATATGTTAATGATAATATAAAAGTGTATGTTTATATAGATATGTTAATGATAATATAAAGTGTATGTTTATATAGATATGTTAATGATAATATAAAAGTGTATGTTTATATAGATATGTTAATGATAATATAAAAGTGTATGTTTATATAGACATGTTAATGATAATATAAAAGTGTATGTTTATATAGATATGTTAATGATAATATAAAAGTGTATGTTTATATAGATATGTTAATGATAATATAAAAGTGTATGTTTATAATAGTTAATGATAATATAAAGTTATGTTATATAGATAGTTAATGATAATATAAGTGTATGTTTATATAGATATGTTAATGATAATATAAAAGTGTATGTTTATATAGATATGTTAATGATAATATAAAAGTGTATGTTTATATAGATAGTTAATGATAATATAAAAGTGTATGTTTATATAGATGTTAATGATAATATAAAAGTGTATGTTTATATAGACATGTTAATGATAATATAAAAGTGTATGTTTATATAGACATGTTAATGATAATATAAAAGTGTATGTTTATATAGATATGTTAATGATAATATAAAAGTGTATGTTTATATAGATATGTTAATGATAATATAAAAGTGTATGTTTATATAGATATGTTAATGATAGATAAAAGTGTATGTTTATATAGATATGTTAATGATAATATAAAAGTGTATGTTTATATAGATATGTTAATGATAATATAAAAGTGTATGTTTATATAGATATGTTAATGATAATATAAAAGTGTATGTTTATATAGATATGTTAATGATAATATAAAAGTGTATGTTTATATAGATATGTTAATGATAATATAAAAGTGTATGTTTATATAGATATGTTAATGATAATATAAAAGTGTATGTTTATATAGATATGTTAATGATAATATAAAAGTGTATGTTTATATAGATATGTTAATGATAATATAAAAGTGTATGTTTATATAGATATGTTAATGATAATATAAAAGTGTATGTTTATATAGATATGTTAATGATAATATAAAAGTGTATGTTTATATAGATATGTTAATGATAATATAAAAGTGTATGTTTATATAGATATGTTAATGATAATATAAAAGTGTATGTTTATATAGATATGTTAATGATAATATAAAAGTGTATGTTTATATAGACATGTTAATGATAATATAAAAGTGTATGTTTATATAGACATGTTAATGATAATATAAAAGTGTATGTTTATATAGACATGTTAATGATAATATAAAAGTGTATGTTTATATAGACATGTTAATGATAATATAAAAGTGTATGTTTATATAGACATGTTAATGATAATATAAAAGTGTATGTTTATATAGATATGTTAATGATAATATAAAAGTGTATGTTTATATAGACATGTTAATGATAATATAAAAGTGTATGTTTATATAGATATGTTAATGATAATATAAAAGTGTATGTTTATATAGATATGTTAATGATAATATAAAAGTGTATGTTTTATAGACATGTTAATGATAATATAAAAGTGTATGTTTATATAGACATGTTAATGATAATATAAAAGTGTATGTTTATATAGACATGTTAATGATAATATAAAAGTGTATGTTTATATAGATATGTTAATGATAATATAAAAGTGTATGTTTATATAGATATGTTAATGATAATATAAAAGTGTATGTTTATATAGATATGTTAATGATAATATAAAAGTGTATGTTTATATAGACATGTTAATGATAATATAAAGTGTATGTTTATATAGACATGTTAATGATAATATAAAAGTGTATGTTTATATAGATATGTTAATGATAATATAAAAGTGTATGTTTATATAGATATGTTAATGATAATATAAAAGTGTATGTTTATATAGATATGTTAATGATAATATAAAAGTGTATGTTTATATAGATATGTTAATGATAATATAAAAGTGTATGTTTATATAGATATGTTAATGATAATATAAAAGTGTATGTTTATATAGATATGTTAATGATAATATAAAAGTGTATGTTTATATAGATATGTTAATGATAGTATAAAAGTGTATGTTTATATAGATATGTTAATGATAATATAAAAGTGTATGTTTATATAGATATGTTAATGATAATATAAAAGTGTATGTTTATATAGATATGTTAATGATAATATAAAAGTGTATGTTTATATAGATATGTTAATGATAATATAAAAGTGTATGTTTATATAGACATGTTAATGATAATATAAAAGTGTATGTTTATATAGACATGTTAATGATAATATAAAAGTGTATGTTTATATAGACATGTTAATGATAATATAAAAGTGTATGTTTATATAGACATGTTAATGATAATATAAAAGTGTATGTTTATATAGACATGTTAATGATAATATAAAAGTGTATGTTTATATAGATATGTTAATGATAATATAAAAGTGTATGTTTATATAGACATGTTAATGATAATATAAAAGTGTATGTTTATATAGACATGTTAATGATAATATAAAAGTGTATGTTTATATAGATATGTTAATGATAATATAAAAGTGTATGTTTATATAGATATGTTAATGATAATATAAAAGTGTATGTTTATATAGACATGTTAATGATAATATAAAAGTGTATGTTTATATAGACATGTTAATGATAATATAAAAGTGTATGTTTATATAGACATGTTAATGATAATATAAAAGTGTATGTTTATATAGATATGTTAATGATAATATAAAAGTGTATGTTTATATAGATATGTTAATGATAATATAAAAGTGTATGTTTATATAGATATGTTAATGATAATATAAAAGTGTATGTTTATATAGACATGTTAATGATAATATAAAGTGTATGTTTATATAGACATGTTAATGATAATATAAAAGTGTATGTTTATATAGATATGTTAATGATAATATAAAAGTGTATGTTTATATAGATATGTTAATGATAATATAAAAGTGTATGTTTATATAGATATGTTAATGATAATATAAAAGTGTATGTTTATATAGACATGTTAATGATAATATAAAAGTGTATGTTTATATAGATATGTTAATGATAATATAAAAGTGTATGTTGATATAGATATGTTAATGATAATATAAAAGTGTATGTTTATATAGATATGTTAATGATAATATAAAAGTGTATGTTTATATAGATATGTTAATGATAATATAAAAGTGTATGTTTATATAGATATGTTAATGATAATATAAAAGTGTATGTTTATATAGACATGTTAATGATAATATAAAAGTGTATGTTTATATAGATATGTTAATGATAATATAAAGTGTATGTTTATATAGATATGTTAATGATAATATAAAAGTGTATGTTTATATAGACATGTTAATGATAATATAAAAGTGTATGTTTATATAGATATGTTAATGATAATATAAAAGTGTATGTTTATATAGATATGTTAATGATAATATAAAAGTGTATGTTTATATAGATATGTTAATGATAATATAAAAGTGTATGTTTATATAGACATGTTAATGATAATATTAAAGTGTATGTTTATATAGATATGTTAATGATAATATAAAAGTGTATGTTTATATAGATATGTTAATGATAATATAAAAGTGTATGTTTATATAGATATGTTAATGATAATATAAAAGTGTATGTTTATATAGATATGTTAATGATAATATAAAAGTGTATGTTTATATAGATATGTTAATGATAATATAAAAGTGTATGTTTATATAGATATGTTAATGATAATATAAAAGTGTATGTTTATATAGATATGTTAATGATAATATAAAAGTGTATGTTTATATAGATATGTTAATGATAATATAAAAGTGTATGTTTATATAGATATGTTAATGATAATATAAAAGTGTATGTTTATATAGATATGTTAATGATAATATAAAAGTGTATGTTTATATAGATATGTTAATGATAATATAAAAGTGTATGTTTATATAGATATGTTAATGATAATATAAAAGTGTATGTTTATATAGATATGTTAATGATAATATAAAAGTGTATGTTTATATAGATATGTTAATGATAATATAAAAATGTATGTTTATATAGATATGTTAATGATAATATAAAAGTGTATGTTTATATAGATTATGTTAATGATATATAAAAAGTGTATGTTTATATAGATATGTTAATGATAATATAAAGTGTATGTTTATATAGATATGTTAATGATAATATATGTTAATGATAATATAAAATGTATGTTTTATATAGATATGTTAATGATAATATATGTTAATGATAATATAAAAGTGTATGTTTATATAGATATGTTAATGATAATATAAAAGTGTATGTTTATATAGATATGTTAATGATAATATAAAAGTGTATGTTTATATAGATATGTCTGCCTCTGAATTGATTGTATGTATGTGTGTGGATATGTTTGCCCTTTTCCCTCCACAAGTGAATAACGTTACTACTCATGACCTCTTGATGTATCCGATGTATGACAATCTATCTTGTTAATAGGTTCTTGTCAACTAATTTTGTAGATAACATAGTATTTGTTTCTTTGTCGTTAGTTGAAATACCACGTGTGTTGTTGTTGTTGTTATTGTTGTTTGTAGGTGTATTTGTGTGTACTATGTATGTGTGTGTATGTGTATGTTGTTGTATACATATGTACATATGAAATACATTCACGGTTATTATGTTCATATGGCATTGTAACATGAAGAATGTCATCATCATCATCATCAAGTGCTTTGCCACGTGGCGTTGGCGATCATGGCCTTCCATCTGTTTCTATCCCTTGTTGCCTCAAGCACCTCTTCCACCCTCTTTGTCTTCAGCCACTCTGCAAGTCCGTCCAATATTTTCTCCCTGGGTCTACCTGGTGCTCCAAAACAAAACAAAACAAAACAAAACAAAAAGTGGGAAGGGCAGACTGACCTGGAAAGCCTTGTTAGTGGTGCCAAAGATGTCGATGTAGGAGGCAGTGTCGGTGATCATGTTGGTCAAAGGGTCGCTGATGTAGCTGATCTCCTGAAGCAGGCTGAGGTTAACGGCCGGCGTGTTCATCCACTGGTGGTACTGGGAGTCCTGCAGGCCGGTGTCCACAGGCTGCAAGAAGGGCATGGAGGCACGCAGCTTCCCAGCTAGCTTGCGGTAGGGGGAGAACGTACTGTTGGACAGCACGTTGAAGACAGAGTATATGTAGGTGGATACCTGCACACACATGTGCTTACTTCAGGTAGGTAAGTATCATCATCATCATCATCAGGTGCTCTGCCGCATGGCGTTGGCGACCATGGACTTCCAACCATCTCTATCTCTCATTGCCCCCAGCATCTCCCCCACCCTCCTCATCCCCAGCCATTCTGCAAGTCCGTCCAGCATTCTCTCCCTGGGTCTACCTGGTGCTCTCTTTCCCTCCAGCTTTCCCGTTGTGACCAGGTGCTCCAAATCCCCCTTCCTCATAAAATGGCCTATAAATGTTGCCTGTCTTTTCCTAAGGTAAGTATACTGTATTTTTTTACCACTCGCCGTGGTTTAGTGGTTAGCGCAACGGACTGCCGACTGGAAGGTTGTAGGTTCGAATCCCTATCGGTACCTTCAAAAATCATTATGGGATTTTTCGGCTCTAAGCGGCTCCTACCCAAAGCTGGGCGTGCTAGGGCTCATTGGGAAGACTGGAACCACACAGTCGAGTCTCATCCACTTCGCGGATGCGTCATTGAGGGTGTTGCTCAAATCTTCTGACCAACACCGCACATGTTTGTATCTCTCGGGCCTGGTTGACGCCAGGATATATTATGATACTAAGCGTAGAGTACAACCGTGTCACGCGGTCTCAATCCTAGATGGAACTCCATAGCATCATGATTATCATCCACATCAACATCATATTCATTGCATAATAAAAAAAAAACTGTTTCAGCTTCTGTGGCCATTAAAGTGGCATAGAAAATGGGACGAAAAAAAAAAGGTGAGCACAAAGGTAACCTCCCTGAGTGCAATGATCCTTAAAAAAAATTAGAAAAAAGTATACTGTATTTTCTATGCTCAACAAAACATAAGGGAATCTTTGAAGGGGGGGGGGGGTCTTTTGGTTTTATATATATATATAAATATACATATATATTGCATCAGCCTTGTTGTGGCGGGGGAGCTTGTGTGTCCTTACGATCCCAGGAGCTATGCCGGCGGGGACTTCGTGGGCCCTGGCAGCTTCAAGCAAGCCGGACAGGTCGCTGGGGGAGGGGCCAGACTAAGGGGTGCATACAAACAAGTCCTGGCAGCAGGGGATGGGTGAAAAAGAGGGTAAAGAAGATACACTTTTCATATATGGCTTCTTTTTCAATGTCGTGAGCAGATGATTTCTTCGAAGGAACAATGGTCAGGACCTCAGCACTGTAAGTGCACTGCGCGGCAAGAAGGCACCCGCAAACTACTTGCTTGTACTTTTGCTAATTATTGCATATGATGAACTTACAAAATGGAAAACGTTATAGTTCTGTGTCCTCTGAGTCCCCCAGGGGGGACCTGAACTCAATGGCTACTGGGGAGGGAGAGTCCGTGTCTGTGAAAGGTAGCTGTGATGACGGTAATGGATTACCCGACGGAGGTTATTGGAAGCGGACATGTAGAAACTCCTCAAAAATGCAAAATCACAAAAAGAAAAAAATGCAAAAAAAGGATTTGAATATAGGGACATGGAATGTACAGACTATGTTAGAATTAGGAAAGCTCTACCTACTAGTCAAAGAATTAGAAAGGAGCAAGATGAACATAACAGGGCTCTGTGAGGTTAGATGGAGTGGGCAGGGACTTTTTACTGTAGGAGAGCATACAGTTGTATATAGTGGAAATGAAAAAGGTGGCTCAAGAGGAGTAGCAATTGTGCTGGACAAAAAGCATGCTGGAGCTCTGAAAAGCTATAATCCAATTAATGACAGATTTCTCACTGTCAAAATAAATACCAAATATGCTGTTTTGAACATAGTTCAAGCTTATGCTCCAACATCCACTAGCTCAGAAGAAGAAATAGAAAATTTTTACAATGACCTCCAAACTATCAGAGACAAAATTCCCAAAAAGGAAATATGCATTGTGATGGGTGACTTCAACGCTAAAGTTGGAGAGGGGGCTGACACAGAATGTGGAATAGGACCATATGGTTTAGGAGAACGAAATGAGAGAGGTGACATGCTGGCTCTGTTTTGTCAGGCAAATGAGATGAACATCACAAATACTTTCTTCCAACAACCACTGCGCAGAAGATACACATGGATCTCTCCAGGAGACAGGTGTCGTAATCAGATTGATTATATTATCATTGACAGATCCTGGAAATCAACTGTCCTCAATGCAAAAACAAAGCCTGGAACAGACTGCGACACGGATCACATTCTTGTGACAACCAAATTAAGAATGAAAATATTGAAGACGCCTAAAACCAAATCGACGCCAAAGTTCGACATATCAAAATTAGAAAACCCTGAGCTGGCGTTAGAATTTAGTATAGAAACAAGTAATCGTTTCTTAAAGTTTCTTGAAGTTTGGGATGAAAATGACTCATATCCTGATGAAATCTGGACAGACATAAAAAACACACTGACCAAAATCTCTGAAGAAAAACTAGGAAAAGAAAAGAAAAGGAAAAAAGCTAAGCCCTACATAAGTCAGGAAGTGATAGATCTGGCAGAAAAGAAAAGTCAAGCTCGAAAGCAGGGAGAGCGGGAAAAATACTCAGCACTGAAAAGGGAAATAAAAAGTAAAGTCAGAAGAGACAAAGCAAATTGGCTGGCACAAGAATGCAGTAAAATCAATGAACACAACGAAAACAGGAAGTCGAGGGAGCTCTTCAAACAAATAAAAAAAAGTGAAAAAAACAAATTTCAAAGCAACAAACCAATGCATCAACAATAAGGATGGTCACACTCTGACTGAACCAGATGATGTCTTGGATAGGTGGAACGAATATGGCACATCACTTTTTGGCAAGCCTGACAGCCATGAAAATAATTTAGAGCCAAATTTGGAATTGACCCCTGGAGATACGGAACCTGAACCTCTGCTCAGCGAAGTTGAATCTGCCATTAAAGATCTAAAATGCAGAAAGTCTCCTGGTCTTGACAATATTCCTGGAGAGTTGTTGAAACACTCAGGTGATGGTGGACTCAAAGTAATGCATCACTTATGCTGCAAGATATGGAAGACTTGTCAGTGGCCTACAGACTGGAAGCTCCAAGAATTTGTCATGTTACATAAGAGTGGAAATGTCAAAGACTGCAACAATTATAGAACAATTGCACTGATCAGTCATGCCAGTAAAATACTGCTGATAATAATTTTAAACAGGTTAAAGCCAAAAGTAGAGGAAGAGCTATCCGACTGTCAGGCAGGCTATAGGAAAAACAGGGGAACAATAGATATGCTGTTTGTACTCCAGATATTGATAGAAAAGATTAGAAACACAGACCAAGAGATGTTCATCGTTTTCATTGACTACAGCAAAGCGTTTGATAGCGTGATTCGCCAAAGTCTTTTCCACTTCATGATCAAAATGGGTTTTCCAAGACATCTGGTTTCCCTCATAGCTTCATTATATAATGATCAAAAAGCAACAATCAGATGGAATAATCAAAACTGCAAATTTTTTAACATCACTAAAGGGGTAAGGCAAGGTTGCATCCTGTCTCCACATCTCTTCAGCATATACACTGAACATATCATGAGAGAAGCAGACATAGAAGACATGGGAGTAAATATTGGTGGTAGAAACCTGTCAAATTTACGCTACGCAGATGACACAGGATTACTGGCAGACAACATTACAGGCTCTAGGAGGATCCTGTACAGGGTAGACCGGGTTGGAAAGGCAGCTGGGCTGGACTTAAATTCAAAGAAGACAAAGGTTATGCATGTTGCAGGCAAATATAACACTAGACAGGACCAGATCATGCTAAACCAAGTCCCTCTAGAAAATGTCAAGGACTTTAGATATTTAGGTTCAGTCAAGACACACGATGGAACATGCTCAAAAGACATAAAGATGAGAATTGGAATGGCCAAGAACAGTATGGTTCAATTGAACAATATTTGGAAAGACCACAGCATAACAGCAGACCTTAAGATAAAACTCTTAAAATGTCTTGTCTGGCCAGTGATGTTATACGGCTGCGAGGCATGGACAATGAAGAAAGAGGATGAAAGACGAGTGGAAGCAGCAGAGCTGTGGTTTTACCGAAGACTGCTGAGGGTCAAATGGACGGATAGGCGCTCAAATGAAAGCATACTGAATGAGTTGGGTACTACACGCAAGCTTCTAGTACTCATACAACGGAGGAAACTGAAATATGTTGGACACGCAATCCGTAATGAGAAAACAGACTTGATGTCCACTGTCCTCCAAGGTAAAGTGGAAGGAAAGAGAAACAGAGGACGGCCACCTGCATCACTTGCTAGAAACATCACAAACATCAGTGGCAAGAAACTCCAGGAGGTGGTCAGACTTAGCCAAGATCGAGAGTGCTGGAGGCAACTTGTGAGGACATCATGTGCAGCGGCCAACACTGTTCCCGGTGACGCCGACAGGTGAGACAGGTGAGATACAGACACACACATATATATACACATGGAAAAAAGTTAAGCAACCCTAAATTTGATCTACTGTCGCAGGTTACTGTAAGTATTAACATGGCACAAAATGTCATTTTGGACAAGACTGGTATTCCATAGCGATGATGAAAACAGCCCAGTGTGACAGTGAGGCACTGGCTCCATGTGGCGTGCACGAGCACCACGCCATCCACGCACTCGCCAAAATGAAGTTTGCTCACGCCACAGATACGTGCGTGTTTGAGGCAGTTTCCCACTGCATAGTCACTGTCCTACAAGATGGAACGAAGGAGAATGTCAGAAGAACAACGGTGGCAAATTATTGGCATGCATTCTACTGGTATGACCTGCACAGCTATAGGACGTCAACTGGGATACGAAAACATGCTGAAACGAACACTGTGAAGGACCGGCCACGAGCAGGCAAACCACGTGTTACTACCCAGCGTGAAGACAGGGCGCTGTACCGTCTGGTACGGCAACAGCGATTCGCATCTTCATCCCATCTGAAACGGCAGTGGCTACCAAATCGACATCTGTCCACAAAAACTGTTAGAAATCGCTTGAGAGCTATAGGACTGAGGGCAAGAAGGGTCATCAAGCGTCCACTCCTCACAGACCGTCATCAGCGATTACGTTTGGCCTGGTGTCTTGCCCGACAGCACTGGAACCTGAGGAACTGGCGGAAGATCCATTGGTCAGATGAAAGCCGCTTCTTACTCCATGTTACCGATGGGAGAGCGAGAGTATGGAGGCAGCCCAACACAGCTTATGCTGCAAGGAACATCACACCAACTGTTCCTCACGGCGGAGGCTCCATCATGGTCTGGGGGTGCATCTCCCACGACTGCAAACTGGACCTGGTGACCATTCGTGGCAACTTGACAGGAGATCGCTACATCCGGGAGGTCCTGCAGCCAGCTGTTGTGCCTCATTTTGACGACCACCCATTAGCCACCAGACCTGTGTTCATGGACGACAACGCCAGGCCTCATCGTTCCAGAGCAGTCGCAGCATACCTCCAGCAAGAGGCGGTGACAACATTACCATGGCCTGCCATGAGTGCGGACCTCAATCCGCTGGAACATGTATGGGACTTGCTTGGCCGTCGAATACAGTCACTGGACCCTCCTGTGCAAAATCTCCATGAACTGGAAGCAGCATTGCATCGGGAGTGGCAGCAGCTCACCATTCAGCAGATCCGACGCCTCACCGGAGGGATGAGACGTAGGGTTCAGGCAGTCATCAATGCACAGGGAGGATACACCCGGTATTGACTTTTGTTTGCTGTTATGCTACCTGGACACGTAAAATGTTGGTTTCATACCACTATTAATTTCTGGACCAACTGTATGAAATCGTTATTTCCAAACTCAACATGACACGTTTTTTTAACCAAAAATTATGCACATCTGTCTTCAATGTTATTGACGTGAATTGTCAAACACACACCCCCAAGGACAAAACCAGCAAACTCGACAAAGCTGGCATTATATACAGAATAGACTGCCAGGACTGTAACCAACATTATGTCGGTGAAACTGAACGCCCCCTTCAGAAGAGACTAACAGAACACAAGAGGGACTCTTCTCCAGTAGGAGCTCACCTACACGCCGAAAAACATCAATTCAGTGCGGACAATGTCAACATCCTGGACAGAGAAAATAAGTGGTTCCAGCGAGGAGTCAAGGAGGCCATCTACATCGCAGCCACCAACCCCCCGCTCAACAGGGACCGGGGCCGTTACACCCTGCCCCCGGTGTACCATTCTCTGATTCGATCTCGTGAACTGGGTTCATCCCATGTTCGCGAGATCTGAGTAGAGATTCACGCAGACAGCATTAGAGCGCTGACGAAGATGGCGAGAACGCCATCGAAAGCTACGGAACTGTGAGTAGCGATTTTTACACTGTTGGGAGACCTTGTTCTTCAAAATTGGTAGCATTACATATTTCTTTTGTTTATGTCTTATGCAAGTGTCATACTTTCATGTAATAAAGACCATTTTGTGAACTTGAGCGTTGCTTTCTTTTTGTCAGTATTATATCGCTTCCTTAGCGCAAAAATGTTGGGCTTGCTTAACTTTTTTCCATGTGTATATATATATATGTGTGTTGTTGTTTTTTTGTTTTTTTAATTTTCTGTATTATTCATTTTTGTCTGTTTTTCATAATTCTGTCTATGTGCTCATTTTCGTCTGTCTATGTACTTGACAAAGGCCAGTTGGCCGATGATTTGCGCCTGTTCTTGTTTTGTTACATTAAACATGCATTCTTATTCTATTTTTGTGTTTGTTTCTGGTTCAGAGAGGTTCGCTCAGAAAACAGGATGTCAGTTCTGACCTTAGCTCACAACGTCAAGGAAGTAAGCACCGTTAGGACAGATAGCAATGCCATAGAACAAACCACAGCCCAAAACACAGTGTTTCAGATGACAGCCCAAAATACCGTATTTCAGAGGATAACCCCAATATATTACAAACAATAACCCAAAATGCCATATTTCAGACAGTAACCAAAAATATGTTTCAGACATTAACCCAAAATACCATAGTTGAAATAATTGCTCAAAATACCATATTTCAGACAATAACCCAAAATACCATATTTCAGACAATAACCCAAAATACCATATTTCAGACAACAAACCAAAATACCATATTTCAGACAATAAACCAAAATACCATATTTCAGACAATAACCCAAAATACCATATTTCAGACAACAAACCAAAGTACCATATTTCAGACAATAACCCAAAATACCATATTTCAGACAAAAACCCAAAATACCATATTTCAAACAATAACCCAAAATACCATATTTCAGACAATAACCCAAAATACTATATTTCAGACAACAAACCAAAATACCTTATTTCAGACAACAAACCAAAATACCATATTTCAGACAATAACCCAAAATACCATATTTCAAACAATAACCCAAAATACCATATTTCAGACAATAACCCAAAATACCATATTTCAGACAACCCAAAATACCATATTTCAAATAATAACCCAAAATACCATATTTCAAACAATAACCCAAAATACTATATTTCAAACAATAACCCAAAATATCATATATTTCAGACAGTAACCCAAATATATTTCAGACAATAACCCAAATATATTTCAGACAATAATCCAAATATATTTCAGACAATAACCCAAATATATTTCAGACAATAACCCAAATATATTTCAGACAATAGCCCAAATATATTTCAGACAATAACCCAAATATATTTCAAACAATAACCCAAAATACCACATTTCAGACAATAACCCAAAATACCACATTTCAGACAATAACCCAAAATACCATATTTCAGACAATAACCCAAAATACCACATTTCAGACAATAACTCAAAATCCATATTTCA
>CM060305.1:5096796-5131796 GCA_030674185.1 Monoplex corrugatus
ATTGTCCGCACTGAATTGATGTTTTTCGGCGTGTAGGTGAGCTCCTACTGGAGAAGAGTCCCTCTTGTGTTCTGTTAGTCTCTTCTGAAGGGGGCGTTCAGTTTCACCGACATAATGTTGGTTACAGTCCTGGCAGTCTATTCTGTATATAATGCCAGCTTTGTCGAGTTTGCTGGTTTTGTCCTTGGGGGTGACCAGCTGGCTGCGTATGGTGTTGGAAGGTTTGGAATGTACAGCCACCCCCAGTTTTCTGATCTTTCTGGACAGAGCGTCACTCACACCTCCTACGTATGGGATGGTGATGTGTCCCTTGCGCTGGTGTTGTTTCACTGGCTGTTGGGATGCGGTGTTGGATTTCCTGCCTCCCGGGCTGTTCCAGGCCCACTTTTTGTAGCCCGAGATGGTGAGCACTTTTTTCAGGTGGTTTGTCTCCTTGTCTTTTGCCTCTTGGGTACTGCATATGGTGTTAGCTCTGTGGGTAAGGGTTCGAATCACTCCCAGTTTGTGTTCAAGGGGCTGGTGGCTGTCGAACTGTAAATATTGGTCCGTATGAGTTGGTTTACGGTAGACCGAGAAGGATAGAATGCCATCAGTTCTGGTGATGAGGGTGTCCAGCATGGCTATGGAGTTGTTCTGTTCCACTTCCCTCGTGAATTTGATGGCTGGGTGTTGGTTGTTCAGATGTTCTGTGAACTGTTCGACCAGTTGCTGGGGGAGGATAGTCATGGTGTCGTCTACGTAGCGCCCCCAGTATCGTGGTGGGGAGTGGAAAGAAGCCAATGCTTTCTCTTCAAAATCCTCCATGAACAGGTTGGCTACTATTGGGCTTACTGGGGAGCCCATGGCTGCTCCTTCTTTTTGTTGGTAGAATTCACCTTGGAAGGTGAAGTAGGTGGTGGTGAGGCAGCAGGACAAGAGTTCACATACGTCGTCCACTGTGAGAGATGTACGTTGGTGGAGGGTTTGGTCGTTTTGTAACCTTCGGCGTATGATCTCTATGCTTTCTTTCACTGGTACGCTGGTAAATAGGGCAGAGACATCATATGACACAAGGAGTTCATCATGAGCGAGGGTGTAGTTACTCAGTTTTTCCACTAGGTCAGCACTGTTGTGGATGTGATGATCTGTGTGTCCTACGAGAGGTGATAGGATGTCCGCCACAAATCTAGCAGTCTCATACATGATGGAACCTCTGGATGCGACTATGGGACGGAGGGGGACTTCTTTCTTGTGGACTTTGGGTAGACCATAGAACTTGGGGACGTCGGACACAGTTGGGTATAATTTCCTGTACTGTTCTAATGACAGGCGGTCCGTCTCTTTCAGGCGTTTCAGTGTGTCTTTCAGTTTGTTGGAAAACTTGGAAGTAGGATCTTTCTTGAGGCGTTCATATGTTGTAGTATCTTCCAGAAGTTTGCTTGCCTTCTCATAGTACATGGGTCTAGGCATGATGACTGTGGCACGACCTTTGTCAGCTGGTAGGATCATCGTGGCGTGTTCGTTCTTTAAATCCGCCAGAGCCCGTCTTTGGTCCGGTGTTAAGTTGGATTTCGGTAGTTTGGCCTGTTTCATGATTCTGACACAGTCTGATCTTAAGTGTGTGGCTTCTTCTGAATTAGGGCCAATATACCTGCAAGCTGTTTCAATGCTTGTGATGAGGTCTACCACTGGAAGCTTGTTAGGGGCTACGGCGAAATTTAGTCCTTTCTCTAGTACTTCCTGTTCTGGTTTAGTGAGTTGGCGATCTGATAGATTGATCACCCACCTCTCTTTGGTCTTTCTTTTTGTTTCTTCCGGTACAGGTGTAATCTCGCTTTTGTCATTCTGTTGTCTCCTGTTGTTTTTTGGTGCTAGAAGTTCGAATTTCTTTCGATGTCGTTGGCGTACTTTGTCCCATTCTATTCGTCGTGTGTTGTTTAGCCACTCTTTGATTTCGGAGAGCATAGCATCTGGTAGTGTGCTAGAGCTCAGTCTTTCCTCGAGGTCTTGGATTTTCCCTTCCAGACAAGTGATGCGGGTGTTGATTTGCTTGATGCGTTCGTTCATGAGTGCTCGTTGTGCCTGATTGATGATATTATTTGCTGCTGTTCCTTTCATCGAAGTTTTGATTTTTAGGCTGGTGGGAAAGACGCCGTGATGTTTGCAGTGCAGTGTGAAGTGTAGATGGTTCCTGAACTTCGCTAGGGAGCGGTGTAATTTCTCTGATTCACGAAAGGTAGTGATGATCGTCCGATCGTAATCGCGAATGAGACGTAGGGGAAGTTTCAACAGTTGGGGGGTAGACATAATGCTACCAATTTTGAAGAACAAGGTCTCCCAACAGTGTAATAATGATGATAATAATAATAGTGGTAATAATAGTAATAATAATGATGATGACGACGATGACGACAGTGATGATAATAATAATAATAATAATAATAATAATAATAATAACAATGATAATAATAACAATGATAATAATAATATTAATATTAATAATAATAATAATAATAATAATAATAATAATAATAATAATAATAATAATAATAATAATAATAATAATAATAATAATAATAATAATGATAATAATGACCTAATCTACTTGCACAGTTCCTCATCCTACTGAAGCCCTAAGCGCTTCACGAAAACATCAGCGACAAATCCGAAGCAAACGCACACACACACACAGGTTGGACATGTCAACCCCTACACCTACTGAAAGCATGATCAAACCTCAGTGACAGTCGCCCATTTGATACAAATAGTATTAAGGACAATCCAGGTCTTGTACTTTTTAAGGTCACTGTCACCTTGAAAAAAGCTTCAGCTGAAATAAAGCTGAACGTAAGGAGAGGGACAGTGGTGGATGACAGCATGGAAGCATTGTCACAAGTTGTTGGCAGAGTGCTGTTGACGACCTTCTTCAAAACCTGCTAATTCTAGGTTCGTCTTTGGTCTGTGTGACCTTGACTTTGGAACTTGACCTTTCAAACTTGATTTAACGATTCCTGAACTGTCCACGACTTTGACTCAAATCTGGTAAAGATTTGCCCGTAAAGAGTGAGTTGAAACAAATCTTGTTTGCACGTTTTTTTTGTAAAGATCATCGTACCTTGGCAGTTTATGTTTGATCACCAAGTTATAATAATAATAATAATTACAATATTTATATAGCGCAAAATCTTGATAAAATCAAATCTAAGTTCTTCTTTCTTTCTTTCTTTTCTTTCTTTCTTTCTTTCTTTCTTTCTTTCTTTCAATCTTTTCTTTTCTTTCTTTCTTTCTTTTTTCTTTCTTCCTTCTTTCTTTCTTTCTATTTTTCTTTTTCTTTCGTTCTTTCTTTCTTTTTTCTTTCTTTTTCTTTTTCTTTCTTTCTTCTTTCTTTCTTTCTTTCTTTCTTTTTTCTTTTTCTTTTTTCTTTCTTTCTTTCTTTCGCTCCTTCTTTCTTTCTTTCTTTCTTTCTTTCTTTCGCTCCTTCTTTCTTTCTTTCTTTCTTTCACTCCTTTTTCTTTCTTTTTTTTTTCTTTCTTTCTTTCTTTCTTTCTTTTTTTCTTTCTTTCTTTCTTTCTTTCTTTCTTTCTTTCTTTCACTCCTTTTTCTTTCTTTTTTTTTTCTTTCTTTCTTTCTTTCTTTCTTTTTTTCTTTTTTTCTTTCTTTCTTTCGCTCCTTTCTTTCTTTCTTTCTTTCTTTCGCTCCTTTCTTTCTTTCTTTCTTTCTTTCACTCCTTTTTCTTTCTTTTTTTTTTCTTTCTTTCGCTCCTTCTTTCTTTCTTTTTTTCCTTGTTCCCATTTTCTACACCGCCTTAATGGCCACGGAAGCTGGGACAAGTTTTAGAATGATGTGATAACCATGATGACGTTAAGGAAGACAGTCATGACGTTATGGAGTTCCATCATGGATTGAGACAGCGTGACAAGTCTGTGCTCTGTTTACTGTCATGATATAGCCTGGCGTCTACCAGGCCCGAGAGATACAAGACACCTGAAGTGTTAGTCAGGAGCTTTAAGCAACACCTTCAACGAGACATCTGTGAAGTGGATGAGACTCGACAGCGTGGTCCCAGTCTTCCCACTGAGCGCACAGCTGTGGGGACAAAACGACTGTGGTCAAAATCCCCATTATGGTTTGGGCAGGGATGATGGGGATTCGAACCGACAACCTTTCAGTTGGTAGTTCTGTCAAGTTTCATATCTCTCCCTCTCTCTCAGTTAAGGAATATGGACTAGAATACAAATGAAAGGACTACTGTAAATGCAAAGATGAATGTATCCCAGCTTATGTGACGGTAAACGATAGAAGGGGACAATGTGACAGAGTTCACTGCAGTTTGATAGTAGAACTTGTATGAATGTATAAAACAACCTGATCTCCTCCCCTCCTCTTCCCCATGCGTGTATTGTGGCCTAAGGCCGATGTACAATAAACATTTTCTGAGTTCTGAGTTCTGAGTTCTGAGTTCTCTCTCTCTCTCTCTCTCTCTCTCTCTCTCTCTCTCTCTCTCTCTCTCTCTCTCTCTCTCTCTCTCTCTCTCTCTGCCTGCCTGTCTGCCTGTCTGTCTGTCTCTCTCTCTCTCTATTATCTTTCTATCTATCTATCTATCTATCTGTCTGTCTGTCTGTCTGTCTATCTCTCTCTCTATTATCTATCTATCTATCTCTCTCTCTCTCTATTATCTATCTATCTATCTATCTATCTGTCTGCCTGTCTGTCTCTCTCTCTCTCTATTATCTATCTATCTATCTATCTATCTCTCTGTCTGTCTGTCTATCTCTCTATTATCTATCTATCTATCTATCTATCTATCTGTCTATCTATCTATCTATCTATCTATCTATCTCTCTGTCTGTCTGTCTGTCTGTCTGTCTATCTATCTCTCGTGCTTCTGTCTTAGAATAATAATAAAGTGCGCTCTCTCTCTCTCTCTCTCTCTCTCTCTCTCTCTCTCTCTCTCTCTCTCTCTCTCTCTCTCTCTCTCTCTCTCTCTCTCTCTCTCTCAAGGATGGAAGCGGGTCTTACGATAATCTTTTCAATGATAACTTGTGATGGGGGGGTGTACAGGCCGATGTTGGTGACGCAGATATACACATGTTGAGTGGGAGCCGTACTCATAATCGTTGGTCACCGTATACACTCGGACAACAGCACGTTGATGCTGCGGTGGTGGATGCGCTCACAGTAACTTCCACAGGATCTTCTGTACATCAATGATGACAATGTTGATAATGATGAAGGTGATAATTACGATGATAATGATCATCATTCTGTGCTGCGGTTGCTTTCTTCTGGTGGCAGCTTGTATTTCTATCATTCTTGGTGTAGTTAATGTTCTTCATTCTGATGTTCACTTATTCTTTCATTCTGGTGGTGTCATCTTAGTGTTTCTATCATTCTGGTGATGTTAGCTTAGTGTTTCTATCATTCTGATGTGTCAGCTATGTTTCATTCATTCTGGTGGTGTCAGCTTAGTGATTTCATCATTCTGGTGGTGTTAGCTTAGTGTTTCCATCATTCTGGTGATGTCAGCTAGTTCTATCATTCTGGTGTGTTACTAGTCATTCTGGTGGTGTCAGCTTACTGTTTCTATCATTCTGGTGGTGTCAGCTTATGTTTCTATCATTCTGGTGGTGTCAGCTAATGTTTCTTATTGGTGGTGTCAGCTTAGTGTTTCTATCATTCTGGTGGTGTCAGCTTATGTTTCCATCATTCTGTGGTGTCAGCTTAGTGTTTCTATCATTCTGGTGGTGTCAGCTTAGTGTTTCCATCATTCTGGTGTGTCAGCTTAGTGTTTCTATCATTCTGGTGTGTCAGCTTAGTGTTTCCATCATTCTGGTGTGTCAGCTTAGTGTTTCTATCATTCTGGTGATGTCAGCTTAGTGTTTCTATCATTCTGGTGGTGTCAGCTTATGTTTCTATCATTCTGGTGGTGTCAGCTTAGTGTTTCTATCATTCTGGTGGTGTCAGCTTAGTGTTTCTATCATTCTGGTGGTGTCAGCTTATGTTTCCTTTCATTCTGGTGGTGTCAGCTTAGTGTTTCTATCATTTGGTGGTGTCAGCTTACTGTTCTATCATTCTGGTGGTGTCAGCTTACTGTTTCTATCATTCTGGTTGTGTCAGCTTATGTTTCTATCATTCTGGTGGTGTCAGCTTAGTGTTTCTATCATTCTGGTGGTGTCAGCTTAGTGTTTCTATCATTCTGGTGGTGTCAGCTTAGTGTTTCTATCATTCTGGTGGTGTCAGCTTAGTGTTTCTATCATTCTGGTGGTGTCAGCTTAGTGTTTCTATCATTCTGGTGGTGTCAGCTTAGTGTTTCCATCATTCTGGTGGTGTCAGCTTAGTGTTTCTATCATTTGGTGGTGTCAGCTTAGTGTTTCCATCATTCTGGTGGTGTCAGCTTAGTGTTTCTATCATTCTGGTGGTGTCAGCTTAGTGTTTCTATCATTCTGGTGGTGTCAGCTTAGTGTTTCTATCATTCTGGTGGTGTCAGCTCAATGTTTCTATCATTCTGGTGGTGTCAGCTTAGTGTTTCTATCATTCTGGTGGTGTCAGCTTAGTGTTTCTATTCATTCTGGTGGTGTCAGCTTAGTGTTTCTATCATTCTGGTGGTGTCAGCTTAAGTGTTTCTATCATTCTGGTGGTGTCAGCTTAGTGTTTCTATCATTCTGGTGTGTCAGCTTATGTTTCCATCATTCTGGTGGTGTCAGCTTAGTGTTTCTATCATTCTGGTGGTGTCAGCTTATGTTCCATCATTCTGATGGTGTCAGCTTAGTGTTTCTATCATTCTGGTGGTGTCAGCTTAGTGTTTCTATCATTCTGGTGTGTCAGCTTAGTGTTTCCATCATTCTGGTGGTGTCAGCTTAGTGTTTCTATCATTCTGGTGGTGTCAGCTTAGTGTTTCCATCATTCTGATGGTGTCAGCTTAGTGTTTCTATCATTCTGGTGTGTCAGCTTAGTGTTTCTATCATTCTGGTGTGTCAGCTTAGTGTTTCTATCATTCTGGTGGTGTCAGCTTAGTGTTCTTTCATTCTGGTGGTGTCAGCATAGTGTTTCTATCATTCTGGTGGTGTCAGCTTAGTGTTTCTATCATTCTGGTGGTGTCAGCTTAGTGTTTCTATCATCTGGGGGTGTCAGCTCACTGTTTCAAAGGACTTCACTCATTCCATACCTTACTTTCCGTTTCCTTGGTTCAAGACCTCACCAGCGCATAGAGTTATATACAGGCTCAGGAAGTCTGACAGATCATTGCTGGCAGATTTGGGGGTGGATGCGTTATGGAATTATCCGAATGCGGTGAATCCCTCTTGAACAAACTTCAAACTACTGTTTAGCCGTCTGTGTCTCCTATGAGAACAGCTGTCTTACCTCGGTTTGCCCTGGACTTGTGAAAGCAGGTGGAGAGAGTTGCTGGGGCTCTGCGCAAACAACAGCAACTTACATATGTTCATGGCACCTAGCGCCAACAAGTGCTAGGTTGGACTTAATCGACCACGATAGTCGACCATATACAGATTGTTAACGAGAGATCTCACTGTAAACATATAAGACATGATAGCATTTTCAAACACACGTGTGATTGTCAAATGGAGTTTCACAGTAAACATACAAAAACTGACAGCATTTAAACACACGTGTGATTGTCAAATGGAGATTTCACAGTAAACATACAAGACATGACAGCATTTTAAACACGCGTGTGATTGTCAAATGGAGATTTCACAGTAAATAAAACATACATTTAACTGATTCAGACAGACATTTAAATTGTAAACACACGTGTGATTGTCAAATGGAGATCTCACTGTAAACACATATAACATGACAGCATTCCATACAAACGTGTCATTGTCAAAGGGATATCTCACGTTTCCAGACGGAACAGATGTCGGTCAGGTTGTATGGGTGGGTTATAGAACTTTATCAGGGTGTCGTTGGTTGACTGTCTGATCATCTCCACCAGGGTCTGTGTGGCCAGCAGTACATCATTGTTGGGGAACAGGTAGGTGCCGTTGGCGATGATCGTCAACAGTTGTTGCATCTGCACGTCATCATCATCATCATCATCATCATCATCATCATCACCTTCATCATCATCATCATCATCATCACCTTATCATCATCATCACCATCACCATCACGTCACATAATTATCATCACCTTCATCATATCATCATCATCATCATCATCATCATCATCATCATCATCACCTTCTCTCTTCTTCATTCTCTCTTCTCTTCTTCTTCTCCTTCTTCTCTCTCTTCTCTTCTTCTTCTTCTCTTCTTCTTCTTCTTCTCATCATCATCATCATCATCATCATTATCATCATCACCTTCATCGTCATCATCATCATCATCATCACCATCAGCACAGCAGCATCACCTTCATCATAATCATCACCTTCTCTTTCTATCTCTTCTACATTCTTCTTCATCATCATCATCATCATACTCATCATCATCATCATCATCATCTCTCATCACACATCATCATCATCATCACATCATCACACTTCATCATAATCACGCATCATTATCACATCAAGTGTATTCACGAGTTTATGAGTAGTAGCAGCTTCGTCATCATCTTCACCATCATCATCATCATCATCTTCTTCAACACATCATCAAAGGCCTATATACAGTGCTATAGTAGTAGAGTGGGTCTCCCTTCTCCTCACTTCCCAAGCCAAAAACAGGATCAGGGAGCCATCCCAGCTGGGCAGATTGGATTCAGCAAGCGCCAAGTTTTACAAGCCAGGCTCCAGCCCGTGTCGTCTGTCACAGGACTGGGATTTCTATGGTACTCAGATCTGAGTGTGGAATGATGTCATTGTCTGTGCGTCACTCAGATCTGAGTGTGGAATGTGTCATTGTCTCTGCGTCACTCAGGGATTCTGAGTAGTTGTGGAATGATGTCATTGTCTTGCGTCACTCAGATCTGAGTGTGGAATGATGTCATTGTCTCTGCGTCACTCAGATCGAGTGTGTGGAATGATGTCATTGTCTTTGCGTCACTCAGATCTGAGTGTGGAATGATGTCATTGTCTCTACGTCATACAGAGCTTGTGTGGAATGATGTCATTGTCTTTGTGCGTCACTCAGATCTGAGTGTGGAATGATGTCATTGTCTCTACGTCACTCAGATCTGAGTGTGGAATGATGTCATTGTCTCTGCGTCACTCAGATCTGAATGTGGAATGATGTCATTGTCTCTACGTCACTCAGATCTGAGTGTGGAATGATGTCACTTTGTCTCTACGTAATACAGAGCTTGTGTGGAATGATGTCATTGTCTCTGCGTCACTCAGATCTGAATGTGGGAAAAAAGTCACTTTGTCTCTATGTCACCCAGAACTGTGTGTGGAATGACGTTATTGTCTGTACGTCACTCAGATTTGAATTGGAATGACGTCACTTTGTCTCTACGTCATCCAGAGCTGTGTGTGGAATGATGTTATTGTCAGTACGTCACCCAGACCTAAGTGTGGAAAGACGTCACTCTGTCTCTGTCTGTCAGGATTGCAATACCGTTGACTGCAAAGGCCATACTACACGGAATCTGGATAAGCAACAACATCAGCTTCACCACCATGTACAGACTGTACAAGTCACTGATAGTCTCCATCCTGTACAACACCATCACCACCACCATGTACAGACTGTACAAGTCACTGATAGTCTCCATCCTGTAAACACCATCATCACCAAGTACAGACTGTACAAGTCACTGATAGTCTCCATCCTGTACAACACCATCACCACCATGTACAGACTGTACAAGTCACTGATAGTCTCCAACCTGTACAACACCAACACCACCATGTACAGACTGTACAAATCACTGGTAGTCTCCATCCTGTACAACACCACCACCACCATGTACAGACTGTACAACACCATCACCACCATGTACAGACTGTACAAGTCACTGATAGTCTCCATCCTGTACAACACCATCACCACCATGTACAGACTGTACAAGTCACTGATAGTCTCCATCCTGTACAACACCATCACCACCATGTACAGACTGTACAAGTCACTGATAGTCTCCATCCTGTACAACACCATCACCACCATGACAGACTGTACAAGTCACTGGTAGTCTCCATCCTGTACAACAACACCACCACCATGTACAGACTGTACAAGTCACAGGTAGTCTCCATCCTGTACAAACACCATTCACCACCACATGATACAGTACTGTACAATCATGCATAGTCTCCATCCTGTACAACACCATCACCACCATGTACAGACTGTACAAGTCACTGATAGTCTCCATCCTGTACAACACCATCACCACCATGTACAGACTGTACAAGTCACTGATAGTCTCCATCCTGTACAACACTCAATCACCACCATGTACAGACTGTACAAGTCACTGATAGTCTCATCCTGTACAACACCATCACCACCATGTACAGACTGTACAAGTCACTGATAGTCTCCATCCTGTACAACACCATCACCACCACCACCATGTACAGACTGTACAAGTCACTGATAGTCTCCATCCTGTACAACACCATCACCACCCATGTACAGACTGTACAAGTCACTGATAGTCTCCATCCTGTACAACACCATCACCACCACCACCATGAACAGACTGTACAAGTCACTGTAGTCTCCATCCTGTACAACACCATCACCACCATGTACAGACTGTACATGTCACTGATAGTCTCCATCCTGTACAACACCATCACCCCACCAATGTACAGACTGTACAAGTCACTGATAGTCTCATCCTGTACAACACCATCACCACCATGTACAGACTGTACAGTCACTGGTAGTCTCCATCCTGTACAACACCATCACCAACCATGTACAGACTGTACATCACTAAAGTATCCATCCTGTACAACACCATCACCACCACCACCAAGTACAGACTGTACAACACCATCACCACCATGTACAGACTGTACAACACCATCACCACCACCACCAAGTACAGACTGTACAAATCACCACCATGTACAGACTGTACAATACCATCACCACCACCACCAAGTACAGACTGTTAAGTCACTGATAGTCTCCATCCTGTACATACACCATCACATCAAGTACAGACTGTACAATCACTGATAGTCTCATCCTGTAATGATGATGATGATGATGATGATGATGATGAGACGACGACGACGACAATGAGAGAAAGATGACGACGATGACGATGATGACGATGATGACGTCGACGATAACAGAGTGGAAAAGTTGGTCGTGTGAGAGGAAGTCGCAGAGACTGTTAAAACTGACACAGAAATGGTGACAGAAAGAGGAACGTGAGTCACGTGTCCACAACCCCATCCCTCACCTTCTCTACGGACCATCTGGTGGGGTTTTGGGGCTTGTAGGAGGTGTTGAACATGACGTACGGCTCCAGGTCCTGGACCATCTCCACGGGCAGGCTCATCTTAAGAGAGTCCTGCACCCACCTGGGCTCAGGTCTCTTCAGGTAGGGCACGTACCTAGGATCCTTCTCCTCATCTTTTTGCAGCACCAGTGTTTGGCTGGTGAAGAGAAAAACGACCAGTGTCTGTACGGTTTTCTATGAATTGTTCTGTGCTGATAAGTACTAGTAACATCAGTACTGTGCTAATAAGTACTAGTAACATCAGTGAACATCATTTGTTTATTTACTTTATAAAAATGTTCCTTTTTTTGCGATAGATACACAATACACGTGTCATTTACATGTCACCAAGATTATTCCAGTGACAGGCTGATGCAATACCGGTATCAAATATAGACCAGGTAAAACATAGTCTAGGTAGGACCTCAGGACCTGGCCATTCATGGGTTTATGTGCAGGCTTAAGGCATGTGCCATGATCACCATACACATGGCAACTGTGACGTTAGAGCATATGAAATTCGTTCCTAGCGCGGAGAACTCGTCTTGAGAAACTGAAACCGAAACTAAGTAACATCATACTGCGTAATAAATACTAACATCATACTGTGCTAATAAATACTAATAACATCAGTACTGTGCTAATAAATACTGATAACATCAATACTGTGCTAATAAATACTGATAACATCAATACTGTGCTAATAAATACTGATAACATCAGTACTGTGCTAATAAATACTGATACATCAATACTGTGCTAATAATACTGATACATCAATACTGTGCTAATAAATACTGATAACATCAGTACTGTGCTAATAAATACTGATAACATCAATACTGTGCTAATAAATACTGATAACATCAATACTGTGCTATAATACTGATAACATCAGTACATACTGACAGACCCACACCAGTCAACTTCACCAAGTGGTTAGTGCAATGGATTGCTAACAGGAAGGTCATGGATTCGATTCTCTACCAGACCAAAAATTGTGGAATTTTTTGTTCCCAACTGGCTCTAACCCAGAGCTGAGCGTTCTGGTGCCTCCTTGGAAGACCTTGAGACTACTTAACCGAATCTCGTGCGATTTACAGATGTGTCATTGAAAGTGTTGCTCAAAGTTTCTTACCAACATCACAGGTGTCTGTCTCTCTCGGGCCTAGGTTGACGCCAGGATATATTATGAAAATAAGCTTAGACTACAGCCCTGTCATGCAGTCTCAATCCGAAATGGACCTCCATAGCATCATCACTATCATCCCCATTCTCATCATCGATACATTGTGAAAAATTGTCGGGGATTCTGTGGCCCTTCATATCCTGCTGTCATGGTGACCCCAGCAGAATCGGCCAAGCCAAAACAGCATTCAAGATGATGAAAAGCGTTCTTACCAACAAATTATCAGTTAACGTCAGGAAGAGAGTTCTTGAATGTTATATAGAACCAATACTGTTTACGGTTGTGAGGCGTGGACAGTCAACAAGCAAAGCCAGAACAAGATTGAGGCAGCCGAGATGTGGTTTCTAAGAAGAATGTTGAGAGTTCCATGGACAGCAAAAAAACAAACTAGACAGTCTTGATGGAGGCAGACACAAGAAGATCATTCATAAGGAAGATCAGGAAAAGACAGGCAACATTTTTAGGCCATTTTACGAGGAAAGGGGGATTAGAGCACCTGGTCACAATAGGAAAGCTGGAGGGAGAGAGAGCACCAGGTAGACCCAGGGAAAAATATATTGGACGGACTTGCAGAGTGGCTGAAGACAAAGAGGGTGGAAGATGTACTTGCGGCAACGAGGAATAGAAGCAGATGGAAGGCCATGATCGCCAACGCCATGTGGCAAGGCACTTGATGATGATGATGAGTGACTCATTTGATGGAGGTCACAGACAGGCATTCAGACAGAGAGTGACTCTCTTGATGGAGATCACAGACAGGCATTCAGACAGACAGTGACTCACGTGATGGAGGTCACAGACAGGCATTGAGAAGACAGTGACTCACTTGATGGAGGTCACAGACAGGCATTGAGACAGACAAGTGACTCACTTGATGGAGGTCACAAACAGGCATTGAAACAGACAAGTGACTCACTTGATGGAGGTGACCAGCTTGCCTTGGTCACGGCCGTAGGGCACAAAGTCCACCTTGGTCTGTCCAACGGCCGTGTAGATGATGAAGTTCTCCTTGGTGCCTTCTATGGCGTAGGACACCTCGCCTTGCATGTCCAGGTGATTGTACTGAACACGACAACAACAACAATAATGTCCAGGTGATTGTACTGAGCACAACAACAACAACAATAATGTCCAGGTGATTGTACTGAACACAATAACAATAACAGTAATGTCCAGGTGATTGATAGAACACAACAACAATAACAATAACAATAATGTCCAGGTGATTGTACTGAGCACAACAACAATAACAATAATGTCCAGGTGATTGATAGAACACAACAACAATAACAATAATGTCCAGGTGATTGTATTGAACACAACAACAATAACAATAATGTTCAGGTGATTGTGCTGAACACAACAACAATAACAATAACAATAATGTCCAGGTGATTGTGCTGAACACAACAACAATAACAATAACAATAATGTTCAGGTGATTGTATTGAACACAACAACAATAACAATAATGTCCAGATGATTGTACTGAACACAACAACAATAACAATAATGTTCAGGTGATTGTGCTGAACACAACAACAATAACAATAACAATAATGTCCAGGTGATTGCACTGAACACAACAACAACAACAATAACAATAATGTTCAGGTGATTGTACTGAACACAACAACAATAACAATAATGTTCAGGTGATGATATTGAACACAACAACAATAACAATAATGTCCAGGTGATTGAATTGAACACAACAACAATAACAATAATGTCCAGGTGATTGTACTGAACACAACAACAACAACAATAACAATAATGTCCAGGTGATTGCACTGAACACAACAACAACAACAATAACAATAATGTCCAGGTGATTGTACTGAAAACAACAACAACAACAATCATGTTCAGGTGATTGTAGTGAACACAACAACAATAACAATAATGTTCAGGTGATTGTACTGAAAACAACAACAATAACAATAATGTTCAGGTGATTGTAGTGAACACAACAACAATAACAATAATGTTCAGGTGATTGTGCTGAACACAACAACAACACAACAATAACAATAATGTCCAGGTGATTGTACTGAAAACAACAACAATAACAATAATGTCCAGGTGATTGTACTGAAAACAACAACAATAACAATAATGTCCAGATGATTGTACTGAACACAACAACAATAACAATAATGTTCAGGTGATTGTGCTGAACACAACAACAACAACAATAACAATAATGTCCAGGTGATTGCACTGAACACAACAACAACAACAATAACAATAATGTCCAGGTGATTGCACTGAACACAACAACAACAACAATAACAATAATGTTCAGGTGATTGTACTGAACACAACAACAATAACAATAATGTTCAGGTGATGATATTGAACACAACAACAATAACAATAATGTCCAGGTGATTGAATTGAACACAACAACAATAACAATAATGTCCAGGTGATTGTACTGAACACAACAACAACAACAATAACAATAATGTCCAGGTGATTGCACTGAACACAACAACAACAACAATAACAATAATGTTCAGGTGATTGTACTGAACACAACAACAATAACAATAATGTTCAGGTGATGATATTGAACACAACAACAATAACAATAATGTCCAGGTGATTGTACTGAAAACAACAACAACAACAATAATGTTCAGGTGATTGTAGTGAACACAACAACAATAACAATAATGTCCAGGTGATTGTACTGAAAACAACAACAATAACAATAATGTTCAGGTGATTGTAGTGAACACAACAACAATAACAATAATGTCCAGGTGATTGCACTGAAAACACAACAACAACAATAACAATAATGTTCAGGTGATTGTAGTGAACACAACAACAATAACAATAATGTCCAGGTGATTGCACTGAACACAACAACAACAACAATAACAATAATGTCCAGGTGATTGATAGAACACAACAACAATAACAATAATGTCCAGGTGATTGTATTGAACACAACAACAATAACAATAATGTCCAGGTGATTGTACTGAACACAACAACAATAACAATAATGTTCAGGTGATTGTATTGAACACAACAACAATAACAATAATGTTCAGGTGATGATATTGAACACAACAACAATAACAATAATGTCCAGGTGATTGTACTGAACACAACAACAATAACAATAATGTCCAGGTGATTGTAATGAACACAACAACAATAACAATAATGTTCAGGTGATTGTACTGAACACAACAACAATAACAATAATGTCCAGGTGATTGTATTGAACACAACAACAATAACAATAATGTTCAGGTGATTGTACTGAACACAACAACAATAACAATAATGTTCAGGTGATTGTATTGAACACAACAACAATAACAATAATGTCCAGGTGATTGTACTGAATACAACAACAATAACAATAATGTTCAGGTGATTGTACTGAACACAATAACAATAACAATAATGTTCAGGTGATGATATTGAACACAACAACAATAACAATAATGTTCAGGTGATTGTATAGAACACAACAACAATAACAATAATGTCCAGGTGATTGTAATGAACACAGCAACAATAACAATAATGTTCAGGTGATTGTACTGAAACAACAACAATAACAATAATGTCCAGTGTGATTGTAATGAACACAACAACAATAACAATAACAATAACACCATTTTTATTAGTTTCAGGGGGTTTCTTTCTTTCTTTCTTTCTTTCTGTATCTATTTATTTATTTATGTATTTGTTTATGCATGCATGCATTTATTTGTCTATCTATTTGTTGCTCGGTCAGTTGGTTTGTGTCTGTCTGTCTGTCTTTCTTTCTTTCTCTCTTTCTTTCTTTCTTACTTTCTATCTTTATTTTTTCTTTCTTTCCTTCTGTTTCTTTTAAGACAGACGTTTCGCGTTCGAAATAAACTCCGTATACACCAACATTGCAGATGCTATGTGACAGAAAAAGGTCCAAAATGTTCATGGCATAAACCCAATGGAGTGTAACATCTAGACGTTCTACCTGACCTACGGGTTCTACATATTATTTTGTCTATGTTTGTATCAGTACGTTATTGAAACATATGAAGCCCGCCAAAACCGACATAACAGTTCCCAACACAGTCCCAAAAAGCCAGATGACGACAACCACAAGATGTGATTATCACCCCAGTTTCCACGTAGTAGCAAAGCCAGAACAAGATTGAGGCAGCCGAGATGTGGTTTCTAAGAAGAATGTTGAGAGTTCCATGGACAGCAAAGAAAACAAACGAGACAGTCTTGATGGAGGCAGACACAAGAAGATCATTCGTAAGGAAGATTAGGAAAAGATAGGCAACATTTGTAGGCCATTTTATGAGGAAAGGGGAATTTGGGCACCTGGTCACAACAGGAAAGCTGGAGGGAAAGAGAGCACCAGGTAGACCCAGGGAGAAGATATTGGACGGACTTGCAGAGTGGCTGAAGACAGAGAGGATGGAAGATAATTTATGCTTGCAGCAACAAGGGGTAGAAACAGATGGAAGGTCATGATCGCCAACGCCATGTGGCAAGGCACCTGATAATGATGATGATGATGAGTGGAGGGGAGATAACTCCCTGCTTTGTACTTAACTCACTTTATCACTCAAGAATAGTATTAGGTCCCTTTGGACCTGTCTTACAGACAGTCCTTACTACTCTACTCATATTATCATAATTGTTTGAAGTAAGAAATTAAAAATTGAAAGAAACGTTTTTAAAAGAACAAGGGGCTTGTGAAACTCGCTAACTCCAACGCTATGATGAAAACAGATGATACATACAATGTCAAACAAGTTGTAGAAATGAAGTTTATAACAAAGTAATTTCTGAATGTCGGTTGGTCAGGTGCATTTACAAAAGAATGAGAAACAAATTCAGACAGACGCATATAAAGCAACTACACATCAATCCCTAATAACAACAACAGCAATAATAAAAGCAACAATGACAACATAACAATAATAGTAGCAGTAAAAATAAGATATACTACTTTTAATCATTTCAATAGCAATGAAAATAGCACTAGTAGGAAAAATTCGACTGGGACTCAAACCCGGGTCTCTGTAGTCCTAGGCGGGTGTTTTATGCAGTAAGCCACACGCTGTTCATATTGCCTATAGCGTGTCCTGGACAACAAACTGGTCCTGTGTGAAGACAGCCTTAGTCTGCTCGTATAACGTATGACTACTTAGAACATTATTAAGAGGTGGGTTTTTTAATTGGATTTAAAAGAAGAAAAGGTAGGTGTTGGGCGAAGGCAGAGCAGAAGTCTATTCCAAGGATATGTCTTGTCTTGTTATATCAAATACGCCTTCTTAGTCCATTTTCGTGTTGTTGTCGTTGGTTTTTTGTTTGTTTGTTTGTTTGTTTATTTGTTTGTTTGTTTCTTTCTTTCTTTCTTTCTTTCTTTCTTTTTTGTTTACTTGTTTGTTTGCTTGTTTGTTCCTGTTTGTTTGAACGCGGGTGGTCACACTTGTTTTGGATGGAGCACACATGGAATTCCCGAATGTGATGAACACGCTCCAAATTTCAAACTGCACTGTGCTTTCCCTGTGGGAAGATTATATGTTCCACATTTCACAAATAGGAATATATTCAATAATACGTTATTCGCCCATAAGATGCACAATATACTGGTAGATGTACACACACACACACACACACACACATACACACACACACACACACACACACACACACACACGCACACACACACACATGCACACGCACACGCACACACACACGCACACACACACACACATGCACACACACACGCACACGCACACGCACACACACGCACACGCACACGCACGCACACATACATAAATATACACACACGCAAACATGCACTCAAGCACATGCATGTACACCCCCAAAAATATTCTTATCTAGATTTCACGAACATATGTACTCAGAAGAAACTATGCCAATATGTACATTAAGAGCACAAAGTCAACCCCAGGTCATACTCTATACACACATACACAGAAAAAGAGAGGGTAGGTGGAGAGAGATGAAGAGAACAGACAGACAGACAGACAGAGAGAAGGGGACATAGAAAAGAGGAAGAAGAAAAAAAATAGAAGAAGAAGATCATGAAGAACAAAAACACGAAGAAGAAAGAGAAAAGAGAGGAAGAGAAAGAGAAGAAAAAAACAAGGAAAAGAGACAAGAAAAGCAAAGAGAGAGAGAGAAGAAAAGACAGGAAGAGGAAGAGAAGAAAAAACAAGGAAGAGAGACAAGAAAAACAAAGAGAGAAAGAGAAGAAAAGAGAGGAAGAGAAAGAGAAGAAAAAAACAATGAAAAGAGACAAGAAAAACAAAGAGAGAAAGAGAAGAAAAGACAGGAAGAGAAAGAGAAGAAAAAAACAATGAAAAAAGACAAGAAAAACAAAGAGAGAAAGAGAAGAAAAGACAGGAAGAGAAAGAGAAGAAAAAAACAATGAAAAGAGACAAGAAAAACAAAGAGAGAAAGAGAAGAAAAGAGAGGAAGAGAAAGAGAAGAAAAAAACAAGGAAAAGAGACAAGAAAAACAAAGAGAGAGAGAGAAGAAAAGAGAGGAAGAGGAAGAGAAGAAAAAACAAGGAAGAGAGACAAGAAAAACAAAGAGAGAGAGAGAAGAGAGGAAGAGGAAGAGAAGAAAAAACAAGGAAGAGAAACAAGAAAAACAAAGAGAGAGAAGAAAAGATAGGAAGAGGAAGAGAAGAAAAAACAAGGAAGAGAGACAAGAAAAACAAAGAGAGAGAGAGAGAAGAAAAGAGAGGAAGAGGAAGAGAGAGAGAGGTCAACCAAGTGGACGAAAGAAGAGATGACCAAAACAAGAAGAGTTCCACTGACATGAGGCTCCTCCTTGTCCAGTGCTTGTCCCGAGTTGTTATAGATGTACCACATGAACGGGTGTTCCGTGCAGGTGTTGTAGTGTCGCACCTTGGTCAGGTAAAACCAGCCTCCCCCCAGTTTGGATGGGGTGGGCGTGTAGGTGGTCAGACAGTAACCCAGAGTGGAGTCCTGAAATGGGAACAGTATCGTTGTTAGTAGCACCACTGGTACTGGAAAAACAGTGCCCGCGACAGAGCAAGTTGGCGGCAACAGAACACCAAGGGCACTATCAATTGAAACATTTTTTTCCTTTCCACAAGCTAGTATAACAAGGAATGCTGAAGGTAAAATATTTGTTAAACACAGAAATACTAACACAAGAGCGTTTTGTTTTTCTAACAGAATTGTTAAATTGTGGAATAAAATTCCTTTTGAAATTAAATTTACTAACAGCATTAACAAATTCAAAACTTTCCTGGACGATGACGCAGAATTCAAAATTTTATTTAAAAAAATAGACTGAAGCAGATTTGCTCAAGTATGAATATTAAGGCATGCTTTTCAGACCCCGAAGAAGAAAGCGTAAAACAAAAAAGATAGGGCGTTAAAAGGCCAGAAGGCCCAGGCTACGAGCCAGCCCTCAGCTACTACTACTACTACTACTACTACTACTACTACTACCATCACAACTGAACAGCGCAGGACACGAACCAGCAAAACACGTAAAGAGAATCGGAAGGCGTAGTTAATACAATAATTGTGACCAGTGATGCTTGAGCCAGACACACACACACACACACACACACACACACACACACACACACACACACACACACACACACACACACACACACACACACACACACACACACACACACACACACACACACACACACACACACACACACACACATTTCAGATGAGAAATGCATGTCACAAGGATTTTGCGTTGGTTTCTTTTAAAATGAGCTCAAGATATTTCTGTTCATCTTTTTCGTTAGTTCAGTTCTTATTCACTGATAGTTCAGCGACCAAGGCAGTTGGGTGTGTGTGCGGTCCAGTTTTTAATCCTTTTCTTGTAGCTGATGTAGCTTATGTGTACAACCCCTATTCCACAAATAGGGGTTTATTTTCTGTCCCATTCATGCCTCTTACAATAAAACAGGGAACGAACCCAACAGGACTGACTTAAATTCCGTAAGAGTGTGGTCCTGTCATATAATGATAGTAATTACAGTATTTATACGGCACCACATCTTGACATTTCAACATTTCAAATCAAAGCACATTCACGCACCAGGCATACGCATACAATCGACAAAGACCTCCTTATAATATTTGAATTTAAGAAAAAAAAGTACACTAATTGAGGGACAGAAGTAGTTGTGGACTTCATCGTCGGAAAAAGAGGTGGGTTTTTAAATTAGATTGAAAAGCAGAAAGGGTAGGTGTTGGGCAAAGGCAGAGCAGAAGTCTATTCCAAGCATATGTCTTGTCTTGTTATATCAAATACACGTTCTTATTCCATTTTTGTGGTTTTGTGGTTCCTGTTTGTTTGAACACGGGTGGTCACACTTGTTTTAGATTCCAGTGCAAAACAGCTGCCATCTTACAGAAGAGTGTCTGGCAGAAGTAGAACCCATGGCCGCAGAACTCCTTCCCATTCAGCACAAGTGGAGGAACATGTGTCTCCAGGATCTGTCTTGTACCAAACATGAAGACCATTACCAGGCGATAAAAGAACTGTATGCCCAAGTCATCATGTCGTGATTCTGTTCTTGTTAACACGATACGTCAAAACGCTTGTCCAACGGCTTACATGATTTCTTTAAGAAAGCGTCAAAACTGCCTTTTTTCAACAACCAATTATTCCTTTAAATTTCTCCAACGCACATAATCAAAATGATATCATGGACTGGTGTGTAAAATTTCATGAAGACTGGGTCTTCGATGCAAAAATAATTATTGCTAAAATTGTTATTCGTTTTTTTTTTTTTCCTTTTATTTTGTTTTGTTTTGTTTTCAGAACAGCAAATGAGACGGACGTTATCTTGTAAAGCCCACAGTTCAGAAACTAAGCATCTGGTTACAAAAAAAGGTTTTGTCGATTAGAATGGGCATGAAATTCCCTTGAAGATTCTGTCGTCACCCAAAAATAACCATCTCTTGCGACACACGACTCATTTCCTGGTGGATGGTCATTTTGTTTGTTAACCTCAAGACAACTCATCGACCTTACCTGGCGTACTCCCCGGTAGGTCACTCACTTGGTCTAAGTTACGTCAGAACAGGCACGGCTGAAGTCCTTCAGTAGAGTGTCCCGGCGGCTGTGCGGGTTCTCCTCCGGTGAGGTGGCGACACAGCGGTTCAGCATTGCTGCTGGGTTCGGCGAACTTCCTGGCACTGGCGTTTTGGTGTGATATGTGTGCAGGGGAGGGGGGGACGATGCCGTTAAGCGGCATGAAAAGTGTGTCAAAAAAACTATGGAAAGAAAAGACTACATAGAATTTGTGGCAGCACAAAGAGAGAAAGACAGAGACAGGGACAGGGACAGAGACAGACCGACAGACACAGACATAGAGACAGATACAGACAGACAGAGAGGAAGAGAGAGAGAGAGCAAAAAAAGGAAGAGAGAGAGAGAGACCGACAGAGACAGGGATAGACAGACAAACAGACACAGAGAGACAGAGACAGACAGACAGAAAGAGAAAGCGACTGAGAGAGAGACAGAGAGAGAGAGAGAGAGATCGACAAAGAGAGAGGGAGAGACAGACAGAAAAAGAGACAAACTGACAGACAGAGACACAGACAGACAGAGAGAAAGAGACAGATAGACAGACGGACAGACAAACAGACACAGAGACACAGAAAGAGAGGAGGGGGAGAGAAAGAGAGAAGGAGAAAGAGATTAACACAGAGAGAGATCGACAGACAGACAGACAGAGACAGACAGACAGACAGAGACAGACCTCCCAAACGTTGTAAGAAGTCTGCAGAGGGTTGTAATTAACACTCCTGTCATTCATCATGTTGTTCACTACAAACGTCCTGTCCAGGTTGACGATGAACATGCTGATCAGGCCGCGCTTGATGTTGGTGCTGAACTCGGGGTCCTCCGCGAGGAACTCGATGTGACTAACCCTGCCCGACACGTACCTGTAACCACCATCATCTTCATTTTCGTCATTGTCGTCATCATCATTGTCGTCGTCGTCATCATCATCATCATCATAATGCATCGTCGTCGTCATCTCCATCATCATTGTAATACATCGTCGTCGTCGTCGTCATCATTATAACACATCGTCATTATCATCATCATCATCATCATCACCATCATCGTCGTCATTGTCGTCACTGTCATCATTATCATTATCGTCGCCATCGTTGTTGTCGTCGTCACCGTCATCGTCGCAGTCCTCATTATGATCATCAGCACCAGCACCAGCACCAGCAAGCAGCAGCATCGTCGTTGCCGTCGTCATTACCGTCATCATCATCGTCACTATCATCATCATTATCACCATCACTGTCATCATCGTCATCATCAAAATCATCACCATCATCATCACTATGATCATCGTCGTCATCATCATCATCATCATCATCATTTTTACAAGAAGAAAAATGTGGAATAAAGACTGGCACGGTGTAACATCCTGAGAAGTAACGTTCTAAGCGCTTTGTATTTAAGTAAACAACGCTGTACAAAAGGACATAAGTCGACAATAAATTATTGACATAAGCGCGCTGTGACACAAGCTGAGAAAGGGAAAACCGCCAGCTGTATTGTATGTGAATGACAATGACAACGCTAGCTCCAAATCTACACTGCAAACTACGAGGCAAGACAACCAAACTTAACCCTTTGACTCCTGCACCCCGTTCATCAGCATCCTGCATTGCCAACCATGTTAGCAGAGCAAAAACTTAATCCTTTGAATCCCTCATCCAGGGGGTCAAAGGGTAAAGTTTTTGCATTTAGAATATAGGTTGCGGGAGTCCAAGGGTTTATCAAAGGACATGAAAACCATCAGTCTTGTCCACACCCATCCCACCCCCTGCTGTTCATACATCTACCACACCTGCACATGTGACAGACAGACAGACAGACAGACATAGTAAGACAGAGAAATACACAGACAGACATACAGACGGGTACAGAAAGAGACAGAGACAAGCTCAGAGACAGAGAGACAGACAGACAGACAGACAGACAAATACAGAAATGGAGAAGATAGATACAGAAGTACGCAGACACAGAGGGATACACACACACGTACACACGCACATGTTGCCATCAATTCCAGTAAAGCTAGAAAACAACCCTTTACCTAGCTCACAGGAGAAAGCAGAAGCTTTTGCAGACATGTTTGCTGAGGTCTGTCGAGTAGAAGGACTTCCTGCCTCTAGTAGAAATTATAGGGTACAGGAAGAAAAGACCGACGCATACAAGGATCCTGCCCCAGATAATACGCACTACGTAAATGCACCAATCACGCTCCAAGAATTAAAAGATGCCATTAAATCAATTCCAAATAAAAAGACATCAGTAGGATTTGATGCAATTTCCAATGAGATGTTGAAAAATTTACCAGAAAATTTTTTAATCTTGCTACATAATATGTTTAAAAAATGCTGGAATAGCGGCAAACTGCCCGACTATTGGAAACAATCAATAGTGGTTCCTGTACTAAAAGCAGGTAAATGCAATATTGACTTGAAAAACTATAGGCCAATTGCATTAACATCACACGTATGTAAACTTATGGAGAAAATAATTTTAAAGAGATTGATGTACTACTGTGAAAAGAACAACATATTACCAGTGAATCAGGCAGGGTTTAGAAAAGGCAGGTCACCAGTGGAACTCCTAACAAAGCTAACCACTAATATCAAACAACAATTTGCCAGACGCCAATGTGTTTTAGCTACATTCTTTGATATAACTAAAGCATACGACCAAGTATGGCACTCCCGATTATTATTCAAATTGAAAAGTATTGGGCTAACAGGTCACATTTTTGATTATGTCAAATGCTTCTTAGAAGACCGCGTAATTCAAACGAGGATCGAAAATGTGTATTCTTCAAAACGATTTCTTCAAATGGGTATCCCTCAGGGATCCGTTATTGCTCCCCTTCTCTTCATGATATTATTGCATGACTTACCCAGTAAAATTTCTAAACATGTAACTTTAGCTCAATATGCTGATGATTTATGCATGTGGATGCAGGTCAATATGAAAAGAAAAACTCCTTTGCGCTGTCTTAATTATTCGCGTAAATGTTATCAATTAGAACTCGATAAAATAGCACGATATATGGTAGAAAATGGACTACATCTATCCGTGGAAAAAACAAAGATAGTTTTGTTTAACAGTGGAGCTAACCCAGCAAATGTTCCCACGTTCAAACTGGGAGATACTCTTCTTCAGTATAATGAGTCGATTAAATTCTTAGGAGTTTTCCTTACAGCCAAATTATCTTGGAATCAGCATATTGAATACTTATTAACAAAAGCTCAAAAAAGTTTAAATTTCTTGAAAATAGTTCGCAAACAGATATGGGGACAAGATGCATCAACACTTGTTCATCTCTGTAAATCGCTTATTAGATCTAAATTAACCTATGCCCAAGAAATATTCTTCAGCGCACCAAAACGCTTACTCACAAAACTGCAGAGCATAGATTGTAAAGGTTTCAAACTTGCGCTGGGTCTTCCAATGCATGCCTGTTGCCATCGTACATACAATGCAATCAAATTGTTGCCACTTGATGAACAAAGGAAAGTCGCTTCTACTAAATTTCTGTTAAGAAACACTACCATAGAAAACAGCATCAAAACAGAGACAAAAGTAAGATCAGACACCGACTTTCCAAAAAGAGCTAAATCAATATCCTCACAGGTCACGCTTGCAACATTTACAGCTGATGTTATGAAAGGCTCTGGAATTGATTTAGACACAGGTCCTGTAACTTTAAGACCTTCGTTTTCACCAGTACCCAGTTGGGAACTTCAAAGAGCACGATTTGACATACACCACACTGACTTAAAAAAAGAAGATAATATCAATTTACTGGCATGTCACGTTAAATGTCATATAGAAGACTTTTATTCCGATCACTTGAAAGTTTACACTGATGGTTCAATAATTGAAAGACAAGCAGGTTCAGCGTTTTTAATACCTGCTCTCAAAATTGAGAAATCTTTCTATATAGGACTTTATAAATCTATTTTTACTGCAGAACTCTTTGCAATCTTAATGGCTTTGAATTGTATGATAAATCTTCCTAGGACAATTCCCCAGATACTTTTTTGCGTTGATTCAAAATCTGTACTTCAAGCTCTTGAATTATCAAAATTACAAACAAGATCTGAAATGATATTGGAAATTACTCACTTGATTAATAGTTTATCCTTAAGAGGCACTGATATTACTTTCTGCTGGATACCATCTCATAGTTCTTTTCATTACAATGATATGGTTGATAGGGCTGCCAAACGGGGGCAAAGAGCTCACCAGATTCAAATCATATACAACTTTCCCTCTCATTGCATGAGTGTTATACCTTAGTGGACGCCTACGTATGGAAGCAGTTTCAAGATAAACAGAAAAAGTATGAAAAATGTTACATGAATTTTGAAATTAGCAAAACACCTAAGCGGTTCCTTGCCAGCAGAAGTATACAATCCCTTATGTATAGGTGGAAACTTGATGCATTCAAAACAAAATACACCAGGAATGTAGTGTGCCTGTGTGGAAAGAAGATAACACATAGTCATATTCTTTCATGCGTTCGGGTAAAACAACATATACCTACATTATCAACGAAGACAGATTCTGACATATTAGGCCTATGTTTCTATGTTCGATGTAATGTGTATTGTACAGTTTGTAAGCGCTTAGGGCTTTCCAGAAAGATTAGGCGCTCTAAATGCCCTTAATAATAATAATAATAATATTTGCCTCACCATCCTTAACATATGAATTTTTTGTTAGCCTGTCAAAAAGTCCGATAGCGAAATATATTTAACGTGCCGTTACTTCTCATGTTCAGTGTTATGGTTAGCTAATTTTACTGTTTCAATCGTTAATTATGATAACGTCATTTGTGAATTTTTCTTTCTTGTCTTGTTTTTCTGGTTCATTTTTTTTTCCCTGAAGATTAACCTTTTGCAAGTTTGTTTGTTGTTGGTTTTTTTTTTGTTTTTTTTTTTTTTTGTCTAAAATCACTTTAGTGAATAGACATTAAATCAAAGACCACCACCACACACACACACCACAGAGAGTGAGCGAGAGAGACATAGACAGAGAGAGAATCAGACAGAAACAGACACAGAGATAACTATAGACACAGGACACACAAACACACACAGAACACACACACACACACACACACACACACACACACACACACACACACACACACACACACACACACACACAGACAGAACACACACACACACACAGAACACACACACACACACACACAGAACACACACCACACACACACACACACACACACACACACACAGAGAACACACACACACACGCACACACACACACACATGCATACATACACACGTACTCTCACACACACAGCACACTCACACACACACACATACACACACACACACACACACATACACACACACAACAGAGACAGACAGAGAGAGAAGAGAGATACAGACAGATAGACCAAATGGGTAGATAGAGACAGACAGACAGACAGACAGAGACAGAGACTGAGAGATAGAGAGACAGAGAGCAGAGATACACAGACAGATAGACCAAATGGGTAGACAGAAACAGACAGAGACAGACAGACAGACAGAGACAGACAGACAGAGACAGAGATTGAGAGATAGAGAGACAGACAGAGAGGAGAGATACACAGACAGATAGACCAAATGGGTAGACAGAAACAGACAGACAAACAGACAGACAGACATACCTGAACTTGAAGGGTTTCTGCAGTTGCTCAACCATGACCTTGTTGATGTCCACCTCGATGCCGTCCAGCAGTTTGTCCTCTGGCTGCATGAAGTACATGGCCGTGTGGTCCTCCACGAATTTGTCCATCTTGTATATGGTCGTCACCAACAGCTGATAACAACAACAACAACAACAACTGTGTTCGTTAGTATATGTGTGTTTACTGTTATTGCTGTGTTCACTGTTATTCCTGTGTTTACTGTGTTTACTGTCCTTGATGTTATTACTGTTACTGTTATTACTGTTACTGTTATTACTGTTACTGTTATTACTGTTACTGTTGTTACTGTTATGTCTTATTTCTTACTTGTTCATTTATCTACCAATCCCCTCTTTTTCCTCGGAGATGTGTATATTTGCATGAATCATGATTACGAACTGAAAGCATGAAAAGATGACTAGTAAGATGCAGGGATACTCGTCTTAACTCTTATCATACACAATACATATGACATTATATGCATTTCATACAAACAACGACCAGTATCCAGTTAATGTCACAATCAGTGATAACTATGGCAGCCAACTGACCTTCAAAGCATGGGCGTTCTAAGTCGACTTTGCAATGTAACATAACTCTTGAGAGTCACGGAGTTATCTCCCATGTAGAATTTCTTAAACCCAACACAGTTTGCGCTACCCATTCAGCTAGCATAGACGCAGCCACAAAGCATAAAGTGGTAAGCTCAGAACATTACCACTTTATGCAAGGAATGTTCTGAGCTTACCACTTTATGCTTTGTGGCTGCGTCTATGCTAGCTGAATGGGTAGCGCAAACTTCTTGGGTTTGAGAAATTCCACATGGGAGATAACTCCGTGACTCTGAAGAGTTATGTTACTTAGTTGATATTTAAAATTCTCCCTGCTTCCCTCTTATTTCCTTTGGACTTTGCAATGTTTGTCTTTTATTCAGCGTTGCGTTCTTTTTCACTTTCCAGCGTAGTCTTGTTCATTTCCTTCTTTTTTGTCAATATTGATGTATCATCTGGAATTCCGGCTGTTCTCCACAGGGACAGCACGTCGCCGCAGTGCAGCGCCACCCATTTTGTTCCTCTTTTTTGTTTTTGTGTGTGTGTGGATTTATGTTTACCGTATGAAGGTGAAGTCGGGTTTTTTGTTTCTTTTTGTTTTCGTTTTTCTTACAGAATTTTGCCCGGTGTGTTTCTTTCATTTTGTTTTCGTGTGATTTTACACGTGCACGTAATACGTGCTGCACACGGGATGTGTGCTCATCGTTTGGTTTAAAAGACTAGCACCCAGACCGCTTAAGATGCAGTGAAGAGTGGAGGAGAGAAAAATCCCTCTTTGACCGGGAATCAAACCCATGTCTCTCACGTGCTAGCTGGGTGCTGTGTGCTGTGGCAACAGACTACTGACTGGATGGTTGTGGGTTCGAATCCCCAACAGTCTTGTCAAACAAACAAACAAACAAACGAAACCTCATCAAAAAAAAAACTGCCACGAAGACAAAGGTCAAAGCACTGACCACCCCCAATTGGGATGCCGGGGGCTCTATTGGTATAAATAGTATCCCCACCTTCTGGAAATTCTGTGCTAGAAATTTCCTCTTTTCTGCCACTCTCTTTGTTTCTGCCTTGTTCCTTTGCTTTCTGTCATTTTTTCCTATCATTCACGCGGACTAGTTGGTAGAGCCATGGACTCAAGATCTGGTATCCTGAGTTCAATGAGCCAGCACGCAACATTGAAAACTGCCTGCTTGCTGTATCCATCATTCTGCTGGTGTCAGCTTACTGTTTGATACGTCCATTCTCCCCCTTTCCCCGTTTCAAGATCTTGCCAGCACATAGGAAATCTGTCAGATAACTGATGGCGGATTTGGGTGGAGCGTATATGGAGTTGCCTGAGCGTGGTGAATCCCTCTTGAAGCAACTCCAATAACTCCAAACTAACTCGTATCATTTTCTGCCTTGCTGGTCCATTCACCTGCATGTGTTTGATAAAGTCTTGCGTCCTTCTTCTTGGGATTGATAATTGGGTACATGCATTGAGTGCATTTTTTGGCTCTCAGGAGGTGAGATATGCGGAAGCAATTTTTGGTAATTTATGCCCGTTTTTACATATGTTTTGGTGTCTTTAGGTATGCATAAATTTGTATTCAAATATGTGTTTTAAATCCCCTGTGCGATAAATTGGATGGAGTGGTCAACGGCAGGGGCGTGTCCTTAGATTATGAGCACGAATGCATTACTTAATTTTCGTTTCTATTTTTCTTTCTTTCTTTTTTCTTTCTTTCTTTGTTTTTCCCCCTGTTGAAGTTTTGTATGTTTTGAAACGGTTATAGCCCTGATATGGCTCTACACAGTCGGCTGGGCTTTAAACAACATTAACAACAAAAAGCACTGACCTGGGCAACGACGGTTTTGGTCTGGCCACGTTGGTCAGGTTGGTAGAAGAGTTTGAGTTCAGCGGACAGACGGATGCCACTGGTCAGTTTGGAGCTCTGCGGGGCTCCCGTCACGATCTGAGCATCGTACTTGTACGTATACTCCATACCGTTGGTCAACACTGAAACAGGTCAACGTGTCATGGTCGTGATCTCACTTAGCAACCAGAATTACACGACATTAGAATCAGAAGCTGTAGTTGTTGATTATAACGAAACAAAACAGACGAATTTTCGGCCAACTTGTGTTTGTCAAGCTACACAACAAAGAATAAATGCACAAAATTTAGTGCGCTGATATCTGCCATTTTCTCCTGTTCAACATCACGTCAGGGAAGTCGTCTACTGGTTGTTGTTGTTGTTGTCGTTGTTGTTGTTGTTGTTGTTGTTGTTGTTGTTGTTGTTGTTGTTGTTGTTGTTGTTGTTGTTGTGTTGTCGTTGTTGTTGTTGTTTTTCATTAAGTGTTGTGTTTGTTTTGTTTGTTGTTGTTGTTGTTGTTGTTGTTGTTGTTGTTGTTGTTGTTGTTGTTGTTGTTGTTGTTGTTGTTGTTGTTGTTGTTGTTGTTGTTGTCGTTGTTGTTGTTGTTGTTGTTGTTGTTGTTGTTGTTGTTTTTCATTAAGTGTTGTGTTTGTTTGTTTTTTTGTTGTTGTTGTTTTTTTTCCTTTGTGTACGCTTGGGAAAGACCAGTTGGCCTGTCTTGTTTTGTCAGACTGAATATGCGCTGGGTGGGTGATTGGTTGGTCGATTGGTCGATTGGTCGATTGGTCGATTGGTCGATTGGTTGGTTGGTCGCTTGCTTGCTCGTTTGCTTGCTTGCTTGCTTGCTTGCTTGCTAGCTTGATTCATTCAGCCATTCATTCATTCATTCATCGAAAAGTTGGATTTGTCTTTCTGTTCCATTGTGTCACACTGATGGCCACATAATCTGGAAAATGTTTACGATGCTTTGATGATGACCATGGGATTTCCACCTTGGACTGAAACTGCACAACAGGGCTGTACTATTATAATATATCTTGGTGTCAACCACACCCGAGAAATACAGACACTTGCAGTGTTGATCAGAACATTTCAGCAAGTCTCTCAATGAAGTATGTGTAAAGTAGATGAGACTCGACTATATGTAATTTCAGTCTTCCCAATGAACCCATAGTACGCTGAACTACGGGTGAGGGACGATTGTGGCCGAAAATTCCACAATGATTTTGACAGAACTGATGGAGATTCGATAAGTAGCTGGTCACAGTAATTGCAGCCATCCATGCATAACCATGCATAACCACACATACATACATACATACATACATACGTACATACATGCATACATACATACATACATACACACACACACACACACATACATACATACATATATACAGGCAGGCAAACAGGCAGGCAGACAGACAGACAGACTGAGCCTACACGCTCACGAACGCACGCTTAAAAAATAACAGAAGAAAACTTACTTTCCCCTTCGCTGCTGGCATCTGCAAATGACATAAGAAGAACGATTCAATTCTATTCAGTTCAAATCAAACGACATAAGGAAAATGATTCAATTCTATTCAGTTCAAATCAAACGACATAAGGAAAATGATTCAACTCTATTCAGTTCAAATCAAACGACATAAGGAAAATGATTCAATTCTATTCAGTTCAAATCAAACGACATAAGGAAAATGATTCAACTCTATTCAGTTCAAATCAAACGACATAAGGAAAATGATTCAACTCTATTCAGTTCAAAGAAAACGACATAAGGAAAATGATTCAACTCTATTTAGTTCAAATAAAATGACATAAGGAAAATGATTCAACTCTATTCAGTTCAAATCAAACGACATAAGGAAAATGATTCAACTCTATTCAGTTCAAATCAAACGACATAAGGAAAATGATTCAACTCTATTCAGTTCAAATCAAACGACATAAGGAAAATGATTCAACTCTATTCAATTCAAATAAAATGACATAAGGAAAATGATTCAACTCTATTCAGATTAAAGAAAACGACATAAGGAACTGATTCAACTTTGTTCAGTTCAAATGCAATTACATAAGAAGAATGATTCAATTCTGTTCGGTTCGAATAAACTGACGTACAAACTTCGCTTCTAACTCAAGTCAAATAGACTGAACATTAAACGCGCTTTGCTAAACAGTTTCAAAACCCCAGTATTTCTCTATAAATATTCAAACAATGTGTGTGTGTGTGTGTGTGTGTGTGTGTGTGTGTGTGTGTGTGTGTGTGTGTGTGTGTGTGTGTGTGTGTGTATGTGTGTGTGTGTGTGTGTATGTGTGTGTGTGTGTGTTCGTTCGTTCTTTGATTTAACGTCTTTTCACTATAAGTGTGTGTGTGTGTACGAGTGTGCGTATATGTGTGTATGATAAATGTGTGTATTTGTTCGTGCTTGTGTGTGTGAATGTGTGCGTACGTATGTATATATGGGTTGTAAGCAACGAAGCTGCAATTTATCAAGTTTATCTTACATGTATATTGTCATTATTAAGTCCCACTACAGACAATAACGAACACATAATTATATGTGAACAGATTAGGGCCGACATTAGACGTGTGAATGGCATGACAACATGACAGGCTCTGTGTACTGTTTACGAGTTGTGATTTCGTTGACTTGAGTACGTTTTGAAATACAAACATTTATACAAATGCACTGTTAACCACCATTAAATCACTTCACTTAGACTTTGAACTGGCCTGGCTTTCAATGTTTTACCTTGTTTTTAAACTTTGGCTTGTAGGATATTAACTCTTTGACTCCCGAATCCTGTCCACCAGCATCCTGCACTGTCAACCATGCTAGCAAAGCAAAAACTTAACCCTTTGACTCCCTCACCCTATCCACCAGTTTCCTTCAGAAAGCTGGTGGATAGGGTAAAGAAATCAGAGGGTTAAGTTTTTGCAGTTGGTGGATAGGGTGAAGGAATCAAAGGGTTAAGTTTTTGCAGTTGGTGGATAGGGTGAAGGAATCAAAGGGTTAAGTTTTTGCAGTTGATGGATAGGGTGAAGGAATGAAAGGGTTAAGTTTTTGCAGTTGGTGGATAGGGTGAAGGAATCAAAGGGTTAAGTTTTTGCAGTTGGTGGATAGGGTGGGGGAGTCAAAGGGTTAACGGGGGGATAGTCTTGGAATGTTCTTCAACTGCAGGATGGGAAATTTGTAAATTTGATTTAGTCTTTGACTTGTGTTGGTGATGTGACGACAGCCCTGATATGGTCCTCAGTAGAAGGAAAGAAGGGACCTTCTCTTTTAATGTCTGTTCACATTCATGATTTTAGACCATAAAGAAACAACAACGAAAAAAAAGGAAAACAGATAAAATGTCGAGAGTCACGAAGCTGAAAATCAAACCAAAAATTTCATAACAAAATTAGATAACAATTTATAATAAACAGCCAACAGGAGATCTGAGAGTTAAGTGAATAATGTGAATAATGTGAATAATGTCATTCTTTCTGTTGGAAACGATATCTCTAATGTCATTACATGATAAACAAAATCCAAAACAAGTGTGACTGCCCGCGTTCAAGCAAACAGGAACCAGAAAAACCCGAAAAATAGAATCAGAACGCGTATTTAATACAACAAGACGAGACAGGCGCAAATTTTCGGCCAACTGGCCTTTGTCAAGCGTGAATGTAAGATCACAAACGAACACCAAATACAGAATTAGGAGAAAAAGACTGAAACTTTCCTGCTGCTTCCTCGAGTGAAGAAGCGGACTAAATTATTGTTTGTTTGTGATCTTACATTCACGCTTGACAAAGGCCAGTTGGCCGAAAATTTGCGCCTGTCTTGTCTTGTTGTATGAAATACGCGTTCTGATTCTATTTTCGTGTTTTTCTGGTTCACGATAAACAACAAATGTCCAGATTCTCATTCTGTACATTGTAAGTAAGAGCATAAAAAGTTTGAAATTAACTTCTTTGAAGTTTAATGTTAGTGATACCTAATTTTTGCGATGTTGCGATATTGATGTCGTGTTTGCTGTTGGTCGTTTTTGAATGAGGGCTACAAGAAAACGACAATGTACATTGCTTGTTTCATTTCCACGCGAACAAAGTTTGTTCTTAGTTTCAAAAAAAAAGTAAACTATCTGCTTAAAACCAAAACAGTGTTGAGGGAGAAAAAAAAGGCAGACAACTCACAAGCCAAGCAGGCGAAGAGGGCGATCAGCAGACACCTCATGGGCAGGTGATTTACAATCCGCCCCACACAGTCGATAAAGGGATTTGCCGTCCTCAGATCGCAGTTCTGGGTAGTGGGGAGTCGGCTGCCGGAGCCCAGGCGCTGTGGGCCTTTTTATAGTCGGGGGCTCAACCAGCCCCTGCACCGTATCTCACGGGAAAAAAATTGCCACCACATCTCTAATTTGCATGCCATGAGGCTGGAAGGTTGTGATTGGTCCATCTGTGACAGCTGTGGATATGCATGTCCCCTGCGTGCAAGTTCTTGCAGAAAATGCAGACGCCAGCAATTAAGTTCTCTAATCCCCAGTCAATGTCCCCCTTCCCTCCCACTCAACATAGCCATCCCACACACACACACACCACACACACACACACACAACACACACAACACACACACACACACAACACACACACAACATACACACACACACACACATACACACACACACACACACACACACACAACACACACACACACACACACACACACACACACACACACACACACAACACACACACACACACACACACACACACACACACACACACACACACACACAACACACACACACACACACACACACACACACATAAATTCTTTCTACCTTTGCAAAGTATTACACGGTGACAATGAGTTATTATCATTCCACATTTTAAAATCATAAAGTGCATCTCCTTAGCTCGTAACACACGCATACAACACACACTTACACTTTCACATCACACACACACACACACACATACACACACACACACACACACGCACGCACGCGCACACACGCACACACAAACACACACACACACACACACATACACACACGCACACACAAACACACACACACACACACACACACACACAACACACACACACACACACACACACACACACACAAACACACATTTATATACACTCACAATCCTGATAGAGATTTAAATGAAGGTGGTTTTACATTGTTCTACTTGGTGATGTAGTCTCTGTCATCTTTTTTTTTTTTTAAACAAAATGTTAAAAAAATTAGCACTAAATCACCAAAGACCA
>CM060305.1:5136796-5141796 GCA_030674185.1 Monoplex corrugatus
AAACAAAAATGGTTTGCTCATGGGTTGACCCCAAACTCTGAAGTTTAGGGTGAGTTGAGAGACCTCACGCGCATTTGTGCAGACGGAGACAGATGGCACAAAAAGACAGACAGACAGACAGACGGACAGATAGAAACAGACAGAGACAGACAGACAGACAGAGACACAGAGAGAAAGAAAGAGAGAGAGAAAGAGAGAGACAGAGAAAGAGACAGGCAGAGACAGGGACAGAGAGACACACATAGAGAGAGACAGAGAGAAAGAGAGAGGTGACGGCTCAGAATAAGGCAAGGGAGGGGGGTCTTCATTCTCTCTTGGTTCGGTAACAGGGCTGGACCTGGTTGGTGCGCGTTGTGTGGCTATGTCCCGGGGTTTGTCATGTCAATACGTTATCTGTTAGTTAAAAGTTAAATTGTTGGATGAAATTAATAATAGCTCCACCGATTGCATGTCAGCTGGCATAACACTAAATAGTAAAGACATAATAACATGCAATCCACAGTATAACCTAACCATGCTAAAGATATAGCAATAAAAACGGGGCAATTTCTTCATAGTTACGAGAGCCGGTGTTAGAATAAGTACACAAGTGTAGGGGGGGGGGGTAGATTTGTTTTTATGTTTAAATGTTGTTGTTGTTATTGTTGCTGCTGCTACTGCTGCTATTGTTGTTTGTTTTGTTTTGTTTATTTGTTTGTTTGTTTGTTTGTTTGTTTGTTCGTTCGTTCGCTCGCTCGTTCGCTCGTTCGTTCGTTCGTTCGTTCGATCGTTCGTTCGTTCGTTCGTTCGTTCGTTCGTTTGTTTCGTTTCGTTTGTTTCTTTCGTTTTGTTTCGTTTCGGTTCGTTTGTTCGTTCGTTAGCTCGGTTGGTTGGTTGGTTGGTTGGTTGGTTGGTTGGTTGGTTGGTTGGTTGGTTGGTTGGTTGGTTGGTTGGTTGGCTGGTTAGTTGGTTGGTTGGTTTGGTTTGGTTTGGTTAGGTTTGGTTTGGTTTGGTTTGGTTTTCATCAAGCGTTTACACGAACAAAGTGTACACTGATGCGCTGTTCCGTCGATCCAAGGATGGGCAACATACTGGTCATCAGTGCCTGGTGTGGGTCTATGTGTGGGGGGCAACATACTGGTCATCAGAGCCTGGTGTGGGTCTATGTGTGGGGGGCAACATACTGGTCATGTCATCAGTGCCTGGTGTGGGTCTATGTGTGGGGGGCAACACACTGGTCATCAGAGCCTGGTGTGGGTCTATGTGTGGGGGGCAACATACTGGTCATCAGTGCTTGGTGTGGGTCTATGTGTGGGGGGCAACATACTGGTCATCAGAGCCTGGTGTGGGTCTATGTGTGGGGGGCAACATACTGGTCATCAGAGCCTGGTGTGGGTCTATGTGTGGGGGGCAATATACTGGTCATGTCATCAGTGCCTGGTGTGGGTCTATGTGTGGGGGGCAACACACTGGTCATCAGAGCCTGGTGTGGGTCTATGTGTGGGGGGCAACATACTGGTCATCAGTGCCTGGTGTGGGTCTATGTGTGGGGGCAACATACTGGTCATCAGTGCTTGGTGTAGGTCTATGTGTGGGGGGCAACATACTGGTCATCAGAGCCTGGTGTGGGTCTATGTGTGGGGGGCAACATACTGGTCATCAGAGCCTGGTGTGGGTCTATGTGTGGGGGGCAATATACTGGTCATGTCATCAGTGCCTGGTGTGGGTCTATGTGTGGGGGGCAACACACTGGTCATCAGAGCCTGGTGTGGGTCTATGTGTGGGGGGCAACATACTGGTCATCAGAGCCTGGTGTGGGTCTATGTGTAGGGGGCAACATACTGGTCATCAGTGCCTGGTGTGGGTCTATGTGTAGGGGGCAACATACTGGTCATCAGAGCCTGGTGTGGGTCTATGTGTGGGGGGCAACATACTGGTCATCAGTGCCTGGTGTGGGTCTATGTGTAGGGGCAACATACTGGTCATCAGAGCCTGGTGTGGGTCTATGTGTGGGGGGCAACATACTGGTCATCAGAGCCTGGTGTGGGTCTATGTGTGGGGGGCAACACACTGGTCATCAGTGCCTGGTGTGGGTCTATGTGTGGGGGGCAACATACTGGCCATCAGAGCCTGGTGTGGGTCTATGTGTGGGGGGCAACATACTAGTCATGTCATCAGTGCCGGGTGTGGGTCTATGTGTGGGGGCCAACACACTGGTCATCAGAGCCTGGTGTGGGTCTATGCGTGGGGGGCAACATACTGGTCATCAGTGCCGGGTGTGGGTCTATGTGTAGGGGGCAAAATACTGGTCATCAGTGCCTGGTGTGGGTCTATGTGTGGGGGGCAACATACTGGTCATCAGAGCCTGGTGTGGGTCTATGTGTGGGGGGCAACATACTGGTCATCAGAGCCTGGTGTGGGTCTATGTGTGGGGGGCAACACACTGGTCATCAGAGCCTGGTGTGGGTCTATGTGTGGGGGGCAACACACTGGTCATCAGAGCCTGGTGTGGGTCTATGTGTGGGGGGCAACACACTGGTCATCAGAGCCTGGTGTGGGTCTATGTGTGGGGGGCAACATACTGGTCATCAGAGCCTGGTGTGGGTCTATGTGTGGGGGGCAACACACTGGTCATCAGAGCCTGGTGTGGGTCTATGTGTAGGGGGCAACATACTGGTCATCAGTGCCTGGTGTAGGTCTATGTGTGGGGGGCAACATACTGGTCATCAGTGCCTGGTGTGGGTCTATGTGTGGGGAGCAACATACTGGTCATCAGAGCCTGGTGTGGGTCTATGTATGGGGGGCAACACACTGGTCATCAGTGCCTGGTGTGGGTCTATGTGTGGAGGGCAACATACTGGTCATGTCATCAGTGTCTGGTGTGGGTCTATGTGTGGGGGGCAACATACTGGTCATCAGAGCCTGGTGTGGGTCTATGTGTGGGGGGCAACATACTGGTCATCAGAGCCTGGTGTGGGTCTATGTGTGGGGAGCAACATACTGGTCATCAGAGCCTGGTGTGGGTCTATGTATGGGGGGCAACACACTGGTCATCAGTGCCTGGTGTGGGTCTATGTGTGGAGGGCAACATACTGGTCATGTCATCAGTGCCTGGTGTGGGTCTATGTGTGGGGGGCAACATATTGGTCATGTCATCAGTGTCTGGTGTGGGTCTATGTGTGGAGGGCAATATACTGGTCATGTCATCAGTGCCTGGTGTGGGTCTATGTGTGGGGGGCAACATACTGGTCATTGGTGTGGGTCTATGTGTGGTGGGCAACATACTAGTCATCAGAGCCTGGTGTGGGTCTATGTGTGGGATGTTGGAGGCACATGTTCCTCTGCAGGCATTGTGTGGAAAAGTGTCCTATGGCCTTGTGTACAGCTTCCACCAGTTCCTCTTCTGCTGAACTGCAGCTGCTCTGCTCTGTTTATATGTGACTGCACCCTGCGTACACTGAGTTTTCCAATGATGCTGAGATGAAAGAATATAGATTCCAACATAACAGCTCATTTCAATCTTTGACCAGGGATCTCTAGGAGTATTTAAGGATGTAAAATGGAATGCCATCCTTTCCGGCTACTGGTCCTCGAATACCCGATATGCGATACAATATTAACCCTTTGACTGTCGCACCCTACCCACCAACTACCCTTTAATTCCCTCAGGAAGCTGGTGGATAGTGTGTGGGAGTCAAAGGGTTAAGCCTCAACGAACGAATGATGCCGTCCTTTCCGAAAATGGGCAGGCTGGTTCTTGTAACAGACTGGAAGATCTGTTGTCTTGAGCTAATCCCAGCAAACAAACAATGGACTGCTCGCTGCCCATCTTCAGTAAACTTCAAACTCTGGACCGCCAGAGGCTTTTCCTGAGGACAGAGTGTTTGGGGTTTTATTGAGTTTTCCAGGCTGGATTTTCTCAGTGCCATCCATTCACACGGGCCTGTTGGTTCTTTTGACAGACGTGGAATCAGAATTTGTCATCTTGAAATCAATCCGGCCCAACCCACAACATTAAAAATGGTCCTGTTCACTGCTCAGATTGACGTTTCCATCATTTTGGTGATGTCAGCTAAGTGTTTTGATAGGTCCCTCCTCTCTCTTCCCCATTTCAAGATCTTGCCAAGTGCTTAGAATTTTGCACAGGCTCAAGGAGTCTGTCAGGTAACTGTTGGCAGATTCGGATGAAGCGAATATGAAATTATGAAATTATTCGAATGCAATGAATTGCTCTTGAACAGACTTCAAACTCCATCCATGGTGACCAGATATTGTGATACCGCGTATAGATGGCACCAAGAGCTTTTTCATCGCCTGTCTTTTCTTTGGCGTACAGCTGTGAATAAAACTTCATCAGTTGTCCATCTCCTTTCCCCATCTATATAATCTGTCTGGTGGTTGCCAGTGTCAGCAAGCAAAGGCTGATTACTTCACACAGTTGAAGCCTCATGTTATTAATATGAAGATCTTAGGTTCGGCCCCCACTTGGAAAATGTAGTTTTTGTAATGACAAATTTATACCAGGATAGACATAGAGCCCATGGTAAGCATGACATTAGAAACCTTGCCAGCGCGTAGGGCTTACTGCTTATGCTACAGTCATTTGGGATATTCTCCCTCGTACGGCGTTATGGCGTCATTGCATATAGAACTTATTCCGAGTGCTTGGACGCCATCTTGATAAACTGAAACTGAATGACAGTTGACGTCTGCGTCTTGGTGTAGTACCTGTAGCTCTCCTGACCCTGACAGTGATCCCACCCACCCACCCATCCACCCACCCACCCATCCACCCACCCTCTCTTTCTATCTCATTTCAGCTGATGTTCCCTCACGTACCCTCCGCTCTGCATCCGATCCTCTGACTTTTCGCTTTCCACGCATAAGCTCAATACCTATGGTCCACGAGCCTTCTCTGTTTCTGGTCCGCTCTCCTAGAACAAACTTCCTCTCTCAGTCCGTCAGCAACCTACTTTTGTCTCCTTCAAGTCCGCTCTCAAAACTCACCTTTTCTCCTCTGC
>CM060305.1:5144296-5236796 GCA_030674185.1 Monoplex corrugatus
GCCACATGGGCTTAGCCTCAGCTCCATTGAAAGAGTGGGGTGGGGAGGCCTTGTCAAATGTTACATTAATGCAGATAGCCCATAAACCAGGGCTGTTAGAGTTCAGCGATTTCGCGGAAATCCGCGAATACAGTGATCCCATTTCAGGGAAAGTCAAAGTGCTTCCGCGAAAGAAAAAAAAAAGCAAAAACAAAAAACAAAAAAAAACCAAGTTCTGTAAGGGAATAGTATAGAGAGCTCTCTTAAGTTGAACCTGCAGTACGCCTTGACATTAAGAATTATTGCATGAATACAAAAAAATTGTGTTTAGAATGACTTTCTAAAACCAAGTGCTATATATGTCATGTGGTTTCAGAAAGTTACTCTAAACACAAATTGATCCATTGATTTGTTAATTTTTTGTGAACTAAAAATTACCCAGTTTGCTGCCAGGATAGGCCCTCTGATTGGCTTCAAAATGTCATATTTTCAATTTCCCTGGACCCCACCGGGGCCTGGGCGGCCCCTGGACCCCGGCCAATTTTCAGGGAAAAACAGATTTTACCACTAACAGCCCTGATAAACATAGTCACTGAGTCAGACGCACACACTGTGCAGTATAAACATAGTTCTTCAAAAATAACAAAAGATTATAACGTGAATTAAGAAACAATAGTAGTGGAATATGTACAGATCACACGGATGCACACAGACATGAAAGCAGACACACACATACAAAAACATAGTCACATATTCACATGCACACACACGTACACATACATAATAGGGTCGAGGCGTTATTGTGTCCATACAGTAATGCAGCGTAAACATCAGATCTTGATGTGACATGATACTACACTCAGTAGGCCTGTGAGTTAGAGGAGGCATCTCATAACCTGTACAGACTCAGCAACCAGTCAACACACAGAGTTCTTGCTCTTGAACTTGATACATGTCACAGAATCCACACTTAGCATATATGTGACCATAAAGGGTATTTGGCGCATGATTTGTATGGAAGCAATCATTATTTATATGTTCCCAATTTTTATTTATTTACTGTATATGTTCCCTTTTTTGAAGTTAAGATACACAGTGACAGATGCACATGTCGCTTACATATAACCAAGATTATTCCAATGATAAGCTGATAGTGATACGCAATACCAATATAAAATATTCATTAGGTAAAACATAGTCTAGGTAGGGCCTCAGGACCTGGCCAGCTCATGGGTTTATGTGCAGGCTTAAGGCATGTGCCATGATCATCATACACATGGCACCTGTGACATTAGTGCATTTGGAATTCGTTCCAAGCACAGACACATCATCTTGAGAAACTGAAACTGGAAGCAATCAGCTGGTGATGCTGTAACTGCTTCTTCTTCCTGTTAGTTCTAGTACATTGTTGTTTTTGTGAGAAATGAGTTTCTGTATTATTCAGCATGGCTATTTAGTAGGTATCTGAAATGCTGTGTTGATGCTAATTGACAGTTTGGAAACGAAGATTTCTGCCATACTAAACAAAATTTGGCAAACATATTTTCATCTGTGACCCTAAGATATTTAAGTACTAGTAAAATTCGATATGTTGATAGTTTTAGGTGAGAGAGAAATAAATAGTTCATGATTTCCTAGATGATACCATTTTGCAGGATTAGTATCATTATTAAAAAATCCCAGAACATCACACATTTTCAGACTGATGGTTTCTAGATCTGTGTACTGTCCTGAGGGCAGCAGCACAATGGGTCGGGCAGCAGGCTCTGAGGCTGTTGCATTGAGACAGGTACACAGCATCTTGTAGAGCATTACCACTACCAATCTGTCTCCATGTTTCTGGTTTACTTGGATTTATAAACATCCACCATTGTCACTTAGCTGAAACTATTCAAAGTCTGATACCTTGATTTCATCCCAGCTTGCAGCATTGAAAACTGACCCATTTACTGTCTTGTTTTCCTGATGGTGTCAGCTTAGTGTCTGACAGGTTCATCTCCCCCATTTACCATTTCAGGACCCTGCCAGCACACAGATTTTGTGCGTGCACAGGAAATCTGCAAGATAATTGCTGGCAGATTTTGATGGAGCGCATATAGAATTGTCTAAGTGCGATGAATCTGTGTTGAGTTTCAGTTACAGTTTTAGTTTCTCAGGATATCTCAGAATGAATTCCATATGCACTGACACCACTGGCACCATGTGATATAGAAGATCTAAAATGATTATGGTACAAGCTTTATGCCTACACATAAACCCATGAGGGTGGCTAGGTCCTCATGTCCTGCCTGACGACATTCCAGGTCACACATGTGGCATGCAAAAGACTACTGTTGAAGATGCCAGTGGCATCAGTGGTCTATCGTCTAGTGGTAGTATACCTGCCACATGGGTCACAGGAATTCGATTCCTGGTTGATGCAACTGTTCCTTCCGGGTTGATGCACATAATTTCTTTTTTAGGTCTGATGCCAGTGAATTTGTTCACTCTGTTCAAAATCCATATTGAACAAACGCCAGATTCTAAATTCCAAACTGAAAAATCTCATAAAGGACCATTGATGGCTGCAGTGTGCTGCGTTGCCTTTTGCCCATCGGTTGCAGATTTGGGATTCTTTTTGATAACTTGGCTGCACTATTGAGATACATCATGATTTCGTGATCACCAGTGTGTTGTCGATATATATATAAATACATCTTAGATTGGAAATTTTAGTGATAGTCTTTCAGTCAGCTTTGCAGAAATGATGTTGACCACTAAGTTACAGGATTTCATTCCTGTGGTAGCTGTTTCTTCCCGGAGTATGGCAAGCTCAGTGGTGTACTGTGTCAGTGTGTGTGTGTGCGTGTGTGTGTCTGTGTGTGTGTGTGTGTGTGTGTGTGTGTGTAGTGGGAGAGGATCACAGAATGTAAATGAAGTGGGCAGGATACATTATGGTCCAGTTTTGTCTTTCTGCATCCTCTCTTTGTGTGTGTGTGTGTGTGTGTGAGAGAGAGAGAGAGAGAGAGAGAAAAGAGAGAGAGAGAGAGAGATTTTCAGTGTTAGTTTCACTAGATAATGCATCCGCATTTGAAATGAATTCCATATGTACTGACTCACACCACAGGTTCTACATGATTGAGGTGATCCAAAATGATTATGGCACAAACCTTAAGCGTGCTCATAAACCCACGAGTTTGCCAGGTCCCAAGGTCCTACCTAGCCTATGGGTTTTCTGTCTTATTCTAGTATTTGAATCAGTCTTTCATTGGAACAGTCTTGGCCACATTGTATTGACATGTGTATCTCATCTTAAAAATAATGAAATGAAGTAAGTAGATAGTAACCAAAAAAACTGAAAACACATCTAACCACTAGCTGGAGAGAGAGAGAGAGTGAATGAAAAAAATATAGCATTTCAGAAAGATTATGTGACACTTTGTTTCAATATATGTAAATTCTACTTTCCTAAAAGAATCTTTGTTCATTTCCGATTCATTTTGATTTTGTGTACTAAACAGTTTTGGAGATACCAGTGATCAAAAATCATATGTGTAACTTTCACTGTAAGTTTTCAAGGTTTCTGGAAATTTTCTCACTATGCACTGTAGCCAAAAGTATGAGTAGCAAAAGGGTTAATTGCCATCAAAGTGAATTTCGTTGTAATTTTAATTTGTCAATAATTTGTACTATTAATTAATGTTGATGTTTAAAGTCATTTTGAAAGTTTTCTAGTTGCAATTGAAAGTAAGGAATTGAATATTTAGTATATGATTGATAACGTCATGTTAACAGATCTTGATTTTAGGGAAGTATTGTTAACTTAATTGTGAGCCTGCCTATGATTGAAATCCTTGCACTTGCTGTGATCATGATTTTTAACTCTTTGTTTTGCTTTTCTGTTTTCAGCTATTGGCAGACTGTGTGAAAAATGTAAGTATCATTTCAGATGTTATCTGTCATAACGTGCACACTGTTCCATTTTTTTTTATTAATCATTTGATGAGTTATTACTTTAGGAAAAGTCATTTGTTTCGCTCATGATCTCACACACTTACAGCCCATCATCATCATCATCATGTGTCCTAACGCTTGGCATTGGCAATCATGGCCCTCCATACAAATCTATCTTTTGTCACTGCAAGTATATCTCCCACCCTTTCTGTCTTCATCCACTCTGCCAATCTATCTGGTATTTTCTCCCTGGGTCTGCATGGTGCTCTTTTATTCCTTCTACTAGTTGTAGCTTTCCTGTTGTGACTAGATGTTCAAGTTTCTCTTGGCTCATAGAATGTCCTATAAATGTTGCTTGTCTTTTCCTTATCTTCTTCATTAATATTCTATTTGTGTTTGTCTCTTTCAGGACCATTTTATTTGTTTTCTTTGCTGTCCATGAAACTCTTTAACATTCTTCTTAGAAACCACATTTCTGTTGTGTCAATCTTGTTCTGATTTTGTGTGTTGATTGTCCATGCTTCGCATCTGTACAAAAATAGGCCCTATTGGTTCTATATAACACCGAAGATCTCTTCCTGATGTTAATTGGTAGGCATTTGTTGGTAAGAACCCATTATCCAAATTCCCTTAAAGTGGCAGCACACTTAAGAATGATAGTGTCCTTTGAGTCTGCAGATCAGTGTGAATTATCTTGATACTTCTGGAAGGCCTTAGGGTGATGTGATACAGGGGTATTACTTGAAGATTTTGTGATATATATATGAAATGATTTGCACAGTGACATAATGATAATCTCCTTGGGTGGAAAGACTTGGATCCAGTGCGTGTCAGTGGGGGATATGTATGCTTGTCAGTGGGAGGTATGTATGCATGTCAGTGGGGGGTATTTATGCTTGTGTGTTGTGTGTGTGTGTGTGTCTGTTTCAGCGTTTAGATTTGATTTTATCAAGATTTTGCGCTATATAAATATTGTAATTATTAATTATTATTGTCAGTGGAGGGCATGTATGCGTGTCAATGGGGGGCATGTATGCGTGTCAGTGGGAGGTATGTATAATATAATAATAATAATAATAATTACAATATTTGTATAGCGCAAAATCTTGATAAAATCAAATCTAAGCGCTGAAACAGACACACACACCACACGCACACACACAACACACAACACACAACACACACACACACACACACACACACACACACACACACACACACACACACACACACACACACACACACACACACACACACACACACACACACACACACACACACACACACGTACACACACACACGGCTATAAATGGGGAGAAAGAATAAAAGCAATGGAAAATTATAGAGAGCATGTATGCGTATCAGTGGGGGGTATATCAGCCATGAGGAAAATGTCATGTGTGTTGATCTCATTTCTCCCCCACCCAGTCTTCACACAATCTTTTGCTGATCCTTTCTGCGTGCTGCTTGGAGCCTGTCATAGAGGCATGAATATTCTGCACTTCAGCACGGAACTCTGCTTTTTCTTCCATTGTGTTGACATTGTTTCTCTGCTAGCACATTGTCAGTCAGTCGATTAAAGCGTGCGTTTTCTATTGTATGATGTAGGGAAAGCAGAAGACAAAGTCATATTGTATTGCACTTCATGTGTGAGAGACACCGAAATGCACACATACTTATGTGTACAAGTGTTTGTGTTTATGTGTGTGTATGAGTGTGTGTGTGTGTGTGTGTGTGTGTGTGTGTGTTTGTGTTGTGTGTGTGTGTGTGTGTGTGTGTGTGTGTGTGTGTGGTTGTGTGTGTGTGTGTGTGTGTGTGTGTGTGTGTGTGTGTGATAGGTTTTACAGTTTTACAGCCATGCTCTTTCTCTGTTTCAGTCAGGTCAGTCACTAACATTGTATATCAAACTACTTGAGTGCATGGTATGAAGACTTAAGATCTCTAAAACCTCTTTGAACTTTAACCCTTTGACTCCCGCACCATATCCATCAACTGCAAAAACTTAACCCTTTGATTCCCTCACCCTTTCCACCAGCTTCCCACAGGAAGCTGGTGGAAAGGGTGAGGGAATCAAAGGGTTAAGTTTTTGCTTTGCTAGCATGGTTGGCAATGCAGGATGCTGGTGGATAGGGTTCGGGAGCCAAAGGGTTAATATTACGGATATCAATTGTTAGCATTGTTGAAATATTGATGTTGTTCATGTGTAATGTATGAATGGTGTAGACCATCATTGGGTGAAGCAGGCTTACTTACCTTCAGAAATACTGTTACTCTAGAAACCGCTCAGGAAACTTGAGAATAAACAAAGTAGAAGGATGTCTGAAATACAGGAGCAAAGGGAAGTGACAAGCCATACAAATGAGGGAATGTAAGAGTTAACCACATGCTTATTACAATGATTTCTTTCTTCAAGTGCTAAATCACATGTTCTCTACAGTGATTTCTTTCTTCATTAATTTAACAAAAATAATCAGAATCAGTGAAACAGAGCAACAACACTTTCAGTTTGATATCATTTAAATATTCATAGTAATAGTTTCATATGGGCTGGTGAGTGTCATACACTCTACCATATCCAACTTACACAATCTTCTGTATTATATCTCATAAGTAAAATACATATCTGTACCTCCGACTCACTGATCTATATTTTCGTCTTCATACAGGTGATGGCAAGTGCGTCATCTGCGATTCCTATGTTCGTCCCTGCACACTGGTTCGGATATGTGATGAGTGCAACTATGGGTCATACCAAGGTCGCTGTGTCATCTGCGGGGGTCCTGGTGTGTCAGACGCTTACTACTGCAAGGAATGCACCATAATGGAAAAAGACGTAAGTGGGTTGTTGTTCTTTTCAGTCTCATTTTTAAAAGAGAGATTGTTTCATATGAACCGGACAGAGGAGTATGTGTGTTTATCTGTAACATAAATTTGTGAACAGGATTTTCTCAGCTCTGTGTATATGGATTTTAATGCAATTTTGGTTAAAGCTGTGAACTGCTGAAGAGTTATGTAAAAAGACAAGATTCTATGGTCAAGGTCACACAGAACAAAATAATGCCTAAAGTCATACTTTTTGAGGAAGACATTTGAACAGCACTGTCTTGGGAACTTCTCACAATGTTTGACATCAGTTTTCACTGTTGTGACAGTGCACCAGCATTGTGCTCAGCGCACATCAGGTTTTATCCAGACCAGACTCCTTCAGGAGATCTGGATTTTCGTCAGTGTTTGTTTAAAAAGATTATTAGAATCTAAACATAACTTGACCTTGTTTTGTATTTTTTTTTTTTTTTTTTTTTTTTTTTTGTTTGTTTACTTTTTGGATTTTGGGTTAGGATTTTCATATTTGTTTTGTTTTTGTTTTTTGGACTGTTGATGTATTATGTACCATATCAATATTGAGACCCTAAAGAAGCTTTAGTTGAAATAAAACTTGAGGACAGCAGTGGTACTCTGTCACATCAGTGAAAATGATGTCTTTGTGTTTACTCTCTGTCTTGGTGTCTGCAAGATAAAGACAGGTCTGTTGGCAGTCCAGTTTGAAATAAATGTAGAGAATAGAAAGGAATACTGTCCAACTTAAAATAAGAACAGAGAGTAGAAACAAATACAACTGTGCAAGATTATTTGGAGCTTGTCCAGGGGTGATTGATCACACTTAACAGTTCCGTATGCTGTCCATCAAGAATCTGCCAGCATTGTGTGTATTATCTTGGCAAACTTCTTGACTTTGCTGAAAACCATGTGTACTGGTAGGCAAAGTCTTGAAATGGCAAAAGAAATAACTTTAAAGACTATGAAATGCTGACTATGCCAGAATGATTGCAGTGTTAACTAGATGGGCAGCAAACAAGCCAACATGGGAATGAATTTGAAATACATCTCAAATCCATGCGTTTGTGAAGAGAAAGAGGCAGCCATGCTGCCTTGAGACAGAAGACAGACATAAAACCGTCAGCATTTGCTCACACTCACACCTACACACATTTATTTATATTATATTGTGAAATACTGTAACTGGTCCATCACTGCTGATCACTGGTGAAGATATTGGATAGTAAGGAGAAAAGAATATCTAGAACAGTTGGTACTGACCTTAAAGGACAGAGGTGACAGCTTGTTTTGAGCATATCACACTCTTCAACATGACTGTATTTGGTAATTATCATTCTGGTTTTAGCCTATAACTGTATTTGTAATTATCATTCTGGTCTTAGCCTATGACTGTATTTGATAATTATCATTCTGGTTTTAGCCTATGACTGTATTTTGATAATTATTATTCTGGTTTTAGCCTATGACTGTACTTTGAAAATTATCATTCTGGTTTTAGCCTATGACTGTACTTTGGTAATTATCATTCTGGTTTTAGCCTATGACTGTACTTTGGTAATTATCATTCTGGTTTTAGCCTATGACTGTATTTTGATAATTATTATTCTGGTTTTAGCCTATGACTGTACTTTGGTAATTATCATTCTGGTTTTAGCCTATAACTGTATTTTGATAATTATCATTCTGGTCTTAGCCTATGATTGTACTTTGAAAATTATCATTCTGGTTTTAGTCTATAACTGTATTTTGATAATTACCGGTATCATTCTGGTCTTAGCCTATGACTGTACTTTGAAAATTATCATTCTGGTTTTAGTCTATAACTGTATTTTGATAATTACCGGTATCATTCTGGTCTTAGCCTATGACTGTACTTTGAAAATTATCATTCTGGTTTTAGTCTATAACTGTATTTTGATAATTACCGGTATCATTCTGGTCTTAGCCTATGACTGTACTTTGACAATTATCATTCTGGTTTTAGCCTATGACTGTATTTTGATAATTATCATTCTGGTTTTAGCCTATGACTGTACTTTGATAATTATCATTCTGGTTTTAGCCTATGACTGTACTTTGGTAATTATCATTCTGGTTTTAGCCTATGACTGTATTTTGATAATTATCATTCTGGTCTTAGCCTATGACTGTACTTTGATAATTATCATTCTGGTTTTAGCCTATGACTGTATTTTGATAATTATTATTCTGGTTTTAGTCTCGTTAGTCCAGTTGATTAGAGTGTCATGCTGATAACACAGTGGTCACGGGGTTAACCCTTGGGTGGCCTAGGTGCCTCCCCCCCTTCTCCCCCATATTAGATCAGTGGTTAAAGTATCGCGGTGCTTTCACAGCAGGGGGGGGGGGGTGCTGCAATGCTCAGGCAGTGTAGTTTTTTTTTTTCCAGGTTCGTGTGCTGAACTTTATGGCTTACAGGATCTTGATCTTAATTTTTGTTTAGCAAGTCTGTACAGACATGGGGGTTCAAGTTCTAACCTTTACATTTGTTGACCTGGGAGATCAAAAAAAAAAATCTCTCATTTCACCATCATGCAGTTAGTTACCATCAAAGTTTTTAACTGAATTGGAAGTTGTCACTTCCCTGTCATGCAGTAACCACCAAGGTTTGAACTAAATTGGAAGTCTGACTTCCTAAACATTGAATTATCATGGCCATCATAGAGATCTCCTTGAAACATGGTTCCCTAACCACCACTTTGGTGACAGAAAGGTGTTGGGATTGGGATAAAGAGGGGGGGGGGGGGGATGTGACCTTCCCACCTTGACCTTCAATCCAGTATTCAGTATGTCTGTCTGTATCATTTCATTAACTGTTGTTTTATTATGTGTGTCCACAGAGAGACGGATGCCCAAAGATTGTCAACCTGGGCAGTGCCAAGACAGATCTGTTTTATGAGCGGAAAAAATACGGCTTCAAGAAAAGATGATTTTGTCTGTGTCTTCATCAGCCACTGCCTTGTGTGTGTGTTTTATCATGATGTTTTGTGTTGTTGTTGTTGTTTTCTTTTTTCATTGAACTTGTTTCCATAACTCATAAAGACGTTGTCAGATTTTGTAATAAAAGATGATGATTATCATTTTTTGATTGATTGTGTGTCTTTTTTGTTGTTGTTGTTGGTTTGTTCTTTGGTTGAGGTGGGTGTGGGGAGGGAATTCTGTGTGTCTGTGTGTGTGTATATCTCTGTGTGTGTATTGTGTGTGTGTGTATGTGCGTGTGTGTGTGTGTGTATGTGTAGTGTGTATGTGCGTGTGTATGTGTGGTGTGTGTATGTTGTGTGTGTATGTAGTGGTGTGTGTATGTGTGGTGTGTGTTGTATGTGTAGTGTGTGTGCATTGTATGTGTGGTGTGTGTATGTGTGTGTGTGTATGTTGTGATGTGTATGTGTGTGTATGTGTTGTGTGATGTTGTTGTGTGTATGTGTGGTTGTGTGATTGTGTGGGTGTGTGTGTGGGTGTTGTGGTATGGTGTGTGGATATTTTGTCAAGTTGGATTGATAGGTTTATAGATCCAGCATTGATGGAAAATCTTAAAGATGAGAGCAAAGAAATGCAGCTTACACAAACACACACACACACACCACACACACACACACACACACACACACACACACACACACACACACACACACACACACACACACACATTTATATATATGTATGTGTTTCTCTTTTTTCCCCAAGAAAAAGGAAGATTTTTCATCTTAACCGGAAGAGATGTTTCTTCTTCCTCTTCCTGTTATGTGACCACAATCGTCATGTTGATCATTGTGTTGCTGTGAAGGAATTCTGAAACATACATTTTGTTAATAATAACAACATTCATACAACACCAAATCTTTATATTTAAATCAAAGCAAAGCGCACACTCTCATTATTCACCAAAGCAATGACTCACAATGACCAACACTCAAGTGTACAAAACAAACACAAACAGGGAGGGGAAGGATGGAAGGGGAGAAAGATGAAAGGGTGGGCATGCACATAGAGAGTGCTAAGAGGTTTGGGCGGAGCATATATGGAATTGCCCATGTACGTTGAATCCCGCCTGGAAAAACAAACTATGACACATTTTCAATCTCAGCAGTTTCTTGTCACCCTATACAGTTTCCTTCAACCACTTCCACCAACAAAAAACCACGCACCAATCAGCTTATAAAGTATTTAATTACTCACCTCCATCAGAAAAAGGGGATTGGTAATAAATTGGACTGGAGCAGTGCAGGGTCCTCTGTTGAGTGAGCCTAAGGTGATTTACAATCGCAGCTTCAATGGGCATCTGGCTCATGTGGATTTAACATTGAATAGAATGGGATTTGGGCATGTGTGAGAGAGCTGGAACGAGAGTGTGAGAGCAGCATGCGAATGGCGTGAAATGAGCAGCATGGAATGAGCATTGTGGAGAAGGAGCAGCATGTGGAATGAGCAGTCTAGAGGAGGAGCAGCATGTGGAATGAGCAGTGTGAAGAAGGAGCAGATTGGAATGAGCAGTGTGGAGAGGAGCGCATAGGATGAGCAGTGTGGAGAAGAGCAGCATAGGAATGAGCAGTGTGGAGAAGGAGCAGCCATTGGAATGAGCAGTGTGGAGAAGGAGCACATTGGAATGAGCAGTGTGGAGAAGAGCAGCTTGTGGAATGAGCAGTGTGAGAAGGGAGCAACATGTGGAATGAGCAGTGTGGAGAAGGAGCACATTGGAATGAGCAATGTGAGAGAGCACATTGGAATGAGCAGTGTGGAGAAGGAGCACATGTGGAATGAGCAGTGTGGAGAATGATGCGCATGTGGAATGAGCAGTGTGGAGAAGTGAGCAACATTGGAATGAGCAGTGTGAGAAGATACATGTGGAATGAGAAATGTGGCGAAGAGCAGCAATGTGGAATGAGCATAGGTACACAAACAACAACGGACAATGGTCCTGTGTGGTAGATGGTGTTACTGCATGTGTATGTGCATGGCAGTGTGAAGAATGAGCACCATTTGGAATGAGCAGTGTGGAGAATGAGCTGCTTGTGGAATGAGCAGTGTGCAGAATGAGCACCATTTGGAATGAGCAGTGTGCAGAATGAGCACCATTTGGAATGAGCAGTGTGCAGAATGAGCACCATTTGGAATGAGCAGTGTGCAGAATGAGCAGCTTGTGGAATGAGCAGTGTGCAGAATGAGCAACATGTGGAATGAGCAGTGTGAAGAATGATTACCATTTGGAATGAGCAATATGGAGAATGAGCAGAATGTGGAATGATCCTATAGGCCTACCAACACACACAAACGCACACAAACAAAAAAACAAGCCTGTTCCCTGTGTGTGTATGTGTGGTTGTTACCTGCATGTGTATGTGTTCCCGCTGTGGGGATGCCGGGGGCTCTTTTTGTATAAATAATATCCCCACTTGGAAATTCTGTGCTAGAAATTTCCTTTTTTCTGTCACTCTCTTCGTTTCTGACTTGTTCCTTTGCTTTCTATCATTTCTTCCTAACATTTTCTGCCTTGCTAGTCCATTCACCTGTATGTGTTACATAAAGTCTTACATACTTTTTCTTAGGATTGATGATTGGGTACATTAAGTGCATTTTTGGCTCTAGGGAAGTGAGATATGCGGAAGAATTTTGGTGATTTTCCTTGTTGAAGTAGTAGGGCCTATGTTTTGAAACAGGTTTTAGTCCTGAAATGGCTCTACCCAGTCGGCTAGGTTTTAAACAAAAATAACAGTAACAGTGTATGTGTTGTTATTGATGAAGATGATGATGATGATGATAATCATGATGATGATGATGTTTGTTCACTTTGTTGCTTTTGTTTTTCTGTGTTTGTGGCATTGTTGTTATTGTTTTACTTTATGCTGACCGTGACCGTTATACTCGTGCAGTGTGCAATCAATGTAAAAAGAAAACTAAAGTGACATCCATTTCAAGCACACAATATGTAAGTGAAATTCATCAAAAAAACAAGAAAATATATTTCAAAATGTTCAGTTGGCCCCATTTGATACAATCATGACATGAAAAAAAATTTAACTGGACTCAGGTCAAACAATCATACCATTATTTCTTAATATTTGATTGGGCCCAGTCTGTACAATCAAACAAGTGTTTTTTCTTTAAATCTTAAATTGCTCCTATACAATCAAGTTTTTCCAAAAATGGTTAAGCTGCGCCAATACAATCAAGTTTTAAAAAAAACAAAAAAGGTTAAACTGCACCTACTGTATAAAATTATAAAAATGAAACCAGGCCCACTTTACACAATCATACATTGTTACATACAAATGTTGAACAGGGCCCACTTTACACAATCATACATTGTTACAACATGTTGAACAGGGCCACTTTACACAATCATACATTGTTACAACATGTTGAACAGGGCCCACTTTACACAATCATACATTGTTACAACATGTTGAACAGGGCCTACTTTACACAATCATACATTGTTACAACATGTTGAACAGGGCCCACTTTACACAATCATACATTGTTACACATGTTGAACAGGGCCTACTTTACACAATCATACATTGTTACAACATGTTGAACAGGGCCACTTTACACAATCATACATTGTTACAACATGTTGAACAGGGCCCACTTTACATAATCATACATTGTTACAAATGTTGAACAGGGCCCACTTTACACAATCATACATTGTTACAACATGTTGAACAGGGCCCACTTTACACAATCATACATTGTTACAACATGTTGAACAGGGCCCACTTTACACAATCATACATTGTTACAACATGTTGAACAGGGCCCACTTTACACAATCATACATTGTTACAACATGTTGAACAGGGCCCACTTTACACAATCATACATTGTTACAAAATGTTGAACAGGGCCCACTTTACACAATCATACATTGTTACAACATGTTGAACAGGGCCCACTTTACACAATCATACATTGTTACAACATGTTGAACAGGGCCCACTTTACACAATCATACATTGTTACAACATGTTGAACAGGGCCCACTTTACACAATCATACATTGTTACAACATGTTGAACAGGGCCCACTTTACACAATCATACATTGTTACAACATGTTGAACAGGGCCCACTTTACACAATCATACATTGTTACAACATGTTGAACAGGGCCCACTTTACACAATCATACATTGTTACAACATGTTGAACAGGGCCCACTTTACACAATCATACATTGTTACATGTTGAACAGGGCCCACTTTACACAACAGCGAACCTCATTACAATTACATGTTACAACATGTTGAACAGGGCCCACTTTACACAATCATACATTGTTACAACATGTTGAACAGGGCCCACTTTACACAATCATACATTGTTACAACATGTTGAACAGGGCCCACTTTCGACAACCATACACTTTCATTAAAACAATACATGAAGTGGAAGGAAATGACATGTTTTTCCCCGTGATAAGCATGTTACACTGACAAGGAAAAGTATGTGGGTGTGTGTATTTAAACCAGATACCAGTCTGTGACCAAATAAGCTGTGGTAACAATCAGGAGACACACGCGCGCGCGCGCACGCTAGTGACGAGTATTTTATGTTTGTTTCCTTTTAGTCAGTGGGTTTACCACATGAATCATGACGTGCCCTCTTTAGCCTACTGATATACTGTAGAGACTGATCACGATGCACATACTCTCTCACTCTCTCTCTCTCTCTCTCTCTCTCTCTCTCTCTCTCTCCTCTCTCTCTCTCTCTCTCTCTCTCTCTCTCTCTCTCTCTCTCTCTCTCTCTCTCTCTCTGCATTACTGCGTGACTGGTTGGTTCTTTTGAAAGAGCTGTGGACTCGAGATCTGGTATCTTGAGTTTTGTTCTAGTCCATGACATTAAAAACTTGTCTGTTCACTGCCCGTTCTATAGTTTCCATCCCTCTAGTGATGTCAGCTTAGTGTTTAATAGGTCTCACCCCCCTCCCCCCCTTCCCGATTTCAAGACCTATTATAGGGTAGAACTACTATGCAGTTCAATACAATGTCGCTGTATTGATCAACATGGAAATATATTTGTGCAGTCACAAGCTCGTAGTAATATATAAACATAAATTTATCAAACACATATCGATAAAGGATTAAATGTGTCTTGTCTTTTACCCATCACCCTTCCTGCTTTTTTCATGACTTTCGAACCTGTGTCTATCATGTTTGGTCAAGTTTCCACCCCCAACACACAGCGCCAAAGGTTAGAATATTATAACTTCCAGTCAGAAACTGGGACACACTCATCATCATCATCATTATCGTCGTCATCATCTTGTGACTTGCTGCATTGCATCAGAGGGCATGGCCTTTCCATACGAATCTCGACACACTAGACGGCGAGAACTGTGTCTCAGCTGTCGAGAACAGGCTAGAAAGCTTTTTCTGATATTTGTTATTTGTTTTGTTTTTGTCAATGTTGATCAATGGGAATAACACACACACACACACACACACACACACACACACACACACACACACACACACACACACACACACACACACACACACACACACACGCCTTTACCAGCACATGCTCGCATGCGTGCACTTACAGATATAGACATGTATACACAAATGCAACATGTACACATATACGCACGCGCCCAAACATACAGGCCTGAACGCAGTCTCAAGTCAAGCAACCAGAAGCTTCTGGCAAAATCAAAATCAAAATACAAAACCACAGGACACCGAGCCTTCCGTTGCCAGACCCCACTTGTCTGGAACGATCTGCCTTTTTCTCTCCGCTGTTCATCATCTCTCTCTTCTTTCAAGTGGGCCTCAAAACTCATCTTTTTGATAAATACTACCAGTAATGAAATGTGATTTTTGATCTTTCTGATTCAGTAATAATAATAATAATATATTTTATTTATATAGCGCAAAATCTTGACAAAATCAAATCTAAGCGCTGAGCGTATACATGCATACATACCTACATACATATGAGCGTATACATGCATACATACATGCTTACATACTTACATACATAAATCTAAGCTGAGCGTATACATGCATACATACATACATACATAAATCTAAGTGTATACATACATACATACATACATACATACATACGTACGCACATGCATACATAATAATTACAATATTTATATAGCGCAAATCTCGACAAAATCAAATCCAAGCGCCGAAAAGACACACACGCACACACGCACGCACGCACGCACACACACACACACACACACACACACACACACACACACACACACACACACACACACACACACACACACACACACACACACACATGCATGGCCACAAATGGGGAGAAAAGAATAAAAGCAATAAAAGCAAGAATAAAACCAATGGAAAACCACAGAGAGCACATCATATACAATTATATATTAAAACAAAGTGATTTCCCCTCCGAGCGGAGACAGGCTGCAGAGGGGGGTTGAGTGAGGTTAGGATTTTATGCAGAGGAGAAAAGGTGAGTTTTGAGAGCGGACTTGAAGGAGGCAAAAGTAGGTTGCTGACGGACTGAGAGAGGAAGTTTGTTCCAGGAGAGTGGACCAGAAACAGAGAAGGCTCGTGGACCATAGGTATTGAGCTTAGTGCGTGGAAAGCGAAAAGTCAGAGGATCGGAGGCAGAGCGGAGGGTACGTGAGGGAACATAGATCTCAAGTAGGCTGACAGGTAATCGGGGGCTGCGTTATTAAGGCTTTTGTAGCACATGGTGTCTAGTTTGTACTGTATGCGCTTTGATACAGGGAGCCAGTGAAGTTGTGCCAGGAGAGGAGATATGTGGTCAGCTTTTTTCTTTTTGAGTACAAGGCGTACAGCATTGTTTTGAATGCGCTGTAGGATGTGAATGGTGGAGGCAGGAAGACCAGACAGGAGTGAATTGCAATAGTCAATGCGAGACATTATGAAGGAGAGAACGAGTTTTGCAGTTGTTTCGACAGAGAGATACTTCCTGATCAGGCTTATACGATGGAGATGATAGTAGCAAGATCTGGCAGTTTGAGAAACAAAGTTGTTCATGGACAGGGTAGAGTCAATGCAGACACCAAGGTTTTTAGCTGAATCAGAAATTGGGACTGATGTGTTACATAATGGGAGAGAAAGAGGAGGCAGCTGGGAAAGTTTCTGATGGGTGCCAATGAGGATAGCTTCTGTCTTGTCGTCATTAAGCTGAAGTCTATTGTGTGTCATCCAGTTCTTAATGTCCGAGTAACACTCAGTGGTGCGAGTCAACAGGCGCTGTATATTATCAGGTGAGTCACTATCTTGAAGTTGGGTGTCATCAGCATAAAAGTGGTGTTTTATAGAGTGGGAGTTGATGATGGTGGACAGGGGGGAGGTATAAAGAGTGAAAAGAACAGGGCCAAGGACAGATCCTTGTGGAACACCACAGGTCAGGTATGCAGGTTGAGAGTAAGTGCCATTGATGAGAACAGTTTGTTTTCTGTTTGATAAATACGAAGTGAAAAAGGAGAGAGCAATGTCAGAGATGCCAAAAGTATGATGAAGTCTAGAAAGGAGAATACCATGGTCAATGGTATCGAAAGCTGCAGACAGATCAAGGAGTGTGAGGAGAGAGACTTTGCCAGTATCAGTTGCAAGGAGGAGATTATTGAGAATGTGTAGTAGGGCAGTTTCAGTGCTATGGCACTGGCGGTAGGCTGACTGGAAAGGATTGAGGAGATTGTTGGCAGACAGGTGAGAGTTCAGCTGGTTGAGGACGACTTTTTCAAGGAGTTTTGACAAGAAAGAGAGATTAGAGATAGGCCTGTAATTTTTCAGTTCATTTGGGTCTAAATTGTGTTTCTTGAGGAGAGGGTGAACAATAGCAGACTTGAAAGAATCTGGGACAGTTCCAGTTTGAAAAGAAGTGTTGATGATGTCAGTGATGAATGGGAGGAGAGTAGGGAGACAATCGGAGTAGAGAGAACCTGGAAGAGGATCCAGTTCGCAGGTTTTGAACGACATGGATCTGATTGTGTTGAAAATTTCTTCTTGTGAGACTGGGGTAAAAGTAGTGAGAGGTGTGCCAGAGAAAGAAGGGTCAGGTGGGCATGGTTGACAGGGTGTCCTGTCAAGCCTGTCACGAAGAGTTTGTATTTTGGTGGTGAAATACTTAGAGAATACAGATGGGAGTTCTTCATTTGTATGTTTTGTTGGGAGAGGTAAGTCTTTTCGTGTGCCAAGGAGATGATTCATGGTTGTAAAGAGTTCTTTTGAAGAAGAGGCATTCAGGATTTTGGTTTGGAAATAGCTTGTTTTTGCAGATGCAATGAGGGTGGATACTTTTGTTTTAGAGGCTTGGAAAAGTTGCCTGTGTACAGTGAGTTTGGATTTGCGCCAGCGGCGCTCTGCTCTGCGGCGGGCACGTTTTGCACAGGCAATCTCATGAGTGAGCCAGGGGGTAGGGGGGCGGTCAGGTAAAAGACGGGTTGTGGCTGGAGCATGAGTGTCCAGAAGATGGTGGAGAGTAGTATAGAATTCATCGGCAAGGTTATGTGACTTTTCAGAAAGGAGACGGGAGGCATCAGATGAAAATGTGGAGAGGTCGATAGATTTGAGATTGCGTCGAGTCACTGTGCGCGTGGTACGGGAAGGAGGAGAAATGTCAAGAGAACAGAGAATTGCAGAGTGGTCAGATGGAAGGGCTGAAGTTAGACGGGTAGAAAGAACTAAGCAGTTGTTAGTAGCTGAATTGTGGTGATCACGAGAAATGATCCAGTCAAGAATGTGACCTTTTTGATGGGTTGGTTCAGAAATGTGTTGAGTCATATTGTGATTGGACAGTATATATCAGTACTTGTTTGCAACAGATGTGCTACTGTGTGTGTTGGGTGGGGGGACTAGGAGTGGGAGTTAGTAAAATTGACCACTAGGCAAAGGGCTGATTGGGAAAAATGAACTAATTAATGTAAAGGTCAGTGAGTCTTTACCTATGTGTAGGAGAATAGCGCTACATAAAAGTGATTATTATTATTATTATTATTATTATTATTATTATTATTATTATTATTATTAAGATACTACAGACAACAATCTGTAAAACATTTGGAGCATCTGTGCACGTTGAAAGACTTAAAAGTTTTCTTAGCCAGTACATTCGACTGTTAATCCTCTTTGAGGGTGGGGTAGAATTTTCATTCGACTATTAATCTTCTTTGAGGGTGGGGTAGAATTTTCATTCGACTATTAATCTTCTTTGAGGGTGGGGTAGAATTTTCATTCGGCTGTTAATCTTTTAGAAAGTGGGGTAGAATTTTCAGTCCAAGAAGGCTTATTGACAATTATCATTCAGTTTTATTGACAATTATCACACCAAGATATTTGTATGTATCCACCCATTCAACAACTTCACATTTCGTTACCATTTCACCTGAACATGATCTCTTTTTTCTGAAATCAGTTACAAATTCTCTTGTTTTTCCGATATTCGATCTAACATATGATATTTTTCTCGCACCAGTTCACAAACTTGTCATTTTCTCTCTTGTAATTAGCTTCATTGTTATCAGAGATTAGTCCTTTTAATACGGAATCATCTACAAACTTAATCAATGGACATGATTTCGTCAAGTTGCATTCAGTTGTGTATAGTGTAAACAGAAATGGTAAGAACACTGTACCTTGTGGTGCACCAGTGTTTGACCATAAAATTGAACTGAAAATGTAGTCCTTTGGAAGGGGACAAAAAAAACAATTGTCTAACTTTACAAACTGAGATCTGTTAGTAAGATAATCCAAAACCCATAAAACAGAAGGAAAAGCAAGTCCTGTATGCCTGAACTTCTTTGTTAAAATGTGCAGTTGAATTATCAAAAGCACTAGGAAAATCGAAAACATCAGGCCGACACAGTTACATGGTATGTCTAGATGTTCATATATTTTGTTCAAGACAAAAAAGTATAGCATCATCTACGTTTCTGTTTCTTTTGTTGATGAATTGAAGAAGTTCTATAAAAAAATTAAAAAAATAAAATAAAAATTGAAAAAGAGAGGGGAGGGTCTTCAAGCGGACTAACACCGCTCTCTCAAAAACTTTCATAACTGTTGTCATTAGTGCCACAGGACAAAAATCATCCATACAAATTACAGGCGTTTTCTTTGGTACAGGTATAATGCAGGAGATTTTCCTGATGGACAGTATTTTACACTAAGAGATTGATTAAGAAGAATTGTTACTATTTGGCATAGTTAAACTGACAATGTTTTAGTGTTGATACGAATCCGGTCATGCCAGGCGCTTTGTTTGGTTTCTCTCCTCTTAAATTAAGGAGTTTAAATTAAGGAGTATGTCCCCTTCAGAGACAACGATAACTTCGTCTTCCTTATCATTAAGCCATTTCTTTAGAAAATGATTCAACTCTCTTCTTCCTGTGGTAAAATTGTGACAATCAAAACGAGGACAAAAGACATTAAGTTTGTTTGCTTCTTCTTCAGATGATGTATTCTTCTTCCCCGTTCTGCCTCTGTATCCACTTGTCTGTTTCATCCCGTCCTATACCACTTTCATGTCGTCGCTGATTTGCTTTCTATCTTTCACTTTGAGTTCTGTGTGCCCTGTTGTAGGTTTCTGTTTACCTGTCTCTGCACTTTCCTGACCTCTTCCATAATCCCACTGAAGCAGGCGCTTAGGATTTTGTGTACGTTCAGGAGTCTGCCAAATAACTGCTGGCAGATTTGGATAGAGCAGATATGGGATCGTCCAAATGCGAAGAATCCCTCTTGACCAAACTGCAGACTCCCTCTCTTCAGCTTAGGCCTTGCAAGTCTGTCATCAGACTAATCTCTCCTGCCTGTATAACAGTATTTTGTATAAGGGCCTATATAGAGCAAGGTGTGTGTGTACGTGCATGTGTGTATGTGTGTGTGTGTGTGTGTGTGTGTGTGTGTGTGTGTGTGTGTGTGTGTGTGTGTGTGTGTGTGTGTGTGTGTGTGTGTGTGTGTGTGTGTGCTTGAGTGAGCATGTGTGTGTATCACTGTATGTGTACAGCTGAGGAGGGGATAGGGGAGAAATTGAGTGGGAAAGAGACTGAAATACTTTAAGAAACTTTTTTAAATCTTTGTTTGTATGTAAATTGTGATGTATGATATGCGAATAGTTTATAATTTGTGAGGTAATTTTGATTGTCAAGGTGTTAATGCTGTAATACTGAAGTTATAATGTTTTTCCTGTATATGGATTATAATTTTTCTGTTTTTATCTTCATTCAAAATATTGATTATAATTTTATGTACAACTATTGCATGCATAAACACATACACACGCATGCAAACATAGCACACGCACACGCGCACACACACACACACACACACACACACACACACACACACACACATTCTTACAAACACACACGCGCACAGCAACGCACACGCACGCACACACACACACGTACGCAAGCGCACACACGCAGCAATATATAAACACAGTATGCCTCTTTATTCATATGAAAAATCTGTTAATCTTTCTTCATTACATAAGTCAGTGTTTAAATTTTAATATTCTTTGGTGTCTTATGTGTCTTCTTACTTGTATAGCTTTAATGTTTGTTGTTATCTTATTGTGTATGTAATTGTGAACATTTTTTATCACCTTTTGCCTTTTTTGCGAAATGTAAAGCGCTGGTGAGCATGTTTTTATATGGAATATGCGCTATACAAATAAACATTATTATTATTATTATTATTACAACTCTCAGGATGAACTTAACTACTAGTACCGGTAAGCCACTTGCTTGACCGGGGTTTCTCCTCTTGAGGACCTTCTGCTGTCCGGCTCTCCCCGGAGTTTCCTGCTGCTATCAACTAGTACGCCAGTTAGGTGATGATGTAACTGTGATAATGTATGTGTGATGCACAATGCTTGTACTGATGCTGCGGTCCCCAAATATACCGAATACCAGCGACTCCTAACCCGTTCTCACTTCCCAGTTCTCTTCTCCCCCCCCCCCCCCCCCCCCCCCCCCGTTCTTCCCCTCTCCCCCACACATTAGTTACGTATAGGCCGGAGGCTGGCTTTCATAACACGGCGGTGTCGGTGTGTCCTGTCTCTGTGCTAAAACAATTTAGCCTCGTGACAGACTGAAGCGGTCATTTCCCCCCTTTCCTTTCAGCTTGTGAGTGTGACGAAGACAACAGGCGGTGTAGTTTGTGTAAGCATTAACCCTTTGACTCCCGCACTTTGTCTGCAAACTACAAAAACTTAACCCTTTGACTCCAGCACTACTCTATTCGCCAACTACAAAACCTTAACCCTTTGACTCGACTCCCGCACTCTATCCGCCAACTACAAAAAATATTAACCCTTTGACTCCTTCACCCATTTCACCATCTTCCTGCAGGAATTTGGTGGATGGGGTGAGGGAGTTAAAGGGTTAAGTGTTGTTGTTTTTTTCTTTGCAAGCATGGTTGACAATGTGGACAGGGTGCAGGAGTCAAAGGGTTAATTTCCACACAGGACAGACGCGGTCACTGACAACATCACGTCCCCAGTCAGTGACTACTGTCTGCCTCATTGGGTAACACTCTCCATGGCGAACAGCTGATGTGTGTGACAAATTACCAGCACATGCACAACACTGACTCAAGATTGATTGATTGATTTGATTCAGTTTTACGTCAGCACCCACCTCAGGTGATATGGCCGACGGGGATAACCATCCAGGAAAATGGGGGACTTATCTAATCTTATACTGACACCACCAGAACAACAATGATGCTAAGATGGGACAGTGAGAAGGCCAGATTTAATGTAGGCACCCGGGATTCTGACTCAAGTATCAAAGTCACTGTATATATATAGTACTTGTCTGAGTGGGGGAGGGGCCCAGCACGATGTCTATTGTAGATGATACAGTGCGTGAGTCAGAGAGAGAGAGAGACCGGGGGGGAGGGGGGGGGAGACAGGGGGCAAGAATGTGTGAGAGAATGTGTGCGTGTGTGTGGAGAGAGAGAGAGAGAGAGAGAAGAGAGAGAGAGAGAGAGAGAGAGAGAGAGAGTGAGTGTGTGTGTGTTCGTTCTTTGATTTAATTAACGTCTTTTCACTATGAGTGATATTAGGAGAGAGAGAGTATGAAGGTGCGTGGTTGTGTATGTTGTATGTTGTATGAGTGATGTGTGAAAGTTTGTAATAATAAATGTAGAAAAGAAAATACATTGTAGTTTGTTTAGTGCCATTGGTTGGAAGGAGTGCGTGCTGTTGCGTGACGGACGAATGCTTTGTGTGTGTGTGTGTGTGTGTGTGTGTGTGTGTGTGTGTGTGTGTGTGTGTGTGTGTGTGTGTGTGTGTGTGTGTGTGTGTGTGAAAGAGAAAAAAAGAAAGAAAGACCTATAAATGTTGCCTGTCTTTTCCTAATCTTCCTTATGAATGATCTTCTTGTGTCTGCCTCCATCAACACTGTCTCGTTTGTTTTCTTTGCTGTCCATGGAACTCTCAACATTCTTCTTAGAAACCACGTCTCGGCTGCCTCAATCTTGTTCTGGCTTTGCTTGTTGACTGTCCACGCCTCACAATCGTATAACATTATCGGTTCTAAAGATTAACGTTAAATTCTTTGACGCTCGAACCTTATCCACCAACTGCAAAAACTAACCCTTTGACTCTTGCAGCCTATCTACCAGTTCCTGCAGAAAACTGGTGGATAGGGTGAGGAAATCAAGGGTTAAATTTTTGTTTTGTTAGCATGGTTGACAACGCAGGATGCTGGTGAACATGGTGCAGGAGTCAAAGGGTTAAGACTATAATCACCTGGAAGAAAAAACAGTCCAGGCCAGTACTGTCGCCGCATTCTTAGCAGCGGTGGGCAGTTCTGCAGCCCTCCACTAAATCCACGCTGCACGTAAGTTTGTTAGGTTAGGTAGGTGGGGAAAGGGTGGGGAAAGGGTGGGGATGGGTCCTTTTGTTTGTTTTGTTGTTGTTTGTTTTTGTGGGCTTGGCACTACCTCCTGTAGTGTCAGGGCCGGTAATGTACAGGCTTGCCTGTATGTGCAAAGCGAAAAGTAGTAGCGATCCGGCAGCTCCACACCTAGCTAGCCGTTAGCGCTTCCACTGTTTTCCGTCGCAATATAATCAAGTTGGTTCAGCGACGTATACAGCCTGATCCAGATCCAGATTCAGAAGTATACCTGTATGTAACAAACCTATAAGTATACCTGTAGGTAACAAGTCTATAGTATACCTGTATGTAACAAAACTAAGTATACCTGTATGTAACAAGTCTATAAGTATACCTGTATGTAACAAGTCTATAATTATACCTGTATGTAACAAGTCTATAAGTATACCTGTATGTAACAAGTCTAAAGTTATACCTGTATGTAACAAGTCTATAATTTATACCTGTATGTAACAAGTCTATAGTATACCTGTATGTAACAAGTCTATAAGTATACCTGTATGTAACAAGTCTATAAGTATACCTGTATGTAACAAACTAAGTATACCTGTATGTAACAAGTCTATAAGTATACCTGTATGTAACAAGTCTATAAGTATACCTGTATGTAACAAGTCTATAAGTATACCTGTATGTAACAAGTCTATAAGTATACCTGTATGTAACAAGTCTATAAGTATACCTGTATGTAACAAGTCTATAAGTATACCTGTATGTAACAAGTCTATAAGTATACCTGTATGTAACAAAACTAAGTATACCTGTATGTAACAAGTCTATAAGTATACCTGTATGTAACAAGTCTATAAGTATACCTGTATGTAACAAAACTAAGTATACCTGTATGTAAAAAGTCTATAAGTATACCTGTATGTAACAAAACTAAGTATACCTGTATGTAACAAGTCTATAAGTATGCCTGTATGTAACAAGTCTATAATTATACCTGTATGTAACAAGTCTATAAGTATACCTGTATGTAACAAGTCTATAGTATACCTGTATGTAACAAGTCTATAAGTATACCTGTATGTAACAAGTCTATAGTATACCTGTATGTAACAAGTCTATAAGTATACCTGTAGGTAACAAGTCTATAGTATACCTGTATGTAACAAGTCTATAATTATACCTGTATGTAAAAAGTCTATAAGTATACCTGTATGTAACAAAACTAAGTATACCTGTATGTAAAAAGTCTATAAGTATACCTGTATGTAACAAAACTAAGTAAAACTGTATGTAACAAGTCTATAGTATACCTGTATGTAACAAGTCTATAAGTATACCTGTATGTAACAAGTCTATAGTATACCTGTATGTAACAAGTCTATAAGTATACCTGTATGTAACAAGTCTATAAGTATACCTGTATGTAACAAGTCTATAAGTATACCTGTATGTAACAAGTCTATAGTATACCTGTATGTAACAAGTCTATAAGTATACCTGTATGTAAAAAGTCTATAAGTATACCTGTATGTAACAAAACTAAGTAAAACTGTATGTAACAAGTCTATAGTATATCTATGTAACAAGTCTATAAGTATACCTGTATGTAACAAGTCTATAGTATACCTGTATGTAACAAGTCTATAAGTATACCTGTATGTAACAAGTCTATAAGTATACCTGTATGTAACAAGTCTATAGTATACCTGTATGTAACAAGTCTATAAGTATACCTGTACGTAACAAGTCTATAGTATACCTGTATGTAACAAGTCTATAAGTATACCTGTATGTAACGAGTCTATAGTATACCTGTAGGTAACAAGTCTATAAGTATACCTGTATGTAACAAGTCTATACGTATATCTGTATGTAACGAGTCTATAAGTGTACCTGTATGTAACGAGTAACTCTGTTAGTTTGTATTCATTTGTGTATATATACGAATGTGTGTATTGTGATGTATACCGTGTGTTTACACGTGTGATTATCACTGATTTTGTGTCTTGCATTCTGTCTTTTGTTATCTGATTGGTGTTGGTTACAGGCTGGATGACAATTGAGTCAAGGGTCACATGCCTAACAAGATGTGTGTACCTTCGCCCCGCATCCTGTACGTGCGCGTGTATATGTAAAAATGTATATGTGAATGCCTTTTGTGTGTGTGTGTGTGTGTGTGTGTGTGTGTGTGTGTGTGTGTGTGTGTGTGTGTGTGTGTGTGTGTGTGTGTGTGTGTGTGTGTGTGTGTGTGTGTGTGTGTGTGTGTGTGTGCGCGCATATTGTTTGTATGTCTGTGAATAGGGGCCTACTTCTATTAATTTAGATCATTTGGCTCTTCTTTCCACTGTTTTCTAATTCTTAGGTCACTATGCTTCCTAATGCTTGTGTGTGTGTGTGTGTGTGTGTGTGTGTGTGAGTGTGTGTGTGAGTGTGTGTGTATGTGAGTGTTTTGTGTGTGTGTGGTGTGTGTGTGGTGAGTGTGTGATGTGTGAGTGTGTGTGTGTGAGTGTGTGTGTGTGAGTGTGTGTGGTATGTGTGTTGTGTGTGTGTGGATGTGTTGATGTGGTGTGTGTGTGTGTGTGAGTGTGTGAGTGTGTGTGTGTGTGTGTGTGTGAGTGTGTGTGAGTGTGTGTGGGTGAGTGGTGTGTGTGTGTGTGTAGTGTGTGTGGTGTGTGTGGTTGTCTGTGTGAGTGTGTGTGTGTGTGTCTGTGTGAGTGTGTGTGTGTGTGTCTGTGTGATGTGTGTGTGTGTGGTGTGTGTGTGTGATGTGTGTGTGTGTGTCTGTGTGTGTGTCTGTGGTGTGTGTGTCTGTGTGTGTGTGTGTGTGTGTGTAGTGTGTGTGTGTGTGTGTGTGTGTGTGTGTGTGTGTGTGTGTGTGTGTGTGTGTGTGTGTGTGTGTGTGTGTGTGTGTGTGTGTGTGTGCGCGCACGAGTTTGCAGTTTGTTCAAGCAGGATACATCACATTGGGACAATGGGAACACTTGTAACAAAATTTCAAAAAATTATGTGAATCACTTCAATTCATCATTGTTTTATTAATAGACATTTGGAAATCAAAATGAATAAATTCACCACAGGACAAGTGCAAATCCCAGTAATACCTCAAGTTATGATTCTCCATAATCAATGCAACACAATCATGAATACACACACCACGGATTGGATGTATAGAAATCAAAATGCATAATGGCAAAGTTACTGACTTTACACTGCAACATTAATTCTAAGGCCATGCATTAGTGTTCAACAATTTAAAATGTTTTCACATTTACATAATCATGACACACAATGTGTACAACGGGTCAGCAGTGCAATAAACCAGCACAGCAAGCCGTTGACCACTGAATCATAAAATATCTAAATGTAAGGTAAACCTTCATGGCCAGGAATGTAGAGTGTGTCCAATGACACACGACTGGATAAGCTGCCACCACTTAGATCTATAACACCAACATGACGAAAATAATAAGGCAGTGTGCAAATAGTTGGAAGCCCTTTTTTTTAATACTTACATAATGAATGTTTGAGTCATCTGCAACAGCGCTGTTGGTTGCTTGCTACTTTTCTGGCCCCTGTCCAGGGTAAAAGAAAAACTTTAACCCTTTCACTCCCGCACTCCGGTCACCAGCATCCTGCATTGCCAACCATGTTACAAGCAAAAACTTAACCCTTTGATTCCTCACCCAAATCACCACTTCTGCAGAACTGTGATAGTGAGAATCAGGTTTTTTGTAGTTGCTAGATAGGGTGCGGGAGTCAAAGGGTTAAACCGCTTTCTTACCCAAGGATAGCAGCATTAGATCCCAGTAGATCTGTCTTACAGCTAGTCCTTTCTACTATGTCCTTGCCAACTTGGAAAGGCCACAGGAAGAGGCAGAAAGTTTGTGGGTTTTGTTTCTTCCTGATCTTCTGCACTGTCCCTGTGTCACTAGTCCCACACTACTCACTTCACCTCTCCAACACACCTCCAATGACACTGAAATCACCATGACAGGGCTGTACGGTATGCTTACTTTCGTGACACAACCTGGCATCACCCAGGTGCGAAAGATACTGACACCTGCGCACGAGATACAGAAGACGCCTACAGTGTTGTTCCTGAAAGTCTAAACAACGTCCTCAACGACACACCTGTAAAGTGGATGAGACAACTGAGTGGTCCAAGACTTTCCAATGAGCCCAAGTGTGCTCAATTTTGGGCAGGATCTGAGGATGTGAAAAATCTCACAAGAATTGTTTCGCCTGATGGGAGGTCCGACTGCATAACTTGCCAGTCAGCTGTCCATTGCGCTAACACTTTTGTCACGTTGACTGGTGTGGGGTGGGCAGAAAGTTAGCAATAAACCAACAAGACTGCAGCTGTCATACAAAGTTAGTACTGTGATGGTCAGAGCCAGTGGAACAATCCTCATGTCTGCATTCATACCATTCATACCATTAAAAATCTTTGTTTTGTTAGTCCATAAAACTGATTATGCATACTGACATACTTTTCCACATTTAGTACAAGGGTCAAGTTAAGGAATGTGTTTATAAACTTTTATCTTCATATAATTCAAGAGAAGTCACTGTGCGTAAATATTAGGTAAATTGCATTCGACAACTGACATATATACACTGACAACAAACCAGCAGACACGGCAGGCTACTTCAGGGCCAGAAAAATGGCCGATAACTGGTAAAATCATGGACTTCCAAATGGAAGGTACAGATAGGTTTGACCATGTATAGCTACCTGTCACTGGAGAAAAAAGGGGAAGATTTTTCCCTCTCCCAGGTTAACCATGTGCGTAGATCTGCTAGAACCAAATCCCCTTCATTTGTATACGCATGCTGCGCATCGAATATGCGCGTAAAAGATCCTGTAAGACACGTCAATGTCTGGTGACTTATAGAAATATGAAAACATCCAGTACTCAGGCCCACTGAAGAGGACTGCACAATATGGACAAAACAACCTGCATACACACATTTGATAAAAAATCTGATTATTAAAAAAAGCAACAACCGAAAAACCAAAAATAGAAAAGCGCAGTGGGGTGGTGGTGGGGGTATTTCCAAAACTAAACAAACAAGCCCGATGCAAAGACTGTGATAACAAACCTTTGATCATACATTATGACGATACTAATGCTGATATCTTAAAGCGCTAAATCTGTACATGTAAATCAACACAAAGCAAAATCAGAATGGTGGGATCAGGAATCTCTCTACTTTCCCAAACAAACAATATCATCTATCTGCAAATGTGAACACCATGATCAAATACTACCAAAGAAATCAGTTCAACTATGGAAATAACCTGTCCACAATGTAACTGAGGTCAAGTGTCAGCTTTCCTTAAGTTCATCACTAACATATCACTTCCAGATTATAGAAAAAAATGTTAAAAAAAAACATTCTAAAAATACCGGCAAAGGCCAGACTTACAATTTCAGTTTCAGTTTTTCAGTTTTATTGGACTAAATTTCATGAGAAATTGCACCACCGATGACATGCGATGTGAAAAACATCCAAAATGACACAACATTAGCTATATCAAGCCAGCACACAAACACAACGCACTCTTGATAAAATGTTGCCAACAAGAGCTGATGTTCCCAGGCAGTCACCCATTCCAATATAAACCAGGCCCCATGTTGCTGAAGTCCAGTGACAGGACAAGACCAGTGTTTTCAATGTGGTATGGTCATTGGCTTCCAAATCATAATGGCAGAACGGACTGTGGACAGCCCATGCCAGTGTTCACATTCTCACTACCTAAAAGCAATCTGAGTAAATAGCTAAACTATGAAAAAATACATCTCACTACCTAAAAGCAATCTGAGTAAAGCAGCTAAACTAATGAGAACAATATCATTTGCACTACCTAAAAGCAATCTGAGTAAAGCAGCTAAACTAATGAGAACAATATCATTGCACTACCTAAAAGCAATCTGAGTAAAATAGCTAAACTAGTGAAAAAAATATCATTCTCACTACCTAAAAGCAATCTGAGTAAAGCAGCTAAACTAGTGAAAACAATATCATTCTCACTACCTTAAAGCAATCTGAGTAAAGCAGCTAAACTAATGAGAACAATATCATTTGCACTACCTAAAAGCAATCTCAGTAGAGCAGCTAAACTAATGAAAAAAAGATGAAAAAAAAACCACAAAAAACCTGCACACAAAGAATTTCTGAACTTGATGTGGAAAGAAAGCAAGTGATCGGATCAGTACACAGAAGAGAAGCAAATGAAAGCTTACTGACAGAATTGCATGAGAGCAGAAAGACAAGAGCATTGTTTTGAGAAACTAGGGTTACTACTGGTAGCTGGAAATAAAATTACAGTCAACAATCTAGTGCTGTTCATGACAAACTTCCACGTACAGTTAACCAACATTCAGGTTTGACTAGACCAACGCATATGTATATATACATGTGTGTGTGTGTGTGTGTGTGTGTGTGTGTGTGTGTGTGTGTGTGTGTGTGTGTGTGTGTGTGTAATCTATCTATCTATCTGTCTGTCCTCTCTGTCTATGTATCTATCTATCTACCTATCTATCTATCTATCTATCTATCTATCTATCTTGCCTAAATGCAGAGATCCTTAAAAACAGTACTGTTTTTTAAACAGTGAAACAGACAATAAATTAAGATAACTGGCAAAGCTACTTTCACTTCAATAAATCTATTAGTGTAGACCATAAACTGCGACAACTGACAAATGATAACATGCAAAAACAACTGAGAATGTGTATTTCACACAAAATAGGATAGGCACAACATCAGGAAGTTAACTGTTCTGATTTTGTTATCTCTGTCAAATGTGTGAATTTGTTTCCTAGCTTTCATGTACGCTTGACAAGGCCAGACGGCCAACAATCTGCACCTGTCTTTTTCTTTTATCAAGTACATGTGCACTTGACAACGGCCAGACGGCCAACAATCTGCACCTGTCTTTTTCTTTTATCAAGTACATGTGCACTTGACAACGGCCAGACGGCCAACAATCTGCACCTGTCTTTTTCTTTTATCAAGTACATGTACACTTGACAAAGGCCAGACGGCCAACAATCTGCACCTGTCTTTTTCTTTTATCAAGTACATGTACACTTGACAACGGCCAGACGGCCAACAATCTGCACCTGTCTTTTCTTTTATCAAGTACATGTACACTTGACAACGGCCAGACGGCCAACAATGTGCACCTGTCTTTTTCTTTTATCAAGTACATGTGCACCAGAAAAACACAAAAACAGATCAGAAGGTGTACTTAATATAACAAAACAAGACAGGTGCACATTTTTGGCCAACAGGTCTTTGTCAAGCATGTAGAAAAGATAACAAAGAATAAATGCCCAACAGTTAGCACAAAAAAACAGTAAACAACTTCCCTGTTGTTTTTCAGGTTAGAATTGACTTGAATGCCGGCAATCACTTTGATACAGATCTAAACGTGTTTTCATTGTTTCCATGTTGCTGATTCCTGTTTGCTTAACGCCAGCAATCACATTGATACAGAATTAAATACATGTTTTCACTGTTTCCATGTTGCTGATTCCTGTTTGCTTAACGCCAGCAATCACTTGATACAGAATTAAATACGTGTTTTCACTGTTTCCATGTTGCTGATTCCTGTTTGCTTAACGCCAGCAATCACTTTGATACAGAATTAAATACATGTTTTCACTGTTTCCATGTTGCTGATTCCTGTTTGCTTAACGCCAGCAATCACTTTGATACAGAATTAAATACATGTTTTCACTGTTTCCATGTTGCTGATTCCTGTTTGCTTAACGCCAGCAATCACTTTGATACAGAATTAAATACATGTTTTCACTGTTTCCATTTGCTGATTCCTGTTTGCTTAACGCCAGCAATCACTTTGATACAGAATTAAATACATGTTTTCACTGTTTCCATGTTGCTGATTCCTGTTTGCTTAACGCCAGCAATCACTTTGATACAGAATTAAATACATGTTTTCACTGTTTCCATGTTGCTGATTCCTGTTTGCTTAACGCCAGCAATCACTTTGATACAGAATTAAATACATGTTTTCACTGTTTCCATATCCCTGATTCCTGTTTGCTTAACGCCAGCAATCACTTTGATACAGAATTAAATACATGTTTTCACTGTTTCCATATCCCTGATTCCTGTTTGCTTAACGCCAGCAATCACTTTGATACAGAATTAAATACATGTTTTCACTGTTTCCATATCCCTGATTCCTGTTTGCTTAACGCCAGCAATCACTTTGATACAGAATTAAATACATGTTTTCACTGTTTCCATGTTGCTGATTCCTGTTTGCTTAACGCCAGCAATCACATTGATACAGAATTAAATACATGTTTTCACTGTTTCCATGTTGCTGATTCCTTTTTGCTTAACGCTGCACATACTGCGATTCCGATTTAGCAAAATGTACTTTCACTTCATAAATCATGTTGGTGTTGACGATAAACTAAAGACAACTGCAAAGGATTATTTCAGTATATAATCACATTATCAGTCTTATAATTTCTGAATCACACAATAAAAATCACAAGAGTCTAAAGGATAACAAGTTTGACAGTCAGAGGAAAACCACGATAACAGACATGGGCAAGGTGAAGGAAAACAATGAAATAAATTCACATAAAATCACAAGAGTCTACAGGAAGACAGAGTTTGACAGTCAGAGGAAAATCACGATAACAGACATGGGGCAAAGGGTGAAGGAGAAAAGACAATGAACATAAATTCTGGCCAAATATTTTCTATTTATCTTTCATAACTATCATAGTCTAGTTTTATCATATCTTAATACGCAATCCTTTCCAACTATTCTTTCCCTGCTGTGTGTTTCATTGTTAATATTCAAAATATTAACAGCATATATCCCAAGAAATATCCAGACAGCAACTGTCACTGATTTAAAACAAGCGCATCAATCATTCAATGTAGCATGCATACACCAAACTAACTACCATAAAAGAATATCAAATGAGCAAATGGACTGTTCTAGTATTAAAACAGCAGAGGAAATTCCAGACAACAAAAATCATATATACAAATTCATATGTATAACCAAAAGCACAACTGGAATGTTTACAAACAATATATAATTAACAAAGTATGAGCACATATCTGCAATGTCTTATTACGTGTAAAGTAACACCACACACACACACCTATTACAATACTGTGTTATCCTTTATAACTGATTTACATGTAGTACCATTCCATGTAAGTAAAATATGGATTTTTCACAATCAAGGCCACTGGCAAATCTACCTCAGCAACACAAAATAACACATGTGACCCTTTCTCACACAATCACTAAATAAGTTGCACTTGGCACATTCTGAGCTTTACATATCAGAAAAATACAGAGTGAACAGTGTAAGATACCAATTCTATTTCTCTACTATAAAAACTGAGAGCGATTTGGTAAGTTAAAAGTTTGTAAATGCACAATTGGACATTTTTAGAAAATGATAATAATAACAACAACAACAACAACAACAACAATAATAATAATAATAATAATGATAATGATGATGACGACGATGATGATGGTGATGATGATGATGATGATAGTGATAGTGATGATGATGATGATAACACCATTTGCATAGTGTGACCAGTCCAGTTACAACATAATTGCATTATACATACAACAACAAACAAACAAACAAAAGAAGAAGAAAAGAAAAGAAAGGTGGGAGCTCATTTGCCATGTGTCTTACAATAATGCAGTGTAAACATGGTGAATTCATCAAAAATAACAACAAATCATACATGAAATTAGAAATAAGTAATAGCAGTCCACAAAAGAATGTATGAGGAAGAAAAATGTATAAATCATTATATAATTCATACAAATCTTTCATATACATGTACACTCACACACGTACACAAAAACATACTCACACACGCAAGCACTCATGTGGGGGTTACTGACAACAATCAATCCAAGCTTCAAAGGTTTTTATCACATAACTGATTACATTCCTTCAAATTTCAGTTTCAGTTTCTCAAGATGGCGTCTCCACACATGGAATGAATTCCATATGCACTAACGTCACAGGTGCCATGTATATGGTGATCATGGCACAAGCCTTAAGCCTGCACATAATCCCATGAACTGGCCAGGTCCTGAGATCCTACCTAGACTATGTTTTACCTGGTCTATATTTTATACTGGTATTTTATCAGTCTACCACTGGAATAATCTTGGTTATATGTAAATGACATGAGTATCTGTGTATCTTACCTTCAAAAAAGGAACATGCATATAAAGTAAATAAACAAATAATGAAAGGTCTGAATCATAACACAACTAGCTATCCTGAATAAACTCGTCTCATATAACAGAACCCCCCAATCAATGCCCGAATGCTCAGCTGTCTATCAACTAGATTAAGACAATATTTTCAAATTTCAACGAAACTTACTTGTGACTAGATAAAATACAATATCATTTGTCATTTTCTGGCATTCAATACTCTTTGGGGCTTTTTTGATGGGTTTATTGCTATTGAAATTGAGCAGCTGTTGGCATTGAAAACATCAAACACAAAAACTGTCTTTTTTAACACCAAAGTTCATTCTTTGTTAAAAAAGATACGAAAAATACCATGACCCACACTCATCTTTCTGGTGCATGTCAACCTATGAAACTTTTTGGTGATTTTGTGTGAACAGGTCACAAATATGTATGATGTATAACACAGGTATATTTATATGAACAGGCCCCAAATACACAGGATGTACAATACAGATATATCTATAAACAGTCTCAAATACATAGAATGTATAATACAGGTATATCTATAAACAGGTCACAAATACATAGGATGTATAATACAGGTATATCTATAAACAGGTCACAATTACATGGAATGTTTAATACAGGTATATCCTATGTATAATACAGGTATATCTATAAACAGGTCACAATTACACGGAATGTTTAATACAGGATATCTATAAATAGGTCCAAATACATAGGGTGTATAATACAGGTATACCTATGATACTGGATAATGCATTTCATTGATTGTACTTTACAACTACCAAACAAATACAATTTAACTGTTTTTCTTTACTGCAGCAACACATGTTTTCTTTCATATTTTCAATTTGAAGATGAAGCATCATTATCATCGTGTTTATGTTTTCTTGAAATGTCTACTGTTTTTTGTGCTAAGTGCTGTGCACTTAATCTTTGTTGTCTTTTGTATAAGCTTTACAAAGGCCTGTCGGAAGAAAATTTGTACCTGCCTTCTTTTGTTATATTAAATGTGCATTCTGATTCTAGTTTTGTTTTTGTAGTTCGCAGTCTTTCTGGAAATGTTCTTCTTCAAAATAACAGCATATAAGCTCCAATCAATGGTGGAAGTCTTTTAACATAAAATCTGGTTAAGCCATAGACCCTAATACTTTCTCTCTATAGAGAGGGAATTGTTTTTAAAAAGTATGTTTACTTTCTTGCAAGGGAAATAACTCTTATGGACTCTGGTTAAAAGTAGTTATGGCCATTTTTTCATTCACATTAAAGAAAAGAAGTCATCAGCATTCAGCAAATACTTGCAATAGAAGGTGCCACCATCATATGGCATCAATGGCAACAGTACATATATGGAATTCATTCCAAACGCGAAGACAGTATCTTGAGAAACTGAAACATACTTGGAGAGAAAAAACAGACAATGTGGCATGTACTTATGCCGCATGGGGGAAGATTATTTCATCAACACAATACAGGAAGACTTATTTCATCAACACAATACAGGAAGACTATTTCATCAACACAATACAGGAAGACTATTTCATCAACACAATACAGGAAGATTATTTCATCAACACAATACAGGAAGACTTATTTCATCAACACAATACAGGAAGACTATTTCATCAACACAATACAGGAAGACTATTTCATCAACACAATACAGGAAGACTATTTCATCAACACAATACAGGAAGACTATTTCATCAACACAATACAGGAAGACTATTTCATCAACACAATACAGGAAGACTATTTCATCAACACAATACAGGAAGATTATTTCATCAACACAATACAGGAAGACTATTTCATCAACACAATACCAATACAAGAATGACCAAAATCACTGACACTGCAAAGTGTCAATGCAAAAATGTTTAATTCGTTGTCCACTTCCTGTCTAAAACATGACTAATGCCAGCGTTGTTCAATTTGTTGTGCAGTTGCTGTCTCAACAGTGACCAATATCAATGCTTTCAGCACAGACTGATTATTCATCAGTCAAAAGAAAAAACACTTTAAGATTACAACCACCAGATTATTACAAGTTTACAAAATGAAACCTTTCATTCCTATAGCCTGTCCATAAGCTGCAAAACCATAACCCTTCAATCCCTCACCCTATCCACCAGCTTCCTGCTGGAAGCTGGTGAATAGGGTGAGGAAGTGAAAGGGTTAAGTTTTTGATTTGCTGTCATGGCTGACAATACAGGACGCTGGCAGACTGGGTGAGGGAGTCAAAGGGTTAAAACAGACATATATATATACCAAAAGCTCTACCTAAAAAAGAATTATATGAAAGACCAAGTTTTACCATAACCACCAGTCAATGCTGTAAGGTGGTCAGCACAACAAACTAGGTCATAGAATCAAACCCCAAACACGTTAAAAAGTTACTGCATCATTTTCTGGCCCTGACTGGTTCCTGCCTGGAGATGACCATGCCATAGAATCATTGGGAAGACTGGAACTAGACACTTGAGTCTCATCTTCTTTATGGATGCATCACTGAGGATAGCATTTAAATTTCCTCATGAACATCACAAGTGTGAGTATTTCTTGGGCCTGGAGAAAAATGTACAAACGTTTAAAAAAGATAGAAGACACTACCGTCTCATAAATTGTTCACTCACATAACACAATAAAAAATATCTGCAAAACCAAACCACTTTTGACAATGCACCAGCTGTTTTGGTAGCACAGCACTTCCTCACTGAAGGACCTAAGTAGCATAGCACTTCCTCACTGAAGGACCTAAGTAGCATAGCACTTCCTCACTGAAGGACCTAAGTAGCATAGCACTTCCTCACTGAAGGACCTAAGTAGCATAGCATTTCCTCACTGAAGGACCTAAGTAGCATAGCACTTCCTCACTGAAGGACCTAAGTAGCATAGCACTTCCTCACTGAAGGACCTAAGTAGCATAGCACTTCCTCACTGAAGGACCTAAGTAGCATAGGAATTCCTCACTGAAGGACCTAAATCTACTCTGGCCCTGAACGCCTGCAGTCATTTACTGTTTCCTTTTTTTCACTTTTTTCCTTTTGTTTTTCTCTTTTTATTGTCTTCCTGAAAAGTGTCCGGTTGTTTTGTAATTCAGACCAAATTGCTTATTCTGTTGAGTAAAAAGTCTCATTCTGTCGCTTGTTTGTGTCCTGTTTGGTATTACCATTGCCAGAGTGTTCAGTAAAAAGTCTCATTCTGTTGCTTGTTTGTGTCCTTTCTGTTTGGTATTACCATTGCCAGAGTGTTCAGTAAAAAGTCTCATTCTGTCGTTTGTTTGTGTCCTGTTTGGTATCACCATTGCCAGAGTGTTCAGTAAAAAGTCTCATTCTGTCCCTTGTTTGTGTCCTTCTGTTTGGTATTACCATTGCCAGAGTGTTCAGTAAAAAGTCTCACTCTGTCGCTTGTTTGTGTCCTGTTTGGTATTACCATTGCCAGAGTGTTCAGTAAAAAGTCTCATTCTGTCGTTTGTTTGTTCCTTCTGTTTGGTATTACCATTGCCAGAGTGTTCAGTAAAAAGTCTCACTCTGTCGCTTGTTTGTGTCCTGTTTGGTATTACCATTGCCAAGTGTTCAGTAAAAAGTCTCACTCTGTCGCTTGTTTGTGTCCTTTTGTTTGATGTTACCACTGCAAGAGAGACAATCCTGCTATCCCTCTCTTGGGGCTGAAACAGTACTTACTCAAATTTACTTTACTTGGCAATGCAGTCTCTGTGGTCATTTTATTTTTACTGTATTGAAAAACAGATGATGTTACGTTCTCAACAAACTGCATATTTGCATATCATGAGATAATTGTCATTATCAATATTGTTTAATTAACCCTTTCACTCCCGCAGCCTGTCCACCAGCATCCTGCATTGTCAACCATGTTAGCAAAGCAAAAACTTAACCTTTGATTCCCTCACCCTGTCCACCAGCTTCCAGCAGGAAACTGGTGGATAGGGTAAAGGAATCAAAGGGTCAAGTTTTTGCAATTGGTAGATAGGGTGCGGGAGTCAAAGGGTTAAACCTTTGACTCCCACACCCTGTCCACCAATATCCTGCACTGTCAACAAACTTAACTCTTTCACTATCTCATCCTTTTTACCAGCTTCCTGCATGGATAAGGTAAGGAAGTAACATGATTAAGTTTTTGCAGTTGGTGGATAGGGTGCGGGAGTCAAAGAGTTAAAGCCAGCAGTCGACTGCACACAGCCATATCAGAGCCATAACTATTTCAACACCTCTTTGTACCCACAAAGCAAAATAAGGTACACATATCAATGCATTTGCACACACAATCTAAAGATATATGCTCCTGGGATTGACCAGTCCCTCCAATTTATCACTAGGCAGGTTAAAAAACAAACCTAAATGTATTTTACAGAAGTAAGTACAATAAAACACACTTAAAAACTGGGGTAAAAAGTTGAACACCTCGTTGTGTTCCGTCTGCCGTATCGCTTACGTGGGTGCGGACGTTAAAACTCCAAACAAAAAAATAAAAACTGGCCTAATTACCTAAAAGTGCTTCTGCACATTGCATTTCCTAACAGCCAAAAACACAGTAAATATATGTGCCCATTTATCAATCCTCAAAGAAAGTCTATGTAAGGCTTTATGGAAAACACGCAAGTGAATGGGTCAGCAAGGCAGAAAATGATAGGACTAAACGACAGAAAGCGTAGGAGCGAGGGAGAAAAACAATGAGAGTGACCACAAAGAGGAAATTTCTAGCACAGAATTTCCAGAAAGTAAGATTATTATTTACGGCGAAGAGCCCTCAACATCCACATGGGAGATTATGAGATAACATTAAACCAAAAATAAAAAATGTACACAAAAGACTTTATTAAACCAAAAATAAAAAATGTACACAAAAGACTTTGCAAAACTGATGACACAATCAAATACTATCAAATACTCAGTCTGAGTGGAGGATGTCAGATCAGTGGTCGACAGATGTGGAGCATGACCATATAAAAACAAGGAAACAGGAAACATTTGTATGGAGGCATGACATAAAGGAAATGTAAATACGCTATATGGCTCTGGATGTGATGTCATTAATATGCTTCATTAAAAATAAAACAAACAACACACACACACACACACACACACACACACACACACACACACACACACACACACACACACACAACACACACACAATAATCATGTACATGGAAGCACTGAATCTTTTTAAGCTTAATAATCATAAAAACAAAAACTGCTTTCCGAAACAATAGCAATAGTTTTTTCAAGCCAGCTTCAGCAGCATTTAATACTTCATGGTCATTGCTCAAACCATAGTTCCTTGCTAAATTTATCACATTATTAGTCTCAGCCTATGACTAAGTATGACAAAATGAAACAGTGCCCTAGAAAACCGACATTATAATACTAATTAGTAATAATAACACTCTGCACAGCTATTACTTTTTTTTAACAGGATGTGGAGAAATCTTTCGTTCTCCAGTTTATTATAGTCAGCTTTTCACTCCTATACACATGTAAGTGACCTGTTCTGACAAAATGACATACGTAGCATAGGCCCAGTTGTGCTAGAGGCCTGGAAATGTGATCAGGAGTCAAAGGGTGAAGATGGGATTTTTGCAGTTTTGCATGGTTGTCCTTTCCACCATTTCCAACAAATAGTTTGCAGAAAAATTAAATACTGTATTTCTGTAAACATTCACCATAGACAAATAAAACAGCTAGCATTATAAACTGTAGAAGATGTACTTTTCCTGATGTATAAAAATAAAACTGTGCAGAAAGAAACTTGTCAGTAATTTTGTGAGAATGGGTCACATATTATAATATACATATCATGATAATTTACTTATTCAGAGTATCTTCACTAATATCACATATGATTATATCTTGATAATCATTACTTATTCATAGTATCCTCACACATATCATATATGATTACATCATGATAATCATTACTTATTCAGAGGATCTTCACACATATTATATACGGTTATATCATGATAATCATTACTTATGCAGAGTATCTTTCTCTGGCACATGATTTCAAAATCTGGAAGATTCCTGTGTCATTTATAAATTTATACAAGCATACGTTGATACAGCTGTGCAAGAACTATTCACAAAATATGGCATCCTTCATTTCATTTTACAGGTCAGTCATCGATATCTGTAAGTGTGCAGTGATACAGCCGTGCAAGAATGATTTGCAAAATATGGCGTCTATCATCACGTTTTCCCCTTCAAATGAAAGCAATCTGCATAATTTGTGCTCTAAAACGGGGGAGGAGAGACAGGTTTGTGTACTTTCAGTAGGAAGGATAAAGAAGCCAAAGAGCTCTAACATTTCATGCGTGTTACTGTTAGTAGTGCCTGGAAAAACATGGAAGACTCTGTGCCAGGTTTTACGTATGCATAACAAAACATTTCTTTCCCAACTTAAGAGACTTAGAAAACCATACATATACATGTATACATATTATTTTATTCATACCAGCAATTGGAAAGCTAACGATAGTCTATCAGCGCTTGGAAGTTGATGTAAGTTAACCCTTACATTCCCGCACCCTGTCCGCCATCTGTGAAAACTTAACCCTTTCATGTCCTCATCCAATCCACCAGCTTCCTGCAGGAAGCTGGCGGTTTGGATGAGGAAATGAAAGGGTTAAGTTTTTACTTTGCTATCATGGCTGACAATACAGGATGCTGGTGGATAGGGTGAGGGAGTCAAAAGGGTTAAAGACAGATGTTGCAGAAGTCCATGCTGCTCCAGTGGGAGTAAATCAACAGACATCACAATGTGCATTCAGCTCATTATTAACATCATTGCTTGATTTTAACTTTTGACTCCTCACCCTATCCACCAGCTGCAAAACTTTAACCCTTTTCACTCCCTCAGGAATGACAGGCAGCTGGTGGATAGGCTAGGGTCAGGAAGTGAAAGTGTTATGTCTTTGCTAAGCTGAAACAGCTGAGTGATAATGCAGGAAGCTGGAGGGAATCAAATGTTTACATGAATTGTCCATGGAATCAAAACTGGCGGCCAGCCCTCACTAGTTTCAATGTAACCAACACCAAGTACCCACTGCACAGCCTCTTCAATCCTCAGTGACAACGGTGGTTTTCTTCCAGACACCAGTTGATCTGTTTGACCCACTCCATCATGTCCTGGGGGGTGCTGGCATACACATAAAAAGTTCTCCACCTGAACACCAACCTGAACATGTTGGTCTTCTCTTGGTGCAGCCCCGTCTCCTGAACACATTCACTGCACTCATTCAGGTCCAGCACTCGGATGGGATTCTTGCTGCACTTCTCCTTGAAGTACATCAGTTCGTTCCGGCGCAGCACGAACCATCGTGTCTTCCATGTTTTGAAGTACTTACCCAGCTTGGTGAGGAAACCTTCTTTAGTGTTGAGAGAGAAGTTGATGTTGGTGTTTGTGTCGTCTGCTGTGCTGAACTCGGCGTGGACAGTCACAGACTCATACACATCTGGCTCCTGGACGTCTCGTGGATAAGCCACCTGTAGGGAAACCCCAAATGTGCTAATTTCGTAGACATTCAAAAAAGCATGAAACTTTGCTAAAACAACTACTTTGTTGCGAGTTATTTTGGAATTCATCTGCTATGAGTTGACCTAGGTAAAATGTTATCTAATGACTCCAGGATTTCTTAGTATGGGCTCATTATGACTCTAATCTATAAAAATTCCTACACAAAATACTGCCATAAAGTGGTAAATATTCTCCCATAATGGCCTGCAATACAATTTTCAAATGGGGAAAATATCTGGAGTGTATAGCTGGCAGCTGGGCAGATTGCCTATTAGAGAGATGAAGTCCCAGAGTAAGGCAAGAGAGGACTCTTCCATTCTCTCTTGGTCCTGAGGCTGGGCTGTGCCTGGTTGTTACGCGTTGTGCATCTACACCCCCCCCCCCCCCCCCCCCCCCCCCGGTTTGTCATCTTCCCACCTTGCCATTCAGCTTGTAAACAAGGTAACTGATGACTGGAGTCCAAATGGGTCACGCAAAGCGTGGACAGCCCCACTTTGCTTGGGGAAATGGCTACCATGAGGCGTCCGAAGCTTGGGAAATGATCGTCCAGAAAGTGGTGAGGCAGTGGTGCTCTGGGTCTTATCCAGCACCCTCATGTGTTTCTTGCCAAATATTTCAACAACACTTTGTTTTATTTATGTATTTGTCAGAATGGGCTTACCGTGTGAAATTCTGGCTGCTATATTTGGGGACAGCACTTTTGCTGCAGTGAAGCACCACTCATTTTTCTTCTCTCTTCTTCTTCGTTTTTTTTTTTTTTTTTTTTTCCTTTTTTCTTTTTTTTCCTTTAGCCATATGTTCCTGTTTACCTACATATGTGGATTTCACTTCAGAATTTTACCAGGGACAATGTTCTGAAAGACTTGCACCTAGACCATCACTTAGGAACTTGTGGATGAGGGTAGAAAAAATCTGCCTGACCATACAAAAATCATCACATCTAACACTCTGCCAACTGATCTGTATTGACAATATTTAGTACAATTACCAAGGATTCACACAATTTATGCTTCACGGACTTAATTATGACCACACACACACACACACACACACACACCACACACACAATTACCAGTACCAAGGATTCACACAAATTTGGCTTCACGGCACTTACTTATGACTGCACACACGCGCACACCACAACACACACACACACAATCCCTTTAAATGATTAGTTTCACATTAGTGATAATTCCGCACCTGATTATCTAAAAGACAGTCAAATTTCCCTGTTGATTAGCTTGATAAAGTTCTAAAGTTCTTTTTCCATTCAGTCTCAGTAACTACTTTTAATTTCACAACTGTGATAATGCATCAATGAAAACACACACACACACCACACACACACACACACACACACCACACCACACACACACAAAATTGGTTTTTATTTTCGTTTTTCAACTGTATTAGCTTTGTTTTCTCAGCATCCTGACGACACTGTGTACGAAGCATGTGGAATATTTGTGATATTTGATGTCGTGTTCAAGGAGTACTACTAGAAAGACTTGAACCCTTGCATCAGACTGCAATATGGGGGCTGTATCTCTGTGCCAGCTGAGCAAGGAGACTGATATATATTATTACTTTTATTTATTTACTGGCCATTATGTGATTGGCTAATGATAGAGCAAAGAAGATTCTGCACTCTTGTCTGTTCTGGGCTTGTCTCTGTGTAGTACCCTGGGTGGGCCTCAAGGCCTTCAAGTCTTCAGTTGCTTGGTTGTTACCAGGTGTTCTTCCATCTTCCTCATTTAGGAGTGTGTGTGTGTGTGTGTGTGTGTGTGTGTGTGTGTGTGTGTGTGTGTGTGTGTGTGTTGTGTGTGTGTGTGTGTGGTGTGAGTGTGTGTGTGTGTGATGTGTGTGTGTGCTATGTGTGTGTGTTGTGTCTGTCTGGCTGGTTGGATGGCTAACTGGCTGGCTGGCTGGTTGGCTGTGTCATTGTGTATGTGTTACAATATGCTAGTATGTGTCTGTCACTCATTCCTTATACTAGGCTGTAGCAGGCCAGTATATGGAGAGGCTATGTGACAGATGTGAGAGGCAGTACACACATGTATATATCACATCATAATTCATATATGTGTAGGTGTGAGGCAGTAAATGGGTAAGTCTCTGTGTATGTGTGTGTGTGTTTCTCACTTTCTGTGTGTGTCTCATGTCTGTGTGTGTGTGTGTCTGTGTGTGTGTGTGTACACATTTGTGCATGTGAGAGTTACAGAGTGTGTATACATGTTTATGTATGTTCAAAATCTTTTTCTGTGTTTGTGTACAAATGTCTGCCATGTGAGTGTGTGTGGGCATGTGTGCATATATATATATATATATATATACATGTGTGTGTGTGTGTGTGTGCATGTGTGCATGCGCGTGCGTGCGTGTGTGTGTGTGTGTGTGTGTGTGTGTGTGTGTGTGTGTGTGTGTGTGTGTGTGTGTGTGTGTGTGGGCGCCTCTGTGTGTGTGTGTGTGAGAGAGAGAGGGAGAGAGAGAGAGTGTGTGTGTGTGTTTGTGTGTGTGTGTTCATGCATGTGTGTCTGTGCATTTTAATCTTTCTCCTGATTCTTGCCATACGGTTGCTGGGCTACCATGCTAGTTAGTATTATCAAAGTTAGGCTACAAGTATAACAAATGACTGAACTAAACAGTTTTACATCAACATTAAAACGATCAGAAAACACAATCACCTTCAGCAAAACCAGCTGGCTGGATTCCGTACCTATCAGTGGTTTGTTCTTGAAGTGTTCAATGAAGTCGGATATCGTTTTGAAGGTACCGTGACCAAATATGATATTCCTGCCTGTCCACACAATGTTGAAATGCTTCACAGACTGTTCAAACTTCACAGACAAAGCATACTCTCCTCCTCCTTTGGAGCTGGACCTCAACAAATAAGTTCCATCTCTTCCGTTTTGAAGCAGGATGCTCTCCGCTGTGTGACGAGTGAGATTAGGATGAAACCAATTTAGAGATTCAATTTCAAAGCTTTGTTGAGACATATTCGGATGTTGTTTTCACTGTGATCAGATTTTCTGCACTAACGAAAGGATGTTCTGATTCTTTACATGCACGGGGGACGCTCCAGCTTTGTGTGAAGATGATTCATCGACGCATTTCCGATAACGACGAGACCAGCTCGTCTGTCATGGGCAGTTCGTGTCGTCTACGCGGATCTCGAAAAAGATGAATGCTCTCCCTTGATATAAGGCCTGCTTAGTATCAAAACGATGGTGCAACCACAGACATCTAAGATATAGACTGCGCGTGCCTGCCTGCGAGTGGCCCCATAGCGCCACCATTTACCGAGGACCGGTCTGCTCGCTCTCGGCAGCTGGGCGTAGTACAATTTAGTAATGATCGGCGTATTAATTTGACTGAAAAACGAGTTTCACTGTTAAAAAAAATATCGGGAACAACTACCAGTACTTGATCTTGATGTGTAGACGTCGGCAGAATCCAATTCTGGATATACGCGCAAACTGGGGAAAAACTGGGGGAGAGCACACAGGATTCCTAACTTTAAAAAAAAAGATTTTTGGGGGGGGGGGACTGACCGTCGGCAGGCTTCACTTCAGCTGAAAGTTGGTATAATCAGCTGGCCTAACCGCATCAAAACGATGGTGCAACCACAGACATCTAAGATATAGACTGCGCGTGCCTGCCTGCGAGTGGCCCCATAGCGCCACCATTTACCGAGGACCGGTCTGCTCACTCTCGGCAGCTGGGCGTAGTACAATTTAGTAATGATCGGCCTAACCGCAACAGGACATCTTTGAGCTGAACTCGGGGTGTCCGTTGGGGCAGTAGTTCCCCCCCCCCCTACACCCACCCCACCCAGTCGGACACAGCAAAGAAACTAAACGTCATGTTCTAAAAACTCAAGAGAAACTGTAGTTGAAACACCACTTAAATTAGTTATTTTCACTCATAAATAAATAAATAAGAAAAATTAAATTATTATAGTCAAAAAATAACATAAAATAAATGAGGACTACTTATTCAAATCAAGCCATGCACTCCTACCACCCGCTGCGACGATAGCCTGAAAAGGCTCCTGCAGCATAATTATCCAGATCGACCCCCAGCACCATCTAGTATGGTCACTGGGGCCCCCTCCTCGTTCAGCAGGCTGGTTTTGGGCTGCATCTGAGGCCAGACACAGCCATCCTGAACTGGTGTGCCGACGATAAGGTGATGATATCGTCTGGCAGACCATTCCACTCTGTTGTCGTTCGAGGGAAGAAAGAATTCCTAAAGGTGGTGGTGTTTGAGCGTTCAACCACGAAGCACCTGTTGTTGTTTCTGGCCATGATTGATACTATATTAGTAATATTATTAGTTGTTACGTGGTCCTTCTCTAAACGTGGTATGATTTTCCTTTTTGATTTGGCCACAGGTTTGAGAAATTGCTCTGCTGGTATGGCTGGGATTTCCCCCTGACGATCTTGAAGAACAAGGTAAGGCGTTGCTCCTTCCTCCTGGTCTGCAGTGGTGGTAAATTCTGCTGCTTCAGAATGGTTGTGATGCATCCAGGGGTGCGGTCTTTTTAATTCTGGGTGATGAAGCGAGCCGCACGCCTCTGGATGCTCTCCAGCCTATCAACATCCTTCTGGAGGAACTGTTTAGCAGAAGGTCATAGCTAAGGGACAGAGTCTGTTTAGTTGGTGTAGCTTTACACTTGATGCTTTGACTGATAACGGAATAAAGTGACCCCCATGACCAAGAAATTCCAATGCCATGTGTTAGGTCTGCACTATCTTATTGATAAACTGTCTACTAGGTAGGCCCCTAACAGGCGTGGGAATTCACGAGTTATTATAAACTTTACCATCTAAATAGACTGCTCTCTCTCTCTCAACACACACACTCACACACACACACTCACTCACTCTCTCTCTCTCTCTCTTTCTGCTCTGTGTGTGTGTGTGTGTGAAAGAGAGAGAGAGAGAGGTGTCAAAGGTTAATTTAGACTTCAGTGCAGCACAGTACCGTTACGACTAGGACGTGAGCATGAGTCTGGCATTGTTCTTGTCGTAGCAAATTGATCACTGGAAAGTACGTACGTAAAACGATGAGCAAAATGATTCTTTTTATGCATCAGTAAGCCCTGCGTTCAGAGCGTTAGCTAGGTCTGTTTTCAGCCTGTGTAACAGTCAAACACAATTTGCATTTATGTTAGATTTTCTAAAGGCCCCTACTGCACACACATTGAAACATTCTTCAGCTTGTTTGGTAGTGGGGTGGAGGTTTCCTGTTATAAGCAATGGTTTAGTGTGATCTTTTCTCTATGTATTTCACATCATGAGCAAGACGGTGAGTGAGAGAGAGAGAGAGAGAGAGAGAGAGAGAGAGAGAGAGGAGAGAGAGGGAGAGAGAGAGAGAGAAGATTTGCAGAAGCATTATGACTTTATGAAGACTGTGAATATGGGTTTGATGATAGACTAAAAAAGCTCTCTGTGTTGTTCCACCACATAAAATGATGACAAACCAGTAAACTAAATATGCCCATGTACATATCACTCTCTCTCTCTCTCTCTCTCTCTCTCTCTCTCTCTCTCTCTCTCTCTCTCTCTCTCTCTCTCTCTCTCATGTGAATATTTATGTCGTTTATGGAAAACATCACAGAAAGACTAAGTGCAATCCTTGTTGTGTTGTCCAGCTTTAAGAAATTTCAGAATAAACTACTGCAGAGAAAAACATCTTCAGCCAAAATATTACATTAATCCATACAGTTTTTACAGTGTCAGACTGAATTTACTCATGTTGTAGAGTATGGCGTCTATTGTTTGTAATCTGGCCATATACACCTAAATACGACTGATCAGAATACATATCATAAATGTGTTACATGTTTAATGTTGATGCTTGCTGCGGTCAATTTCTTTGATCTGATTTGTTATGATTGTCAGAGTATTTTGTTTATGGATCTGGACACTTACCCATTTTTCTTTGTTCATTTACTTTTGCTGTTAAGCCCATGTTCCCCCTTAAGTAATAATAATAATAATAATATATTTTATTTATATAGCGCAAAATCTTGATAAAATCAAATCTAAGCGCTGAGTGTATACATGCATACATACCTACATACATATGAGCGTATACATGCATACATACATGCTTACATACTTACATACATAAATCTAAGCTGAGCGTATACATGCATACATACATACATACATAAATCTAAGCGTTAATACATACATACATCACATACATACACAACATAGCACATGCATACATAATAATTACAATATTTATATAGCGCAAATCTCGACAAAATCAAATCCAAGCGCAGAAAAGACACACACGCACACACGCACGCACGCACACACACGCACGCACACACACACACACACACACACACACACACACACACACACACACACACACACACACACACACACATGCATGGCCACAAATGGGGAGAAAAGAATAAAAGCAATAAAAGCAAGAATAAAACCAATGGAAAACCACAGAGAGCACATCATATACAATTATATATTAAAACAAAGTGATTCCCCTCCGAGCGGAGACAGGCTGCAGAGGGGGGTTGAGTGAGGTTAGGATTTTATGCAGAGGAGAAAAGGTGAGTTTTGAGAGCGGACTTGAAGGAGGCAAAAGTAGATTGCTGACGGACTGAGAGAGGAAGTTTGTTCCAGGAGAGTGGACCAGAAACAGAGAAGGCTCGTGGACCATAGGTATTGAGCTTAGTGCGTGGAAAGCGAAAAGTCAGAGGATCGGAGGCAGAGCGGAGGGTACGTGAGGGAAGATAGATCTCAAGTAGGCTTGACAGGTAATCGGGGGCTGCGTTATTGAGGCTTTTGTAGCACAGTGGTGTCTAGTTTGTACTGTATGCGCTTTGATACAGGGAGCCAGTGAAGTTGTGCCAGGAGAGGAGATATGTGGTCAGCTTTTTTCTTTTTGAGTAAGAGACTTTGAACTTTTTCAGATTAAATATCATACTATGTGAATCGTGAATCTCTGTGTTTGTCCGTGTGTGTGTGTGTGTGTGTGTGTGTGTGTGTGTGTGTGTGTGTGTGTGTGTGTGTGTGTGTGTGTGCGTGGTTGGTGGTGTGTGTGTGTGTGTGTGTGTGTGGTGTGTGCGCGTGCCTGTGCGTGTGGTGTGTGTGTGTGTATGCGGAAGAGAGAGCCAAACTTTACACACACACAACACACACACACACACGCACACACACACACAAAGACACACATATGCATGCATGGCGCGCACGCACAAACACACACACACGCACACACACTCACCACACGCACCCTAATAATGGGTATCGGAGATTTCTTTAAAAAAAAAAATTGTAAACGATACAGCCTGGCTTTCTCTCTGTCCGTCATTCATTTACACAGAGTAAGCAACGGACTGCTGAGCGGTAGTAGGTCCCCACAATGGCAGCCACTCGCAGCCAGCGGTGGAGCCATTTCGCCTCAACGCTCGCAGACAGGCGCGCGCAGTCTATATCTTAGATGTCTGTGGGTGCAACCAAGGCCGCAAGGCCTATAATTATTTAGGAAGTTGTCCAGCTGGATCTGCCACTGGCGTTATACGCGCAGATAATATCTTTGATAGCAGTCTGGAATCAGATCTGTGATACATTTTTCGGTGTGTTATTTCTTGACCATATGATATCCATATCACATAGAGTCTATCTGATTTAGATAAACCTTTCCAGAACATTTCAACTAAGGGGGATGGGGGGGGGGGGGGGGTTATGGATGTCAATTGTTTCCTTGGTCAGGTAGGTTACTGTCTCCCTCCGTGGCAATGCCAGGGCTCTTTCAGTACAAATAGTATCCCAACCTTCTAGAAACCCTGTGCTTGAAATTTCTACTTTCTCAGTTTCTGTCACTCTCTTTGTTTCTTTTTTCCTTCTTTACTTTCTGTCATTTCTTCCTATCATTCACCTGTATGTGCTCGATAAAGTCATGTATTTTCTTTCAGGACTGATAACTGGTACACGTATTAAGCGCATTTTTGGCTCTAAGGAAATGAGATATGTGGAAGCAATTTTTGGTAGTCAAGGGCCGATTTTAAATATGTTTTAGAGTCCTTACTTATGTTTAAATTTGAATTCAGTCTTTTTTAATCCCCTTTGCAGTAAATTAGACGGAGTGGTCAATGCTAGGGGCATCTTCTTAGATTATGTGTGCTAATGCATTGATACATGTACTTAGGTTTCTTTTCCTTTCTTTTTAAATTTTTTTTTATTCTTGTTTAAGCGTACTATATATTTGAAACAGTTATAGCTCTGATATGGCAGTCGGCTGGGTTTAACCTTTTGACTCCGCACCTTAACCACCAACTGAAAAACTTAACCTTTTGATTTCCTCATCTTATCCACCAGCTTCATGCTGAAAGTTGATGGGTAGGGTGAGTGTATCAAAGGATTAAGATTTTGCTTTGCTGGCATGCTTGACAATGCAGGATGCGGTGCACAGGGTGCGAAAGTCAAAGGGTTAAACAAAAATAACAGTAACAGTAACAGGCTACTGTCGGGTTCAGGGTTTATACATAAGATCTCTGTATCAAGCAGTTACTGCCTGGATTCAGTGTCAGTTCCAGGTTCTTTTCTTTGTATCCCAGATGAAGAACTACACCAGACAATAAAGCACTAGTATGCTTACTTATCTGTTGGGTCGACAAAACACTTCATCAGTCTAATACATGCTTGAACTGGCAGCCAGTGGAGTTTGGGTGTGTATGTGTAGGTGTGTATTTTGTGGCTTTTATTGTTGTTGTTGTTGGAATTTTGTTCCCTGAGTTGTATACAGCAACAATGCTCCATTGTGTTTGAGCACGAATTTTGTTACAAATGTTGGTGGTGCTAGCTGTTGACACTTGACAGTAGAAACTGTGGCATACCACAGGCTACCAACTTGAATGTCAGCAATCTGTGGTAGATTGTGTGAGCACTGTTTGTTTATTTTCATTTTTGATATTCATTCCTTTCGTCACAGTGGATTTACTGTTTGGAACTTGGGCTGCTCTCCTCTTTTAAAACGTGTTGCAGCAATGCAACACTACCCAGTTTTTTTTTTTCCCTTTTTTTTGTTTGTTTGTATTTTTCACCAAGACTTCAGAAAGGCAAGAAGGCTAATTTGCCTTCAAAGGAAGGGACCTTGGAAATCAACCTATCTCTCCGATGTTTTATACCAGGAAAGCCGTGCAAATACCCAGCTCTTCGCGATTTTCAACTGCTGTGGGATCTTTATCATGCGTGGACCAGAAGGCACATGGTTCCAAGTCATTTTTCATCCCCTTCTGAAGAACTAGATGTTCAGTTCGATTTTCTGGTCAAACTGAGGAGAGAAGTAGAGGCCTCAACAGGGAAGGAACCCTGGAACCTCAAGTTTAGTTATTGACAGGCAAACATCTGAACCATTCTGCCACTGTAGCCAGGGTAGCATTGGGGTGAAGCTCCTGCCTTCAATCTGGCTGCATAGATTTGCATTGATTAAACTGCCTCAAGCCCACCCAGCTGTGATTGTGTATCTGTTCAAGTTTGGGGAAGATAAAGATGTGAGGGCAGAAGATGAGCGTTATCCTTTTAATGCTGGGCCCATGAAAAAAAAATTGAGATCACTACCACATCACTCCCTTACAACCTTAGGGTTATGGGTGACAGCATTTACCTTATCTCCCTCTGAAAGGGTGGTGATGGGAGTAGGCAACAAGAACAGGTAACCAAGCACACACACACACACACACACACACACACACACTTGTAGACATACAGATAATACACAAACACACACACGCATACATACACACACACATACAGACACGCAGATAATCACACACACACACACACACACACACACAATGCAGATAACACACACACACACATGCAGATAATAAAACACACACACACACACATCCAAACACTTGTAGACATACAGATAATACACAAACACACACACACACACACAGACAACGCAGATAATCACACACACACACACACACACACACACATACAGACACACAGATAATAACACACACAAACATGCACACACACACAGACACACACACTTTCTCTCTCCGTCCATCACACAGCACACATCTGACAGTTCAACTCCATCCTGTTTTTCTTCTTTACCAAACATGTTTATTCCATGAACAAGAATTTGATGTAACATGCCTGATCAGCAAAGACAACAGTCATTCATGATACCCCCACCTCCCAAAATATAAATATATTATTTTTCATATTTTGTGGTCTCTAGAACTACATAATGATGACTGGGTCAACTGATACAAAGTGCGTCAATAAATATTAATTTTGTCATGATGCTGACATTTTGTTCTCTTTTTTATTCAACTCTTTCACACACACAGACACACAGATAGAACAGACGACAACACAGACGACCACACACATCCAGACACACAAACACACATGTATACAAACATAGAAGAGAGAGATATGGAAAGACAAGCAAACAGAAGAAAATAGACACAAACATCAAACTTCATACCAGAAATTTCAGGCCATCAAAACATTTTCTGATAAGATCTGTCAGTCAAATGGAAACCAAAACAAAGTAAGTGTCTGGAGTTTGCAGATTGTTCAAGAAGGATTCATTTCACTCAAACAATTTCATTATCTGGCAGACTTCCTAAGGGAGGAGGGGGGCAAGAAGTGACCTATGAAACACTGAACCGACACCACCAAAATGATGGAAACATTAAGATGGGCAGCAAACAGGCCAGTTTTTTGTTGTTGTTTTGTTTTGTTTTACATAATCTTGAGTCCATGGCTCTATCAAAACAGAGAACAAAATGCAGTAAAACTTTCATGGCATGGAGGTTATTATCAAAATTACGATTATTAGTATCATTATTATTATTACTCACTGTGTAATTAGTGTTTAGAGCCCAGCCAACGAGCTGAGAGCCAAATCTGAGCCATAACTATTCAGAAAACAAAACACAAACACATGTTAACACATCCATGACCCAGGAACAGAAATAAAGTACACATATCACAGCATCCACACAAATAAGCTAAAGATACGCCCCTGGTGTTGACCATTCTGCCAAATTTATCACCAGGGTCCAACAGGCCTGCGGTGCCTAAAATTACCACCAATCAGTTCACATTTCTTTAGAGTTAAAAATGCAGCTAATACATGTACTTACTTTCCAATCCTAATAGATAAAAAGTATGTAAGGCTTTATATGTAAAATACCTACTTGCCAATCCTAATCGACAGAAAAGATGTAAGGCTTTATGTAAAATACAGAGATGAATGAACCAGTAAAACAGAAAATCAAAAGTGAAGAGATGACAGAAAGCAAAGGAGCAATTCAGATACAAAGCAAGTGACAGAAAACAGGAAATTTCTAGCACAGAATTTCTTGGTGGGAATACTGTTGATACATGGAAGCTGATCTGGCCTGTAAAAACAGTGGTGTACAAGGTAGGCAGCAAGTGATCCTGATGAGGCTCCACACAGGCTTGGCTCATGAACCCCAAGTTCAAACCAATGTCTTCACACTGGCCAAAACTGGCTCATGAACCCCAAGTTCAAACTGTCCTCACATTGGCCCAAACTGGCTCATGAACCCCAAGTTCAAACCAATGTCTTCACACTGGCCAAAACTGGCTCATGAACAACAAATTCAAACCAATGTCTTCACACTGGCCAAAACTGGCTCATGAACCCCAAGTTCAAACTGTCTTCACACTGGCCAAAACTGGCTCATGAACCCCAAGTTCAAACCAATGTCTTCACACTGGCCAAAACTGGCTCATGAACCCCAAGTTCAAACCGATATCTTCACCAACCTGCCCCAGAGGTCAAGATGACCAGACAGATGAAAATGTACTGTACAGCCATGTCACCTCTATCAAGCGGAGTGACAAGAGCTACAGCCGATATCTCAGCTGATGACCAAGCTCTATGTCAGCTGACAGGAATTGTACAAAATGGCCACATACATCACCAGATGAGGCCCAACCATGTAGAAGGCAAACAAACAAAGAAAAGAGGAAATTCTCACATTTATTTTAACCCTTTGACTCTCGCACCATGCACCATTAACCATGCTATCAAAGCACAAACTTAACCCTTTGATTCTCTCACCTTATCCATTCCACCAGCTTCCTGCAGGAAAGGTTAAATGTTTGCAGCTAATGGATCGGGTGTGGGTGTCCAAGGGTTAAGGACAAAATTGTTTGGTGCAGCCACAAACTTTCAACGTCAACCCAAGCTTTCATGCGTTGGGGGCTGGGGGTGGAGGGGGACTGGGGTTCAAGCCTCAAAGCCTCGCCCCTGCTGAAAGTTTGTGGCTGAGCCAGCCTTCACGACACCTGAGAATTTCCCTATTCAGTTCCTGAAAATGAAACATTTTCACCAATCTGTTCTTAATGCAATGAATAAAAAAACGTGAGATTGTAAAGCTGAAGGCATATAGTTGACAATATTATACAGCACATATTATGGCATTTATTTCGATTTGCATGAAAAGCAGAAGTACAAAAAGGACATGTTATAAACATGGTATTTGTCATATACTCTACAGTAATACAAACATGGTATAAACAACAAGAACAACAACAAAAGCAAGAATTTAAAAGAAGTTAGAACTAGCAGAACAAAATTTGTTTGCTACACACACACACACACACACACACAACACACACACACACACACACACACACACAGTGTACATAAACAACACACAACACACACACACACACACAGTGATACACAAACAACACACACACACACACACACACACAACACACACACACGTAACAAAAATAATTTACACACACATCTTATATCTTTCACACACAAGTACTTTTTGTTAACATACAAAATAACTTTTAAATACATTGGGCTTATATTCATCTTTGACACCACACAGTCCGGTGATTTGAAAACAAAAAATATGGGTCATAACATTATACAATAAAAACTAAACATCACATACATGAACAACATAAAAAATGTGAGTTCATAAATCCATTCTATTCATGAAATCTGATCCTTTACTTTTGTTAAAATAATCCTATGCATTCGAGTTGATGATGATTCGTGATTCTGCATTTTCGTATTGTTCTTTGGTTTCGTAATCCTATGTGTGTGTGTGTGTGTCTGTGGTGTGTGTGTGCTGTGAGTCGTGATGCTGTGGTGTCTGGTGTTGTGTGGTGTGTATGTGTGGTGGTGTGTTGGTGTGATGTGTGTGGTGTGATGTGGTTATGTTGAGGTTGTGTTCGTGGTTGTGTGTGTGTGTATGTATGTGTGTGATGTGGTAATGCATGTGTGTGTATGTGGTGTGTGTGTGTGTGTGTTGTGTGTGTGATGTGTGTGTGTGTGTGTGTGTGTGTGTGTTGTGTGTGTGTGTTGTGTGTGATGTGATCTGTATGTGTGTGTGTGGGGTGTGTGTGTGTGTGGTGTGTCGGTGTGTGGTGTGTGTGTGGTGTGTCTGTGTGTGTGTGTGTGTGTGTATGAGTGTGTGTGTGTGACTGTGACTCTGTGTGCGTGTGTGTGTGTGTGTGTGTGTGTGTGTGTGTGTTGTATGAGTGTGTGTGTGTGACTGTGACTCTGTGTGCGTGTGTGTGTGTGTGTGTGTGTGTGTGCGTGCGTGCGTGCGTGCGCGTGTCCCTCTCTCTGTGACTCTCCTGAAGACAGCATACTAGCGCAAATATTATGTACAAACCACTGAAAGAAATACACATCAACAAAACTGATAACATAATTAAACACCATATTGTTCTCTAACTGATAACATAATTAAACACCATATTGTTCTCTAATGATAACATAATTAACACATATTGTTCTCTAATGATAACATAATTAAACACCATATTGTTCTCTAACTGATAACATAATTAAACACCATATTGTTCTCTAACCTCTTCTATAAGATCATTGTGTTTGTGCCATTTCAGAGAAAACAAAGACATTTTACATGTTCTCTACAGTTACCATATTTCGTCTGGAACATATTTTGATATGTCGTGTTACTACATTACAGTATCAAACACATATAAATTATGTACACATGTGACATGAGTAAGCACTCACTCACTCACTCCCTCAAAAGCATACATACACACACACACACAAATGCATGTTCAGACACACAAATATACACACGCACACAAACTAACACTCTCTCTCTCTCACCATGATATTCAGGCAGCCTTGCTGCACAGCTCCTTGTTAATGTTAAGCAAAGTAGCAGATTAATTAGAAAAATAATACAATAAAACATATGATAATAAAATGGGTCTCAGTCATATATCTACATAAGAAAATACTGATACAACTCATACTTCTTGTTTAATTTTCATCTTTATTAATGTGTTGATGATATCCACAACATATACATGTATATATATATATATATATATATATTCCTAACAGAAAGTTGAGCAACAAAAGAAATTATATATTATATATACATCATAGTATGATGTAGGCCTTGCATCTAAAACATCTGTATACACTGCTCAAAAGCAGAAGATAATGAACTAATCCATGGTACGTGGTGATTTCCACAAAATGAGGTATTTTCATACTGATACAAAAATACCTTGGACTTAGAGTAAGTGTGGAATCATTCGCGCGCGCGCTGCATTGTGTGTGTGTGTGTGTGTGTGTGTGTGTGTGTGTGTGTGGTGTGTGTGTGTGTGTGTGTGTGTGTGTGTATGTGTGTGTGTGTGTGTGATTGTGTGTGTGTGTGTGTGTGTGATGTGTATGTGTAGTGTGGGGATATATCAGCTTCTGTATATTTATTACATTCTGTGCCTTGTAAATGTGTATATGTGCAGTGAGACCAAATCAGCTTTTAGGACAGTGGTATTACAAGAAAGAATTGTATATTTTATTATTGCTACATCATCATTCACCATCACCATCATTTATTATTCATTCATCATTATCATTTGTTACATTGTTATTATCACTATCATCCTTATTATCTTATCATTACTATCATTATCATTACTTCATTTAGATCTAGATAAAGCTAGGTGTATTATGCTAAGATGAGCGCAGTTCTACTTGTTGCTGAACTTTTGAGATGAGTATAATGCTTGCCATATGTTGAAGTGTTACATGCCAGGTCACAACCAACAGTATTCACAACTACTGTCCACTGACAATCCCATAACAGGTAACTGTACACTAACACCTTCACTGATAATCCCATAACCAGGTAACTGTACACTAACACCTTCACTAACAATCCCATAACCAGGTAACTGTACACTAACACCTTCACTAACAACCCCACAACCAGGTAACTGTACACTAACACCTTCACTAACAACCCCACAACCAGGTAACTGTACACTAACACCTTCACTAACAACCCCACAACCAGGTAACTGTACACTAACACTAACACCTTCAGAACACTGACAACAAAACACATCCACAGTGGGGCTACAGCCTTCTGCCTGATAACAAAGTCTTCGCATAACACACAGCAGATCCATATCAAATGGAGATTTTCCCCTCAAATCGTTGTTTAGCTAAATGCACTTACTTTTTCATATTAACATGCACTTTCCTAATAGAGATTTTCCCCTCAAATCGTTGTTTAGCTAAATGCACTTACCTTTTCATATTAACATGTAGCCTACTGTCCTAGCTCACAGCTCAATTCTCTGTCTTGGCCAAGAATTCGGTCAAATGATCTCTTTGGGCCTTGCTCTGGTGCACAGCCAATCAATGTCCCTCCCACTCGTTACTGTAATTGTTATTGTTTAAAGACCAGCCGACTGCGTAAAGCCATATCAGGGCTATAACCGCTTCAAAACATACACAATACTTCAACAGGAAACAAGAAAAGAAAATTAAGTACACATATGAACGCATTCGCGCACATAATCTATGGAGATGCCCCTGGTGTTGACCACTCCTTCCAATTTATCGCACACGGGATTAAAAAAAGACACCTGAATACAAATTTAAGCATACCTAAAGACACCAAAACATATATACAACGGGCATACATTACGTAAAATTGCTTCCATATATATATATCTCACCTCCCTAGAGCTAAAAATGCACTTAATACATGTACCCTATTATCAACCCTACGTAAGACTTTATAGAACACATACAGGTGAATGGACCAGCAAGGCAGAAAATGATAGGGAAAAATGACAGAAAGCAAAGGAACAAGGCAGAAACAAAGGAAGTGACAGAAAAGAGGAAATTTCTAGCACAGAATTTCCAGAAGGCAGGGATACTATTTATACTGAAAGAGCCCCCAGCATCCCCACGAGGGGGCTCCCACTTGTGAGATCAAAAAGAAAGAAAGGAAGTCAAACTGGAAGCTCACAAGACAGTAGGGTCAATGATCAGCTGTACCAAATTGAGGCCCAGGGATATCATTCAACCAAAATCGTGGCCAAAACAGAGCACAGAGCTACTAGAATAGCACATGTTATAAACTGTAATTGTGCATGAAACAAAATTCTACCCATACTTTTGCCACAGACATGTATACAGAGATGTAATCGTCATGAAGCAGACTTATACATATATATGCAATATATATATATATATATAATATATATATATATATATATATATATATATATATATATATATATACACACATACAGAGAGAGAGAGAGAGAGAGAGAGAGAGAGTTAATAACAGCAAAGGGAATACATGCAGCAGATCAATAACATTTGCGAACGACAAATATGTAGACTCTGGGTGGTAGGTAGGCATCCATCAAATCGACATACGACCTGTTCTCATAAATGTGGACATAAGATGTATGTGAGCAAGTTTGGACAGCGGATTTGCTCAAGAGGAATTCTTCATACTTGGACAATTCCATACATGCGTTCCACCCAGCAATTATCTGGCAGACTCCCTGAGCCTTCACAAAACCCTAAATGTTGGCAAGGTCTTAAAATGGGAGAGGGGAGGGAAGGACAAGGACCTATGAAATACTAAGCTGATACCACCAGAATGACAGAAACATTAGGATGGGCACTGAACAGGCCAGTATTTAACTCTCTCGCTACGAGCGTCGGGATTTCCCGATCATGTCTCAACAATGCTTGTCTATGAGCGTCGGAGAAATCCGACTTGAGTTTTGAAAATTCGTGGGGCTTTCAGTATTTCCGTTAACCGAAACTAATAGCCAGAAATAGATTCTTTGGTCATTGCTAGCCTCATTTCATGCCAAGAGGTCACTGTACTACGCAGCTGGTGAGTGGACAGTGCAAAGTTCACGACCTACTATCTCCGCAGAGAAGCAGACGACGGAAAAGCAAATGGCTGAACAATACTCAACAACTCGGCGCTGTTCAACACGATCTCTTCCTTGAGCGCACATGGAGTGTGTGCACGTTGGATTTTATGAAATTTCATTCAAAATGTGACTGTAGGAACTGTGTATTTTGTAAGACATTTTTCACCTGAAAATGACCTAATTTTACTTGTACCATTACTCAGCAACCATGAGGGTTAGAACGTTGAAATTTCAGCATGTTGTACACCAATCATTTGATATATGACCCGCCAAATTTCAAAACTCTCTGATTTCATTTCTTTGTATGAGAATTTTTCTCATGACCTATACAAATGGTGTGTATCAGGGGAATGGCAAGGGGCATAATCGTACGTAGCGAGTGAGTTAATGTTGCAGGCTGGGACTGACTTTCAGATATCAGATGGTTGTGTCCACGGCTGCATCAAAAGAACCAACCAGTCCCCATAAAAAACAACTGTGATCCGTCCAAGGGTTGAACCCACACCCCTGTGTTATGAGCATGGTGCTCTAACAACTGAACTGATGGGGACACTTTAACCCTTTGACTCCCACATCCTGTTCACCAACATCCTGCATTGTCAACCATACTAGCAAAGCAAAAACTTAACCTTTTGACTCCCTCATCCTGTCCACCAGATTCCTGCAGGAAGCTGGTGGATAGGGTGAGGGAGTCAAAAGGTTAAGTTTTTGCAGTTGGTAAATAGGCTGTGGGTGTCAAAGGGTTAAAGATGACCTGTTGGAGGGTTGAACTTACAACCCCTGCATTATGAACATGGTACTCTAACAACTGAGTTAATAGTACTAATACTAAAGTAATAGGCCACTGATTCAGAAAGGTGGTGTGGGGTTGTCTGGGTGATGAATGCCACCAACAGGATGTAAGAGCAGACATGCTGTTAATTCTTCTGATGGCAACAGCACAGCTGTTATTTCCACTAAGCAGAAATAGGTAATACCTGGAGAGCACTAGCATTCACAAGTCAAGTATAGGATGTATATCCTCATCATCATGTGCCCTGCTGCATGGCGTTGACAATCATGGCCCTCTATATGCATCTATCCCTTGTCGCTGCGAGTACATCTTCCACCCTCTCTGTCCTCAACCACCCTGCAAGTCCACACAATATTTTCTCCCTGAGTCTACCTTGTATTCAATTTCCCTCCAGCTTTCCTGTTGTGACCAGGTGCTCTGATTCCCCTTTCCTCATAAAATGGCCTATAAATGTTGCTCGTCTTTTCCTAATCTTCCTTATCAATGATCTTTTTGTGTCTAGTTCTATCAACACTGTCTCATTGTTTTCTTTGCTGTCCATGGAACTCTCAACATTCTTCTTAGAAACCACGTTTCAGCTGCCTCAATCTCGTTTCGGCTTTGACTGTCCGCGCAATTATAGTATGTATAATTAAACTAAATACTTCAGTGTCCTTGAAAATGCTTCCATGGAATAACCTGAAAGTGATTGTTTTTAAACCGCTGCCACAAATCAACCCTTTACAGAACCCCAACATTCCATATGTCATATTCAGGGAAGTTTAGCTACTTACCCTTAATTTTTTATCTGCTCTCTGGTGTTTATTACTTATTCGTGTTGTTTTATGCTTTGACAAAGGCCAGTTGGCAGAAGGTTTACACCTGTCTTGTTTCATTAAATAAAATAAAGATTCTGATCCTATCTCTGCGTTTTTCTGGTTCCTATTTGCTTGAACACAGGTGATCACATTTTGTTCTGGATTCTACACATTCTTCATGGCATCAACTTCCCAATGCTGCAGACAGTAATTTAAAACAACCCAATCACAATTCACAAGAAAACATTCACAATGGTTGGAGAAGAAAAGACCTGACAGTTAATGTTCTCAAACTGAATCATCTTTTTATTTTTCAAACGAGGATTACACACATGTGGCATTTCATCTGGCCACAACTCCTACACTTTTTTCCCCTCAGGACTTCATTTACATATCAGTCCTAGAGATGCCACATATCACTGGATGGAAAATGTCCTAGAGATGCCACATATCACTGGTAGGAAAATGTCCTAGAGATGTCACATATCACTGGAAGGAAAATGTCCTAGAGATTTCACATATCACTGGAAGGAAAATGTCCTAGACTTCATTTACGTATCACTGGAAAGGAAATGTTCTAGAAATGTCATATATCACTGGAAAGGAAATGTCCTAGAGATGCCACATATCACTGAAAAGGAAATGTCCTAGAGATGTCACATACCACTGGAAGGAAAATGTCCTAGAGATGCCACATATCACTGGAAGGAAAATGTCCTAGAGATGTCACATATCACTGGAAGGAAAATGTCCTAGAGATGTCACATATCACTGGGAAAAAATGTCCTAGACTTCATTTACGTATCACTGGAAAGGAAATGTTCTAGAAATGTCATATATCACTGGAAAGGAAATGTCCTAGAGATGCCACATATCACTGGAAAGGAAATGTCCCAGAGATGTCACATATCATTGAAAAGGAAATGTCCTATAGATTTCACATATCACTGGAAAGGAAATGTCCTAGAGATGCCACATATCACTGGATGGAAAATGTCCTAGAGATGTCAAATATCACTGGAAGGAAAATATCCTAGAGATGTTACATATCACTGGAAAAAAATGTCCTAGAGATGTCATATATCACTGGAAAGAAAATGTCCTAGAGATGTCATATATCACTGGAAGGAAAATGTCCTAGAGATGCCACATACCACTGGAAGGAAAATGTCCTAGAGATGTTACATATCACTGGAGAAAAATGTCCTAGACTTCATTTACATATCACTGGAAAGGAAATGTCCTAGAGATGCCACATATCACTGGAAAGAAAATGTCCTAGAGATGTCATATATCACTGGAAAGGAAATGTCCTAGAGATGTCACATATCATTGAAAAGGAAATGTCCTAGAGATTTCACATATTACTGGAAAGGAAATGTCCTATAGATGTCACATATCACTGGAAAGGAAATGTCCTCGAGATGTCACATATCACTGGAAAGGAAATGTCCTAGAGATGTCAGACCACAGGAAGGAAAATGTCCTAGAGATGCCACATATCACTGGAAAGGAAATGTCCTAGAGATGTCACATATCACTGGAAAAAAATGTTCTAGAGATGCCACATATCACTGGAAGGAAAATGTCCTAGAGATGTCATATATCACTGGAAAAGAAATGTCCTGGAGATTTCATTTACATATCACTGGAAAGGAAATGTCTTAGAGCTGTCACGTATCACTGGAAAGGAAATTTCCTAGAGATTTCATTTACATATCACTGGATAGGAAATGTCCTTGAGATGTCATATATCACTGGAAAGAAATTGTCCAAAAGATGTCATATCACTGGAAAGAAAATGTCCAAACGATGTCATATCACTGGAAAGGAAATGTCCTAGAGATGTCACATATCACTGGAAAGGAAATGTCCTAGACTTATTTACATATCACTGGAAAGGAACTATCCTAGAAACTTCATTTACAAATCACTGGAAGGGAAATCCTAGAAACTTCATTTACATATCAGTAAAAAGGAATATCCAAGAAACTTCATTTACAGATCACTGGAAAGGAGCTATCTTAGAAACTTCATTTACATATCAGTGGAAAGGAAATGTCATGCCATTTTAAAGGATGCTGTAACCAGATATCACCAAACATCAACTTTTGTCCCCACAGTGACGATGGGTCACATGAATACTATTTGGCATTGGGTCAGCAGCATGATCTAACACAGATGACACTACATGGCCATGACACAATTACAACACATGGACACAAGACAAGGATGACATGACACATTATGAACACACACGGACATAAAGATGACACGACACAGTCTGTACACACATGGACACAAGACAAGGATGACATGACACATTATGAACACACACGGACATAAAGATGACACGTCACAGTCTGTACACACATGGACACAAGACAAGGATGACATGACACATTATGAACACACACGGACATAAAGATGACACGTCACAGTCTGTACACACATGGACACAAGACAAGGATGACATGACACATTATGAACACACACGGACATAAAGATGACACGACACAGTCTGTACACACACGGACACAAGACAAGGATGACATGACACATCATGAACACACACGGACATAAAGATGACACGACACAGTCTGTACACACATGGACACAAGACAAGGATGACATGACACATTATGAACACACACGGACATAAAGATGACACGACACAGTCTGTACACACACGGACACAAGACAAGGATGACATGACACATTATGAACACACATGGACATAAAGATGACACGACACAGTCTGTACACACATGGACACAAGACAAGGATGACATGACACATTATGAACACACACGGACATAAGACAAGGATGACACAACACAGTATGAACACGTGACACAACACAGTCTGAATATACATGGACATAGGACAAAGATGACACAACATATTCTGAACACACTTGGACATTAAGAACAAGGACAACACATTCTGAATACACAAAGACATGGCCAAACACAGCAGAACACACAGCACAATCACAAGTGAATAATACAACCACAACACATCTAACAACCACAACACATCTAACAACCACAACACATCTAACAAGGGACAAAACAAAACAACAACACAGGGACAAATGACGTTAAAGCTCTGAGACAGACACAATGTAAGCTTAACCACCACCATGATTCTGGTCTTCAGTGCACTACCGTGTAATCAACATCACAATGGTTAAAAGAAATTATAAATAAATAAACTGAATCACAAATCTGAAAAAAAAATTGAATCGCAATGGCAACATCACAATGGCCAAATAAAGCAATAACAAAGTAAAATAAATGAAATAAACAAATCAACTACATCAAAACAAAGACAGACAGACAAGAAATCCATCATGAAGGCAACATATTTACATTTCAGTCATCAAGTCACTTGTGTGTATAATCAGTGAAGAGATAGGCAAAGTGTTCCATGGCGTCTTCTGCAGCCACGTAAAATAATGCCATTTCACCCTGTTCTGCTGCTATTTGCATATAATATTACCTTACATATTTTGTCACTGAAACCCTGTTCAATTATCTCGACAACAATCTGCACTGTTGTTGATTATCGTGGATACATTTCCACATTGATGCCTATGTATGTATCACTTTCTATGGCAGCTATGACAATGCTTATGTATCAGTTTCTATGGCAGCTGTGACAACATCTATGTATGTGTCAGTTTCTATGGTGGCTGTTTGTATGGTCCTACATTACAAATCTGTTCTATACCTTAAAATCTGCACTGCTGTTTTGATAACATGTGACATTCCAATACACGATACTGACACCAATGTTTGGAATTCTCATTACTGGTCTCAGCTGTTAGTGATATGATTACATATAACTTAATCTTCATTTCACACTTTTTGTACTTCTACTTCTGTGTCAGAAAAAGTTCCCAGACTGATGTTAGTGTGGGCATCATATTTTCAGCTACTCCAATACATGATGGCATAGGCAGCTGTTAATTTTTTCCACACCGGTTTCATGTTGCTATTTTCATGTGCTAAAACATTCCTAGACTGACTCCATCTGCACACATGTTTTCCAGCCACTGTTGAGTTAACACTGCTGTTCCAGGGGCCTAATATTTTTCACATTCACCAACAACATTCACCAACACTGCTGTTTTGATGACACAAAACTGTCCCAGACTGAATACAGCTCACAGGGTGCACTGTCACTTTTTCAGCAGCTGTTTACGCTGCTGTTCCAGAAGCCCCTCCAGGTGGTCCGCTCGCTTGCAGGCAGCTTGGTACTGTTGCTTCAGCTGTGACACAACCTCCTCCTTCTTCACTATGGCTTGTTTCACCCTGAAACACAACATCACCATCATCAGTTATATGTCACAATGGACACTACGACATTGTGACACCTCCTCCTTCTTCACTATGGCTTGTTTCACCCTGAAACACAACATCACCACTATCAGTTTATGTCACAACGGACACTACGACATAGTGACACCATCTCTCCTTCTTCACTATGGCTTGTTTCACCTGAAACCAACGTCACCACTATCATTATAGTCACAATGGACACTATGACATTGTGACACCTCCTCCTTCTTCACTATGGCTTGTTTCACCCTGAAAACAACATCACCACTATCAGTTATATGTCACAAGGACACTACGACACTGTGACACCCCTCTCTTCTTCACTTGGCTTGTTTCACTGAAACATAACATCACATATGTCACAATGGCATAAAAATACACACTCCTTCTTCTTCACGATGGCCTGTTTCATCCTCAAACCAACAACATCACTATTAAGTTACATGTCACAATGGACAATAAAACATTACACAACCACTTATTTCATGATGTAACTTCCCCTGACAGTCAAAATGGTCTCTGAGTGTAGCAATCGCAGTTTTTATACAGTTCCTTTATGTTTCAACAAGATGTGAAAATAGCAGCAAAGCGAATATCACTAACACTTCAGCATGCCCTCTATAGAGCAAAATGTAAAGTGTGTTTACTTTTCTCTCCTGTGTGTTTCACCATTCAACAAAATAGTTTTTAAAAGTAGATTTCATTGATTCTGGCTTTAATATAGAAAAAAAGTGAACATATGCAGTACAGTGTCAAATACAAAAAAGTTTTTTTCAATTAGCGATAAAACTTGCGGTGAGAAAAAAAAAAAGAAATCGTAGAAAGAAACTATTTCAATATACCGAAAGATCAACTTGCAGTGAGAGGAAAAAAAGAAAACATTGACTGAAACTATTTTGATATACTGACAGATCAAGTAACCTAACTAAGACACCCTTTTATTAACAATTTTTTTAAAACAGCTAAAATTTGTGTGTTTCTTGATATCGTGACCAAGAGAAAGCTGTGTTTCCTATGAGATATTAACAATACATGCATTAAGAAAAAAAAAACATTGGTGGCATTGTGCTATATTTGCATGCTTGGTAGGAAGAGGAACCCATATTTCACACGGCAAAATCTATCTGTGACAAGAAATGAATTCAGTCCAATCTAATTCATTATAATTCAGAGTCTGTTTCATTCTGCAACCAACCGCGGCCACCAGAAATATAGTCATTATATATATCATTTTCAGCTACCACTGAACTCCATGTTGCTGATGGGCAACATGTATCATTTTCTGTCTTTATTCAGACAAAAACTTCCCTACAAAGTACGCCAACAGCTATGCCTCAAAACCAACTGACCTTGCATGAACTTCCTCCAGCTCTGCATCCTTGACCTGTTTGACCTCTTCTGCTTCCTGTTTGGCTCGTTCCAGGTCCAGGCGATGCTTGGCTCGTAGTTCAGCAATCTCATTCTTGATGCGTCTGTTCTCCTCCTCTGTGGTGACGATGCGGTCGGCAAACTCCTGTCGTATGATGTCTGAGACATGGCCACGCTCTTCTCGCATCTTCTCCAACAGCTGAAAAATCAATTCAGTACTCATCATGTGTCTTGCCACATGGCACTGGTAATCACGATCCTCCATACTTATCTATCTTTTGTTGCCGCAAGTATGTCTCCCACCCTTTCTGTCCTCATATACTCCGCAAATTCATCCGATGTTTTCTCCCTAGGTCCACCCGGTGCTCTTTTTCCCTCTAGCATTCCTGTTGTGACTAGGTGCTCAAATTTCTTTTGCCTTATAAAATGTCATAAATGTTCCTTGTCTTTTCCTATTCTTCTTCATTAATGTTCTTTTTGTGTTTTCAAGACTCTCTACCACAATATAACCCTTTAGAATATTGGTCAAGATGGATCACTTGCAGATCATGTGGACAGCTGCATGAAATGCGGCTACCGACACAGAGCTAAGCTGGTTAGATTACATATAGGTTTTTGATTTGGAGTAAATAAAGTTAAAATTAATAAGTTTACTACTCCTTTAATGAATGGAAAAGATTGTTTCCCCATAACCCACAGGTCATAGAGTGCGATGTTACAGATATCACTTCTCAGGACCAATATCATGAGGGCTCTACCTCCCTTGTTGTTCAATCTTTCCACCCAAAGCTGTGGACTCACCATCTGATATCTCAAGTTGATCCCAGCCAGCAACATTAAAAACTGGTCTGTTTGTTATCTTGGCTTTTCCATCATTCTAGTAGTGTCAACTTAGTATTTCACTGGTCTCTCTCCTCCCTCCCATCATGATCTCAAGATCTTGCCTGTACATATAGCTTTGTGTAGTTTCAGGGAGTCCACCAGGTAACTGCTAACAGATTTGGGTGGAGTGCATATCGACCCATCCAAGTGCAATGAATACCTCTTGAACACAGTCCAAACTTTACAAATCCATTCAAAGATTAAGTTTCCCACAAACTGATGGATCACTGGGGAGTGAGTTGTTAGACACATCAACTTCTCTGATGGCCAGTATAATGAGGGTGGTATCCATCTCCTTTCCACAGCTGTTTTATCTCCTCTCAAAAAGGGACAGATATCCATTAAAAGCTGGACTGAGGGAAGAATGCAAATCTAGTTCTTTTAGGAACAATAAGTGATCTGTTCTCAAGAAGGAAAACATGTCGAGTTGGTTTTTGGAGATGTGAAATTACTGCATCATTTGAAAGAGCATAAACTCTCCTTTCCAAAGAAATATAAACAAAATCTCTAAGACAAAAACTGCAAGAGCTGTAGCCAAATGAAATGTCACACGCATGATCCTTGTTCTGAGACTAAGGAGGAGAAAGCTGCAAACATTCACTGTAAACTTTTCCCTGGAAACTGGAACAAATGCTCTGATGTGACGTCTGATTGGGTTATTTTGAATTAGTGCGTGCAGATGAGCTTCAAAACGATGTGTGGAATATTGGGATTACATGAAGGGTTGAGTTGTGGTGGTGGTGTAAAAACTGACATATTCGGGTAAAACTGACATATTCGGGAAATTTGTCAAATATGGCTGAGGATTATCACCATGTCTGTTCAGTTTTGTTGTTTTTATAGAGGAAGAATTTCGCTGTGAAAAATTCTTGTATGCCTAAAGAACAATCCCCAGAACAAGCTGACAATAAACTGCTGGATGGGACCCAGACCAACAATGCCTCACCACCAAAGGGATAATCACCTCCCAGCTTCCCATGCCACACAGTGGCCATTGTGCCTACTGCAGGGTTGGGGAGGAGGAACGTCCATGTGCTGCATAACCAATTCAGACCCAGTCATCAGTTACTTTGTTCAAGACAAACCCTGGGACACAGCCACACAATGCACACCAGCTAGATCCACCCCAGTCACTGGACAAAGAGAAATGAACCAGCCCTGCTTTGCCTTACTCCAGGACTTCATCTCTCCTCCGGGCAGCCACCCAGCCGCCAGCTTGCACAGCTGCCAACTTTTCACCTTTTACTACAGTCTCCACACTTAGCAGTCAGAAGCTCTCCACACTGCTTTACCACAACCACAGGGGGTGTGCATATGATCCCAAATGTGGTCAGACATGATGATCAGGACACAACCTATTTTGCTTTTCAGCTAGGTCTGACATTCCCCCCAAGGGATCCCAAGTTTGCTGTCTTTCAGAGCTGTCACCAGGACTTTCCCTGCAGTCATCAGATCTGAATTCCTGAAGCCAGCAGCCAAATCACAGTTCAAAGTTCATAAGACACACCCAAGGTGAAGTCTCAATCTGACCTTGACAGAACCTCATCATCTTTCTAGGGCTTTATCTCAGTTCAGCTACATCCAATCTATATCATAGTCCACGAGAATGTACAGCTTTTGGACACAAGTGTTCTAACCATGCAGCTACCCCATCTCACAACCATAGAATCAGAAAAATAAAAGAAGGCATGCTGAAAGTCAAAACACACACACACACACACACACAACACACACAACACAAAACTTGCTCCTCCCTGATATGTCAGTCCTGACCTTCTTGGTTTGTCCCTTTCGTGATAACTCCTCATTCCTTCTGTCTTGGATGATGACCTTGACGAGTTTCATTGTTCATTCCCTTTTACCATGGCCTGCACACAGTATACACACCATTAACTGTTTGCCCTTTCACGCTGACATCATTAACCCTTTTTACCATGACCTGCACACAACATCCACACCATTCACTGTTCACCTTTCATCTGACATCATTAACCCTTTTTACCATGACCTGCACACAATATCCACATATTAATTACTCACCTTTCATGCTGACATCATTAACCCTTTTTACCATGAACCAGAAAAACACAAAAATAGAATCAGAACATGTATTTAATACAAACAGACAAGACAGGTGCAAATTTTCAGCCAACTGGTCTTTGTCAAGCATGAACTTAAAAATCACAAACAAACAAACACGCAAATACAAAAATCGGGAGAAAAAGACTAAAACTTCCCTGCTGCTTCATCCAGTGGGACAAGAGTCCTGACAAAGCAGCAGGGAAGTTTTAGTCTTTTTCTTCAGATTTTTGTATTTGGTCTGTGTTCGTTTGTGATCTTACGTTTACGCTTGACAAAGGCCAGTTGGCCAAACATTTGCACCTGTCTTGTCTGGTTGTATTAAATACTCGTTCTGATTCTATTTTCGTGTTTTTCTGGTTCCTGTTTGCTTGAACATGGGCGGTCGCATTTGCTTTGGATATTTTACTAATGTTTGTCTTGTAGTCTTATTTGAATTCTGATGACAAGTAAATCATTATCAGTAGTTTTAGTTTATTATAAAGATTCTCCTTGCTTCCCTCTTATTTCTTTGGTATTACCTATATGCCTTGGAAGCAACCCTGTATATTTCTGTCTTGTCTGTGTGTGTGTGTGTTTGGTCAGTTCAAGAATAAAAGACTATGTCAATCTTGAAATAAGACCAATATATTGTATGTATTTCTCTCCTCTCTCATAGTTGTGTGTAGGTAGGGTAGTTGCAGAGTATAAAGGTAGGCTTGGGCGCTCCTTTTTTGAGGAGTGTTCTGAGCTTACAGTTTTTGTGCTTTGTATCTGCTTCTATGCTAGCTGAACGGGTAGCGCAAACTATGTTAGATTTGAGAAGTTCTACAACATGGGAGATAATTCCTATGTGACTCTCAAGAGTTATGTTCTTTGATTAGTAGTTTTAGTGTTAAAAGCCCAGCTGACTGCCCTGAGCCTTATGAGGGCTATAACTGTTCATACAAAATGCATGTCTACACACACTGCTGATCCTGGACAAAAAAAACATGGTAAAGAAAATGAAGTACATGTATCTTGAGCTGAGTCTCACACCATGACAGCAAAGGACAATCAGATATGTACATACTGTCCACTGCTCTGAGACCGATATGGTTAGGTTAGTGACTATAATACACAGCCCTGGCAGTTAATTTCCATTTTCAATCATTTCACTGCAAAAAAAGATAATAACATGTTGCCATGTCTTCAATTAAACACACACACAACACACACACACACACACACACACACCATCACACACACACCAACACCACACACCCACACACACACCATCACACACACACACACACACACACACACACACACACACACACACACACACACACACACACACACACACACACACACACACATCACACACCAAAAACAAAAAATGATCAGTCTGATACTTCCAAGCTCTTACAGGACTTCATTCCTTGGTTGGAGGGCTCAATTATTATACATAAAAGCTTTCTTCAATGTCAGAAAATTATATGAAATAGACTGCTGAAGACTGCTGAAGACTGTTGAAGACTCACCTTGACTTAATGACTTGTTCAATATCAGAATGTTAGAATGAACAGGCAGCTGAACACTCACCTTGATTTCATTGTACTTTTTGACGGCCCTTCTTTCTGAGCTTTCCAGCTCCTTCGTCTCCACCTCAAACTTTTCTCTCAATCGTCTGCAGCAGAAACATAACAGTTTTGTTTGATTTTGTTATTATACTGATTTCTTTTCTCTGAATTTCACCCAGCCAACTGTATAATTTCATCATCAGTTTGACACACTGATCACCAAATACATGTGTATATAAAACCACACCTTTGCTTTTACGATCTCATTACTTGACCTTGGGTTTTGTAACCCTTAGTGACCTAATCTTGGTTCTGTGCGACCTTTCTGACCAAAGTTTCACTGCTGTACACGGCTGCATTTTCACAACCATTCTGACACTCTTCAGATGCGAGCCAGTATCGGCCAGCTGCGAGTGCTATTTTTAGCCAGGCAGGGTCAACCAAAGTCTCATCTCTGTAGCGCGCCTTTGTGCTCAAGCACTAGTGATAAAGAAGGAAGCTGAGTGCGCTATACACAGCAGCGGAACGGGTGAAAAGGATATGGGGAGTGGAAGGGAAGGGGAAAGATGCATGCTATTAATAGCCCGCAGTAATAGCCGGCAAGGCAGAGCCAACTAAAGTATCTTGGATTTGTGCGCCGTGTGTAGCTTCTTAACCTGCCTTTGGTGTACTGACATAACTGATGTCACTGTGGTTTATGTCTGCTACATGATACTACACCCCGTTTCTGCTATCCATCAGTAGTGGACTACACCCCGTTTCTGCTATCCATCAGTAGTGGACTACACCCCGTTTCTGCTATCCATCAGTAGTGACATTTGTGTCTAATGACATAACCAACCCCATGTCTGTGTATTGCTTTTATGGACTGGTAGACAGACAGACAGATAGCTAGACAAATAAACACAGATAGCTAGGCAAATTAAACAGAGACAAACAGACAGACAGACAAACTGACTGACAGACAGATAAATACACAGACTGATAGACACACAGATAGATTAGATAGCTAGATAAGCAGGCAGGCAAGCAGGCATGCAGGCACACACACGTAGATACACAGACAGACAGACAGACAGATACAAAGATAGATAGATAGACAGATAGATAGATAGATAGGTAGATAGATAGACAGACAGACTGATAGACAAACAGATAGACAGACAGATAAATAGATAGATAGATAGATTGATAGATAGATAGAGTGATAGATAAGCAGAAAGATAGGTAGAAAGATAGGCAGACAGATAGGCAGACAGACAGGTAGATAGGCAGACAGATAGAAGCAGACAGATAGAGGGACACACACACACACACACACACACACACACACACACACACACACACACACACACACACACACACACACACACACACACACACACACAGCTACTGACCTCAGTTTGGTTTCAGAAACCTTGTCACTCTCCTCCCTGGCCACACAAGAGTCCTCCTCCAGACGCGCGATGACGATCTCTATCTCCTTGTCTCGCTCCTTACGCACCTGTTGGGCCACCATCAATCCACTCACAAAAATATTCTTTCTGTGCGCATGCATCTTAAAAACAACAACTTTAAACCCTTTCACTGCCTCACTCTATCCAGCAGGTTCTCCCTCATCCTATCAATAAAGTTCCTACAAAATGCTGTTCTTTGTTTTTGCTGCCCTTCTTCCGTGTCTCTTCCCCCATGCCATCCATTTCAGCTCTCCAACACACTTCCAAACCTACTAAAACTAAGATCACTGTGACAGCATGCCAAGAAGGCCACAGAATCTTTATCTTTTGTTCCATGTCTTCCTAAACTTTATTTTTTGTTCAGGTCTCTTCTTAATCTTTATTTTTGTTCTTGTCTCTTCTTAGTCTTCATCATTTCTTATATCTTTTGTTCTCTTCTCTTCTTACTCTTCACGTTTTCTATCTCTTTTGTTCTATTGTCTTCTTACTCTTCATGTTTTCTATCTCTTTTGTTCTCTTCTCTTCTTACTCTTCATGTTTTCTATATCTTTTGTTCTATTGTCTTCTTACTCTTCATGTTTTCTATATCTTTTGTTCTCTTCTCTTCTTACTCTTCATGTTTTCTATATCTTTTGTTCTATTGTCTTCTTACTCTTCTGTTTTCTTATCTCTTTGTTCTATTGTCTTCTTACTCTTCATGTTTTCTTATCTCTTTTGTTCTCTTCTCTTTCTTCTTACTCTTCATGTTTTCTTATTTCTTTTGTTCTATTTCTTCTACTCTTCATGTTTTCTTATCTCTTTTGTTCTATTCTCTTCTTAGTTTCATGTTTTCTATTTCTTTTGTTCTATTCTCTTCTTAGTCTTCATGTTTTCTATCTCTTTTGTTCTTGTCTTCTTACTCTTCATGTTTTCTATATCTTTTGTTCTTTGTCTTCTTACTCTTCATGTTTTCTATCTCTTTTGTTCTCTTGTCTTCTTACTCTTCATGTTTTCTATATCTTTTGTTCTTTGTCTTCTTACTCTTCATGTTTTCTATATCTTTTGTTCTCTTGTCTTCTTACTCTTCATGTTTTCTATTCTTTTGTTCTATTGTCTTCTTACTCTTCATGTTTTCTATCTCTTTTGTTCTCTTGTCTTCTTACTCTTCATGTTTTCTATCTCTTTTGTTCTGTCTTTCTATCTTCTTCATGTTTTCTTATCTCTTTTGTTCTATTGTCTTCTTACTCTTCATGTTTTCTATTCTTTTGTTCTCTTGTCTTCTTACTCTTCATGTTTTCTATTCTTTTGTTCTATTGTCTTCTTACTCTTCATGTTTTCTATTTCTTTTGTTCTTTGTCTTCTTTACTTTCTTTTTCTTATCTCTTTGTTCTATTAGTCTTTTACTCTCAGTTCATTTCTTTCGTTCATGTCTTCTTACCTTATGTCTGTTCTTCTATTCTTACGTCTTTTACCACTAATTCATTCTTCTGTAGTCTCTCCTCACTGTCCTCGTTCTCCCCTGTACAGCCAGTTCGTGTTTCTTCTTGAGTTCTTCACAGTGTCACTGATCAGCTATAAAATCTAGTAGCCGCTGTTAAATCTCACTCCTCTTTTTATTCATTATTATTTGATACAACTCCTCTTTTAATTCATTACTAATGTTTAGAATACAACACTCCTCTTTTTATTCATTACTAATGTTAGATACAACACTCCTCTTTTTATTCATTACTAATGTTAGATACAACACTCCTCTTTTTATTCATTACTAATGTTAGATACAACACTCCTCTTTTTATTCATTACTAATGTTAGATACAACACTCCTCTTTTTATTCATTACTAATGTTAGATACAACACTCCTCTTTTTATTCATTACTAATGTTAGATACAACACTCCTCTTTTTATTCATTACTAATGTTAGATACAACACTCCTCTTTTTATTCATTATTAATATTAGATACAACACTCCTCTTTTTATTCATTACTAATGTTAGATACAACACTCCTCTTTTTATTCATTACTAATGTTAGATACAACATTCCTCTTTTTATTCATTATTAATATTAGATACAACACTCCTCTTTTTATTCATTACTAATGTTAGATACAACACTCCTCTTTTTATTCATTACTAATGTTAGATACAACACTCCTCTTTTTATTCATTACTAATGTTAGATACAACACTCCTCTTTTTATTCATTACTAATGTTAGATACAACACTCCTCTTTTTATTCATTACTAATGTTAGATACAACACTCCTCTTTTTATTCATTACTAATGTTAGATACAACACTCCTCTTTTTATTCATTACTAATGTTAGATACAACACTCCTCTTTTTATTCATTACTAATGTTAGATACAACACTCCTCTTTTTATTCATTACTAATGTTAGATACAACACTCCTCTTTTTATTCATTACTAATGTTAGATACAACACTCCTCTTTTTATTCATTACTAATGTTAGATACAACACTCCTCTTTTTATTCATTACTAATGTTAGATACAACACTCCTCTTTTTATTCATTACTAATGTTAGAAGCCCAGCAGATTGCACAGAGCCATGTTAGGGCTATAACCAGTGTTGATTCTAGGATTTTCAAAAAGGGGGAGCAGGCCCCCCCTCCAGTCAAAAAAAGGGGGGCAGCCCCCCCCCCCCCCCCCTCCAGACAAAAAAAGGGGGCCTGACAAAACCAGTGGGGGGTCAGCGGCGGCAGGGCAAAAACAGTGACAGAACTAACACATGGTGGCACACTGACAGTGACACAGTCATCCGAGTCGCTGAGACTGCCACCAGTATCCCGAGGCTCTTCCGTCGACACTGTTGATTTTATCGGTAGTTTTGCCTCCTGTACTTGTCGATGGCGCATCATCATCAAACGGTACTTCAGTTGACACCTTTTTTTTTTTTTTGCAGCCTTTTGAACTCTGAAATCAAAAAGTGTTCGCTTCATATTTGCGTTCGGCGCTCAAATTCTGACAATGGCGGCTGTGTCATTTCCGTTCGATAGGTCTGTGTAATAAATGCTGATTGGTTTACAGCAACCAATCGTAAAGCTTCGCACTCAGTCGCCCCTACCACTTGCTAAAAATAACCACGGTGTGCTTGGCATGGAGTGGGACCTATGAATCAGCTAGGCCTAGCCTGCCTGTGTTGCCTGCGAGGCTGATTCGGCCAAAAGCTAGATGTGTAGACGGTACGCGTTGGCGAGCAAAACGTGCGGGCTTTCTTTGATAAATGCAGGATACTGCCCGCATGAGGCTTGATTTTTTTGCGGGCAAAAGAAAAAAATCGTGTGAATCCCGCGATCCCGCAACACTGTATAACCATCTCAAAACACACATAAAGCCTCACTGACCCTGAAAAAAAAAAACCATGTGGAAAAGGAAGTACAGAGAAAAAAAGCATTCAGAAAGGAAAATGTTGTACACCAATCAATGCGTTCCTGCACATAATCTAAGGACGTGGCCCTGCCATTGACATTCGACCCTGATTATCACCTGAATACAAACAGATAACATAAACAAACCTGAACACAAATGTATAAGCGTAACTAGGTATACTAATGTATAAAAACTGACCTATTACCTACAACTGCTTCAACACATCACATTTCCTTAGAACCAAAAATGAATTAATATATGTACCCAATTGTCAATCATAAGTATGTAAGGCTTCACAGACACACACAGGTGAAAAGACCAGCAAGCCATAAAGTGATAGGAAGAAATGACAGAAAGCATAAGAGCAAGCAGAACCAAACAAAAGAGAGTGATGACACAAGAGAAAATTTACAGCATGGAATTTCCAAAATGTGGGAATACTACTTACACCAAAAGAGCCCCCAACAGAGGTGACCCCTCTTTTGACACCAGAAATGCATGAAAACAATAAAAATGTACATTTAGATGGAATAAAACAGTGGAGATACTGTTACGTATTTTGGTTCATACATGAAATACATGCTCTAATCCTCTTTTCCTGTTTGTCTGTTTTCTGTCCCTCACTACAATGGCAGTGGCTCTGATTCAGGTCATCCCTTTCTTGCCGGTAAATACTACTGTACAAGGACTCACATGATGGCGACGTTCCTGCTCCTCTTTGGCTTTCTCAAACTGTTCCTTCATGGCAGACAGGGCCAGACGATGGGAGTCCTCTAGCTGTCGACGTAAAGCGTCCAGCTCTTGGCGCTGGCGTGATGCGTTGCTGGCTAGCCGATCTTTCTCATCCTGAACTTCATTGTAGAGACGACGTCTCTGTTGTTGGTAAGCTTCCTCTTCTTGCTGGAGTTGTTTCTCGTATCTGTGAAAATGATGGATTTTATTGATTTGTTTGTTCCTTTATCTGTCCTGTTACTTATGACATGTTAACCTCTTGACTTTGTCTACCAAACCCGCTCGTTAGTAAAGAGGCTGTACTGTAGTGCGGCTGATGAACTCGCTTGTCTCTGACCTCTTTCTATTGTTGGTCTTACGATCATTATTTCCATAGGTGATCATGCACAAAGATCGAGACAGAACAACAAAGAACAGCACTGGGACAGGAGCTACAGTTACATCATGCGCATTCACGCACATGGGGCCCTGAGGGTTAGTTCAAAGCAGGCCACTTTCAGCTTCTAGTAATCATGAATATTAGCCACTAAAATCAGGTCAAGAGAGGGCAATCTAGATGCATTCAGTCCAACATGGTATAGTATATGAACCCAACCTTTGCTTTAGTTATGCCCCTTTCTCTCCCCTCCACTTCTGTGCTCCTTCTCCTTCCCCCTTTCTTTCCCCTTTTTCAATCTTCCTTAAAAAAAAAAAAAACAGAATTGTTTCTTACTGACTGGAGGTGTGTGTATGTGTGTATGTGTAGCGTTTGTGTGCATGTGTATGTAAGGTATATGTGTGTGCATGTGCTTGTATGTGTGCTATGAATATGTGTGAACATGTTCTCAAGTCATTATGGGTGAATCTCGACCAAATTTTGGTTAATCCCGTGGACTGTTGAGGAGTCACCAAAATCTAAGCGTTAAAGGTAAAGCTCCATTCCAAAGTCTTAAGTTCTACAGAAAGGGGGAGAAATATCCCTGTATGAACTGTGGTCTGAACCTGGACCAAAAAGTGCCTAAAATCAGCACTGTTTTGTGGGATGGCATGCAAAGAAAAGTTTCTCGGATCTTCTGAAAATATTTTAAAACTGTCAAATATTTTTGTATAAAAAAAGAAATAAAAGGGAAAAGCTAGACCATCTTGGCTTTTGTTTGTTAATTTGCTTTTGTGTTAAACTAACATTCCCCCCACCCCAATCCACTGCACTGGCCTCTCTCTCTCTCTCGTTTCATTTGCAAATATGTAATGCAAAACATTTAAAAAGCATCTTGAAATGTACACAATCTTCCCACTCTCTCTCTCACCTTTCTTTTCCAAGTTGTCTTTCCCTGGCAACGGCGGCCTCTTTTTCCTGTGCCAGCTGGTCCCTTAGTTCCTCTGTCATCTTCACATAGCGCTGTGCCGCTCGCTCGTCCGATTCCAGCAACTCCGCTTCATGCACTTGCTTCATCTTCTTGACCTCCGCCTTGTGCTTGGCAATGAGACGCTGGATCTCAGGCTCCAGGCCCTTCACTGTCATGTCCTGTGAGAACAGACAGACAGACTTAGATCCCAAGATCTGTCTCAGAGTCATTCATTTGTGAAAATGAAAACTATCCATTTGTGACAGCGACTTAGATTTGCTACAGAGATGGCCTTATCTGTCTGTCATAAAGACTTACACCCTAACAATAACTGTTACAGAGATAGCCTTATCTATCTGTCATAAAGACTTACATCATAACTGTTACAGAGACGGCCTTATCTATTTGTCATAAAGACTTACATCATAACTGTTACAGAGACGGCCTTATCTGTCTGTCATAAAGACTTACACCATAACAATAACTGTTACAGAGATAGCCTTATCTATTTGTCATAAAGACTTACATCATAACTGTTACAGAGACGGCCTTATCTGTCTGTCATAAAGACTTACATCATAACTGTTACAGAGATGGCCTTATCTATTTGTCATAAAGACTTACATCATAACTGTTACAGAGACGGCCTTATCTATTTGTCATAAAGACTTACATCATAACTGTTACAGAGATGGCCTTATCTATTTGTCATAAAGACTTACATCATAACTGTTACAGAGACGGCCTTATCTATTTGTCATAAAGACTTACAAGATAACAATAACTGTTACAGAGACGGCCTTATCTATGTGTCATAAAGATTTACATCATAACAATAACTGTTACAGATGGCCTTATCTATTTGTCATAAAGACTGACATCATAACTGTTACAGAGACGGCCTTATCTATTTAAAGACTTACATCATAACTGTTACAGAGACGGCCTTATCTATTTGTCATAAAGACTTACATCATAACTGTTAAAGAGATGGCCTTATCTATTTGTCATAAACACATCATAACAATAACTGTTACAGAGACGGCCTTATCTATTTGTCATAAACACATCATAACAATAACTGTTACAGAGATGCCTTATCTATTTGTCATAAAACATCATAACAATAACTGTTACAGAGACGGCCTTATCTATTTGTCATAAAGACTTACATCATAACTGTTACAGAGATGGCTTTATCTATCTGTCATAAAGACTTACATCATAACATAACTGTTACAGAGACGGCCTTATCTATTTGTCATAAAGACTTACATCATAACTGTTACAGAGACGGCCTTATCTATTTGTCATAAAGACTTACATCATAACTGTTACAGAGACGGCCTTATCTATTTGTCATAAAGACTTACATCATAACTGTTACAGAGACGGCCTTATCTATTTGTCATAAAGACTTACATCTTAACTGTTACAGAGACGGTCTTATCTATTTGTCATAAAGACTTACATCATAACTGTTACAGAGACGGCCTTATCTATTTGTCATAAAGACTTACATCTTAACAATAACTGTTACAGAGACGGCCTTATCTATTTGTCATAAAGACTTACATCTTAACAATAACTGTTACAGAGACGGCCTTATCTATTTGTCATAAAGACTTACATCATAACTGTTACAGAGATGGCCTTATCTATTTGTCATAAAGACTTACATCATAACAATAACTGTTACAGACGGCCTTATCTATTTGTCATAAAGACTTACATCATAACTGTTACAGAGATGGCTTTATCTATTTGTCATAAAGACTTACATCATAACTGTTACAGAGATGGCCTTATCTATTTGTCATAAAGACTTACATCATAACTGTTACAGAGACGGCCTTATCTATTTGTCATAAAGACTTACATCATAACTGTTACAGAGATGGCTTTATCTATTTGTCATAAAGACTTACATCATAACTGTCACAGAGATGGCCTTATCTATTTGTCATAAAGACTTACATCATAACAATAACTATTTTTTTTCTTATTTATGTGTGGCTGTTTGGTTCTTTTGTTAGAGCTGTGGATTCACGATCTGATATCTTGAGTTCAATCTGCTGACTTCAGGCCCAAAACTTTAAACACTGGTCTGTTTGCTGCCCATCTCCATGTTTCCATCATCCTGGTGGTCTGGCCTGTTTGCTGATGATCTCAATGTTTCCATCATCCTGGTGGTCAGGCCTGTTTGCTGCCCATCTCCATGTTTCCATCATCCTGGTGGTCAGGCCTGTTTGCTGCCCATCTCCATGTTTCCATCATCCTGGTGGTCAGGCCTGTTTGCTGCCCATCTCCATGTTTCCATCATCCTGGTGGTCAGGCCTGTTTGCTGCCCATCTCCATGTTTCCATCATCCTGGTGGTCAGGCCTGTTTGCTGCCCATCTCCATGTTTCCATCATCCTGGTGGTCAGGCCTGTTTGCTGCCCATCTCCATGTTTCCATCATCCTGGTGGTCAGGCCTGTTTGCTGCCCATCTCCATGTTTCCATCATCCTGGTGGTCAGGCCTGTTTGCTGCCCATCTCCATGTTTCCATCATCCTGGTGGTCAGGCCTGTTTGCTGCCCATCTCCATGTTTCCATCATCCTGGTGGTCAGGCCTGTTTGCTGCCCATCTTCATGTTTCCATCATCCTGGTGGTCAGGCCTGTTTGCTGCCCATCTTCATGTTTCCATCATCCTGGTGGTCAGGCCTGTTTGCTGCCCATCTTCATGTTTCCATCATCCTGGTGGTCAGGCCTGTTTGCTGCCCATCTTCATGTTTCCACCATCCTGGTGGTCAGGCCTGTTTGCTGCCCATCTCCATGTTTCCACCATCCTGGTGGTCAGGCCTGTTTGCTGCCCATCTCCATGTTTCCATCATCCTGGTGGTCAGGCCTGTTTGCTGCCCATCTCCATGTTTCCATCATCCTGGTGGTCAGGCCTGTTTGCTGCCCATCTCCATGTTTCCATCATCCTGGTGGTCAGGCCTGTTTGCTGCCCATCTCCATGTTTCCACCATCCTGGTGGTCAGGCCTGTTTGCTGCCCATCTCCATGTTTCCACCATCCTGGTGGTCAGGCCTGTTTGCTGCCCATCTCCATGTTTCCACCATCCTGGTGGTCAGGCCTGTTTGCTGCCCATCTCCATGTTTCCATCATCCTGGTGGTCAGGCCTGTTTGCTGCCCATCTCCATGTTTCCATCATCCTGGTGGTCAGGCCTGTTTGCTGCCCATCTCCATGTTTCCATCATCCTGGTGGTCAGGCCTGTTTGCTGCCCATCTCCATGTTTCCACCATCCTGGTGGTCAGGCCTGTTTGCTGCCCATCTCCATGTTTCCACCATCCTGGTGGTCAGGCCTGTTTGCTGCCCATCTCCATGTTTCCACCATCCTGGTGGTCAGGCCTGTTTGCTGCCCATCTCCATGTTTCCATCATCCTGGTGGTCAGGCCTGTTTGCTGCCCATCTCCATGTTTCCATCATCCTGGTGGTCAGGCCTGTTTGCTGCCCATCTCCATGTTTCCATCATCCTGGTGGTCAGGCCTGTTTGCTGCCCATCTCCATGTTTCCACCATCCTGGTGGTCAGGCCTGTTTGCTGCCCATCTCCATGTTTCCACCATCCTGGTGGTCAGGCCTGTTTGCTGCCCATCTCCATGTTTCCACCATCCTGGTGGTCAGGCCTGTTTGCTGCCCATCTCCATGTTTCCATCATCCTGGTGGTCAGGCCTGTTTGCTGCCCATCTCCATGTTTCCATCATCCTGGTGGTCAGGCCTGTTTGCTGCCCATCTCCATGTTTCCATCATCCTGGTGGTCAGGCCTGTTTGCTGCCCATCTCCATGTTTCCATCATCCTGGTGGTCAGGCCTGTTTGCTGCCCATCTCCATGTTTCCATCATCCTGGTGGTCAGGCCTGTTTGCTGCCCATCTCCATGTTTCCATCATCCTGGTGGTCTGGCCTGTTTGCTGCCCATCTCCATGTTTCCATCATCCTGGTGGTCTGGCCTGTTTGCTGCCCATCTCCATGTTTCCATCATCCTGGTGGTCTGGCCTGTTTGCTGATGATCTCAATGTTTCCATCATCCTGGTGGTCAGGCCTGTTTGCTGATGATCTCAATGTTTCCATCATCCTGGTGGTCAGGCCTGTTTGCTGCCCATCTCCATGTTTCCATCATCCTTGTGGTCAGGCCTGTTTGCTGCCCATCTCCATGTTTCCATCATCCTGGTGGTCTGGCCTGTTTGCTGCCCATCTCCATGTTTCCATCATCCTGGTGGTCAGGCCTGTTTGCTGCCCATCTCCATGTTTCCATCATCCTGGTGGTCTGGCCTGTTTGCTGCCCATCTTCATGTTTCCATCATCCTTGTGGTCAGGCCTGTTTGATGCCCATCTCCATGTTTCCATCATCCTGGTGGTCTGGCCTGTTTGCTGATGATCTCAATGCTTCTATCATTCTGGTGTTGACAGCTCACCATTTCAAAGGTCCCTTCTCCATCCTTCCTTAACCAACAAGCATACTAGTCAAGTGGATAAGCCAGCAGACTTCTGATCGGAAGGTCTGGGATTCAATCCTGTCTGGATATCTCTTCCCTGGTGGGTAAAGGGTGGACATTATTCCCACATCTCATGTCAACGTGTACGCAGACTGTCACTGACCAAATCCACATTTAAGAGTATATGTATGCAGAACATCAATTATGCACGTTACAGATCCTGTAAGCAGTCAGTGTCCAGTGGCTTATGGAAACACAAAAACATCCAGCTTGCACACCCATAAGGAAGGAGCACGCAGACTGTATGCAGATGGCTGCAGATTGTGGGCAAAACAATGTACATACACGCATCTGAGAAATACTGGAGTACTTATCTATCAATCATATCTATTCATATCGATCTATCGATCTAATCGATCTATCGATCTACTATCTATCTATCTATCTATCTATCTATCTATCTATTATAATTACATATTTGACCCTTTCACTCATTGATCCTATCCAGTAGTTTCCTACAGGAAGCTGGTAGACATGATTGGAAATTAGAGGGTAAAACCAGATAATCATTGTGTATCCATCCAACTCACGAAACAGGTTTGTAAATGATGTAAAATACCCAGTTGCCAAACAAGTTCAGTTCGTTTTCTACACATTTATTCCAATGACTCACCTTAATCTTTTTTGTTTTCTCCTCAATCCATTTCTCTCTCCGGAGTTTTTCAGCAGCCATATGGATCTCCTTCAGTTTGGTCACCTCCATTGTGTGGCTGAAAGTGGTCAGATGAAAAGTCTGTTTAGTACATTGCATTTACTTGATAAAATTTAGTGTTGGTTTCTGTTTAGTACATTGTATTTACCTGATAAAACTTAGTGTAGGTTTTCAAAAGCTTTCCACTCCACGCTAAAGTATTCTTCAGACTTACATGGTGATCTGGGAGCCTGCAAGCATCCTGAGCTTGTCCTACCAGTGTTCAGTTGTCCAAGTTTGCATTCTCATCATGTAATGTGAGCATTGTTTGGCAGGAAGAATGAGAGAGGCAGGGCAGAAGAATTTTCCAGCTCAGAATTTCCATGAGATGGGAATAGTATTTATACTGAAAGAGCCCTCGCACCCACATGGGAGGTGTAAAGAGGATACACAATACAGAATTTATTCAATAAAACATCATCGCCCCGTTTGATGGGATGTAGGCAAAACTGCTGCATTATGCATACACTTAAACATACACATAAATCTGAACAACAGTCATACTAATGACAAACTTAAGATACACACAAGGCATTGTTCATTGTCAGTTTCACTTCTTCTTCTTCTTGTTAACCCTTTGACTACTGTATCCTGTCCACAAGCATACTGCAGGAAGCTGGTGGATAGGGTGAGGGGGTCAAAGGATTCAGTTTTTCCAGTTGGTGGATAGGGTGCAGAAGTCAAAGGGCTAAACAGGCAAGAACTCCTACAAGCACTCTCTGTCTAAACATGTATATCCACTCACAGCTAACTTCCTGGCAGGGCAAGCTGACTTTTGCATGTATCATCAAATTCCAACTATTCAAAAAACAAACTAGACAGCTCCTGTGGTTCCAAAACAGGAGGGGATCTTAATTTCTGCCTCCATAGCATCCCACTGCAGTGAATTCACAGTCAAGGAAGATCAACAAATATCAGTTTACTTTAATTCACTGACATAACAGGCTGATGTCTCAAACGCCTTATATAAAGACAAATTTCTAAAACATTATCATTTCTTTCATTAATAATAATCAGATGATATTCTGTTTGTCATGGCATGCGGATGGTACAAATTCTGTCCTTAGATCACAAAGTTCTGGACAACATAATACAAAGAACACTGAGTAAAGTTAACTCAATCGCTTCGTGCTGGAAAAAAATCTCCGTCACTTCCGTTTACTGACTGGAGACGTGACATCGATTTATTGACAGCAGACATTCAGGTTTTTTTGTTTATTTTACGTCAGAAGCGTCAGTTATAGGGAAAGCTCACTGGGAACCAAAACTAGGGTATGTTTACAGCAGTTATTTACCTTAGACCGTTTGTGGCAATGTGAAACAAAGACAACAGTAGCCTTTTTTTCAGCGCTACCCGCAACAAACGAATTTCGCAAATGGCGTCAAGGAAAGCAAGTCCAACCTCACAATTTTATAAATGTTGTGTGCTCTGGAGCAACTGTATGCAAAAAGTGACAACTACCAGTAATCTTGTGATTTTAAACATCCATGGCATGGAAATCATGATCTGGACTTCATCCAAAACTGTTTCACAGTGTGCGTTCATATCCATCAAAAAAAAAAATTACCCCCCTTTGGATACCTATTTGGATACCTCATCATTTAAAAGTAGCCTATATGGAATACCATAAATAAGCTAAGATTATTTGCAAAGATCTAATCCTGGTCTTTCTGTATCACTTTACTTTGTTTGTCTACTTAATTTGGTTGTTTTTCTATATTTTTTTTAAATGTGCTAAAAATCCTCTAAATTGAGGGGACAGAATGACCCTGAAGACTGCGACTCGATTGAGTTAATAAAACGAAGTAAGTTCATATGATACAACAAGCAAACATAATTAATTTACCAAAAACAAAGTCCACATAGCAAGCAAACATAATTCATTTATTGAATACTGAGCAAAGTCCATTCAGTAAGCAAACATAATTAAGTTACCGAATATAGAGTCTACAATAATAATGATAATAACTGGATGTTCATACACTGCCTTTCATCAAGCACAAAGCGCTCCACAACTTACAACTTATTCAAATTATACAGATGCACATATACACACAGAAAAAACATGCACATATGGTTGCGCACACACCTGCATGCATGCATGGATGCACACACACACACACACACACACACACACACACACACACACACACATACACACACACAAACACACATGCACAAACACCACATTTTGAAAGAATATGTCAGATGAGAGGGAAGACTGAGGAGGTGGGCACTAATGAAAGAACTGCTGGAAAAGAAGTGTTTGAGATTAGATCTGAATCAAGATAGAGACACACAGAATGAATACATGGAGTACAGAGTAACATGGACAAAACAGAACTGAACAGAATCAACAGATGCCATCTATCAGACAAGTACATCAACAGAAAATACAATCATTCTAAACAGCAAAGAATAGAGGCATGGCTTTGATTACTGAAGAAGATGCTGACTTAACATGTCAGAAGACAGCACAAACATTCTGCTGGCTTAGAACAGAGGTACAGCTGAAGAACCTGAAGAACCTGAAGACTTGATATGCCAACAAACACACACAACACAAACATTCTGCTGGCTTTGAACAGAGGTACAGCTGAAGAAGCTGAAGAAGAGCTGATGATTGCAAACACACACACAACTTGCTTTGAACAGAGTACAGCTGAAGAACCTGAGAAGATCTGACTTAATCAACAAACACACACAACACAAACATTCTGCTGGCTTTGAACAGAGGTACAGCTGAAGAACCTGAAGAAGATGCTGACTTGATATGCCAACAACACACACAACACAAACATTCTGCTGGCTTTGAACAGAGGTACAGCTGAAGAACCTGAAGAAGATGCTGACTTGATATGCCAACAAACACACACAACACAAACATTCTGCTGGCTTTGAACAGAGGTACAGCTGAAGAACTGGAGAAGATGCTGACTTGATATGCCAACACAACCACCAAAACATTTCGCAACTAGTCTATGAGACCAGTAGCACAGCTGAAGAACCTGAAGAGATGCTGACTTAATATGCCAACACACACTCAACACAAACATTTCGCACAGATAAGAACAGAGGCATAGCTGGAGAAGCTGAAGAAGACACATGACTTGACATGTCAGAAGACAGCACAACCATTCTGCCAGTTAAGAACAGAGGTATGACTGTAAAAACTGCAGAAAACGCTGACACAAGTGACACCACAAAACTTACTTTTCGTCCATGGACTTGATCTTGTCTTGGTACTTGAGGTCCACTGTCTTCAGTTCCTTCAGCAGCTGTTCACATTTCTCCCCAATCCTTTCTTGTCATCTATCAGCTGTAAAAATTCTTTTTTTAAAAATTGTGTGGTGTGTGTGTTGTGTGTGTGTGGTGTGGTGTGTGTGTGTGTGTGTGTGTGAGTGTGTTGTGTTGTGTGTGTGTGTGTGTGTGTGTGTGTGTGTGTGTGTGTGTGTGTGTTGTGTGTGTGTGTGTGTGTGTGTGTGTGTGTGTGTGTGTGTGTGTGTGTGTGTGTGATGTGTGTGTGTGTGTGTGTTGTGTGTGTGTGTGTGTGTGTGTGTGTTGGTGTGTGGTGTGTGTGTGTGTGTGTGTTGTGTGTGGTGTGTGTGTGTGTGTTGTGTGTGTGTGTGTGTGTGTGTGTGGTGTGTGTGTGTGTGTGTGTGTGTGTATGTGTGTGTGTGTGTGTGTGTGTATGTGTGTGTGTATGTGTGTGTGTATGTGTGTGTGTATGTATGGTGTATGTGTATGTGTGTGTGTGTGTGTGTGTGTGTGTGTGTGTGTGTGTGTGTGTGTGTGTGTGTGTGTGTGTGTGCTGCTGTCATATGTTGTGTTACAATTGTTCAGCTGAATTATTGGGACCCAGTGAAAATTACTTTCAACCATTTGGAATTTCCAGGGACCCTCTGATAATGACAGTTTAAATTCCACTGACCCAGACCCTTAAAACTGACAAAACAAATATCCACCATTTCTTCAACTGTTAGAAACCTACGAAGTGTCAAGTCTATAACTGTCACAAATCTACAAAGTGTCAAGTTTATAACTACTCACAAATCTACAAAGTGTCAGTCCATAACTGACACAAATCTACAAGTGTCAAGTCTATAAATTGTCACAAACCTACATAGTGCCAACCCTATAATTGTCACAAATCTACATAGTGCCAAGCTATAAATTGTCAAACTACATAGTGTCAAGTCTATAAATTGCCACAAACCTACATAGTGTCAAGTCTATAAATTGTCACAAACCTACACAGTGCAAGTCTATAAATTGTCACAAATCTACATAGTGTCAAGTCTATAAATTGCCACAAATCTACATAGTGTCAAGTCTATAAATTGTCACAAATCTACATAGTGCTAAGTCTATAAATTGTCACAAATCTACATAGTGTCAATCTATAAATTGTCACAACCTACACAGTGTCAAGTCTATAAATTGTCACAAATCTACATAGTGCTAAGTCTATAAATTGTCACAAATCTACACAGTGTCAAGTCTATAAATTGCCACAAATCTACATAGTGTCAAGCCTATAAATTGCACAATCAACATAGTGTCAAGCCATAATTTGTCACAAATCTACATAGTGTCAAGTCTATAAATTGCCACAAATCTACATAGTGTCAAGTCTATAAATTGCCACAAATCTACAAAGTGTCAAGTCTACAAATTGTCACAAATCTACAAAAAGTGAAGTCTGTAAATTGTCATAAATATGCAAGTGTCAAGCCTACAAAGTATCACGTCTATAGATTGTCACAAATCTACAAAGTATGGGGTCTACAAATTGTCAAAATCTATATCAAGTCTACAAATTGTCACAAATCTACAAAGTGTCAAGTTTATAATTACTCACAAATCTACAAAGTGTCAAGTCTATAAATTGTCACAAATCTACAAAGTGTCAAGTTTATAATTACTCACAAATCTACAAAGTGTCAAGTCTATAAATTTTCACACATCTACGAAGTGTCAAGTCTATAAATTGTCACAAATCTACTAATGTCAAGTCCAGAAAAAGTCACAAATCTACAAAATGTCATGTCTCTATACTGTCACAAATGTACAAATGTCTAGCCTACAAGATGTCACAAATTTGCAGTGTCAAGTCTATAAAACGTCACAAATCTACAAAGTGTCAAGTCTATAAATTGTCACAAATCTACAAATGTCTAGCCTACAAGATGTCACAAATTTGCAAAGTGTCAAGTCTATAAAACGTCACAAAAGTTTATAAAACTGTAAAGTCAAAAGTCTATAAACATGACAAACTTACTAAGTGTCCACATTAATAAAATGCTCAAATAGACAAAGTGAGTGATCCCCAACCTGATCGATAAAGGAGAGGTGTCTCTTGATGGCCTCCTCGTATTCGTCTTTCTGTACATCCAGACGTTTCTTCATCTCTCTGTCCGCCTCACGTGCATGACGCAGTGTCAGCTCTCTCTGTTGATTCTGCACACACACACACACACACACACACACACACACACACACACACACACACACACACACACACACACCCTTTGCTTATACAGAGCATTTTGCTTTAATTCTGCACATGTTTTTCTTCATCTCTCTCTCTGCCTCATGTGTTATCTTCACACACACCACACATTTTGTATTAACACATTCCGTACCGCATCACGAGATCCTCGTGACTCAGCTTTCTCTCTCCGTGGAACGCGTCACAAGGATTTGGTGCCCTGAACCGTAGTTTCAGTTTCGAGTATATAAATAGAAAATTACCGCATTGCTGACGTAATCCTTTTCCAGCAAAGGGAGTATACTATTGTCATTTCCAGGGCTTAAAACAGGAGGAGGAAAAAAACCACTGAAACTAGGGGGGTCCGGGGCCAAATCAGGGGCCATAACTTGCGTGCCGTTGCTATGAACGCTTGCAAGCTGATCACGGATGCCTTGCTCCTTTCGGGTTTTTTTTTTTTTTTTTTTTTTGACAAACCGAAATCGCGGAATTCCGTCCAGATGTGGAACTTTTAAGCCTTGCATTTCCTTTCTGCATTTACACAACGTTTGAAGCAGCAAAAATGGCAAAAAACAGGCATAATTTGAGTGTTTCTGAAGTCATCTCCTAACATTACTAGGTCAATAGTTAGTACAGTGACATATTTTCTTGGTAGGAAAAGGGTTAAATCTGTACAAGTGTTTTATCATCTCTCTCTCTGCCTGGTACGCACACTCACACAAAAAAAATGTCAGTTCTCTCTCCCAGTTCTGCCTACAGACCTAACACACATGCACTTACTTGCACACTGATTTTTCTAACACACTGTCTAAGTGTATGTATTCAGATGTACAATTCTCTGTCAGCATGGTTTTTTTTTTCTCTGTAACCTTTTTTTTACTTCTGTAAATATATGAACATGTACATATCAACAGTTAATTAAGTTTTATCCGCAATTCTTGTTCATGCGTTAACTCAATCGCATCGTGCCAGGAAAAAATCTACATCACTTCCGTTTACTGCTTGGAGACGTGACGTCGATTTATCAACAGCGGACATTCGTTTGTTTTTTTTTTAACGTCAGGAGCGTCAGTTATAGGGAAAGCTCACTGGGAACCAAACCTAGGGTATGTTTACAACAGTTATTTACCTTAGACCGTTTGTGGCAATGTGAAACAAAGACAACAGTAGCCCTTTTTTAGCGCTACCCGCGACATGTGAATTTCACAAATGGCGTCAAGGAAAGCAAGTTGAACCTCACAATTTTGTAAATATTTTGTGCTCTGGAGAAACTGTACCCAAAAAGTGACAACTACCAGTAATCTTGTGTTTCCCAACATGTGAACTCAGTGATTTTTAAACATCCATGGCATGGAAATTATGTTCTGGACTTCATCTAAAACTGTTTCACAGTGTGTGTTCATATCCATCAAAAAAAACAACAACAAAAAACCCTCTTTGGATACCTATTTGGATACCTCATCATTTACAAGTATATGGAATACCATAAATAAGGTAAGATTATTTGTAAAGATCTAATCCTGGTCTTTCTGTATTGCTTTACTTTGTTTGTCTACTTCATTTGGTTGTTCTATATTTTTTTTAAATGTGCTAAAAATCCTGTGATTTGAGGGGGCAGAATGACCCTGAAGACTGCGACTCGATTGAGTTAATATTACATAGAACCATGTGTTCATAATAGTGTTTTTGTAAAGAAAGAACACATATATACATACATACATGCACACACACACATATACATACATATATACATACATACATATTTACATATGTAAATACATTTATACATACATATGTACATACACGCATATAAACATACATATGTACACACACACACAACCTATCTCTCTCTCACACACACATACACACACACACACAACACACACAACCTATCTCTCACTCACTCACACACACACACACACACACACAACCTATCTCTCACACACACACACACACACAACCTACACACACACACACACACACACACACACTCACACGACCTATCTCACACACACACACACACACACACACACACACACACACACACACACACACACACACACACACACACTATACGTACCAATGCTTTCTGTAGCATGGAGACAGTACGACTCTTTTCGTCCAGCTCCAGTCTCTGTGATAGGACAGTGTTCGTCACCTCGGAGGCTACGGCCTGCGCCTTCTCCAGCTGTGCCACCTCCTCTCCGGACGGAACCAAGATGGCTGGCTTTTCCAGCTCCTCATTCATACGATGGATCTCCTGCCCATACAAAAATCAACAATTTTCATTCTTTTGGTTCCTGTTTAGGCACCGAGGACAAAGTACAACACAACACGTATTTCATGGGCAAAATAAAATCCTGGAAAGACTTATACACTTTCACTATCGTTGCAGGAATACATTAACAAGAAATACTTGATGATGCTGGATGGGACCCAGAGCACCAATGCCTCACCACTGTCTGCACAACCACTGTCTGCACAATCATCACCTCCCAGTCACACAGAAGCCATTTCACCAAGCACAAAATATATACATATATGTATATACAGAGTACGTAAAACAGGCTAGGTAGGACCTCAGGACCTAGCCAGTTTATGGGTTTATGCGCAGGCTTAAGGCTTGTGCCATGATCACCATCACATGGCACCTGTAACATACAGTGTGCTTTTGTTTGCTTTGGTTTTTGTGTGCGTGTGCGTGAGTGTGTGTGTGTGAGTGAGTGAGTGAGAGAATCAATGAGTGGGTGAGGGCTTAAATATGTGTACGTGTGTGTGTCTGTGAATATAAGTGCGGGACTGGGTGTGAGTATGAGTATGTGTAAGGGTATGTGAGGCAATGTGTTTATGGGGTGGATGGGATGTGAGGATAGGGACGTGTGGGTGTGAGTGTGTTTGTGTGTGAGTGTATGTGAGCGTGTGTGTGTGGGTGAGTATTTGTCAGTGTGCACAAGGCTTGCATTTCATCTTGGAAAAATGTAATATTCTTCACCTTGTCATCAAAACCTCACACTGTCTGATTCAAAAACTCACACTATTCAAGTCAGAATTAACAAGAAACATCCAAGGACGCTGGATGGCACCCAGACAACAAATACCTCACCACTGTCTGGACAATCATTTTCCAGTTTCCAAAGCCACATGGCAGCAATTTCACCAAGCAACGGAGGACTGTCCATGCACTGCATAATCCATTCAGACCCAGTCATCAGTCACCTTGTTTACAAGCCGAATGGCAAGGTGGGGAGACGAAAAACCCCGGTACATAGCCACAAAAAGTGCACCAACCAGGTCCAGCCCTGTTAGTGGACCAAGAAAAGAGCCCTCTTTCACCTCATTCTGGGCCTTCATCTGTCTACAGGACAGCCCACCTAGCTGCCAGCTCTTATCGCTTGTCTATAGTCTTGACACTCAGCAGTCGGAGGCTCCCTAACTCACTTTACTGCAACCACAAGCAGTGTGTGTATGGCAAGCAAAAAGTCCCAACCACGCCAAAAACTTGTACTATCCGAGTAAAACAATCCAAATCAAGTCAAAAACTAATGCTTTCAAATCCAAAACCCTCACACTACCCAAGCAAACAATCCATATAAAGTCAAAAACTCATATTATCCAAGTAAAAAATCAAACGAAATGAAAAACACACCACCCAAGAAAAAAATTCCAAATCAAATCAAAACCCTACACTACCCAAGTAAAAAATCCATAGGTCAAAAAGTCACAATATCCAAGTCAATAACTCACACTATCCAAGTGAAAAAATCCAAACGAAATTTTAAAAAAAAATCTCAAATAAAAAAGTTTAAGAGAAGTGAAAAACCCACACTGTCCAAGTAAACTGGAAAAAATGGAGGAGGTTGACCTGTCAGTGTCATTCACTGCAGTGGCCAACATCGCACCCGGTGATGCTGACGGTGAGACAGGTGAGACGAAATCCAAGTAAAAATGTCCAAAGCAAGTAACAAGCTGACACTACCCAGGTAAAACAATCCCAACCCACAAGCTGACACTACCCAGGTAAAACAATCCCAACCCACAAGCTGACACTACCCAGGTAAAACAATCCCAACCCACAAACTGACACTACCCAGGTAAAACAATCCCAACCCACAAGCTGACACTACCCAGGTAAAACAATCCCAACCCACAAGCTGACACTACCCAGGTAAAACAATCCGAACCCACAAACTGACACTACCCAGGTAAAACAATCCCAACCCAACAAGTAACAAGCTGACACTACCCAGGTAAAACAATCCCAACCCAACAAGTAACAAACTAACACTACCCAGGTAAAACAATCCCAACCCAACAAGTAACAAGCTGACACTACCCAGGTAAAACAATCCCAACCCACAAACTGACACTACCCAGGTAAAACAATCCCAACCCAACAAGTAACAAGCTGACACTACCCAGGTAAAACAATCCC